>CM038682.1:675887226-677087226 GCA_021605205.1 Aegilops longissima | reverse complement strand
TACTGCATCAGCAATGCATCAGAATGACGTCAGGGTCAACGGAGACGTCCAGGTCAAACCTGACTGGTGGGTCCAGGTTGTCAGTATAATTAGTTTAACTAAAAATTAATTAAAACTAACCCTAATTAGTTAATAGGGTTGGGCCCCACCTGTCATTGACTCAAGGGAGTCAACCAGGGCCCACCCGTGGTCAAAGTCAACGTCGGCTGCACCGGCGTTTAGCCGCCGGCGAGCCCGACGCGGCGGTGGAAGTGGATTTGGCCATTCCGGCGACCAAATGGGCCGCGGAGGGCATCTAGGTGGAGCTGGGGACAAACCGCAGCTCTTGGTGGAGTTAGCTGAGCTCGGGGCGGCCGGAATCGGCGCCGGCGACGACCTAGGCGGCCGCCGGAGTTCGGGTGGAGGCGAACTCGAGGCTAGGGTGTCGGTGAGGTGCGGGAGTGTATGGTTGGACCCACGCAATGTGGTGAGTGCGATGGACACCGAGAGGTGGCCGGAGGATGGCCGGGAGCACGTCGGCGACGAGCTCCGCGGCGGCGGGTGCGGGTGATCTTCGTGCGGTCGCTACAAAGCTCGAGAGCGAGAGAGGAAGGGAAGGGGGGTAGCTAGGCTCACAGGGCACTCGTGGAGGCAACCGGCGTGGCCGGGGACGGACTGGTGCGACGGCGGCATTGAAGGGGATCTCCGGCGACGGCGGGATCGGGCGAGGTCGGTGCAGTGGCCTCGGGCTACTCGAGCATGCGGGGCTCGGCTAGCTCGACATAGAGGAGGGCGGCGGAGCTCCTAGACACGGCGGGGAGGAGCACGGACGGCGAGGAGCGCGTCTACGGCGACGGCGTGGCTGTGGTGGCGTCGGCCATGGCTGGGGAGCGCGAGGGGGAGGAGCTGGGGAGGAGAGGAGATGTCCGAGGGGTTCGGGGGAGAGAGGGGGAGCGATCCACGTCGCGGCTCGGTGAGGGGAGCGGCGAGGCAGCGACCAGGCGCGTGGCATGCATGCGGTGCTCGCCGCCGAGCACCTGCCTGCCTGCCTGGCCAAGCCAAGCAGCTCGCTGGCACGGCTGCTGGGCTGGGCCGGTAGGTGGGCCGGTTGGTAGGCGCCAGGTAAGGTTTCATCCTGTTTTCCTTTTTCTATTTTTCTGCAACTTTGTGGAGTTTTTAAAAATACTTAGATAGCTCCAAAAATCAACAAACTGCTCCTGGTCCATTGTTGGAATATTTCCAACATGAAACATTTTAGTTTGGGAATATTTGGGCATTTGCAATATTTTATATAATTTTAAATGCCCAAACTCAAATACATATGATTTAATTCAAAGACCTTAGGATGACCTAGAAAATTGTGCACCACTTTTGGCAGAGGCTCTGAACCAAAGCAAAGGTGATGAGCATTTTTAAAGGGCATTTCAGGTTCATTGAAAATAATTTTAGTAAACCCTAGTTGGATTCAGAAGGGTTCTGGGGTTTCTGTCCTTCCACATTTCAAATTTCAAATGAAAGTTAAACATGATGCACACACTAATGCATGGACTAGCTAGGATGTGACATCAGGATAGCTATCATCAATAGGTAGTGGGTCATCAAGAACATTTCCTAACCTAGACAAGTTGTCTGCAACGGGGTTCTCAGCTCCCTTTCTATCAATAATATACAAATCAAATTCTTGTAGCAAGAGAACCCATCTAATAAGTCTAGGTTTAGCATCTTTCTTTTCCATAAGGTATTTAATAGCAGCATGATCAGTGTGAATAGTTACCTTAGAATCAACAATATAAGGTCTGAACTTATCACAAGCAAATACAACTGCTAAGAATTCTTTTTCAGTAGTAGCATAATTTCTCTGGGCATTGTCTAGAGTTTTACTAGCATATTGAATAACATTTAATTTCTTATCAACTCTTTGCCGTAGTACAACACCTACAACATAATCACTAGCATCACACATAATTTCAAAAGGTAAATTCCAATCAGGTGGCTGAACAATAGGTGCAGAGATCAATGCTTTCTTAAGTATTTCAAATGCTTCTACACAGTCATCATCAAAGACAAATGGTATATCTTTTTGTAATAAATTAGTCAGAGGCCGAGAAATTTTTGACAAGTCCTTAATGAACCTACTATAAAAGCCGGCATGACCAAAGAAACTTCTTATACCTTTGATGTCTTTGGGACAAGGCATCTTTTCAATAGCATCAACTTTAGCTTTATCAACTTCAATACCTCTTTCAGAAATTTTATGCCTGTTGGGGATATTACTACTGGGCATAAACCGCCCAGGAGAGGCCGGGTTATCCCCGTAATGAGTTATTATAATTGAAGCCCATGAAGACAAAGATGATGGCGTTTTATGAAGGCCCAGGGCCCAAAGGTGGATTAATGCCTGTAGTCATAAACCGACATCGATATGTAAGCCTGTGTTGTAAGGCAGAAAAAGTAGAGACCGGGCCGGACACGTTTATGAGTCGGCCTCAGAATCCTGTAAACCGGCGGGCGTCAACCCATGTAGATAAGGGGACGACCCGACAACGGTTTAGGGACAACAAACAACAACTCGAGAGCCAGGCATACCGGATTCGCTCCCTGGTCATCGAAACCCCAGCAATTCCACATCAACTGGATCATAGGCTTTTACCTTCACCGCAAGGGGCCGAACCAGTATATACTTCCTGCGTCCTTTGTCCGCTTTACCCCCTTTAAGCTAACCCGTCACGATGGCTCCACGACTAAGTCATTTCTCTAGGAGATCTGTCGTGACAAAACCATGACAGTTGGCGCCCACCGTGGGGCTATCGCACGATGGTTTCGAGTTCTTGGAGGGCAGCTTCAAAGGGCTCAAGGGATACGCTATGGGCCGGATGACCCAGAGTCGTCGCAGCAAGTTCTACATTGACGACGCTGGGTGGGGCCCCGAGGCCGGCTCAATCGAGTACGGGTACCGGGTCCCCTTCGGCGGCATCCACATTTTCATTGGCAAGATCGACGAACCGGGCCCTGAGACGGACATCTGCACCGACATCATCGAGACGGCTCAGCATGCGAGACCTGCCCGGGTTCAGCCTGCCATGAAGCGTGCCTTCATGGGAGTCATCCATGGAGCGGAATCTGAGGATAGATCGGCATCTGGTGGTGAGACCGTCGTTTATTCGGATGATGAGTCATCGACCGGAGAGACCGAGTCATTGTACCAGTTAAAAGATGGACGGATTGGGGGCTGTTCTGCTGGCGACAGTATTCCAGACCCCTTTGATCTGCCAAAACGGGTTGCGATCCTCATGGCCGGTACGCAGCCAGTGCTCCACTCTTCGACCGCAGCAGCAATGATTTTCGGATCAGTAGCAGCGACAGCAGCCGGGGCAGGAGGCCCCGTGCGACCGCCGGCTCAGGTTTTTTCTGATTTATTTGACGCTTTGGCAACACTGATGGCGGAGGTTAACCCGACGAATCAGGATGAACATAACACAGAAATTGCAAAGGTGAATGATCAGATAACTCAGGCCAAGGCCGACCTCGCAGCGGAGGACACCATGATGGCTGCGGAGCGGGCTGCTGATTCGTCTCCATCGTATCTATAATTTTTGATTGTTCCATGCCAATATTCTACAACTTCCATATACTTTTTGGCAACTTTTTATACTATTTTTGGGACTAACATATTGATCCAGTGCCCAGTGCTATATATTATTTCCTAATGATGTATGGCTATCCTATGATGTTTGAGTAGATCCGTTTTGTCCTATGGGTTATTTGATGATCAAGATTTGTTTGAGTTGCATGTTTTATTATTGGTGCTGTCCTATGGTGCTCTCCGTGTCATGCAAGCGTGAGGGATCCCCGCTATAGGGTTTGCAATATGTTCATGATTTGCTTATGGTGGGTGGCGTGAGTGACAGAAGCACAGACCCGAGTAAGTAGGTTGTTTGCGTATGGGATAAAAGGGGACTTGATACTTTAATGCTATGGTTGGGTTTTACCTTAATGTTCTTTAGTAGTTGCGGATGCTTGCTAGAGTTCCAATCATAAGTGCAGATCATCCAAGTAGAGAAAGTATGTTAGCTTATGCCTCTCCCTCAAATAAAATTGCAATAATGATTACCGGTCTAGTTATCGATTGCCTAAGGACAAATAACTTTCTCGTAACAAAAAGCTCTCTACTAAAACTAATTTAGTTGTGTCTTTATCTAAACAGCCCCTAGCTTTTATTTACGTGCTCTTTATATTCTTGCAAACCTATACAAAAACACCTACAAAGTACTTCTAGTTTCATACTTGTTCTAGGTAAAGCGAACGTCAAGTGTGCATAGAGTTGAATCGGTGGTCGATAGAACTTGAGGGAATATTTGTTCTACCTTTAGCTCCTCGTTGGGTTCGACACTCTTACTTTTCGAAAGAGGCTAGAATTGATCCCCTATACTTGTGGGTTATCATGGAGCCCTCGTGTCCTTCCCGGACTGCTTCTTTTTTCCTATTTTTCTAAATATTCCAAAATGGAGAAAAATTGCCACTAGAACTGTTTTGGAGTCGGTTTACTTACCGTACCACATACCTATTCCTTTTCGGAGTCTGAAACGTTCTAGAAAGTGTCCCTTATGTATTCCTCCGGGGTCACGGTTTCAATAACATTGGTTTCAACATTTATAGGATTACCTGAGATATAATGTTTGATTCTTTGACCGTTCACCACCTTCGGATTTGTGCCTTCGCAGTTGTTGATTTTTATGGCACCGGAACGGTAGACCTCCTCGATGATGTAAGGACCTTCCATTTAGAGAGAAGTTTTCTTGCAAAAATCTTAAACGAGAGTTCTATAATAATACATAATCACCTACATAAAACTCACGCTTTTGTATTCTTTTGTCATGCCATCTTTTAACTTTTTCTTTAAACAGCTTGGCATTTTCATAGGCTTGGGTTCTCCATTCATCAAGTGGGCTAATATCAAATAACCTCTTCTCACCGGCAAGTTTGAAATCATAATTGAGCTCTTTAATAGCCCAGTATGCCTTATGTTCTAATTCAAGAGGTAAGTGACATGCTTTTACATAAACCATTTTATACAGAGACATACCCATTGGATTTTTATATGCAATTCTATAGGCCCATAATGCATCATCAAGTTTCTTGGACCAATTCTTTCTAGATCTATTAATAGTCTTTTGCGAAATTAATTTGAGCTCTCTATTACTCAGTTCTACTTGACCACTAGACTGTGGGTGATAAGGAGATGCAATTCTATGATTAACATAATACTTAGCAAGCATTTTACGGAAAGCACCATGAATAAGCTGTGAACCACCATCAGTCATTAGATATCTAGGGACTCCAAACCTCGAAAAATAACTTCTTTAAGCATCTTAATAGAGGTGTTGTGATCAGCACTACCAGCTGGAATAGGTTCTACCCACTTAGTAACGTAATCAACAGCAACTAAAATATGTGTATATCCATTAGAGGCAGGAAACGGTCCCATATAATCAAAGCACCAAACATCAAATGGTTCAATAACAAGTGAATAATTCATAGGCATTTCTTGACGTCTACTAATATTACCAATTCTTTGACATTCATCACAAGATAAGACAAACTTACGGGCATCCTTGAAGAGAGTAGGCCAATAAAAACCGGATTGCAATACCTTATGTGGAGTTCTATCTCCAGCGTGGTGCCCTCCATAAGCCTCGAAGTGACACTTGCGTAGGATCGTTTCCTGTTCATGCTCAGGTACACAATTTCTAATAACACCATCGACTCCTTCTTTATAAAGATGTGGGTCATCCCAAATGTAATGTCCCAAATCATAGAAAAACTTTTTCTTTTGCTGGTATGTGAAACTAGGTGGTATAAATTTAGCAACAATGTAATTAGCATAATCAGCATACCATGGAGCAGTACGAGAAGCATTTGTGACATTTAATTGCTCATCAGGATAGCTATCATCAATAGGTAGTGGGTCATCAAGAACATTTTCTAACCTAGACAAGTTGTCTGCAACGGGGTTCTCAGCTCCCTTTCTATCAATAATATGCAAATCAAATTCTTGTAGCAAGAGAACCCATCCAATAAGTCTAGGTTTAGCATCTTTCTTTTCCATAAGGTATTTAAAAGCAGCATGATCAGTGTGAATAGTTACCTTAGAATCAACAATATAAGGTCTGAACTTATCACAAGCAAATACAACTGCTAAGAATTCTTTTTCAGTAGTAGCATAATTTCTCAGGGCATTGTCTAGAGTTTTACTAGCATATTGAATAACATTTAATTTCTTATCAACTCTTTGCCCTAGTACAACACCTACAGCATAATCACTAGCATCACACATAATTTCAAAAGGTAAATTCCAATCAGGTGGATGAACAATAGGTGCAGAGATTAATGCTTTCTTAAGTATTTCAAATGCTTCTACACAGTCATCATCAAAGACAAATGGTATATCTTTTTGTAATAAATTAGTCAGAGGCAGAGAAACTTTTGACAAGTCCTTAATGAACCTCCTATAAAAGCCGGCATGACCAAGGAAACTTCTTATACCTTTGATGTCTTTGGGACAAGGCATCTTTTCAATAGCATCAACTTTAGCTTTATCAACTTCAGTACCTCTTTCAGAAATTTTATGCCTATTGGGGATATTACTACTGGGCATAAACCGGCCAGGAGAGGCCGGGTTATCCCCGTAATGAGTTATTATAACTGAAGCCCATGAAGACAAAGATAATGGCGTTTTATGAAGGCCCAGGGCCCAAAGGCGGATTAATGCCTGTAGTCATAAACCGACATCGATATGTAAGCTTGTGTTGTAAGGCACAAAAAGTAGAGACCGGGCCGGACACGTTTATGAGCCGGCCTCGGAATCCTGTAAACCGGCGGGCGTCAACCCATGTAGATAAGGGGACAACCCGACAGCGGTTTAGGGACAACAAACAACAACTCGAGAGCCAGGCATAGTGGATTCGCTCCCTGGTCATGGAAACCCCAGCAATTCCACAACAACTGGATCGCAAGCTTTTACCTTCACCGCAAGGGGCCGAACCAGTATAAACTTCCTGCGTCCTTTGTCCGCTTTAACCCTTTTAAGCGAACCCGTCGCGATGGCTCCACGACTAAGTCCTTTCTCTAGGAGATCTGCCGTGACAAAACCATGACAGTTGGCGCCCACCGTGGGGCTATCACACGATGGTTTCGAGTTCTTGGAGGGTAGCTTCGAAGGGCTCAAGGGATACGCTGTGGGCCGGATGACCAAGAGTCATCGCAGCAAGTTCTACATCGACGACGCTGGGTGGGGCCCCGAGGCCAGCTCAATCGAGTACGGGTACCGGGTCCCCTTCGGCGACATCCACGTTTTCATTGGCAAGATCGGCGAACCGGGCCTTGAGACGGACATCTGCACCGACATCATCAAGACGGCTCAGCATGCGAGACCTGCCCGGGTTCAGCCTGCCATGAAGCGTGCCTTCGTGGGAGTCATCCATGGAGCGGAATCTGAGGATAGATCGGCATCTGGTGGTGAGACCGTCGTTTATTCGGATGATGAGTCATCGACCGGAGAGACCGAGTCATTGTACCAGTTGCAAGATGGCCGGATTGGGGGTTGTTCTACTGGCGACAGTATTCCAGACCCCTTTGATACGCCAAACCGGGTTGCGATCCTCATGGCCGGTACGCAGCCAGTGCTCCACTCTTCGACCGCAGCAGCAATGATTTCCGGATCAGTAGCAGCGATAGCAGCCGGGGCAGGAGGCCCCGTGCGACCGCCGGCTCAGGTTTTATCTGATTTATTTGACGCTTTGGCAACACTGATGTCGGAGGTTAACCTGACGAATCAGGATGAACATAACGCAGAAATTGCAAAGGTGAAAGATCAGATAACTCAGGCCAAGGCCGACCTGGTAGCAGAGGACACCAGGATGGCTGCAGAGCAGGCTGCTGATTCGTCTCCATCGTATCTATTATTTTTGATTGTTCCATGCCAATATTCTACAACTTCCATATAATTTTTGGCAACTTCTTATACTATTTTTGGGACTAACATATTGATCCGAAGGCTCAAAGTGCCGCCTCATCATTGCATGTTTTGGTTTCGCATAATTTCCATATCAAACGGAGTCCAAACGGGATAAAAACGGATGGAGCTTATTTTTGGAATATTTGGAAAATCTAGGAGAAAGATCAATGCGAAATGGGGTCCGAGGTGGCCACGAGGCAGGGGCCCACGCCCCTACCAGGAGGGCGCGCCCCCACCCTCGTGGGCCACCCGTAAGGCGGTTGATGCCCTTCTTCGGCCGCAAGAAAGCTATTTTTTGGAAAAAAAATC
This sequence comes from Aegilops longissima, assembly GCA_021605205.1. NCBI lineage: Eukaryota > Viridiplantae > Streptophyta > Magnoliopsida > Poales > Poaceae > Aegilops > Aegilops longissima. The sequence continues at coordinate 677,078,924 of CM038682.1, read as the reverse complement.
CCGGCGAAGGTTTCAGTCCAATCGGAGTTACGGATCTCCGGATATAAAAAAGCAGTGAAAAGGCAGCAGAACAGAATGCAGAAACAGAGATAGACCAAGAAATAGATCCAATCTCGGAGGTGCTCTTGCCCCTCCCAAGCCATGGAGGCCAAGGACCAGAGGGGAAACATTTCTCTCATCTAGGAGGAGGTCAAGGAAGAAGAAGACAAAGGGGCCCCCTCTCCCCTTCTCTTCCGGTGGCGTCGGAACACCGCCATCATCATCACCGCAATCTTCACCAGCAACTTCACCACCATCATCACCAACTCTTCCCACCTCTATGCAGCGGTGTAACCTCTCTCTTACCCGCTGTAATCTCTACTTAAACATGGCGCTCGACGCTATATATTATTTCCCAATGATGTATGGCTATCCTATGATGTTTGAGTAGATCCGTTTTGTCCTATGGGTTATTTGATGATCAAGATTTGTTTGAGTTGCATGTTTTATTATTGGTGCTGTCCTATGGTGCTCTCCGTGTCATGCAAGCGTGAGGGATCCCCGCTATAGGGTTTGCAATATGTTCATGATTTGCTTATGGTGGGTGGCGTGAGTGATGAAGCATGAGACCGAGTAAGTAGGTTGTTTATGTATGGGATAAAGGGACTTGATACTTTAATGCTATGGTTGGGTTTTACCTTAATGATCTTTAGTAGTTGCGGATGCTTGCTAGAGTTCCAATCATAAGTGCATATGATCCAAGTAGAGAAAGTATGTTAGCTTATGCCCCTCCCTCAAATAAAATTGCAATAATGATTACCGGTCTAGTTATCGATTGCCTAAGGACAAATAACTTTCTCGTAACAAAAAGCTCTCTACTAAAACTAATTTAGTTGTGTCTTTATCTAAACAGCCCCTAGCTTTTATTTACATGCTCTTTATATTCTTGCAAACCTATCCAAAAACACCTACAAAGTACTTCTAGTTTCATACTTGTTCTAGGTAAAGCGAACGTCAAGTGTGCATAGAGTTGTATCGGTGGTCGATAGAACTTGAGGGAATATTTGTTCTACCTTTAGCTCCTCGTTGGGTTCGACACTCTTACTTTTCGAAAGAGGCTACAATTGATCCCCTATACTTGTGGGTTATCATGGAACCCTCGTGTCCTTCCCGGGCTGCCTCTTTTTTCCTATTTTTCTAAATATTCCAAAATGGAGAAAAATTGCCACTAGAAATGTTTTGGAGTCGGTTTACTTACCGTACCACATACCTATTCCTTTTCGGAGTCTGAAACGTTCTAGAAGTGTCCCTTATGTATTCCTCCGGGGTCACGGTTTCAATAACATTGGTTTCAGCATTTATAGGATTACCTGAGATATAATGTTTGATTCTTTGACCGTTCACCACCTTCGGATTTGTGCCTTCGCAGTTGTTGATTTTTATGGCACCGGAACGGTAGACCTCCTCGATAACGTAAGGACCTTCCCATTTAGAGAGAAGTTTTCTTGCAAAAATCTTAAAGGAGAGTTGTATAATAATACATAATCACCTACATTAAACTCACGCTTTTGTATTCTTTTGTCATGCCATCTTTTAACTTTTTCTTTAAATAGCTTGGCATTTTCATAGGCTTGGGTTCTCCATTCATCAAGTGGGCTAATGTCAAATAACCTTTTCTCACCGGCAAGTTTGAAATCATAATTGAGCTCTTTAATAGCCCAGTATGCCTTATGTTCTAATTCTAGAGGTAAGTGACATGCTTTTCCATAAAACCATTTTATACGGAGACATACCCATAGGATTTTTATATGCAGTTCTATAGGCCCATAATGCATCATCAAGTTTCTTGGACCAATTCTTTCTAGATCTATTAACAGTCTTTTGCAAAATTAATTTTAGCTCTCTATTACTCAATTCTACTTGACCACTAGACTGTGGGTGATAAGGAGATGCAATTCTATGATTAACATCATACTTAGCAAGTATTTTACGGAAAGCACCATGAATAAAATGTGAACCACCATCAGTCATTAGATATCTAGGGACTCCAAACCTCAAAAAATAACTTCTTTAAGCATCTTAATAGAGGTGTTGTGATCAGCACTACCAGTTGGAATAGGTTCTACCCACTTAGTAACGTAATCAACAGCAACTAAAATATGTGTATATCCATTAGAGGCAGGAAACGGTCCCATATAATCAAAGCACCAAACATCAAATGGTTCAATAACAAGTGAATAATTCATAGGCATTTCTTGACGTCTACTAATATTACCAATTCTTTGACATTCATCACCAGATAAGACAAACTTACGGGCATCCTTGAAAAGAGTAGGCCAATAAAAACCGGATTGCAATACCTTATGTGCAGTTCTATCTCCAGCGTGGTGCCCTCCATAAGCCTCAGAGTGACACTTGCGTAGGATCTGTTCCTGTTCATGCTCAGGTACACAATGTCTAATAACACCATCGACTCCTTCTTTATAAAGATGTGGGTCATCCCAAATGTAATGTCTCAAATCATAGAAAAACTTTTTCTTTTGCTGGTATGTGAAACTAGGTGGTATAAATTTAGCAACAATGTAATTAGCATAATCAGCATACCATGGAGCAGTACGAGAAGCATTTGTGACATTTAGTTGCTCATCAGGATAGCTATCATCAATAGGTAGTGGGTCATCAAGAACATTTTCTAACCTAGACAAGTTGTCTGCAACGGGGTTCTCAGCTCCCTTTCTATCAATAATATGCAAATCAAATTCTTCTAGCAAGAGAACCCATCTAATAAGTCTAGGTTTAGCATCTTTCTTTTCCATAAGGTATTTAATAGCAGCATGATCAGTGTGAATAGTTACCTTAGAATCAACAATATAAGGTCTGAACTTATCACAAGCAAATACAACTGCTAAGAATTCTTTTTCCGTAGTAGCATAATTTCTCTGGGCATTGTCTAGAGTTTTACTAGCATATTGAATAACATTTAATTTCTTATCAACTCTTTGCCCTAGTACAACACCTACAGCATAATCACTAGCATCACACATAATTTCAAAAGGTAAATTCCAATCAGGTGGCTGAATAATAGGTGCAGAGATCAATGCTTTCTTAAGTATTTCAAATGCTTCTACACAGTCATCATCAAAGACAAATGGTATATCTTTTTGTAATAAATTAGTCAGAGGCCGAGAAATTTTTGACAAGTCCTTAATGAACCTCCTATAAAAGCCAGCATGACCAAGGAAACTTCTTATACCTTTGATGTCTTTGGGACAAGGCATCTTTTCAATAGCATCAACTTTAGCTTTATCAACTTCAATACCTCTTTCAAGATTTTTTATGCCTGTTGGGGATATTACTACTGGGCATAAACCGGACAGGAGAGGCCGGGTTATGCCCGTAATGAGTTATTATAATTGAAGCCCACGAAGACAAAGATGATGGCGTTTTATGAAGGCCTAGGGCCCAAAGGTGGATTAATGCCTGTAGTCATAAACCAACATCGATATGTAAGCTTGTGTTGTAAGGCAGAGAAAGTAGAGACCGGGCCGGACACGTTTATGAGCCGGCCTCGGAATCCTATAAACCGGCGGGCGTCAACCCATGTAGATAAGGGGACGACCCAGCAGCAGTTTATGGACAACAAACAACAACTCGAGAGCCAGGCATAGCGGATTCGCTCCCTGGTCATCGAAACCCCATCAATTCCACAACAACTGGATCGTAGGCTTTTACCTTCACCGCAAGGGGCCGAACCAGTATAAACTTCCTGTGTCCTTTGTCCGCTTTAATCCCTTAAAGCTAACCCGTCGCGATGGCTCCACGACTAAGTCCTTTCTCTAGGAGATCTGCCGTGACAAAACCATGACAGTTGGCGCCCACCGTGGGGCTATCGCACGATGGTTTCGAGTTCTTGGAGGGCAGCTTCGAAGGGCTCAAGGGATAATGAGGGAGTCCTGGATTAGGGGGTGTCCGGATAACCGGACTACCATCATCAGCCGAACTATCATTGGCCGGACTATCATCATCGACCGGACTCCAAGACTATGAAGATACAAGATTGAAGACTTCGCCCCGTGTCCGGATGGGACTTTCCTTGGCGTGGAAGGCAAGCTTGGCGATACGGATATGTAGATCTCCTACCATTGTAACCGACTCTATGTAACCCTACCCCTCTCCGGTGTCTATATAAACCGGATGGCTTTAGTCTGTAGGACTAGAAGAACAACAACCCTTACAATCATACCATAGGCTAGCTTCTAGGGTTTAGCCTCCTTGATCTCGTGGTAGATCCACTCTTGTAAACATCCACAATATCAATATCAATCAAGCAGGACGTAGGGTTTTACCTCCATCAAGAGGGCCCGAACCTGGGTAAAACATCGTGTCCCTTGTCTCCTGTTACCATCCGCCTAGACGCACAGTTCGGGACCCCCTACCCGAGATCCGCCGGTTTTGACACCGACATTGGTGCTTTCATTGAGAGTTCCTCTGTGTCGTCACCGATAGGCTTGATGGCCTCTTCAATCAACAACGACGCAGTCCTGGGTGAGACTTTTCTCCCCGGACAGATCTTCGTATTCGGCGGCTTCGTACTGCGGGCCAACTCACTTGGCCATCTGGAGCAGATCGAAAGCTACGCCCCTGGCCGTCAGGTCAGGTTTGGAAGCCTAAACTTCACAGCCGATATCCGCGGGGACTTGATCTTCGATGGATCTGAGCTGCAGCCAAGCGTGCTGCGCTGTCACGATTGGCATGACCTAACTCTGCCGCGGACAGCACCTTGGAGGTCGCACACGAATCCGCTCCGACCCATAGTCCGGAGCCGATCGCTCGGATCGAGGACGGATGGCTGGACACCGCGGGAGCTACAACCTCTATGGCGATGGAGCGAACACTTACCTTGTCCCGCATAAAGCTCATGACTCGAGGTGCGGACTCTGCGGACTCCGAACCTCCTGCGCCGTGCGGTCGAATCCGATTGGCGCCGATCATGGAATTCACCGCTGCGGACATCTTTCAGGACTCGCCCTTCGGCGATATCATAAATTCACTGAAGCATCTCCGCTATCCGGAGAGCCCTGGCCGAACTATGGCCAGGACCGTTGGGATGCGGACGACGAAGAAATTCAGAGCCCACCCACCACCCACTTCGTAGCCACCGTCGACGATTTAACCGACGTACTCGACTACGACTCCGAAGACATCGACGGTATGGACGGCGATGCCAGAGACTACCAAGAACCAGTGCCTACAGGACACTGGAAGACCACCTCGGCATACGACATATACATGGTGGACACCCCAAAAGATGGGGACGGCAAAGAAGCAGCGGAGGCCGGTTCCTTAAAGAAACAGCCCAAGCGCCGACGTCAGCGGCGCCGCTCTAAATCCCGCCACGGCAAGAATGGTGATTCCGGCACAGGAGATAATAACACCCCAGAAAGTGCCGAAGACAACTCCCTCCAAAGACGATCCAGCGCAGGAGGAGGCGAAGCAAGCCCCACGAGAGGCGGCGGGCGAAGAGGTCGAGGATGACAATTACTTACCTCCCTCCAGAGATGAGGGAAGCCTCGACGACGACGAATTCGTCGTGCCTGAGGATCACGTCGAACAAGAGCGTTTCAGACGCAGGCTAATGGCCACGGCAAACAACCTAAAGAAAAAGCAGCAACAGCTTCAAGCTGATCAAGACCTACTGTCCCACAGATGGACCGAGGTCCTCGCGGCAAGAGTATGAACTCGAACGCCCCTCAAAAGTTACCCAAAACGCAAGTTGCTCCCCGATTAGAGGAGGAGGCATACAAACCTGCATCACCAGCGCTGTCGGCAGACCGCCACCTCATGGTCGCGACAGAGAGGCGTACAAGCCCTCCACTAAAACCGCACCCGGCATCGCTCAAAAAGCATGAAGCCACGGGGAACGCTACGGACTTGCGGGATATATTGGAGGACAAGGCAAGACAATCCATATCTATCTATGGATCACGTGGCGCCCAAGACCCACGACGAATACCGTCGCGCGGATATAACTACTCCGCCGGGCCGAACACAGCAGAATAACGCTCTCTCGAGCTACGTCGCGATATTGCTCAATCTGAGGCGCCGCACCCACTATGCTTCACCGACAAAGTAATGGATCATCAAATCCTGAAGGGTTTAAACCCGTTAATATCGAATCTCACGATGGCACAACAGACCCCGCGGTTTGGATTGAGGATTATCTTCTCCATATACACATGGCCCGTGGCGACAATCTTCACGCCTCAAATATCTCCCGCTCAAGCTTAAAGGACCAGCTCGGCATTGGCTTAATAGCCTGCCCGCAGAGTCAATTGATGTTGGGAAGACCGAAGCCGCATTCCTCGACAACTTCCGTGGCACGTATATGCGACCACCGGACGTAGATGACCTAAGCCACATAATCCAGCAGCCGCATTTAATCGGCGAGCAACTCGACACGGTTCTTAACAAAGAAAAATCAAATCGCCGACCGTCCGGATGCAGAGGCCTCGCTGCCTTCAAACATAACATCCGCGACGAGTGGCTGGCCCGCACCTAGGACGGAGAAGCCAAAATCCATGGCTGCCCTCACATCACTCATGGCCCGCTTCATGCGGGAGAGGATAGCTGGCTAGCTCGCAGAATAACCTCAAAGAAAAACGCTGGCAGTCCGGATACCAAGGACCGCAATGGCAGGTTGCGTCGAAACAAAAACAAACGCCGCATTAACGGCGATAGCAATGAGGATACGGCAGTCAAAGACGGATTCCAAGGCTCCAAGCCCGGTCAACGGAAGAAGCCATTCAAAAGAACCACTCCGGGCCCGTCCAATTTGGACCGAATACTCGACCGCTCCTGTCAAATACACGGAACCCCTGAAAAGCCAGCTAACCACACCAACAGAGATTGTTGGGTATTCAAGCGAGCAGCAAATTAACCGCCAAAACAGTGACAAGGGCTACACAACGATGACGAGGAAGAGACCCGCCGCCGAACAACAGAGAACAAAAGGGATTCCCCCTCAAGTTCGGATGGTAAACATGATATACGCAACGATATTCCCAAGAGGGAGCGAAGCGTGCACTAAGGGACGTATATGCGATGGAGCCATCGCCTAAAATTCAACCCATGGTCCTCTTGACCGATCACTTTCGATCGAAGAGACCATCCGACCAATATCCGCCATGGCGGATTCGCCGCATTGGTTTTAGACCCAATCGTCGATGGATTTCACTCACGAGTCCTGATGCACGGCGGCAGAGCTGAACCTGCTTTATCGGGACACGGTCGCATAAGATGGGCATAGAGCCTTCAAGGATTAAACCTACAAAGACAACCTTCAAAGGCGTCATACCAGGTGTCGAGGCCAATTGTATAGGCTCGATTACATCGAAGTGGTCTTGGATCCCGGATAATTTCCAAGAGAGGATTTAATCTTCAACATAGTCCCGTTCATGCAGCGGCTATCACGCTCTGCTTTCGGACGAACCGCGCTTGCAAAATTCAACGCGTGCGCGACACGCACACCTTAAGCTCAAGATGCCAGCCCTCGTGGAGTCATCACGGTCAATGGAAACACGGAACGCCCCTCCAAACGGAGGAACATACAGCGGCCGCGGAAGTACGAGCAGCCTTTTAAGGCAATTCGAGTCCGCCGTTAAACGACCGGACATGACCAAACGCGCCCGAGCAACATCAACCAAGACCACCAGCACGCCCGAGCACAGCAGAGTAATGCGGCCTCAACCCCAGCCCTCGCAAAATTGTAAGACAAGCTCTCCGCGTACATAATTACGCCTTGGAGATACCATGGGCATAGGGGAAAGGCACAACCACAACAGACCCAGAGTGCGGTTCGACCACACCAGGGCTCCCAAGTGTGTCGCTCTTTTTCTTTTATTTTTCTTTTTATACATAACTCGTCCGCGGCGACCTGCCGAACTCATGATGCAACAGCCAGGGAAGGACAAAGGCGCATTTAACACTCGGTGGTCTCCATCACGAGTATTAAATTTGTTAAATACAAACATTCCGCTGCCTACCCTGGAGGGAGACGCCTTTAGTTAAATCCAATCCCTTGCTTTCCGCACTATTTGTATCATTCCGCACTCATAGCATATCTTCTCGAATAAAATGCAGCACTTTTTCCCATAATTGCATTACTTTTATATATATATATATATATATATATATATATATATATATATATATATATATATATATATATGTGTGTGTGTGTGTGTGTGTGTGTGTTCATTTACGACATGTTGCACCTGTACATTTTGGTACGGCCAAATACACCAGGGCTGATGTTCTCCGCATTATGGTGTGATAAAGTCCGAACACTTTCACAAGTGCGGCACCCGAACTTATAGCATTATATGAATCAGCTCGAATCATGTCTTGGGTAAATAGTTGGGTTTGCCGGCTCCCATGTTTGGCACCTTACGTTCCGTTCTATCGGCTAAGGTAGCATGGGAGAACCATCGCGATTGCGCCCGGTTGAGCCGGGTTAACGCCTCGATGGAGAAAGCTAAAACTGACTGTCATGATAAGGCGAGAGACTGGTCGCTGTTCGAGAGGTCCTTCGGGTCCTTAAAGACCTCACGCCGCTCGGCGAAGTTCGGATAATGTCCGACGAAGGCGTGGATAGCGCCCCAATTCGGTCCTCCGAATACTAGGGGCTTCGCCGAAATTTAAAATTATAGAATTCTATGGCTAAGTGAGAGTGTTCAAGCACTATAAGTCAGGTTGCCTTGTTCGTTGTGTTGAGCGCCTCCCTAGATGGACCCAAAAATGGGAACAAGAGTGCTCAAGTTTATCCCGAACACCCCAACACTCGTGGCGGGCTGAAGCCGACAACTTGCCATCTCTCAGATTTAATAAACGGCCGCACAGAAGGTAATATTTTAAATTAACAAGCGTTGCTTAGCGCATATGAACAAAGTTTTCGGCGCACAGGATAACACATTGCGAATTTACTCAATAATTACATCCCAGGGCACTCATCCGCAATCTTGCGAGCGCCTTCAGACAGTCTTATAGTACATCTCGGCGACGATATTCCTTGCCCGCTGGTGGCGCGTCGCTGATTAGCTTCTCCGCATCCAGCTTGCCCCAATGCACCTTTGCGCGGGCAAGGGCCCGACGAGCACCTTCAATACAAAGCGGAGCGCTTGATAACCTCCACCTGTGGGCTCAGATCCACCACCGTCGACGAGGCCGGTAGCTCCTGTGCATGGCCTCTCCAGCCACACCGGACTATGAGGCCCTTCATGGCCTGCTCGGCCACCTTGTGAAGCTCGACCAACTGCTTCAGCTGGTCGCTAGGGGGCACCGGATGGCCGGCCTCAGCATACTGAGACCAGAAGACCTTCTCCGTTGAGCTCCCCTCCTCGGCCCGGTAGAATGCGGCGGCATCAGACACGCTGCGAGGCAGATCTGCAAACGCCCCTGGAGAGCTCCGAATTCGGGTAAGTAACACATAATTTACATTCACATGCTTGCTTTGCATGAAAAATGCCTTACCCGCCGCTATCTTCTTCATCAACTCAATCTCCTGAAGGGACTTATGGGCATCGGCCTTGGCAGTTTTGGCACTTTCGAGAGCCGAGGCAAGCTCGGAATCTCGTGTCTTTGAGTCACGCTCCAAACTCTCATGCTTTTCCATGAGAGCCTGGAGCTCTTGCTGAACCACCGCCACCCGCGCCTCTTGCTTTTCTCGCTCTGCCTGCCTGCGTGGTCGCATTACGCTCGTCGCAGACACGGCCTCCTTGAGGTTGCCACCTCGCTCGTGGCCCCCGCGCAGAACCATGTTATCCTTGTTATTTTTGTTGCAACCTAAATCCTTTTCTGTAAGGTACAAGTTCAAAGTGGTGTTACTCACCTTCTTTGTCCCGAGTTGCTCCCTGGCGCGGCCGAGCTCTTGCTCGGACCGCTCGAGCTCCTGCTTCAAAGCACCGACCTCCGCAGTCAGTGTGGCAGAGGTCAGCAGCGCAGCCTGCAACCCATATTGACATAATTTTTAGCAACCTCACAGATATATTTTTTTCAGTTCCTCAGTCCGGCTTTTCTTTCCGAACACCGAACCGAGCATCAGGGGCTACTGTCTATGCGGTATTACATTGCATCTTTTTAACTTCTTACCTCAAAGCCTGATAGAAGGCTACTGCAGGCTTCGGTCAGCCCGCTCTTGGCGAGCTGCACCTTCTGGATCACCGCACTCATAATAGTGCGGTGTTCTTCCTTGAAGCGCTCTGCAGCGCCTCCAACAAATTGCCCGGCGCCTCTGGTTGGACGGAAGCCGCCGGCGTCACGGTCTTGCCCTTCGTTCGAAGGGGCCGCCGGCCGGACTCCGGAACCACTGCGGGTTCTGATGTGGAGTCCGGCGCAAAGTCCGGAGGACGCCTTGTGGCGCCCCAGGCCTCCCGATGGGTCCCTTCTGGGATCCCACCTCGGCGTCCTCGGCGTCGCGAGGGGTGGAGGCGGTCGGGATGGAGTCTACATCCGACGGAGCCACCGACCCGCTCGATGAAGCGGGGAGATCATCACTGGCCGGACTACAGGCAGCATGCGGCATCAGAATGACACTATGTGACGCAGAAAAAGAAATTATAGATCATTCAGGAATCCGGATACTTACGATCTCGCCGGAGGCATGGCCCTTGAAGGCCATTCTTCCTCGCCAACGTTGATGTTGGCGGAGCTGTCCGGGGGAATAACCCTTCCCCTCTCTGACCCTTCGGCCTCCCCTGTTGGGGAAGCCTTCCTCTTCCTCTCTCCTCCTCCGGGAGAGAGTCCTCTTCTCCTCCTCGCTGGGAGGAGTCCTCCCGAGTCGCCGGATACCTGAAAACGGAGCTCTTTCGAGCACCCGTGGCCTCCTTCTTGGCCTTCTTCTCCGGCACCACGTGCGGTGCCGAACCAGCAGCCTCGCTAGACGAAGGCCCACTGGATTTTTCGGCATAGGAGCCGGCAGGTAATCTGCTCCGCCTTCCTCATCCAGTCCTGTCAAAGGAGAAGGGAAATTAAAACCCGATAGAGTCAAACTATGAAAACAAGTGTCCCAGAAGGGTAGAATCACTTACCTCATCGGCTTGGCGCTGCGAGCGAAATCCGCGATCTTGATCGCGGATGCGGGGCTTTGGCGCCTTGAACAGCACCCTCCAGCGCTTTCAGACGTCAGGTCAAGAGCCCGCTCAGCGCTGGTGCTGTTCCGGATCGAACTCCACAGATTGAATGCCCGCTCTTGGCATGGGAGAATCCGCGACAAGCATGACTTGGACCACGTTAACCAGCCCGAGCTTCTTCACCAGCTTCGGATACAGGCTTGAGTCCCGGCTCCTTCAACTACCCCACAAAGCAAGCCCTTCTCTTTCCGGAGGTGAGCTGCGTGGGGATACCAGATCTAAACTCGGGGCCGCCGCCCATGTAGGGTCACGCTGCTCGGTGATATAGAACCACCCCGATTGCCACCCTTGACGGATTACGAAGGCCCTTCAACTAAAGGACGTTGGGCATCTTGCCCAACATGGCGCCCGCACTCCGCTTGAGTGCCCTTCACTACCTTCGCTTGACATTGAAGGTCTTGACCCTAAGCGAAGTGGGGCTGGATGCAGAGGAAGGCCTCGCACACACGACGATAAACGCCGAGATGTTGAGGGTGAAGTTCGGCGCCAGATCATGGAAATAGAGGCCGTAGTAGAACATGAGCCCCCGGACGAAGGGATGAAGTGGAAAGCCCAGTCCGCGGAGGAAGTGGGGAAGAAAGACGACCCTCTCATGGGGCCTGGGTGGGATGAGCTGCCCTCGTCGGGCAGCCGGTGCGTGATGTCGCCGAAAGGTATCCGGCGCCGCGCAGTTTGGCGATGTGCTCCTCCTTAACGGTGGAGGCCAACCATTTACCTCCCGCTCCGGACATGGTCGGAGAAGGTTGATACGAGATGCGCGAACTTGGGCGCTGGAGCTCGAGTGCGTGGAGATGGATAAGCAAAGGAGGAAGAAGGCGTAGGTGAGAAGGTGAATCCTTATCCCTTATATGGGCGGGCGAAGTCTACGCGTCCCCCACCAGCCTGGTAAAACTCGCTTATCTCCCAAGCGCCACCATCAATGGCGCGTTGGGTTACCCACGCCCGTATTGATGAGAATCCTGATTAAGGGAAACACGATCTCTGCTCGACAAGACGTGCCAAGAACCGCTTCGCTAAATGCGCTGAGGTGGTAAAGTAAAAAACAAGTCGAGTAATGGCTTGGTGGTGGTGTGACGTCATGCCACGTAAAACGCCGCAGATTGAACTTGTGTATATATTATTCTCTACGGTGGAATGTGGAATCTATTTTCCGAGCGGACACTATCCTGGTGTTCACAATCTTCTATCATTCGAGGAGGAACCCGCCTTGCAATGCCAAGCAATATACGCCCGGACTTATCGTCATTGAAGCCTGGTTCAGGGCTACCGAGGAGTCTGGATAAGGGGTGTCCGGATAGCCGGACTACCATCATCAGCCGAACTATCATTGGCCGGACTATCATCATCGACCGGACTCCAAGACTATGAAGATACAAGATTGAAAACTTCGCCCCATGTCCGGATGGGACTTTCCTTGGCGTGGAAGGCAAGCTTGGCGATACGGATATGTAGATCTCCTACCATTGTAACCGACTCTATGTAACCCTAGCCCTCTCCGGTGTCTATATAAACCGGATGGCTTTAGTCCGTAGGACTAGAAGAACAACAACCCTTACAATCATACCATAGGCTATCTTCTAGGGTTTAGCCTCCTTGATCTCGTGGTAGATCCACTCATGTAAACATCCGTAATATCAATATCAATCAAGCAGGACGTAGGGTTTTACCTCCATCAAGAGGGCCCGAACCTGGGTAAAACATCGTGTCCCTTGTCTCCTGTTACCATCCACCTAGACGCACAGTTCGGGACCCCCTACCCGAGATCCGCCGGTTTTGACACCGACAGATACGCTGTGGGACGGATGACCAAGAGTCATCGCAGCAAGTTCTACATCGACGACGCTGGGTGGGGCCCCAAGGCCGGCTCAATCGAGTACGGGTACCAGGTCCCCTTCGGAGGCATCCACGTTTTCGTTGGCAAGATCGGTGAACCGGGCCCTGAGACGGACATCTTCACCGACATCATCGAGACGGCTCAGCATGCGAGACCTGCCCGGGTTCAGCCTGCCATGAAGCGTGCCTTCGTGGGAGTCATCCATGGAGCGGAATCTGAGGATAGATCGGCATCTGGTGGTGAGACCGTCGTTTATTCGGATGATGAGTCATCGACCGGAGAGACCGAGTCATTGTACCAGTTGCAAGATGGCCAGATTGGGGGCTGTTCTGCTGGCGACAGTATTCCAGACCCCTTTGATCCGCCAAACCGGGTTGCGATCCTCATGGCCGGTACGCAGCCAGTGCTCCACTCTTCGACCGCAACAGCAATGATTTCCAGATCAGTAGCAGCGACAGCAGCCGGGGCAGGAGGCCCCGTGCGACCGCCGGCTCAGGTTTTATCTGATTTATTTGACGCTTTTGCAACACTGATGGCGGAGGTTAACCCGACGAATCAGGATGAACATAACGCATAAATTGCAAAGGTGAAAGATCAGATAACTCAGGCCAAGGCCGACCTGGCAGCGGAGGACACCAGGATGGCTGCGGAGTGGGCTGCTGATTCGTCTCCATCGTATCTATAATTTTTTATTGTTCCATGCCAATATTCTACAACTTCCATATACTTTTTGGCAACTTTTTATACTATTTTTGGGACTAACATATTGATCCAAAGGCTCGGTGGCCGCCTCGTGTGTTGCATGTTTTGGTTTCGCAGAATATCCATATCAAACGTAGTCCAAATGGGATAAAAACGGACGGAGCTTATTTTTGGAATATTTGGAAAATCTGGGAGAAAGATCAACGCGAAACGGTGTCCGAGGTGGCCACGAGGCAGGGGCCCACGCCCCTACCAGGAGGGCGCGCCCCCACCCTCGTGGGCCATCCGTAAGGCGGTTGATGCCCTTCTTCGGCCGCAAGAAAGCTATTTTTTGGAAAAAAAATCACGGCGAAGGTTTTAGTCCAATCAGAGTTACGGATCTCCCGATATAAAAAAACAGTGAAAAGGCAGCAGAACAGAACGCAGAAACAGAGAGAGACCAAGAAATAGATCCAATCTCGGAGGGGCTCTCGCCCCTCCCAGGCCATGGAGGCCAAGGACCAGAGGGGAAACATTTCTCCCATCTAGGGAGGAGGTCAAGGAAGAAGAAGAAGAAGGGGCCCCTCTCCCCTTCTCTTCTAGTGGCGTCGGAACGCCGCCATGGCCATCATCATCACCGCAATCTTCACCAACAACTTCACCACCATCATCACCAACTCTTCCCACCTCTATGCAGCGGTGTAACCTCTCTCTTACCCGATGTAATCTCTACTTAAACATGGTGCTCAACGCTATATATTATTTCCCAATGATGTATGGCTATCCTATGATGTTTGAGTAGATTCGTTTTGTCCTATGGGTTATTTGATGATCAAGATTGGTTTGAGTTGCATGTTTTATTATTGGTGATGTCCTATGGTGCTCTCCGTGTCATGCAAGCGTGAGGGATCCCCGCTATAGGGTTTGCAATATGTTCATGATTTGCTTATGGTGGGTGGCGTGAGTGACAGAAGCACATACCCGGGTAAGTAGGTTGTTTGCGTATGGGATAAAGGGGACTTGATACTTTAATGCTATGGTTGGGTTTTACATTAATGATCTTTAGTAGTTGCGGATGCTTGCTAGAGTTCCAATCATAAGTGCATATGATCCAAGTAGATAAAGTATGTTAGCTTATGCCTCTCCCTCAAATAAAATTGCAATAATGATTACCGGTCTAGTTATCGATTGCCTACGGACAAATAACTTTCTCGTGAAAAAAAGCTCTTTACTAAAACTAATTTAGTTGTGTCTTCATCTAAATAGTCCCTAGCTTTATTTAGGTGCTCTTTACTTTCTTGCAACCTATCCAGAAACACCTACAAAGTACTTCTATTTTCATACTTGTTCTAGGTAAAGCGAACGTCAAGAGTGCGTAGAGTTGTATCGGTGGTCGATAGAACTTGAGGGAATATTCGTTCTACCTTTAGCTCCTCATTGGTTTCGACACTCTTACTTATCGAAAGAGGCTACAATTGATCCCCTGTACTTGTGGGTTATCAAGACCTTTTTCTGGCGCCGTTGCCGGGGAGTCATAGCGTGGGGTGAATATTCTCGTGTGTGCTTGTTTTCTTTATCACTAAGTAATTTTTATTTACTATTCCGAGTTGTTCTCTATCTTTAGTTATGGATATGGAACACGAAATACCAAAAAAATTAGGTGTACTTGCTACTCATGGAGATGGGGAACCTCCTAAAACCCTCGATGCTCAATATATGCAAAATATTATGTACCACTTTGATAATCCTGAGAAAACCTCATTCAATTTGATAATGGGAGTAACGTTGGATCAACGTGAATGCTTTAGGGATTATCGCTTGACACAAAAAGGAAAACTATTATGGGATCAAATTTATATATTGAATTAGTATTCTCGGCAAGTATGCTAGAATTATGATATTACCTGTTGCTCTAGCATGAATGCTCCACACCTTCCCTTTTCATGCAAATTTAATGATAATGAAACCTTGGCTTCTTATGCTAGAGGTATATATGATTACTGTGATGTGGAACAAATAGAAGAATTTGTTGCTTTTAAGGGCGCTTATGAAATTGAATCTATGTTTGAAAAGTATGAAGCTTTTGATAATGATGTTTATAGGCCTGGAAATTTAGCTATCCTAAAATATTGCTATGATAATTATGAATATAATTCCTATATTAATGCACTTATTAAGAAAGTCTCCGCTATCCAAGAAGAGAGTAATATTTTGCAGGAATCTATGGAAGAACAAATTGATGAAACTGTGAGCTCATTGGATGAAAAAGATGAGGAGGAGAGTGAAGAACAAAAGGAGGAAGAGCGGATTAGCTACCCGTGCCCACCTTCTAATGAGAGTAACCCTCCATCTCATACATTGTTTAATTTCCCTTCGTGCTTACCGAAGGATGATTTCTATGATGACAGTTATGATTGCGTTGATTCTTTTGAAATATCCCTTTTTGATGATGCTTTCTATGCTTGTGGCCAAGATGACAATATGAATTATGCTTATGGAGATGAACTTGCTATAGTTTGTTATGTTAAACATGAAGTTGTTGCTATTGCACCCACGCATGATAGTCCTATTATCTTTTTGAATTCTCCAAACTACACTATATCGGAGAAGTTTGCTCTTATTAAGGATTAAATTGATGGGTTGCCTTTTACCGTTGCACATGATGATTTTGATAGACATAATATGCATGTGCTTGCTGCTCCTACTTGCAATTATTATGCGAGAGGAACTATATCTCCACCTCTTTATGTTTCCAACATGGTAAAATTGCAAGAAACTGTTTATACTATGCATTGGCCTTTACTATGTGTGCATGAATTGTTCTTTTATGACATGCCAATGCATAGGAAGAGAGTTAGACTTCGTCATTGCTTGATATATGTTGCTTTGTGATCACTACTAAATGCTAAATCATTGCTAATTAAAATTGGCTTTGATATACCTTGGGATCCGGGTGGATTCACTACTTGAGCACTATATGCCTAGCTTAATGGCTTTAAAGAAAGCGCTGCCAGGGAGACAACCCGGAAGTTTTAGAGAGTCATTTATTTCTGTTGAGTGCTTTCATATATTTTAAAAACAACAAAAATAAAGAGGGGAACCCAAAACTTTTACAAAAAGAAAAGTGAAAGTGAGAGAGACGAGCATTGTGAAAGTGGGGGACGTCCTTGAACTTTGTTCATGCCCATGGGAACTTTGTGAATCTTAATTACAGAAACTTTTCAATAAAAGTAATTATCCCCTTGTACAATTCCATTGTATTATAAAAATAATGTGCCAAGGTTTGCCTTTTGGATGTTTACAATGCTTGTTGGTTTGTACGGTGCAGGACAGAAACTTTGGCTGTAGTGCGCGAATTTTAATTTTTTTACTGGAACGTCAAATGGTTCTGATTATTTTTTCACTGTCTTGCTGTACAAATTGTTTATTTTTCCTAATTTTTGTATAATTTTTCAAGTATCAGAAGTATGGTGAATGTTCAGATTGTTACAGACTGTTCTGTTTTAGACAGATTCTGTTTTTGATGCATAGTTTGCTTGTTTTGATGAAACTATCGATTTATATCAGTGGATTAAGCCATGAAAAAATTATACTAAAGTAGATACAATGCAAAAAAAATATGAATTGGTTTGCAACAGTACTTAGAGTGGTGATTTGCTTTATTATACTAACGGATCTTACCGAGTTTTCTGTTGGAGTTTTGTGTGGATGAAGTGTTCGATGATCGAGAAGGTCTCGATGTGAGAAGAAGGAAGAGAGGAAAGAGCTCAAGCTTGGGGATGCCCGAGGCACCCCAAGTAAATATTCAAGGAGACTCAAGCGTCTAAGCTTGGGGATGCCCCAGAAGGCATCCCCTCTTTCTTCAACAAGTATCGGTATGTTTTCAGATTCGTTTCGTTCATGTGATATGTGCAAATCTTGGAGCGTCTTTTGCATTTAGTTTTCACATTTTCTTTTATGAACCATGCTGGTATGAGATGGCCCTTGTTTGATTTATATAATTCTCATTGCACTTCACTTATATCTTTTGAGTATGGCTGTATAGAATGCTTCATGTGCTTCACTTATATCATTTGAAGTTGGATTGCCTGTTTCTCTTCACTTAGACAACCGCCATTTGCAGAATGCTCTTTTGCTTCACTTATATTTGTTAGAGCTTGGGCATTTCTTTTGTAGAAATAATTAAACTCTCTTGCTTCACTTATATCTATTTAGAGAGATGACAGGAACTGGTCATTCACATGGTTAGTCATAAAATCCTACATAAACTTGTAGATCGCTGAATATGATATGTTTCATTCCTTGCAATAGTTTTGTGATATAAAGATTGTGATATTAGAGTCATGCTAGTGGGTATTTGTGGATTGTAGAAATACTTGTGTTGAAGTTTGTGATTCCCGTAGCATGCACGTATGGTGAACCGTTATGTGATGAAGTCGGAGCATGATTTATTTATTGATTGTCTTCCTTATGAGTGGCGGTCGGGGACGAGCGATGGTCTTTTCCTACCAATCCATCCCCCTAGGAGCATGCACTAGTACTTTGTTTTGATGACTCATAGATTTTTGCAATAAGTATGTGAGTTCTTTATGACTAATGTTGAGTCCATGGATTATACGCACTCTCACCCTTCCATCATTGCTAGCCTCTTCGGTACCGTGCATTGCCCTTTCTCACCTCAAGAGTTGGTGCAAACTTCGTCGGTGCATCCAAACCCCGTGATACCATACACTCTATCACACATAAACCACCATATACCTTCCTCAAAACAGCCACCATACCTACCTATTATGGCATTTCCATAGCCATTCCAAGATATATTGCCATGCGACTTCCATCATCATCATATACATGACTTGAGAATTCATTGTCATATTGCTTTGCATGATCGTAAGATATCTAGCATGATATTTTCATGTCTTGTTCGTTTTTGATATCTTTACTATACTAGATCATTGCACATCCCGGTACATCGCCGGAGGCATTCATATAGAGTCATATCTTTGTTCTAGATATTGAGTTGTAATATTGAGTTGTAAGTAAATAAAAGTGTGATGATCATCATTATTAGAGAATTGCCCCAGTGAGGAAAGAATGATGGAGACTGTGATTCCCCCATAAGTCGGGATGAGACTCCGGACTTTATGAAAAATAAAAGAGGCCAAAGAAGCCCCAAAAAAGAGGCTAAAGAAGCCACCAAAAAAAAGAAAATAAAAAAATAAGAGAAAAAGAGAGAAGTGGCAATGTTACTATCCTTTTACCACACTTGTGCTTCAAAGTAGCACCATGTTCTTCATATAGAGAGTCTCTTGAGTTATCACTTTCATATACTAGTGGGAATTTTCATTATAGAACTTGGCTTGTATATTCCGATGATGGGATTCCTCAAACGCCCGAGGTCTTCATGAGCAAGCAAGTTGATGCACACCCACTTAGTTTCCAGTTTGAGCTTTCATACACTTATAGCTCTAGTGCATCCGTTGCATGGCAATCCCTACTCACTCACATTGATATCTATTGATGGGCATCCCCATAGCCCGTTGATACGCCTAGTTGATGTGAGACTTTCTCCTTTTTGTCTTCTCCATACAACCACCACCATCATATTCTATTCCACCTATAGTGCTATGTCCGTGGCTCACGCTCATGTATTGCGTGAAAGTTGAAAAGGTTTGAGAACATTAAAAGTATGAAACGATTGCTTGGCTTGTCATCGGGGTTGTGCACGATGTGAATATTTTGTGTGGTGAAGATGGAGCATAGCCAGACTATATGATTTTGTAGGGATAACTTTCTTTGGCCATGTTATTTTGAAAATACATGATTGCTTTATTAGTAGGCTTGAAGTATTATTGTTTTTATATCAAAGGATAGACTGTTGCTTTGAATCACTCGTGTCTTAATATTCATGCCATGATTAGACATATGATCAAGATTATGCTAGGTAGCATTCCACATCAAAAATTATCTTTTTTATCATTTACCTACTCGAGGACGAGCAGGAATTAAGCTTGGGGATGCTGATACGTCTCTGTCGTTTCTATAATTTTTGATTGTTCCATGCCAATATTCTACAACTTCCTTATACTTTTTGGCAACTTTTTATACTATTTTTGGGACCAACATATTGATCCGAAGGCCCAATGCCGTTCTGTCATTGCATGTTTTGGTTTCGCAGAATATCCATATCAAACGGAGTCCAAACGGGATAAAAACGGACGGAGCTTATTTTTGGAATATTTGGGAAATCTGGGAGAAAGATCAACGCGAAACGGTGTCCGAGGTGGCTATGAGGCAGGGGCCCACGCCCGTGCCAGGAGGGCGCGCCCCCACCCTCATGGGCCACCCGTAAGGCGGTTGATGCCCATCTTCGGCCGCAAGAAAGCTAATTTTTGGAAAAAAATCACGGTGAAGGTTTCAATCCAATCGGAGTTACGGATCTCTGGATATAAAAGAAACGGTGAAAAGGCAGCAGAACAGAACATAGAAACAGAGAGAGACCAAGAAATAGATCCAATCTCGGAGGGGCTCTCGCCCCTCCCAAGCCATAGAGGCCAAGGACCAGAGGGGAAACCCTTCTCCCATCTAGGGAGGAGGTCAAGGAAGAAGAAGATGAAGGGGACCCCTCTCCCCTTCTCTTCCGGCGGCGCCGGAACGCTGCCATGGCCATCATCATCACCGCAATCTTCACCAACAACTTCACCACCATCATCACCAACTATTCCCCCCTCTATGCAGCGGTGTAACCTCTCTCTTACCCGCTGTAATCTCTACTTAAACATGGTGCTCAACGCTATATATTACTTCCCAAAGATGTATGGCTATCCTATGATGTTTGAGTAGATCTGTTTTTTCCTATGGGTTATTTGATGATCAAGATTGGTTTGAGTTGCATGTTTTATTATTGGTGCTGTCCTATGGTGCTCTCTGTGTCGCGCAAGCATGAGGGATGCCCGCTGTAGGGTTTGCAATATGTTCATGTGTAACATCCCAAATTTTCAATTTCGAATGTTATACATAAAGCATCATTGCATATCATATTTTTGTTGCATTTTTGGCTCGATCCTAGAAATTCTACACAACTCAAGGACCCACGGAGAGAGTTGGGGATTTCGTTATTTTCATATTTGAGTTTTCTCAAATTTTGAAAATAGGATCATTTGATTTTAATTATTTTATCTTCAATTATTTCTACTATCAAAATATGAGAGTGGGAATAAAATGACTTTCCCAAAATAAAGAAATAATGAAGATTTAATAAAAAAATCAAATAAGATTTTCTTTCGGAGTTTGTCGCCTTTTTATTTGAATTTAGGAAAAATGCTTGTTTTTCAAATTTGCATTTAGGCCCCAAATAAGTGTTCATCTACTCCGGCTTGATTTTAGAAGCCGGGGAAAATTTATTTCGGGATTTTTGGAGTAAGTTTAGTATTTCTTTTTATTTTTCTTCTGCGTGGAATTATTTAAAAAAAACGCGCACCGACCTATGGGCCGTGTCCGCCTGGGACACCGGACTGCTGGGCTTATAAGCCGCCCACCCGGGCCGAACCCTAGCCGCTCGGCCGCATTACCGCCGCCCGCCCGCCGCCGCCCCGCGCCGACACGCCGCCGCCGCCGCGCGCCCGCCGTCGCCGGACGCCGCCCGCCGCCCGCCGACCCCGCCATTACCCGCCCGACCCGCGGACCCTGCCACCGTCGCCGGATCCCGCCGCCGAGGTTCGCCGCGCCTCGACTTCCGTGCCTTCGGTTTTTAAAAAAACGAACGATTTTCGTCGGTTTATTTTTTTCTTTAGATCGGTTTTTTCGGTTCGGTTAAATAGCGAGCGTTCGTTCGTTCGTTCGTTTTTAACGAACGCGTTCGTCAGATTAGTTTAGTTAACGAACGTCCGTTCGTTAACCTGTTCGTCGTTTTTCTTTTTCTCGGATTTAATTCGCGATTTTTCTGATCGTGATTCCTGATCCGATTTTCATTTTAGTATAACTTTTCGCTCGTTTATCGGAATCAGGCGATTCAAGCGCCTGGAGTTTCGTCTCAAAACCCTCTTTCCGAATAACCAACTTAAACAAGTTTTTGCTATTGTAAAATTTGACTTAGATCCAGATTAGTAAAACGAAGCTGTTTTCTTTCGCCGTTTGACTTTTGTTGCTTCGTTTGATTTGTTTCTTTTTGCAAAACGGAGTTCTTAAGTTGAACTATCTGGTTAGATCTATTTCAGTTTTACCTGTGCATTAGATGAGTACTTATTGTATGCTTGTTTGTTTGTCTGCAATAGAATAACCGGAGTGCGCAGCCTGTTACTTCGAGTCTCTAGGTTTCGCGGATCATCAGCAAGGCAAGTAATACTTTGATCATACTCTTTTCTACTACCCAGTTTTATTGCATTAGATCAATCCTGAAACATTGCAGGATTAGGATCTAATTAAATTGTGGGATGGGAAGTAGATGAGGTAGTACCTATTACCTGATTTATATTCAAACCTTTGGGAGTCACTTCTGCGTTTGCTTATTATGCTATGCTATGCTAGTAGACGTGGATTGGGCGAGTGTATCCATGACAGATGTGATATTGTTAAGTAATGGTTTATTTAAGGTGGCAACTTAAACACACATCTGGGTGGATTGAGGCACCTGGTTTCCATCAGGACTTGCCTGTATTTCTTGGACCGCCACCTAGGCTCAAAGGGATCATGAGATTATTCATGCTAGAAACTTCCGTGTGCAGCCACATGCTACTATGGGCTTTAGCATAGTTGACTAAGTTGTGCGAACTCTTACGGGTAGACTAGTTGATGTAGGGGTTGTAGGTTGGTACGGTCTACCCACATGTAAGGTGCTAGCGCTTCTGAAAGACTACGTCTCGGTCATCCGTTTCTCAAACACCATGTAGTGCGAGAAATCAAACGGAGGAGATCGAGTCTTGTGGGGAAAAGTGCACAAACCTCTGCAGAGTGTATAAACTAAT
Source organism: Aegilops longissima (assembly GCA_021605205.1). Classification (NCBI taxonomy): domain Eukaryota; kingdom Viridiplantae; phylum Streptophyta; class Magnoliopsida; order Poales; family Poaceae; genus Aegilops; species Aegilops longissima. Next base: position 677,056,281 of record CM038682.1, on the reverse strand, counting down.
CATGGTTAGCCGTGTCCCCGGTTATGGACATCTTGAGTACCTAGTACTTGGATTATCCTGTGAATCTCATCATGTTACTTTAATTAATATTGTTGGGTTGTTAATGAGTACTTTTAATTGGGATTGAGGATGCTGTCAACCATTCTCAATGTTCAACAACCACCATGATAGTTAAATAAATTTATTCATTTGCAGTAGGGAAAAATTGGCTTTACGCAAAAGCTGTAACCATAGAGCTTACCACCAGCCATATATGCATGTAGTATAGGCTTATTCTTCCATTATTCTCTATGTGTTACTTTGCCAGCATATTCCATGTGCTGGCCCGTTTTCGGGCTACAACGTTTCATGTTGCAGACTTTTCAAACGACGAGTAAGGTGCTTAGGTCATGGTTCTATACTCAGTGATGTCGTTGGAGTTGATGGACTCGCTTATTCTTCCAAGCCTTCCGCTATTATCGTTATTAGATGGCCTTAAGCCATATTTATTTTGTTAAGTTCTCTCTTGAGACATTCGATGTAATAAGTGTGTGATTGCTACTCTGTTATAAATCCTTCGAGTACTGTGTGGTGTCAGCATTACTGATCCAGGGATGACACTTAGGCACAGAGATCAGACTGTTTGAGGTCTGGTCGCTACATCATGATTTTCTTATGGTGGGTGGCGTGAGTGACAGAAGCACAGACTCGAGTAAGTAGGTTGTTTGCGTATGGGATAAAGGGGACTTGATACTTTAATGCTATGGTTGGGTTTTACCTGAATGATCTTTAGTAGTTGCGGATGCTTTCTAGAGTTCCAATCATAAGTGCATATGATCCAAGTAGAGAAAGTATGTTAGCTTATGCCTCTCCCTCAAATAAAATTGCAATAATGATTACGGGTCTAGTTATCGATTGCCTAGGGACAAATAACTTTCTCGTGACAAAAAGCTCTTTACTAAAACTAATTTAGTTGTGTCTTCATCTAAACAGTCCCTAGCTTTTATTTGCGTGCTCTTTACTTTCTTGCAACCTATCCAAAAACACCTACAAAGTACTTCTAGTTTCATACTTGTTCTAGGTAAAGCGAACGTCAAGCGTGCGCAGAGTTATATCGGTGGTCGATAGAACTTATCGAAAGAGGCTACAATTGATCCCATATACTTGTGGGTTATCAGCCGCGTTAGATGCATAGGCTTACCGGCTTATGTTGGATCAGAGCGCGTTAAACGACGTTATGAGGAGAAGGTACCGATCTCACCTGTCGCCGATTTATGAGGCCAGGAACCTCTTTAATACCACAGGAGCAGGGAATAGTAATCCGCCAGTGGTGAACCGGGCGGAGGCACCTGGAATGGGAGCGCCGGTTCAGCCACATCCAACTGATCCGCCTCGTCAGAACAACGTTCCGTCACAGCATGTCCCAACACCACCGGGTCACTACTCTAACTCGATGGATAACATTGTTGCTGCCGCTTCACGGTTGGCGGCTCTCCCGATTGAAGGCGAGTCCCCGGTAGCGGCCGAGACGCGACGGGCTAGGGAGCTCCTTCAGACAACTTTGACTGAGCAGCAGGCTTATTCATACAGCCGTGAAAGGATCCATTCTACTCCCCGCCCAAGCCGAAGTTACAGCAGGCATATGGATGAACCGGCCGTGTCAAGCAGTGCGCGAAACCGTAATCCGCCCTGCGGCCATAATCCGGCGGGCGGTGGTGGTGATGCTCAGGATGTGGTGGATCGTGCTAGGGCACGTCGCGAGGCCGAGTTAGTCGCGAGGCCGAGTTAGCGGCGCAGCACGAAGCTATCCAACTTATGTCGGTTCGTCCAACCATGTCGATGGAACCAGGGGTTACTTCCAACTCTTTGGGAGTACCCTATCTCGTCCCAGCGCTGTGCAATGTGTGGCTGCCCAAGGATTTCAAAGGCCCGCGTAAGGTGCCGAATTATATTGCCGATTTATCCCCGGAGTCATGGGTCGAAAGCTATGAGATGGCGATGGATATGCTAGATGTGGACGATGCGGTGTGTGCTAAATACTTCACCATGATGTTGGAAGGAATAGCTCGCACATGGTTGAAAAACCTGCCAGCTAACTCCATTGGGTCATGGGCCGAGTTAAGGGCCCAGTTTATTCAGAATTTCAAGGATACATGCAAACAGCCCATGTCAATTGTGGACTTAGCTGCCTGTGTCCAGGAGGAAGGAGAATAAACAACCCATTGGGTGCGCCGGGTCTCGGAAATTTTGCACTCATCAGACCGCATCAACGCTGATACAACAGTTTTAACATTGGAAGGCAACTGCCGGTTTACACCTCTGAAGTTGAAGTTGGGACGGCTCAAACGTCACTGCAATGACATGGGGACTCTTACGGCAGCCTTGGTGAAGTATGGCGATTCTGATAGTACCAAGGACCCTAAATCTGATGATGACAAGACAGGGCAGGGAAAGAAGAACGGCAGCACCAAAGGGCAGCAGCATAACCAGGCAGGTCATGGAAACAGCGGTAAGCGTAAAGCGGATAAGAGTTTATATTTTGTTGCTAATACCAACGCATAGGACAAAGGCCAGCGTCGTAAGGGTAACCGCCCCAGCGTGGTGGAATACCAGGTCCCAATCCGGAGCGCCTGTCTCACCTGTTAAACCAGCCTTGCCCAAAGCACGGGTCGCGGGATAAGCCGGCCACGCACCTCTGGAAGGATTGTTATATTATGCAGGAGTTCAAAAATTCAGATTTTTTTTGGTATGATCATGGACCGGGCGGCGGTTCAGGCCCCGGATCTCATGGGCCGGGTTACGGTGGAGGCAGTTCCGGTTTAGGTTTTCATGGTAATCAGAGCAGACATAGCAATCAAGGCAATCAGGGCAGTCAAGGTGGTTATAATCATCAGGGCAATCAGCAACAACAGCAACAGTCGGGTTACCAGAGCAACCCGAAGCAGTTGAATAGTGGGCAGTATCATGTCTTCACCACTAGCCTGTGCAAACGCGAACTGAAGCTTCATAAAAGGGCAGTGAATTCCGTGGAACCGGTGATGCCCCGTTACTTACGCTGGTCTGAGCAGCCGATCGTGTGGAGTAGAGAGGATCATCCACCCCGGGTTGATAATCCGGGTCATCTGGCGTTGGTGGTGGCGCCTCAGGTTGGAGGATATAAGTTCACCAAGGTACTCATGGATGGAGGGAGTAGTATCAATATCCTTTATTATGAAACTTTCCGTCGCATGGGGTTAACAGATAAAAATCTTAAACCGTCCAACATGGTCTTCCATGGTGTGGTGCCTGGCAAATCGGCGTATCCAGTTGGTAAGATAGCTCTGGAGGTTGCTTTTGGAGATGAGCATGATTCAAGGTCAGAGACATTGACTTTTGAAGTGGTGAAAATCAAGAGCCCATATCATGCCATGTTTGGATGGCCGACTTATCCTAAGTTCATGGCAAGGCCCTGTTATGTCTATCTGCAGCTCAAGATGCCGGGTCATAAGGGTACTATCATGGTTCATGGCAGCCGTAAGATCGCCTTAGAATGTGAAGAAGGTGATGCAGTATATGCTGAGTTGGTTTGTGCAACAAAGGAGTTGAAGTTCTACAAGGACAATGTTGATCCGGCGGATATGACTTCTTTGAAAAAGCCAACTACAGAGCACAATCCGGCCTTGAAGTTTAAATCGGCTGATGAGACTAAGCTGGTTGATTTTGTTCCAGGCGATTCATCCAAGCAGTTCAGCATCAGCGGTAACTTGGATCCAAAATAGGAAAGCGCGCTCATCGAGTTCATCCGTGAGAATCGGGATATCTTTGCGTGGAAGCCTTCTGACATGTCAGGTGTACGAAGAGAACTCGCTGGGCACACTCTTAATGTTGATCCCAAGTATAAACAGGTCAAGGAGTTTCTTCTTCGGTTCAATGAAGAAAGACGCAAGGCAATCGGTGAGGAAGTAGCCAGGCTCTTGGCGGCTGGGTTCATCGTTGAAGTATTTCATCCTGAATGGTTGGCTAACCCAGTGTTGGTACTTAAGAAGAACGGCTCTTGGCGTATGTGTGTGGATTACACAGATTTGAACAAGGCTTGTCCAACGGATCCTTTTGCCCTCCCGCATATTGATCAAATCATTGATGCTACGGTTTTTTGCAAGCATTTGAGTTTTCTGGCTGCTTATTCGGGTTACCATCAGATCAAAATGGCAGTTAAGGACCAGGAGAAGACAGCTTTCATAACTCCCTTTGGAGCCTTCTGCTATGTATCTATGCATTTTGGGCTCAAAAGTGCCCAGGCGACTTATCAGCATTGTGTGCAGAATTGTCTTCATGATCAGATCGGCCGCAATGTTCATGCCTATGTGGACGATATTGTGGTGAAATCCAGAAAGTAGGAGACATTGATTGATGACTTGAAGGAGACCTTTGATAACCTCCGGGTTTATAAAATGATGCTTAATCCGGCCAAGTGTGTCTTTGGTGTACCGGAAGGCAAGCTCTTGGGCTTTTTGGTATCTAACAGGGGCATTGAAGCTAATCCGGAGAAAATCAAGGCTATAACTTCTTTGGCTAAACCGAAGTGCATCAATGATGTCCAATGACTGGCAGGCCGGATTGCAGCCTTGAGCCGGTTTATTAGTCGCCTTGGAGAGAAGGCCATCCCTTTGTATCAAATGCTGAAGAAGACAGATAACTTCGTCTGGAGTGATGCCGCCAATGAAGCGTTTGAGTACTTAAAGCGGCAGCTAGGTGAACCGCCTATCCTTGCTGCTCCTGTTGATAAGGAGCCCTTATTGTTATATGTGGCTGCTAATGCCCGGGCTGTCAGCGTGGCTATTGTGGTGGAGCGCAAGGAGGCTGGAAAGGAGTATCCAGTTCAATGGCCGGTTTATTATATCAGTGAAGTTCTTATTGAGTCCAAGCCAAGGTATCCGCATTGGCAGAAGCTGGTGTATGGAGTTTTTATGGCAAGCCGGAAGCTTAAGCAATATTTCCAAGGTCATCCCATAACTGTGGTCAGTTGTGCTCCTTTGGAGGATATAATCCAGAACAGAGAAGCAACTGGCCGGGTTGCCAAGTGGGCTATTGAGCTTGGGCCTCACGGATTAAAATATATGCCCCGGACGGCGATCAAATCTCAGACGCTTTTGGACTTCATCAATGACTGGACGGAATTACAGGCACCAGAAGAGACGCCGGATCATACTTATTGGACTATTCATTTTGTTGGGTCCAGGCAATTGGAGGGCTCGGGGGATGGAGTCGTATTAACTTCCCCATGAGGTGATAAGTTTTGTTATGTTCTCTGTTTAATGTTCCCTTGCACTAACAATGCATCTGAATATGAGGCTTTACTCCACGGTCTTCGGATGGCTAAGGAGATGAATTTAAGCTGGGTTAAGTGCTTTGGTGACTCGGACCTAGTGGCTCAACAAGTGTCCGACACTTGGGATTCCAAGGACCCACTCATTGCAGCATATCGTCAAGAGGTGGATGTTGTTGCAGGTCAATTCAAAGGATATCAAGTCGATCATGTGGACCGGCGGAAGAACGAAGCGGCGGACGCTTTAAGCCGTTTGGGTTCCCAGCGTAAACCGGTCCCTCCCAATGTCTTCCTGGATGTGCTGCATAATCCGTCTGTCAAGCTCCCTGCAGAGGAGGATTTGGTTGTTCCTGATCCGGAGACTTAGTTGGTGGCGGCTCTTCATGTTATCCTAGATTTAATGGTTCCATATTTGGCGTATATGAACCGGGGCAAGTTACCGGAGGATGAGACTTCGGCCAGGAAGATAATCCGGCTGTCCAAGTACATGACTATTATCAATGGGGAGTAACATCATTGCAGTGTGACGGGGACGTTTCAGCATTGTGTATCTCCTGAAGAAGGCCGTGAAATTTTGCGTGAGATCCACGAAGGAGATTGTGGTCACCACGCCGGTTCAAAGTCTCTGGTAGCCAAGGACTTTCGTCAGGTTTCTATCGGCTGACGGCTCATGCTGATGCCGAGGATTTCGTCAAAAGATGTGATGGATATCAAAAATTCTCACGACGCGCTCATGTACCGGCTCAAGAGTTGAGGATGATTCCAATCACTTGGCCGTTTGCGACTTGGGAGCTGGATATGGTTGGGCCCTTTAAGAGATCCAAGGATAAGAAGACCCACCTATTGGTGGCAGTTGACAAGTTCACTAAGTGGGTGGAGGCAGAGCCAGTAAGTAAGTGTGATGCAGCTACGGCGGTTCAATTCATCAAGAAGGTGATTTTCCGGTTTGGCTTTCCACAAAGCATTATAACCAATAATGGTACCAATCTGTCGAAAGGTGCTATGAAGGAGTTCTGTCAACGTGAGCGCATCCGGCTTGACGTATCATCGGTGGCTCACCACCAGTCTAATGGTCAACCGGAGAGAGCCAATCAAGAGACCTTGAGAGGCATCAAGCCCCGGCTTATGATTCCTTTGCAACGGACGCCGGGTTGTTGGGTAGAGGAGTTACCTTCTGTGTTATGGAGCATCAATACCACGCCCAACAGATCTATGGGGTACACACCTTTTTTCATGGTTTATGGAGTGGAGGCGGTTCTCCCTAGTGACATCCGTCATGAATCGCCTCGTGTGGCGGCATATATCGAAGCTGACAATGAGAAGGCACGACAGGAAGCACTTGACCTGTTAGATGAGGAACGTGACATTGCAGCATCCCGTTCAACGATTTATCAGCAAGATCTGCGTTGTTATCACAGTCGCCGGGTTAGAACCAGAATCTTTCAAGAAGGCGATCTGGTGCTCCAACTCATCTAGGATCAGACGGATATGCACAAGTTATCCCCACCTTGGGAAGGACCCTTTGTGGTTAGCAAGAATCTGCATAACGGGTCATACTACTTTATAGATGTTCGAGAGCACAAAGATTCCCGTAAATCAGAGGAGGAGACCCACCGACCGTGGAATATCGCTCATCTTCGGCCTTACTATACTTGAGCCACAGGCTCTGCTCATGTGCATAGTTATGACAATGTATATATTATGATCAATATAATAAACCGGAGCCTCAGCTAAAGCGGGGTATCTGTTGTTTTTCTTACATCATGTGTGGTTACATGGGGGCTTCTGTTTATAAAGCGGCGTCCGGTCTACCCCTTGATTCAGCTTGTAAAGCCTTATATAAAAATCACTTGGGGGCTTGGTCGTACTCGAACCATAGCTACACCTCTTGATTGGCGCAAGGCCACTAGAAACATCACTTGGGGGCTTGGTCGTGTCCGAACCATAGCTACACCTCTTGATCGGCTCAAAGCCAAAAAGAAAAATTACTTAGGGGCCAAAGAGAGTGTTGCAAAGGAACAACTCAAACATAGGCACCCGCTGAGCACAGCTCAAAATATTGCTTGGGGATTCTTTGCTATCGCAATGAACAAAGAATCTACACTTGTAATAGGCTATCAAGCCACGGCTTGGAAGCTTGGTGTATACACCTAAAACTCCGGGTTAGCCTGCCTTGTTAAGTAAGTCACTCCGTCTAGGTAAACCTAGTATGACCCGTCAAACTATGACAAGTCAATCTAATAAGACCCAGAACTTGTCAAAGTTAAAACGACGATTGGTTAAAGATTAAGGTCCATCTTAAAAGGCTTTGTAAAATGGTTTAACACAGTGGCCTGGCAGCCCATGAAAAGCCTCGAATTTGGGGCCTAGCAGCCCGTGAAAAGCCTCGACTACAAGTCTTCATATGCTTCCATTTTCCAAGTTTTTCTCTCTTTTAATGAGATTTATGATGTGTTTTGATAAACCGGCGTTCATTAACCCGGCTCGGCTGTCAATTATAAGTTGTCAGTACATGATAATTTATAATCCGGAGTTTCTTAACCCGCTCTGGTTTCGACGCTAAGTCGCTAGTATTGAATAAACCGGTGTTTATCACAACCCGGTACGGTTTTATCACAAACTGGCACAGTATGAAAGGAGTTATCCTTACTCAAGATTGGGGTTATCACCCTCACTACAAAAGTTGGCCAGACAACATTGTGCTTCAAGGTTACAAGTATCAATTATTTTCATATTTGGTTATTGATACGTCTCCGTCGTATCTACTTTCCAAACACTTTTGCCCTTGTTTTGGACTCCAACTTGTATGATTTGAATGGAACTAACCCAGACTGACGCTGTTTTCAGCAGAATTGCCATGATGTTGTTTTATGTGCAAAAAACAAAAGTTCTCGGAATGACCTGAAACTCCACGCAACATCTTAGAAAAAATAATAAAAAATCCTCGCCAAAGATGAAGACCAGGGGGCCCACACCCTGTCCACGAGGGTGGGGGCGCCCCCCCCCTCTAGGGCGCGCCCCCCTACCCCGTTGGGCCCCTGGAGACCCTCCGACGCCAACTGCAACTCTATATATTTTCTTTCGGAGAGAGAAAATCAGGGAGAAGAAATCATCGCGTTTTACGATACGGAGCCGCCGCCAAGCCCTAAAACCTCTCGGGAGGGCTGATCTGGAGTCCGTTCGGGGCTCCGGAGAGGGGGATTCGTTGCCGTCGCCATCATCAACCATCCTCCATCACCAATTTCATGATGCTCACTGTCGTGCGTGAGTAATTCCATCGTAGGCTTGCTGGACGGTGATGGGTTGGATGAGATTTATCATGTAATCGAGTTATTTTTGTTAGGGTTTGATCCCTAGTATCCACTATGTTCTGAGATTGATGTTCTATGACTTTGCTATGCTTAATGCTTGTCACTAGGGCCCGAGTGCCATGATTTCAGATCTGAACCTATTATGTTTTCATGAATATATGTGAGTTCTTGATCCTATCTTGCAAGTCTATAGTCACCTATTATGTGTTATGATCCGACAACCCCGAAGTTGTTGGGGAACGTTGCAGAAAATTAAAATTTTTCCTACGGTTTCACCAAGATCTATCTATGAATTCATCTAAGCAACGAGTCATGCGAGAGAGATTGCATCTACATACCACTTTGTAGATCGCGAGCGGAAGCGTTCAAAAGAACGGAGATGAAGTAGTCGTTTTCGCCGTGATCCTATCACCGGAGATCCTTGCGCCGAACGGACGGCACCTCCGCGTTCAACAGACGTACGGGACGGGAGACGTCTCCTCCTTCTTGATCCAGCAAGGGGGAAGGAGAGGTTGATGATGATCCAGCAGCACGAAGGCGTGGTGGTGGATGCAGCAGAACTCCGGCAGGGCTTCGCCAAGCTACTGCGGGAGGAGGACGAGGTGTAGCAGGGGAGGAGGCGCTGAACTTCAGGTGCGGCTGCCCCTCCGCCTCCCTTTATATAGGGCCCTGGGGCGCCGCCCTGGGGATCCCATCTCCCAAGGGGGCGGCGGCCAAGGGGTGGAGTGCCCCAAGGCAGTGGGGCCCCCCACCCTAGGGTTTCAACCCTAGGCGCTAGGTGGGCCTAGGCGCACCAGCCCACTATGGGCTGGTTCCTCCCCACTTCATCCCATGGGGCCCTTGGGATGGGTGGCCCCACCGGTGGACCCGGGACCCTTCGGTGGTCCCAGACAATACGGGTGACCCGAAACTTTCCGATGGCGAAACAATACTTCCTATATATAATTCTTTACCTCCGGACCATTCCGAACTCCTCGTGACGTCCGGGATCTCATCCGGACTCGAACAACATTCGGTTTACTGCATACTCATATTCATACAACCCTAGCGTCACCGAACCTTAAGTGTGTAGACCCTACGGGTTCGGGAGACACGTAGACATGACCGAGACGGCTCTCGGGCAATAACCAACAGCGGGATCTAGATACCCATGTTGGCTCCCACATGCTCCTTGATGATCTCATCGGATGAACCACGATGTCGAGGATTCAAACAATCCCGTATACAATTCCCTTTGTCAATCGGTATGTTACTTGCCCGAGATTCGATCGTTGGTATCCCAATACCTCGTTCAATCTCGTTACCGGCAAGTCACTTTACTCGTACCGTAATGCATGATCCCGTGACCAGACACTTGGTCACTTTGAGCTCATTATGATGATGCACTACCGAGTGGGCCAGTCATACCTCTCCGTAACACGGAGTGACAAATCCAGTCTCGATCCGTGTCAACCCAATGACACTTTCGGAGATACCTGTAGTGCACCTTTATAGTCACCCGCCACGTTGTGACGTTTGGTACACCCAAAGCACTCTTACGGTATCCGGGAGTTACGATCTCATGGTCTAAGGAAGAGATACTTGACATTAAAAGCTCTAGCAAAACGAACTACGATCTTGTGCTATGCTTAGGATTGGGTCTTGTCCATCACATCATTATCCTAATGATGTGATCCCGTTGTCAATGACATCCAATGTCCATAGTCAGGAAACCGTGACTATCTGTTGACCAACGAGCTAGTCAACTAGAGGCTCACTAGGGACATGTTGTGGTCTATGTATTCACACGTGTATTACGATTTCCGGATAATACAATTATAGCATGAATAAAAGACAATTATCATGAACAAGGAAATATAATAATAATCCTTTTATTATTGCCTCTAGGGCATATTTCCAACAGTCTCCCACTGTCACAGCCATAGATCTGATTGTAATTAGGTTCATCAGCATCCATGCATCATGTTCAAATTTCTCAGAAAGTTGAAATGGGGATTGCCTAAACCCTAGCATTAAAGGAATTCAAATAGGTTAAACCAAAAATATTTTTCAGTGAATTCAAATGGCTTTAGAAAATGTTCATCATTTCTGGAAAAATGCTATAAACCATAACCAGAGGTGCTGCACATTTTTCATGACATATTTGGTCACTGGATTAATTCATAAAGTATTTGCATTTGGGCATTTAATACTAATAAATAGTTTAATTTAAATGTTCAAATAATCATAAACTTAAATGTTTGCTGTTGGATATTTTCCAAACAGTGGGCTTGAGCAAGTTTCATGATTTTTGGGATAGTATTAGTATTTTTAGTAAAGCCCTAAAGACTACAGAATAATAGAAAACAGTAACATAATTAGAAAAAGAGAGATAGAGGAACCGACCTGACCCACTTACCTGTAGCCGGCCCAGCTTGACCAGCCCAGCCCACCTACCCCGCCGCTCGTCGTCTTCCTCTGCCAGTAGGCAGAGGCGAGGCGTGGCGCGCGCCCGAGAGCCCCGGCCACCTCCTGCTTCCACCTCCTACTTCCCCGACCCTCCTAGCGACGCCACGACGACGCCCCGTGTCCCCTCGCTCCTCTCCCTCACTCGCTGCTCCCTCTCTCCTCCCCTGGCTCTCTTCCCTGAGCTCACCCGAACGGAGCCGCCGCCACCGACGAGCTCCACCACGGTCGCAGCCACTCCCTCGATCTCTCTCCGCATCCACAAGCTCCGCCACTCCGTCCTCGACCCCCTCACCGACCCACGCCCCTCCGGAAGCCCTGCAGCGTCGTCCTCAAGCTCATCTTCAACCTCCGGCCGCCGGCAACCTCATCGTCGATTCGCCGCCGTCTGTGCTCCCCTGAGCTCGTTGACCTTCCCTGCGTGATCCCCGTGAGCCCCTGCTCCAAACCCCTCTTCCTCCCCTTGCGTTTGTGCACTCTAGCTCCATTCCCTTGTGGGAGAGCTCCTGCCGCCCGGCCATGTCACCGCCGCCGCTGCAACCATCAAGCTTGCGCTGGCGTTGCCCGAGTTCATCTTGCTCCTAAGAGCCTAACACCACCACCAGCTCCTTCCCACGAGCTCCCTAGTGCCATGCCCGTTGAGGCCCGAGCTCCGGCCGCCGCCGCGAGCTCGCTTCCGGCGAACACCGGCCACCCCCGCACCTCCCGTTGGTCTCCCCAGATGCGCGGGAGCACGGGCTCCCTCCTGGTGCCCTCAGCGCACCCAGCCGCTGCCCTATCGCCACTCTGGCGAGCCACCGCCGCCCTGGGACGTCGCCGCCGTCTAACCGCCGGCTTAGCCGACGTGCTTACGATCATTAGGACTAATCCCACCATTAGCCACCTCATCGCCATCGACAATGGGCTCATCATTGGTCAAACCTCACAAGACGGGTTGTGACCGGGGTTAAATAATGAGTCACTGACATGTGGGCCCCAGTCGTCAGGTTTGACCTGGGCTGGCGCCTTTGACTTGGTGACGTCACCCCGACGTCTTGCTGACGCAGTTAATCTTTTTTCTTTATTTATTCTTATTCAGGAAATTCCAGAAAATATCCTAAACTTCTAAAATTAATAGTAATTCAACCGTAGCTCAGAATGAAATAATTTATATATGAAAAATGATCAGAAAAATATGAAGAATCTGTTTATGCCATGATCATGCATGTTTGAACAAGTTAACCTCACTGAATAGGACAAATGATGATTAGCGCAATTTGTGAAATAACATTTGGAGTTGGAATATGATCTTGTTTGAGTTCCACTTCAATTAACTTGGCTAGATATTGCATTAGGTGAATTCAGTACCTTAACATGACATGTCATTCATGTGAATGTGCATTGCATTGATTGTGTTCTTTCTCAGTTGCCGGTGTTCGTCCCCTCTCAGTAGACGACGTTCCGACGATTGTTCGATGACACCGATGAAGAACTATATTATCTTCAGAACTGTCAGGCAAGCAAAACCCCCTTGTTCATTCCGATATAATCCCACTCTCTCGCTCCTGCTCTATTTTACTGCATTAGGACAACAACGATTCATCTGTTACTTGCTGCGGTAGCTGAACCCCTTTATCCTCTGCATGACTGTCATTCCACAAGAATTAGATGAAACCCACTAGCATGAGTAGGAGTTGTTTGAGCCCTGATGTGCCTACTCATTCATGCTTGTTTGTCATGCCTGCTACTGCTTAGAGTTGAGTCAGGTCTGATTCATCGGGAATGAGTTGGAATGGTTGTGTGAATATGTCCTACTATGTGTGAGCTAAGTGTGTGAACACGATTTGGTAAAGGTAGCGGTGAGAGGCCATGTAGGAGTACATGGTGGGTTGTCTCATTGAAGCCATCCTCAGGAACCGAGTTCTTTGTTTGTGATCCATGAAACAGTTACTACCACACATTGGGATCCTTAATTGACTCTCTCGGCTTCTTAACCATCCTTGTCCTCTGTCCAGGAGTTGCAACTAGTTTCTGGTGTTTGTAGGATATGTGTTGGAGGTCGTGCGTAGCGTTGACCCTAGGGGTGGGCTATGATGCGGTAGATACACCGTGGCCCGGTGTACCGAATACCCGTTTGGTATCTCGGGAACCCTGCACACATCGTTCGGGGCCGTTAGTGGAAACCTCAGCCAGACTCCCTGCGGATGGAACCTGAATAGGCGATAAACCTGGACTAGGAACTTGAGTGTTTAGGTAGGCCGTGGCCGACACCCACGTTGGGCTTCCGCTTGAAGGTTGCCGAGTACATGTCGTGTAAACGACGGTAAGTGGTGAGAGCGTGTGTGAAGAAGTACACCCCTGTAGGGTTAATATGATCTATTCGAATAGCCGTGTCCATGGTAAAGGACTTCTGGGTTGCCTATATCAGTTCATAGACAAGTGAAAGTGGATACTCTAAAATGCGCAAGATAAGCGTGAGTGCTATGGATGGCGTTCTCGTAGGAAGACGGGATCGGATCCATAGTGGTGTATTGATTGGTGAATATGTGGACTCGTGTGCGCCACCTCAAAAGAGTTACTTGCAGTCGTAGTTCAGGATAGCCACCGAGTCAAAGCTGGCTTGCTGCAGTCAAACTCCACCACCCCCTTTGTTGATAATGATGCATATGTAGTTAGTTCTGATGTAAGTCTTGCTGAGTACATTTGTACTCACGTTTGCCTATTTTATGTTTTTGCAGAGAGACGTCAGCCTCACTAGTAGTTCCGCTTGGACTTCGACGTTTAGCTTGTTACCTCAGCTACGATCTTGTGCCCTCGGCAGGATCTTGTAGATAGTCAGGCTTCTAAGCCTTTTCCATTTGTAGATGTCTGTACTCAGACATGTTAAGCTTCCGCTTGTGCCTTGACTTGTATGCTCTGAGTGTTGGGTCATGAGACCCATGTTTGTAATATCTCGCTCCTCGGAGCCTAATGAATAAATATTTGAGTCGTAGAGTTATGTTGTGATGCCATGTTATATTTACACATATTGAGCATATTGTGTGTATGTTGAAATGCTTGGTATGTGTGGGATCCGACAATCTAGTTGTTTATCCTTGGCAGCCTCTCATATGGGGAAATGTAGTCTAGTGCTTCATGAGTGATAGTAATCCGCTACAGCCCGGTTCACCGGAGTCCTGCTAGCCTAGCACTACTGCTTTGGACACTTGACTGGCCGGCATGTGTTTCACTTTGTTGCTGTGTCTGTCCCTTCAGGGAAATGTCACGCGGTGACATCCGGAGTCCTGCCTAGCCTGCTACAGCCCGGGTTACCGGAGTCCTGTTAGCCCAGTGCTACAGCCCGGATTCATACGTTGATGACCGACATGCTCGATGTGATTCATGTATGCCTGTCCCCATGGGTTAGTGCCGCTTTGGGTTCACGACTAGCCATGTCGGCCCGGGTTCTTTGTCATATGGGTGCTAGCGACACTATCATATACGTGAGCCAAAAGGCGCAAACGGTCCCGGACCATAGTAAGGCGACACCCGTGGGAATACCGTGCGTGAGGCCGCAAAGTGATATGAGGTGTTACCGGCTAGGTCGATGTGACTTGGAATCGGGGTCCTAACAGCGTTGGTATCGAGCCTGACTGCTCAGAGGATTACCAAGCCAAACTGGTGAAGTTGTGTCTAGAAATGCTTTAGTTATGTAAGGGAATTGATTGTGGAAGGGAACGTAATGCTCTTTTTACTCCTTATACCTCATGGCCTTCTGATCTGAGTCAACCTCTTCTCTTCTACGGGGTTAAGAACTAGGCTTCTCATCTCTCTATCAGGATGACGTGTTACTAATCCATAGACCTTTAAGATTGTTGGTTTTAAGCCCCAGCTCAGTTCCTACTATTTCTGTATGTTAATTGTTGATCTCGGAACGTTGATATTGTGATGTTGAGTGGTTATGCCACCATTTTTGCAGGATGTCTCAAATCATTTTGAGCATTTACAGCCGTTATGCTGTCCGAGTCATCCCAGGTCTCTAAATAGTCTGATGCATTTGCAAATCTTTTCCTTCCATTCCCGATGTCCTTTTTGGTCAGAATAAGCACACTAACCGGTGCGTTGAGGTAATTTATTGCCTTGACATATATGTTGGAACTATTATTATGACCCTAGGTCTTTTAGGAAGTCGCCTAGCAATTTAGCAATGCTTTTGTGTACCCCGTGTGATGATTCTGGCCATCATTCTCGAAAGCATCCCGTGATGCAATTTAGTTAGTAGGCATTCTATTCCTGGGTTCTTGAAACCGAGATTCACCCTACTTCATGTTGTTAGTATTTGCTAGTTCCTTTAGGATATTAGTAACCTTTGTGATAGTCCTCGAGGTCCGTGGTATATCCTTCTTCCAAATACCTTGAACCATCCTTGGCAGGAGTTCCTTTGAACCAAAAGGTCACAACAAGAGTGCTCCTGATGAGTTCCCCATTCTATATTGTGACTCTGCCAGTCCTACCTTCTCTGCATGGGTTATCCGGGAGAAATGTTGAGCTTTGCTCGATATACTAATCCATGCCTCCACAACTCGAAAAGTTATATGTTCCTCGAGTTGTCCCTCCTTAGTTGTATTCCGATCCCCGTCTATCAGTTGATAGTCAGGAGTAGTCGTGCTCTCGTCCTCATCGATGCCCACTTTTCTTGTGGTCCATCAAGCCATTCTATTTCGGAATGACTAGGAGACACAAACTCCAGTGCCTCATCCATATCTAGGATTGGGTCAAAGTAGTTGTATCCCGCAGATCAAAATGCCAATTCAGCCTTGTTCTGTTCTACCTTGAAGTATTACCCACTTTGTGTCAGGAACGTCATGAGAATTGCACCTTCTCTTATGAATTCTTGATGTAGTGATACTTCTCGCTATCATTATTCATTCCTCGGTCCCGTGTTGTTGTAACCGGAATGCCGACAAGTGAATTGTGGTGTGCGAAATCGATACCCCTGGCAACCTCGTTGCTTGGTAGTAAATGGATAATATTCTCATTCTTAGCGTGTTGGTTAGTGAATCATCATCCTAAGATTAATCGTGCTACCTAGTCCTTAGTTCCGGTGCACTCTTCGATCTATGAGCTAGGATCTTGTCAAGTCCTCACTCATTTGATCCTATTGTCTTGCCCTCAAAAGCAAGATTGTTCTCGAGCTTAGTAACATACCGGTGGTTCGTGACTTTCCAAATATCTTCTTGGAAGTGTTACCGGGTTGTTTCCTGATTGTTATGTTGAGCTCGTGATCAAGTTGGTTTCTTGTGAACCACCCTTTCTCCAAGAATCTATGTTGGATATCCCTGAGCTAGTTGGTTAAGCTAGACAACAACTTGGAGAGTTGGAAGATAAAAGCTTGCCTAACTTAATTCGTTCCAAAGGGATATTCTTGTGTAGGGTGTGTTGAAGAAGGATGATATCTTCATCGATTGGTCCCTGTGATCAGTTGCTGGACCTATTGTCTTATCAATCCTTTGATTTGAGTGTGGGCTATCGTCAAATCAAATCAGTACCAACGATGCTCGTAATGTTGTCTTACTCATGGTTGATCCCTCGAGCATACATCATTACATCTTTTGGTCTGACCAATGCTATCACCGTGTTCACATGATGGTGGAAGTCCAGTGATATGGAAATTCCGATGAGTTGCTGTTGAGCCCATCAGTAGCATTTTGTCTCCCCCATGATTCATGTTGAACATCAACCTAGTGTTGGAAACTTTGTAAGCAACGCCTTCGTGTTCCGTTCATGAAGCTTATGCTTGGATGGAAGAAGTGACTTCCTCTAATTCATGTGCGTTAGGTGTAAGTTGCCGCCATGAATTTGAGAAAGGTTTGTTTTGTTTCCTTTGGAATCATCCCAAATCAGTCATGCATATGTGCGAAGTATTCTGTAGCCTGGAGACTTGCAACCTTCATTCTATATGTATTCCTAGCACACCAAGCCACTGATTGACTTGTTCAAGGAAAAGAAGTCTATGCTTGGGATCTAATCCATGGACTTGCGTAAAGACTTTGATATCCTCGATGATGGTTCCCCACCTGAACTCGGTACTGTTTTATGATAAGACTACTATGTGGCCATTCTTGTCTTGGACAACATGTTCACATGTATGTAGCAGAACCAGCTCATGTTTTGGAGCTTGCTATCGTAGTTCATATCCCGAGAATCTCGCAACGTTATCTCGTCGATTTGTGTTGCGACCTTTCTTTTCAGACATGCTGAGTCTGGAATATCCTAACACCAATTGGATCTGAATCTCAGGCAGATATGATGGTTGGAACATTCCCAACATTTGCATTTTGTTCCCAGCTTGCACCCCATTGTGCCAATTTCCATGGGCTGCCCCTCTCAGTAATTGATGTCTAGGATCATCCTCAAAAGTGGACTTACCATGGGTCCCATCCATTTCCGATGATAAGCAAAAATCATCCATTGTGTTGTCTTCAACAAGGTAGTCCACATCATCCATTCTAGTCCGAGTATGCCATTTCTTCGAGCTCTTTCAATCAATCAATTTGTAAATTGCCTTAAGCTGGTATGAAGAGTTCCAATGATCTATGGATCAAAAGTAATTCTTTTTGCCACTTAAGGGAATAGTTCTTTGCGTCACCTTTCTCGAGGTGCCCCGTTACGGGATCATGGTAAATACTTCCTCGCCACCTTGACACCATCCACCATCCTTTTAAGCATGGAATTGTTGCCCACCAATCAAACCCCGTCGTTTGTTCTTCCATCCCTCTCGATGTGTTTTGTGTCTCAACTCGAGATGTTTCACCATCTCATTCCGTGAGTTGA
Source organism: Aegilops longissima (assembly GCA_021605205.1). Taxonomy (NCBI): domain Eukaryota; kingdom Viridiplantae; phylum Streptophyta; class Magnoliopsida; order Poales; family Poaceae; genus Aegilops; species Aegilops longissima. The sequence continues at coordinate 677,038,449 of CM038682.1, read as the reverse complement.
TCGTGAGTTGCTCGATCTTTAAGAAGATCGACTCCTGCAGAGTTCCTCTCTGTCGTTGTCGTGTTGGATGAAGTTCTCAAAGCAAAGACGTCAAGATCAATATGAAGGAATGAACCAACATCTTCGAGAAGGGAAAATGGATCATGAAGATTGTGATAGTTTTGTGACTCCCCTTTTCCTCTTACCTCACATCTTGAATCTCGGGGCGAGATTCTTGTTTAGTGGGGGTGAGTTGTCACAACCTTAGATCTGATTGTAATTAGGTTCATCAGCATCCATGCGTCATGTTCAAATTTCTCAGAAAGTTGAAATGGGGCTTGCCTAAACCCTAGCATTAAAGGAATTCAAATAGGTTCAACCAAAAATATTTTTCAGTGAATTCAAATGGCTTTAGAAAATGTTCATCATTTCTGGAAAAATGCTATAAACCATAACCAGAGGTGCTGCACATTTTTCATGACATATTTGGTCACTGGATTAATTCATAAAGTATTTGCATTTGGGCATTTAATACTAATAAATAGTTTAAATGTTCAAATAATCATAAACTTAAATGTTTGCTGTTGGATATTTTCCAAACAGTGGGCTTGATCAAGTTTCATGATTTTTGGGATAGTATTAGTATTTTTAATAAAGCCCTAAAGACTACAGAATAATAGAAAACAGTAACATAATTAGAAAAGGAGAGAGAGGAACCGACTGGCCCACTTACCGAAGAGCCGCCCAGCTTGACCAGCCCAGCCCACCTACCCCGCCGCTCGTCATCTTCCTCTGCCAGTAGGCAGAGGCGAGGCGTGGCGCGCGCCCGAGAGCCCCGGCCACCTCCTGCTTCCACCTCCTGCTTCCCCGACCCTCCTAGCGACGCCACGACGACGCCCCGTGTCCCCTCGCTCCTCTTCCTCACTCGCTGCTCCCTCTCTCCTCCCCTGGCTCTCTTCCCTAAGCTCACCCGAACGGAGCCGCCGCCACCGATGAGCTCCACCACGGCCGCAGCCACTTCCTCGATCTCTCTCCGCATCCACAAGCTCCGCCACTCCGTCCTCGACCCCCTCACCGAGCCACGCCCCTCCGGAAGCCCTGCAGCGTCGTCCTCAAGCTCATCTTCAACCTCCGACCGCCGGCAACCTCATCGTCGATTCGCCGCCGTCCGTGCTCCCCTGAGCTCGTTGACCTTCCTTGTGTGATCCCCGTGAGCCCCTGCTCCAAACCCCTCTTCCTCCCCTTGCGTTTGTGCACTCTAGCTCCATTCCCCGCCGCGCCCAAGAGCTCCTGCCGCCGGCCATGTCACCGCCGCCGCTGCAACCACTGAAGCTTGCGCCTGAGCGTTGCCCCGAGTTCACCTTGCTCCTAGGAGCCTAACACCACCACCAGCTCCTTCCCACGAGCTCCCTAGTGCCATGCCTGTTGAGGCCCGAGCTCCGGCCGCCGCCTTGAGCTCGCTTCCGGCGAACGCCGGCCACCCCCGCACCTCCCGTTGGTCTCGCCAGATGCGCGGGAGCACGGGCTCCCTCCTGGTGCCCTCAGCGCACCCAGCCGCTGCCCTATCGCCACTCTGGCGAGCCACCGCCGCCCTGGGATGTCGCCGCCGTCTAACCGCCGGCTTAGCCGACGTGGCACAGTCATTAGGACTAATCCCCACCATTAGCCACCTCACTGCCACTGACAGCGGGCCCTACCGCTGGGTCAAACCCCGTCAGCACGGGTTGTGACCGGGGTTAAATAATGAGTCACTGACATGTGGGCCCCAGTCGTCAGGTTTGACCTGGGCTGGCGCCTTTGACCTGGTGACGTCACCCCGACGTCTTGCTGACGCAGTTAATCTTTTTTCTTTATTTATTCTTATTCAGGAAATTCCAGAAAATATCCTAAACTTCTAAAATTAATAGTAATTCAACCGTAGCTTAGAATGAAATAATTTATATATGAAAAATGATCAGAAAAATATGAAGAATCTGTTTATGCCATGATCATGCATGTTTGAACAAGTTAACCTCACTGAATAGGACAAATGATGATTAGGGCAATTTGTGAAATAACATTTGGAGTTGGAATATGATCTTGTTTGAGTTCCACTTCAATTAACTTGGCTAGATATTGCATTAGGTCAATTCAGTACCTTAACATGACATGTCATTCATGTGACTGTGCATTGCATTGATTGTGTTCTTTCTCAGTTGCCGGTGTTCGTCCCCTCTCAGTAGACGACGTTCCGACGATTGTTCGATGACACCGATGAAGAACTATATTATCTTCAGAAGTGCCAGGCAAGCAAAACCCCCTTGTTCATTCCGATATAATCCCACTCTCTCGCTCCTGCTCTATTTTACTGCATTAGGACAACAACAATTCATCATTACTTGCTGCGGTAGCTGAACCCTTTATCCTCTGCATGACTGTCATTCCACAAGAATTAGATGAAACCCACTAGCATGAGTAGGAGTTGTTTGAGCCCTGCTGTGCCTACTCATTCATGCTTGTTTGTCATGCCTGCTACTGCTTAGAGTTGAGTCAGGTCTGATTCATCGGGAATGAGTTGGAATGGTTGTGTGAACATGTCCTACTGTGTGTGAGCTAAGTGTGTGAACACGATTTGGTAAAGGTAGCGGTGAGAGGCCATGTAGGAGTACATGGTGGGTTGTCTCATTGAAGCCGTCCTCAGGAACTGAGTTCTGTGTTTGTGATCCATGAAACAGTTACTACCACACATTGGGATCCTTAATTGACTCTCTCGGCTTCTTAACCATCCTTGTCCTCTGTCCAGGAGTTGCAACTAGTTTCTGGTGTTTGTAGGATATGTGTTGGAGGCCGTGCGTAGCGCTGACCCTAGGGGTGGGCTATGATGCGGTTGATACACCGTGGCCCGGTGTACCGAATGCCCGTTTGGTATCTCGGGAACCCTGCACACATCGTTCGGGGCCGTTAGTGGAAACCTCGGTCGGACTCCCTGCGGATGGAACCCGAATAGGCGATAAACCTGGACTAGGAACTTGAGTGTTTAGGTAGGCCGTGGCCGACACCCACGTTGGGCTTCCGCTTGAAGGTTGCCGAGTACATGTCGTGTAAACGACGGTAAGTGGTGAGAGCGTGTGTGAAGAAGTACACCCCTGTAGGGTTAATATGATCTATTCGAATAGCCGTGTCCACGGTAAAGGACTTCTGGGTTGCCTATAGCAGTTCATAGACAAGTGAAAGTGGATACTCTAAAATGCGCAAGATAAGCGTGAGTGCTATGGATGGCGTTCTCGTAGGAAGACGGGATCGGATCCATAGTGGTGTATTGATTGGTGAATATGTGGACTCGTGTGCGCCACCTCAAAAGAGTTACTTGTAGTCGTAGTTCAGGATAGCCACCGAGTCAAATCTGGCTTGCTGCAGTCAAACTCCACCACCCCCTTTGTTGATACTGATGCATATGTAGTTAGTTCTGATGTAAGTCTTGCTGAGTACATTTGTACTCACGTTTGCCTATTTTATGTTTTTGCAGAGAGACGTCAGTCTCGCTAGTAGTTCCGCTTGGACTTCGACGTTTAGCTTGTTACCTCAGCTACGATCTTGTGCCCTCGGCAGGATCTGGTAGATAGTCAGGCTTCTCAGCCTTTTCCATTTGTAGATGTCTGTACTCAGACATGTTAAGCTTCCGCTTGTGCCTTGACTTGTATGCTCTGAGTGTTGGGTCATGAGATCCATGTTTGTAATATCTCGCTCCTCGGAGCCTAATGAATAAATATTTGAGTCGTAGAGTTATGTTGTGATGCCATGTTGTATTTACACATATTGAGCATATTGTGTGTATGTTGAAATGCTTGGTATGTGTGGGATCCGACAATCTAGTTGTTTATCCTTGGTAGCCTCTCATATGGGGAAATGTAGTCTAGTGCTTCTGGCGATAGTAGTCCGCTACAGCCGGTTCACGAGTCCCGCTAGCCCAGCACTACTGCTTTGGACACTTGACTAGCGGCATGTGTTTCACTTCGTTCTTGTGTCTGTCCTTCGGGAAATGTCCCATGGTGACATCCGAGTCCTGCCTAGCCTGCTACAGCCGGGTTACCGAGTCCTGTTAGCCAGTGCTACAGCCCGGATTCATACGTTGATGACCGACATGCTCGATGTGATTCATGTATGCCTGTCCCCATGGGTTAGTGCCGCTTTGGGTTCACGACTAGCCATGTCGGCCCGGGTTCTTTGTCATATGGATGCTAGCGACACTATCATATACGTGAGCCAAAAGGCGCAAACGGTCCCGGGCCATGGTAAGGCGACACCCGTGGGAATACCGTGCGTGAAGCCGCAAAGTGATATGAGGTGTTACCGGCTAGGTCGATGTGACTTGGAATCGGGGTCCTGACATCCACTTGCACTAGAGTCAATAATCTAGTTACATTGTGATGAATCGAACACCCATAGAGTTCTGGTGTTGATCATGTTTTGCTCGCGGAAGTGGTTTAGTCAACAGATCTGCGACATTCAGATCCGTATGCACTTTGCAAATTTCTATGTCTCCATCTTGAACATTTTCACGAATGGAGTTGAAGCGACGCTTGATGTGCCTGGTCTTCTTGTGAAACCTGGGCTCCTTGGCAAGTGCAATAGCTCCAGTGTTGTCACAGAAGAGTTTGATCGGCGCCGACGCATTGGGTATGACTTCTAGGTTGGTGATGAACTCCTTCACCCAAATTGCTTCATGCGCTGCCTCCGATGCTGCCATGTACTCCGCTTCACATGTAGATCCCGCCACGACGCTCTGCTTGCAGCTGCACCAGCTTACTGCTCCACCATTCAACATATACACGTATCCGGTCTGTGACTTAGAGTCATCTAGATCTGTGTCAAAACTAGCGTCGACGTAACCCTTTACGACGAGCTCTTCGTCACCTCCATAAACGAGAAACATGTCCTTTGTCCTTTTCAGGTACTTCAGGATATTCTTGACCGCTATCCAGTGTTCCTTGCCGGGATTACTTTGGTACCTTCCTACCAAACTTACAGCAAGGTTTACATCAGGTCTGGTACACAGCATGGCATACATAATTGATCCTATGGCTGAGGCATAGGGGATGACGCTCATCTCTTCTTTATCTTTTGTCGTGGTCGGGCATTGAGCTGAGCTCAATCTCACACCTTGCAGTACAGGCAAGAACCCTTTCTTGGACTGATCCATTTTGAACTTCTTCAAAATCTTATCAAGGTATGTGCTTTGTGAAAGACCTATGAGGCGTCTCGATCTATCTCTATAGATCTTGATGCCTAATATATAAGCAGCTTCTCCAAGGTCCTTCATTGAAAAACTTTTATTCAAGTAGGCCTTAATGCTGTCCAAGAGTTATATATCATTTCCCATCAAAAGTATGTCATCTACAAATAATATGAGAAATGCTCTGAGCTCCCACTCACTTTCTTGTAAACGCAGGCTTCTCCATAAGTGCATAAACCAAACGCTTTGATCATCTCATCAAAGCGTATGTTCCAACTCCGAGATGCTTGCACCAGCCCATAAATGGATTGCTGGAGCTTGCATACCTTGTTAGCATTCTTAGGGTCGACAAAACCTTCCGGCTGCATCATATACAGCTCTTCCTTAAGATAACCGTTAAGGAACGCTGTTTTGACGTCCATCTGTCATATCTCATAATCATAGTATGCGGCAATTGCTAACATGATTCGGACGGACTTAAGCTTCGCTACGGGAGAGAAAGTCTCATCGTATTCAATCCCTTGAACTTGCCGATAATCCTTAGCGACAAGTCGAGCTTTATAGATGGTGACATTACCATCCGCGTCCGTCTTCTTCTTAAAGATCCATTTATTTTCTATCGCTCACCGATCATCGGGCAAGTCTGTCAAAGTCCATACTTTGTTTTCATACATGGATCCTATCTCGGATTGCATGGCTTCGAGCCATTTGTTGGAATCTGGGCCCGCCATCGCTTCTTCATAGTTCAAGGTTCACCGTTGTCTAACAACATGATTTCCGGGACAGGGTTGCCGTACCACTGCAGTGCGGGCGTGTCCTAGTGGACCCTGAAGTTCAGTAGCAACTTGATCCGAAGTACCTTGATCATCATCATTAATTTCCTCTTGCTTGGTGTAGGCATCATAGGAACATTTTCCTGAGCTGCACTACTATCCTGTTCAAGAGGTAGTACTTCATCGAGTTCTACTTTCCTCCCTCTTACTCCTTTCGAGAGAAACTCTTTTTCCAGAAAGGATCCGTTCTTGGCAACAAAGATCTTGCCTTCGGATCTAAGGTAGAAGGTATACCCAATGGTTTCCTTAGGGTATCCTATGAAGACGCATTTTTCCGATTTGGGTTCGAGCTTTTCAGGTTGAAGTTTCTTGACATAAGCATCGCATCCCCAAACTTTTAGAAACGACAGATTAGGTTTCTTCCCAAACCAAAATTCATACGGTGTCATCTCAACGGATTTAGACGGTGCCCTATTTAAAGTGAATGTAGCTGTCTCTAGAGCGTATCCCCAAAATGATAGCGGTAAATCTGTAAGAGACATCATAGACCGCACCATATCCAATAGAGTGCGGTTACGACGTTCGGACACACCATTACGCTGAGGTGTTCCAGGCGGCGTGAGTTGTGAAACGATTCCACATTTCCTTAAGTGTGTACCAAATTCGTGACTTAAATATTCTCCTCCACGATCTGATCATAGAACTTCATTTTTCGGTCACGTTGATTCTCTACCTCATTCTGAAATTCCTTGAACTTTTCAAAGGTCTCAGACTTGTGTTTCATCAAGTAGACATACCCATATCTAATTAAGTCGTCTGTGAGAGTGAGAACATAACGATATCCTCCTCGAGCCTCAACGCTCATTGGACCGCACACATCGGTGTGTATGATTTCCAATAAGTTGGTTGCTTGCTCCATTGTCCCGGAGAATGGAGTCTTGGTCATTTTTCCCATGAGGCATGGTTCGCATGTGTCAAATGATTCATAATCGAGAGACTCTAAAAGTCCATCAGAATGGAGCTTCTTCATGCGCTTGACACCAATGTGACCAAGGCGGCAGTGCCACAAGTATGTGGGACTATCGTTATCAACTTTACATCTTTTGGTATTCACACTATGAATATGTGTAATATTACGCTCGAGATTCATTAAGAATAAATCATTGACCATCGGAGCATGACCATAAAACATATCTCTCATATAAATAGAACAACCATTATTCTCGGATTTAAATGAGTAGCCATCTCGCATTAAACGAGATCCTGATACAATGTTCATGCTCAAACTTGGCACTAAATAACAATTATTGAGGTTTAAAACTAATCCCGTAGGTAAATGTAGAGGTAGCGTGCCGACGGCGATCACATCGACCTTGGAACCATTCCCGACGCGCATCGTCACCTCGTCCTTCGCCAGTCTCCGCTTATTCCGCAGCTCCTGCTGTGAGTTACAAATATGAGCAACGGCACCGGTATCAAATACCCAGGAGTTACTACGAGTATTGGTAAGGTACACATCAATTACATGTATATCAAATATACCTTTAGTGTTGCCGGCCTTCTTGTCCGCTAAGTATTTGGGGCAGTTCCGCTTCCAGTGGCCCTTCCCTTTGCAATAAAAGCACTCTGTCTCAGGCTTGGGTCCATTCTTTGACTTCTTCCGGCAACTTGCTTGCGGGCGGCAACATCCTTGCCGTCCTTCTTGAAGTTCTTCTTACCCTTGCCCTTCTTGAACTTAGTGGTTTTATTGACCATCAACACTTGATGTTCTTTCTTGATTTCAACCTCTGCTGACTTCAGCATTGAGAATACTTCGGGAATGGTCTTCACCATCCCCTGCATATTGTAGTTCATCACAAAGCTCTTGTAGCTTGGTGGGAGCGACTGAAGGATTCTGTCAATGACCGCCTCGTCCGGGAGGTTTATGTCCAGCTGGGACAGGAGGTTGTGCAACCCAGACATTTTGAGTATGTGTTCACTGACAGAACTGTTTTCCTCCATCTTACAACTATAGAACTTGTCGGAGACTTCATATCTCTCGACTCGGGCATGAGCTTGGAAAACTAGTTTCAGCTCCTCGAACATCTCATATGCTCCGTGTTGCTCAAACGCTTTTGGAGCCCCGGTTCTAAGCTGTAAAGCATGCCGCACTGAACGAGGGAGTAATCATTAGCACGAGACTGCCAAGCATTCATAATGTCTTGGTTCTCGACGGTGCATCACCTAGCGGTCCTTCTAGGACATATTGTTTCTGGCAGCTATGAGGATGATCCTCAGGTTCCGGACCCAGTCCGTATAGTTGCTGCCATCATCTTTCATCTTGGTTTTCTCTAGGAATGCGTTGAAGTTCATGTTGACATGAGCGTTGGCCATTTGATCTACAAGACATATTTGCAAAGGTTTTAGACTAAGTTCATGATAATTAACTTCATCTAATCAAATTATTTTAATGAACTCCCACTCAGATTAGACATCCCTCTAGTCATCTAAGTGTTACATGATCCGAGTCGACTAGGCCGTGTCCGATCATCACGTGAGACGGACTAGTCATCGTCCGTGAACATCTTCATGTTGATCGTATCTTCCATACGACACGTGTTCGACCTTTCGGTCTCCGTATTCCGAGGCCATGTTTGTACATGCTAGGCTCGTCAAGTTAACCCTAAGTGTTTTGCATGTGTAAAACTGTCTTACACCCGTTGTATGTGAACGTAAGGATCTATCACACCCGATCATCACGTGGTGCTTCGAAACGACGAACTTTAGCAACGGCGCACGGTTAGGGGAGAACACTTCTTGATATTGTTGTAAGGGATCATCTTATTTACTACCGTCGTTCTAAGTAAACAAGATGCATAAACATAATAAACATCACATGCAATTATATAGTAGTGACATGATATGGCCAATATCATACAGCTCCATTGATCTCCATCTTCGGGGCTCCATGATCATCTTGTCACCGGCATGACACCATGATCTCCATCATCATGATCTCCATCATTGTGTCTTCATGAAGTTGTCACGCCAACGACTACTTCTACTTCTATGGCTAACGCGTTTAGTAATAAAGTAAAGTAATTTACATGGCGTTCTTCAATGACACGCATGACATACAAGAATAAAGACAACTCCTATGGCTCCTGCCGGTTGTCATACTCATCGACATGCAAGTCGTGATTCCTATTACAAGAACATGATCTCATACATCACAATATGTCATTCATCATTCATCACAACTTCTGGCCATATCACGTCACATGACAATTGCTGCAAAAACAAGTTAGACGTCCTCTAATTGTTGTTGCATCTTTTACGTGGCTGCAATTGGGTTCTAGCAAGAATGTTTTCTTACCTACGAATAACCACAACGTGATTTTGTCAACTTCTATTTACCCTTCATAAGGACCCTTTTCATCGAATCCGCTCCAACTAAAGTGGGAGAGCAGACACCCGCCAGCCACCTTATGCAACTAGTGCATGTCACCGGTGGAACCAGTCTCACGTAAGCGCACGTGTAAGGTTGGTCCGGGCCGCTTCATCCCACAATACCGCTGAAGCAAGATCAGACTAGTAGCGGCAAGCAAGTTGACAAGATCTACGCCCACAACCAAATTGTGTTCTACTCGTGCAATAGAGAACTACGCATAGACCTAGCTCATGATGCCACTGTTGGGGAACGTTGCAGAAAATTAAAATTTTTCCTACGGTTTCACCAAGATCTATCTATGAGTTCATCCAAGCAACGAGTCATGGGAGAGAGATTGCATCTACATACCACTTTGTAGATCGCGAGCGGAAGCGTTCAGAAGAACGGAGATGAAGTAGTCGTTCTCGCCGTGATCCTATCACCAGAGATCCTAGCGCCGAACGGACGGCACCTCCGCGTTCAACACACGTACGGGACGGGAGACGTCTCCTCCTTCTTGATCCAGCAAGGGGGAAGGAGAGGTTGATGATGATCCAGCAGCACGACAGCGTGGTGGTGGATGCAGTGCAGAACTCGGCGAGGCTTCGCCAAGCTGCATGGGAGGAGGACGAGGTGTAGCAGGGGGAGGGAGGCGCCAGAACTTCAGGGTGCGGCTGCCCCCTCCCCCCTCCCTTTATATAGGCCCCCAGGGGGGGCGCCGGCCCTTGGGGATCCCATCTCCCAAGGGGGGCGGCGGCCAAGGGGGGTGGAGTGCCCCCCAAGGCAAGTGCCCCCCCCCCCACCCTAGGGTGTCAACCCTAGGCGCAGGGGGTGGGCCAAGGGGGGCGCACCAGCCCACTATGGGCTGGTTCCCCTCCCCACTTCAGCCCATGGGGCCCTCCGGGATGGGTGGCCCCACCCGGTGGACCCCCGGGACCCTTCCGGTGGTCCCGGTACAATACCGAGTGACCCCGAAACTTTCCCGATGGCCGAAACAATACTTCCTATATATAATTCTTTACCTCCGGACCATTCCGGAACTCCTCGTGACGTCCGAGATCTCATCTGGGACTCCGAACAATATTCTATTTACTGCATACTCATATTCATACAACCCTAGCGTCACCGAACCTTAAGTGTGTAGACCCTACGGGTTCGGGAGACACGTAGACATGACCGAGACGGCTCTCGGGCAATAACCAACAGCGGGATCTGGATACCCATGTTGGCTCCCACATGCTCCTCGATGATCTCATCGGATGAACCACGATGTCGAGGATTCAAACAATCCCGTATACAATTCCCTTTGTCAATCTGTATGTTACTTGCCCGAGATTCGATCGTTGGTATCCCAATACCTCGTTCAATCTCGTTACCGGCAAATCACTTTACTCGTACCATAATGCATGATCCCGTGACCAGACACTTGGTCACTTTGAGCTCATTATGATGATGCACTACCGAGTGGGCCCAGTCATACCTCTCCGTAACACGGAGTGACAAATCCTAGTCTCGATCCGTGTCAACCCAACAGACACTTTCGGAGATACATGTAGTGCACCTTTATAGTCACCCAGTTACGTTGTGACGTTTGGTACACCCAAAGCACTCTTACGGTATCCAGGAGTTACACGATCTCATGGTCTAAGGAAGAGATACTTGACATTGAAAAAGCTCTAGCAAAACGAACTACACGATCTTGTGCTATGCTTAGGGTTGGGTCTTGTCCATCACATCATTCCCCTAATGATGTGATCCCGTTGTCAATGACATCCAATGTCCATAGTCAGGAAACCGTGACTATCTGTTGACCAACGAGCTAGTCAACTAGAGGCTCACTAGGGACATGTTGTGGTCTATGTATTCACACGTGTATTACGATTTCCGGATAATACAATTATAGCATGAATAAAAGACAATTATCATGAACAAGGAAATATAATAATAATCCTTTTATTATTGCCTCTAGGGCATACTTCCAACAGAAGTGACAATAATCGGGATACTTCTCGGTGATGACCATAGTTTGAGGATTTCATGTATTCACTATGTGCTAATGCTTTGTCCCGGTTCTCTATTAAAAGGAGGCCTTAATATCCCTTAGTTTCCATTAGGATCCCGCTGCCACGGGAGGGTAGGACAAAAGATGTCATGCAAGTTCTTTTCCATAAGCACGTATGACTATATTCGGAATACATGCCTACATTACATTGATGAATTGGAGCTAGTTCTGTGTCACCCTATGTTATGACTGTTACATGATGAACCACATACGGCATAATTATCCATCACCGATCCAATGCCTACGAGCTTTCCATATACTGGTTCTCGCTTATTTACTTTCCCGTTGGTACTGTTACAATCACTACAAAATACCAAAAATATTACTTTTGCTTTCATTACTCTTTGTTACCATTACCACTACTATCGTATTACTTTGCTACTCAATACCTTGCTGCAGATATTAAGTTATCCAGGTGTGGCTGAATTGACAACTCAATTGCTAATACTTGAGAATATTCTTTGGCTCCCCTTGTGTTGAATCAATAAATTTGGGTTGAATACTCTACCCCTGAAAGCTGTTGCGATCCCCTACACTTGTGGGTTATCAAGACTAATTTCTGGCGCCGTTGCCGGGAGCATAGCTCTATTCTTTGAGTCGCTTGGGATTTATATCTGCTGGACACTATGAATAATTTGAAAGACGCTAAGACAAAAATTTATCCCTCAACTACGAGGGGAGGTAAGGAACTGCCAACTAGCTCTGCACTTGATGCACCTTCTGTTATGAGTAAGCTTGCGACACCTAAACCTGCTTCTGCTATTCGTTCTGATATGTCGCATGTTATTGATGATGCCACTTCTGTTATGCATGATACTTATGATGAAACTACTTCTATGCTTGATACTACTATGCCCCTTAGCGAATTTCTTGATGAACAAATTGCTAGGGCTAGAGAGAAAGAAATTATTGAAACTGATAATGTTGATGAAATTGATGATGAAGATATGCCTGTTATTCCTGAGGGTTATGTTTTTGATATGGAATCTTCTGCAGCTATTTTTTCCTGCAAAGATAGAAACGAACTTAAGAGGCTATTAGTTAAATGGAGTAAAGAATCTCTTAGAGATAGAATGAAACCTCACCCTGCTTTTGCTACTTCACCTATTTGTGTTCCCGATAAGGATTATGAATTCTCTGTTGATCCTGATATAATTACTTTGGTTGAATCTGATCCTTTTCATGGTTATGAATCTAAAACTGTTGTGGCACATCTTACTAAATTAAATGATATAGCCACCCTGTTCACTAATGATGAGAGATCTCGCTACTTTTATATCCTTAAAATATTTCCGTTCTCATTAAAGGGTGATGCTAAGATATGGTTTAATTCTCTTGATCCTGGTTGTGTGCGTAGTCCCCAGGATATGATCTATTACTTCTCTGCTAAATATTTCCCTCCTCATAAGAAACAAGCTGCTTTAAAGGAAGTATACAACTTTGTGCAAATTGAAGAAGAGAGTCTCCCACAAGCTTGGGGGAGGATTCTCAAGTTACTTAATGCTTTTCCTGATCATCCTCTTAAGAAAAATTAAATACTTGATATCTTTTATAATGGACTAACCGATGCTTCCAGAGATTACCTGGATAGTTGTGCTGGTTCTGTTTTCAGGGAAAGAACACCTGATGTAGCTGAAATTCTATTGAATAATATGTTGACAAATGAAAATAATTGGGCACCTCCTGAGCCAGCTCCTGCTCCAATTACTGAGCCTATTACTAAACCAACTCCGAAGAAAAGAGGTGTTCTATTTCTCAGTCCTGAAGATATGCAAGAGGCAAAGAAATCTATGAAAGAAAAAGGTATTAAAGCCGAAGATGTTAAGAATTTACCTCCTATTGAAGAAATACATGGTCTTAATTTACCACCTGTTGAAGAAACATATGATCTTGATCCATTACCTATTGAAGAACCTCCTGATCCCGATAACCCGACATAGGTAGTAAAGGTAAATTCTCTCTATAGATTTGATGAAGCTGATGTTCCTCACTATAAGTATGCTAGACAATGCTTGGATGAGTTTGATAATTTTATTGTCAAACAAGAAAATTTTAATGCTTATTTTGGTAGACAATTAAAACAAAATACCTATATGATTAAACACTTGGGTGATTATATGGCTGATGTTAGATGTGAACTTAAACTCGTTAGGAAACATGCTTCTATGGTTACCACTCAAGTAGAACAAGTACTTAAGGCTCAAAATGATTTGCTCAATGAAATGAATAGTAAGAAAAATGATTATGCTGTTAGAGTGGATACTAGAACTGGTAGATTGACTCAGGAACCTTTGTATCTTGAAGGCCACCCTAGGAGAATTGAGCAAGATTCTCAGAGAAATAATACTGATGTGCCTAGTTCTTCTAAAAGGAAGAAAAAGAAAAATGATAGGACTTTGTAAACTTCTAGTGAACCTATTGCTGAACCACCTGAGAATCCAAATGATATATCTATTTCTGATGCTGAAACACAATCTAGTAACGAACATGAACCTAGCGAAAATAATAATGATGATGTTCATGATGATGCTCAACCTAGTAATGATAATGATGTAGAAGTTGAACCTGCTATTGATCTTGATAACCCACAATCAAAGAATCAACATTTTGATTAGAGAGATTTTGTTTCTAGGAAACAAGGTAAAGAAACAGAACCATGGGTTCAGAAACCCATGCCTTTTCCTCCCAAACCATCGAAGAAAAAGGATGATGAGGACTTTGAGCGCTTTGCTGAAATGATTAGACCTATCTTTTTGCGTATGTGATTAACTGATGTGCTCAAAACAAATCCTTATGCTAAGTATATGAAGGATATCATTACCAATAAGAGAAAGATACCGAAGCTGAAATTTCCACCATGCTTGCTAATTATACTTTTAAGGGTGGAATACCAAAGAAACTTGGAGATCCAAGAGTACCCACTATACCCTGCTCCATTAAAAGAAATTATGTTAAAACTGCTTTATGTGACCTTGGAGCCGGTGTTAGTGTTATGCCTCTCTCTTTATATCGTAGACTTGATTTTAATAAGTTGACACCTACTGAAATATCTTTGCAAATGGCTGATAAATCAACTGCTATACCTGTCGGTATTTGTGAGGATGTGCCTGCTGTGGTTGCAAACGTTACTATTTTAACGGACTTTGTTATTCTTGATATTCCCGAGGACGATAGTATGTCTATTATTCTTGGAAGACCTTTTCTGAATACTGCAGGTGCTGTTATTGATTGCAACAAAGGCAATGTCACTTTTCATGTTAATGGTAATGAACATACGATACACTTCCCGAGGAAACAACCTCAAGTTTATAGTATCAATTCTATTGGAAAAGCTCCATCGATTATTTTTGGAGGTTTTGAATTTCCTCTTCCTACTGTCAAGAAGAAATATGATATACTTATTATTGGGGATGTGCATATCCCCGTTGAGGTAACTTAGTGTTATTCGAAATTTCTCCGGTTCCATGTTAATCAGAATGAGTTTGTTAACAAGACCTGATCAACCTTGTTAGTGGATTCCTTTTGATGATCATGAGACGGATGAAACTAGAAGGCACAACCTTCTGTACCCTCTTTATACTTTCTGTTATTTAGTTGAAATAAAGTAAAAATAGTATTTTTCTGTCTGTTTCCTGATTTATCTGTGCAATATAAAAATACCCCGAAAATAAAAGTTCTCCAAATGCCATGCCAATTTAATATGATTTTTTCGGGAATATTTGAGGATTTATGGAACTGAAAACACCGCGGGGGGAGCTGCCACCTGGCCACGAGGGTGGAGGGCACGCCTTACCCCCCAGGGCGCGCCCCCTGCCTCGTGGGCCCATGGTGGCCCTCCTCCACTTATTCCTGCACCCATCCTCTTATTCTTCCTCCCACAAACACGACTATCTAGCTCAAACACGAGTTCCAGCCCACATTGTTGTGATTTTTGATCTCCTTGCTCAAAGCACCTCTCACAAAACTGCTTGGGAGATTGTTCCTTGGTATGTGACTCCTCCATTGGTCCAATTAGTATTTATTATAGTGCTTTATTCATTGCAAATTTTTGCTACATAGGTCACCATGTTCTTGAGCTTGCATGTCAAATTTATATGGTCCCAAGTAGTTCTAATGCATGATATATTCTCTAGGCACTTGTAGGAGTAGTTGCTATCAATTTCATTGAAGTTGGTTTACTTTTGTTTGAAGTTACTAAAAATATCAGATTATTTCAGAAAATAATGAAGAGACTTTTGAGGGGCTCGTCGAGCCGGAGCTCGAATGAAAAACAAAAGGAAGAAGCACAGAGGCCCAAATATAATTTGCCTCGCACCGCGGAGGTCCGGCCATGTGAATGGCCTTCCGATGACTTCTTGAGACAAGCCTTATTTATGAGGATTTTTATTCATTAGTTGAGAAGGCTGGCCTCACCGACTTCGTCCGCGACCAACGTCATCAGTATCTCTTACTCACTAACACTTTTGAGCAAAACTTCTACTATTTTCCTAAGGAATCACCTCCGTCAGTAGAGTTTCATTTATATGATGTTGTTAAGAAGATGCCATTAGCTGAATTTTGCAAGGTTTGCAGAATACCCTCTGAGGGTACCTTAGAAGAACCACATCGTAAGGATGTGGAAGAATTTATTAACACCATCACTGTGGGGGAAACCAGGAAGGTTTCCGATGCAAGAATCACTAGCATACATTTTCCTATTTTACGCTACTTTGCCTTATTTGCTAGTCGTTGCTTGATTGGTCGCGGAAACTGTGGAAACCTTAGTGTTCCTGGTATTATCATTTTGTTCCATGGTTCATACCTTGATAACTCTGTTAGTATGGGAGGAATTATTGCTAAACAGTTAAGTTTGAACCGTACTAAAGGCCCCATCTTTGGAGGTATTTATACTTCACGCCTAGCTGCACACTTTAACATACCCATTAGGCTTTATGAGAAAGAACAAAAATTGTTGCCTAGCGCTTATTTAGATTATAAGAGTATGCTAGCGCATGACTTTATTGTTAAGGGCAAGGAAGGGGAGCTTAAATATAAATTGTACTTTGATAAACATCACCCTGAGACTATTACTTTGCCTGCTCCTTCTTTGTTTAACTTGTCTAAAGGTCTTTATCTCGTTCCGTAGGCGGCCGTTCAAGCCTATCGGAATCCTGCACCAGCCCCGAAGCCGGAACCACAATACGAGCCTCCACGCCAGTCTGTTTATTCTTGGGATCCGGAGGTGGCTGCTGAAGGAAATATGCCCTAGAGGCAATAATAAAGTTATTATTTATTTCCTTATATCATGATAAATGTTTATTATTCATGCTAGAATTGTATTAACCGGACACATAATACATGTGTGAATACATAAACCTACAGAGTGTCACTAGTATGCCTCTACTTGACTAGCTCGTTAATCAAAGATGGTTATGTTTCCTAACCATGAACAAGGAGTTGTTATTTGATTAAAGGGATCACATCATTGGTTGAATGATCTGATTGACATGACCCATTCCATTAGCATAGCACCTGATCGTATAGTTTGTTGCTAGTGCTTTTCTTCATGACTTATACATGTTCCTATGACTATGAGATTATGCAACTCCCGTTTGCCCGAGGAACACTTTGGGTGCTACCAAACGTCACAACGTAACTGGGTGATTATAAAGGTACATTACAGGTGTCTCCGAAGGTACATGTTGGGTTGGCATATTTCGAGATTAGGATTTGTCACTCCGATTGTCGGAGAGGTATCTCTGGGCCCTCTCGGTAATGCACATCACATAAGCCTTGCAAGCATTGCAACTAAATGTGTTAGTTGTGAGATGATGTATTACGGAACGAGAAAAGAGACTTGCCATGCTAGATTGAACTAGGTATTGGATACCGACGATCGAATCTCGGGCAAGTAACATACCGATGACAAAGGGAACAACGTATGTTGTTATGCGGTCTGACCGATAAAGATCTTCGTAGAATATGTAGGAGCCAATATGGGCATCCAGGTCCCGCTATTGGTTATTGACCAGAGAGGTGTCTCGGTCATGTCTACATAGTTCTCGAACCCGTAGGGTCCGCACGCTTAACGTTTCGATGACAGTTATTATGAGTTTATATGATATTGATGTACCGAAGGAGTTCGGAGTCCCGGATGAGATCGGGGACATGACGAGGAGTCTCGAAATGGTCGAGACGTAAAGATCGATATATTGGACGACTATATTCGGACATCGGAAGGGTTCTGAGTGATTCGGGTATTTTCGGAGGTACCGGGGAGTTACGGGATTACGGGAGAAGTAATGGGCCTTGATGGGCTTTAGTGGGAAGAGGAAAAG
This sequence comes from Aegilops longissima, assembly GCA_021605205.1. Classification (NCBI taxonomy): domain Eukaryota; kingdom Viridiplantae; phylum Streptophyta; class Magnoliopsida; order Poales; family Poaceae; genus Aegilops; species Aegilops longissima. The sequence goes on along the minus strand of CM038682.1, from coordinate 677,020,697 downwards.
GCTGCTGCGCCCCCCCTCCCCTCTAGTCCGAATTGGACTAGGGAAAAGGGGGCCGGCCACCTTTCCTACTCCTCCTATTCCTTCTCCCTTCCTCCCCTCTTGGTGGACTCCTACTAGGACTTGGAGTCCTAGTAGGACTCCACACCCTGGCCGCACCTATTGCCTTGGCCGGCCTCCTCCTCCTCCATCCTTTATATACGGGGGCAGGGGGCACCCCATGACACACAAGTTGATCTACGGATCGTTCCTTAGCCGTGTGCGGTGCCCCCTTCCACCAAACTACACCTCGAATATACCGTTGCGGAGCTTAGGCGAAGCCCTGCGCCGGTGGAACATGATCATCGTCACCACGCCGTCGTGCTGACGAAACTCTCCCTCAACACTCGGCTGGATCGGAGTTCGAGGGACGTCATCGAGCTGAACGTGTGCAGAACTCGGAGGTGCCGTACGTTCGGTACTTGGATCGGTTGGATCGGGAAGAAGTACGACTACTTCCTCTACGTTGCGTCAACGCTTCCGTTGCTGGTCACGAGTGCGTACGAGACAACACTCTCATCTCGTTGCTATGCATCACCATGGTCTTGCGTGATCGTAGGAAAATTTTTGAAATTACTACGTTCCCCAACAGTGGTATCAGAGCCAGGTTTTATGCGTTGATGTCATATGCACGAGTAGAACACAAGTGAGTTGTGGGCGATACAAGTCATACTACCTACCAGCATGTCATACTTTGGTTCAGCGGTATTGTGAGATGAAGCGGCCCGGACCGACATTACGCGTACGCTTACGCGAGACTGGTTTCACCGCTGTGAGCACTCGTTGCTTAAAGGTGACTGGCGGGTGTCTGTCTCTCTCACTTTAGTTGAACCGAGTGTGGCTACGCCCGGTCCTTGAGAAGGTTAAAACGGAGTCTATTTGACGAAGTATCGTTGTGGCTTTGATGCGTAGGTAAGAACGGTTCTTGCTCAGCCCGTAGCAGCCACGTAAAACTTGCAACAACAAAGTAGAGGACGTCTAACTTGTTTTTGCAGGGCATGTTGTGATGTGATATGGTCAAGACGTGATGCTATATTTTATTGTATGAGATGATCATGTTTTGTAACCGAGTTATCGGCAAGCGGCAGGAGCCATATGGTTGTCGCTTTATTGTATGAAATGCAACGCCATGTAATTGCTTTACTTTATCACTAAGGAGTAGCGATAGTCGTAGAAGCAATAGTTGGCGAGACGACAACGATGCTACGATGGAGATCAAGGTGTCGGCGCGGTGGCGATGGTGATCATGGCGGTGCTTGGAGATGGAGATCACAAGCACAAGATGATGATGGCCATATCATATCACTTATATTGATTGCATGTGATGTTAATCCTTTATGCATCTTATTTTGCTTTGATTGACGGTAGCATTATAAGATGATCCCTTACTAAATTATCAAGAAGTGTTCTCCCGAGTATGCACCGTTGCGAAAGTTCTTCGTGCTGAGACACCACGTGATGATCGGGTGTGATAGGCTCTACGTTCAAATACAACGGTGCAAAACAGTTGCACACGCAGAATACTCAGGTTATACTTGACGAGCTATGCATATAAGATATGACCTCGGAACACGGAGACCGAAGGTCGGCGTGAATCATATAGTAGATATGATCAACATATTGATGTTCACCATTGAAACTACTCCATCACACGTGATGATCGGTCATGGTGTAGTTGATATGGATCACGCAATCACTTAGAGAATTGGAGGGATATTTTTCTAAGTGGGAGTTCTTAAGTAATATGATTAATTGAACTTTAATTTATCATGAACTTAGTCCTGGTAGTATTTTGCAAATTATGTTGTAGATCAATAGCTCGCGTTGTTGCTTCCCTATGTTTTCATATGTGTTCCTAGAGAAAATTATATTGAAAGATGTTAGTAGCAATGATGCGGATTGGATCCGTGATCTGAGGTTTATCCTCATTGCTGCGCAGAAGAATTATGTCCTTAATGCACCGCTAGGTGACAGACCTATTGCAGGAGCAGATGCGACGTTATGAGCGTTTGGCTAGCTCAATATGAGCAGATCTGACGTTATGAGCGTTTGGCCAGCTCAATATGATGACTACTTGATAGTTTAGTGCACCATGCTTAACGGCCTAGAATCGGGACTTCAAAGGCGTTTTGAGCGTCATGGACCATATGAGATGTTCCAGGAATTGAAGTTAATATTTCAAGCAAATACCGAGTTGAGAGATATGAAGTCTCCAACAAGTTCTATAGCTAAAAGATGGAGGAGAATCGCTCAACTAGTGAGCATGTGCTCAGATTGTCCGAGTACTTCAATCGCTTGAATCAAGTGGGAGTTAATCTTCCAGATAAGATAGTGATTGACAGAATTCTCTAGTCACCATCACTAAGTTAGTAGAACTTCGTGATGAACTATAGTATGCAAGGGATGACGAAAAAGATTCTCGAGCTCTTCGCGATGCTAAAATCGCGAAGGTAGAAATCAAGAAAAACATCAAGTGTTGATGGTTGACAAGACCACTAGTCTCAAGGAAAATGGCAAAGGAAAGAAGGGAACTTCAAAAGGAACGGCAAGCAAGTTGCTGCTCGAGTGAAGAAGCCCAAGTCTAGACCTAAGCACGAGACCGAGTACTTTTGCTGCAATGGAACTGGTCCTTGGAAGCGAACTACCCCTGAATATTTGGTGGATAAGTAGGATGGCAAAGTGAACAAGGTTATATTTGATATACAGATTATTGATGTGTGCCTTACTAGTGTTTATAGTGGCCCCGAGTATTTGGTACTGTTAGGTTGCTAAGATTAGTAACTCAAACAGGAGTTTCAGAATAAACAGAGACTAGTTGAAGGGGAAGTAACGATGAGTGTTGGAAGTAGTTCCAAGATTGATATGATCATCATCGCACACTCCCTATACTTTCGGGATTAGTGTGGAACCTAAATAAGTGTTATTTGGTGTTGAGCATAAATATGATTTGATCATGTTTATTGCAATACGGTTATTCATTTAAGTAAAAGAATAAATTGTTGTTCATTTACATGAATAAAACCTTATATGGTTACACACCCAATGAAAATGGTTCATTGGATCTCGATCATAGTGATACACATATTCATAATATTGAAACCAAAAGATGCAAAGTTAATAATGATAGTGCAACTTATTTGTGGCACTTGCCGTTTAGGTCATATTGGTGTAAAGCGCATGAAGAAAACTCCATCTCGATGGACTTTTGGAATCACTTGATTATGAATCATTTGATGCTTGCGAACCGTGCCTTTTGGGCAAGATGACTAAAACTCCGTTCTCCGAACAATGGAACAAGCTCTTGACTTATTGGGAATAATACATACCGATGTATGCGATCCAATGAGTGTTGATGCTCGTGGCAAGTATCGTTATTTTCTCGACCTTCACAAGATGATTTGAGAAGATATGGGTATATCTTCTTGATGAAACATAAGTCTGAAATAGTTGAAAGGTTCAAAGAATTTCAGAGTGAAGTGGAAAATCATCGTAACAAGAAAATAAAGTTTCTGCGATCTGATCGTGGAGATGAATATTTGAGTTACGAGTTTGGTCTTCAATTAAAACAATGTGGAATAGTTTCACAGCTCACGCCACCGGAACACCACAACGTTATGGTGTGTCCGAACGTCGTAACCGTACTTTATTTTGATATGGTGCGATCTATGATGTCTCTTACAGATATAGTTTTGGGGTTATGCATTAGAGACAGCTGCATTCACGTTTAATAGGGCAACCATCTAAATCCGTTGAGATGACACCGTATGAACTATGGTTTAGCAGTAAACCTAAGCTGTCGTTTCTTAAAGTTTGGAGTTGTGATGCTTATGTGAAAAGGTTTTCACCTGATAAGCTCGAACCCAAATCGGAGAAATGCGTCTTCATAGAATACCCAAAGGCAACTATTGGGTACACCTTCTATCACAGATCCGAAGGCAAGTTTTTCGTTGCTAAGATGGATCCTTTCTAGAGAAGAAGTTTCTCTCGAAAGAAGTGAGTGGGAGGAAAGTAGAACTTGATGAGGTAATTGTACCTTCTCCCTTATTGGAAAGTAGTTCATCACGTAAATCAGTTCGATGATTCCTACACCAATTAGTGAGGAAGTTAATGATGATGATCATGAAACTTCAGATCAAGTTGCTACCAAACCTCGAGGTCTTCCAGAGTAAGATCCGCACCAGTGTGGTACGGTAATCCTATTCTAAAAGTCATGTTACTAGACCATGATGAACCTACGAACTATGAGGAAGCGATGATGAGCCCAGATTCGCGAAATGGTTTGAGACCATGAAATCTGAGATGGGATCCATGTATGAGAACAAAGTATGGACTTTGGTTGACTTGCCCGATGATCGGCAAGCCATTGAGAATAAATGGATCTTCAAGAGGAAGACGGACACCGATAGTAGTGTTACTATCTACAAAGCTCGACTTGTCGCAAAAAGGTTTTGACAAGTTCAAGGTGTTGACTACAATGAGATTTTCTCAATTGTAGCGATGCTTAAGTCTGTCGAATCATGTTAGCAATTGCCACATTTTATGAAATCTGGCAAATGGATGTCAAAACTACATTCTTTAATGGATTTATTAAAGAAGAGTTGTATATGATGCAACCGAAGGTTTTGTCAATCCTAAAGGAGCTAACAAAATGTGCAAAGCTCCAATGATCCATCTATGGACTGGTGCAAGCATCTCGGAGTTGGAATAAACGCTTTGATAGTGTGATCAAAGCATATGGTTTTATATGACTTTTGGAGAAGCCTGTATTTACAAGAAAGTGAGTGGGAGCACTACAGCATTTCGATAAGTATATGTGAATGACATATTGTTGATCGAAATAATGTAGAATTATTCGCAAAGCATAAAGGAGTATTTGAAAGGAGTTTTTCAAAGAAGGACCTCGGTGAAGCTGCTTATATATTGAGCATCAAGATCTATAGAGATAGATCAAAGACGCTTGATAAGTTTTTCAATGAATACATACCTTGACAAGATTTTGAAGTAGTTCAAAATGGAACAGTCAAAGAAAGAGTTCTTGCCTGTGTTACAAGGTGTGAGATTGAGTAAGACTCAAAACCCGACCACGGCAGAAGATAGAAATAGAATGAAAGTCATTCCCTATGCATCAGCCATAGGTTCTATAAAGTATGTCATCTTGTGTACAGATCTATTGCATACCCTACCACTAAGATTGGCAAGGAGTGCAATAGAGATCTAGGAGTAGATCAATGGACAGCGGTCAAAATTATCCTTAGTAGAATAAGGATATGTTTCTCGATTATGGAAGTGGAAAAAGGTTCGTCGTAAAAGGTTACGTCGATGCAAGTTTTAACACTAATCTAGATGACTCTGAGTCTCAATCTAGATACATATTGAAAGTGGGAGCAATTAGCTAGAGTAGCTCCGTGCAGAGCATTGTAGACATAGAAATTTGCAAAATACTTACGGCTCTGAATGTGACAGACCCGTTGACTAAAATTATCTCACAAGCAAAACATGATCACACCTTAGTACTCTTTGGGTGTTAATCACATAGCGATGTGAACTAGATTACTGACTCTAGTAAACCCTTTGGGTGTTGGTCACATGACGATGTGAACTATGGGTGTTAATCACATACAGATGTGAACTATTGATGTTAAATCACATGGCGATGTGAACTAGATTATTGACTCTAGTGCAAGTGGGAGACTGAAGGAAATATGCCCTAGAGGCAATAATAAAGTTATTATTTATTTCCTTATATCATGATAAATGTTTATTATTCATGCTAGAATTGTATTAACCGGACACATAATACATGTGTGAATACATAAACCTACAGAGTGTCACTAGTATGCCTCTACTTGACTAGCTCGTTAATCAAAGATGGTTATGTTTCCTAACCATGAACAAGGAGTTGTTATTTGATTAAAGGGATCACATCATTGGTTGAATGATCTGATTGACATGACCCATTCCATTAGCATAGCTTTTGATCGTATAGTTTGTTGCTAGTGCTTTTCTTCATGACTTATACATGTTCCTATGACTATGAGATTATGCAACTCCCGTTTGCCCGAGGAACACTTTGGGTGCTACCAAACGTCACAACGTAATCGGGTGATTATAAAGGTACATTACAGGTGTCTCCGAAGGTACATGTTGGGTTGGCATATTTCGAGATTAGGATTTGTCACTCCGATTGTCGGAGAGGTATCTCTGGGCCCTCTCGGTAATGCACATCACATAAGCCTTGCAAGCATTGCAACTAAATGTGTTAGTTGTGAGATGATGTATTACGGAACGAGAAAAGAGACTTGCCAGTAACGAGATTGAACTAGGTATTGGATACCGACGATCGAATCTCGGGCAAGTAACATACCGATGACAAAGGGAACAACGTATGTTGTTATGCGGTCTGACCGATAAAGATCTTCGTAGAATATGTAGGAGCCAATATGGGCATCCAGGTCCCGCTATTGGTTATTGACCAGAGAGGTGTCTCGGTCATGTCTACATAGTTCTCGAACCCGTAGGGTCCGCACGCTTAACGTTTCGATGACAGTTATTATGAGTTTATATGATATTGATGTACCGAAGGAGTTCGGAGTCCCGGATGAGATCGGGACATGACGAGGAGTCTCGAAATGGTCGAGACGTAAAGATCGATATATTGGACGACTATATTCGGACATCGGAAGGGTTCTGAGTGATTCGGTATTTTCGAGGTACCGGGAGTTACGGGATTACGGAGAAGTAATGGGCCTTGATGGGCTTTAGTGGGAAGAGGAAAAGGCTGCTGCGCCCCCTCCCTCTAGTCCGAATTGGACTAGGAAAAGGGGCCGCCACCTTCCTACTCCTCCTATTCCTTCTCCTTCCTCCCTCTTGGTGGACTCCTACTAGGACTTGGAGTCCTAGTAGGACTCCACACCCTGGCGCACCTATTGCCTTGGCCGGCCTCCTCCTCCTCCATCCTTTATATACGGGGCAGGGGGCACCCCATGACACACAAGTTGATCTACGGATCGTTCCTTAGCCGTGCGGTGCCCCTTCCACCAAACTACACCTCGAATATACCGTTGCGGAGCTTAGGCGAAGCCCTGCGCCGGTGGAACATGATCATCGCCACCACGCCGTCGTCTTGTGAAACTCTCCCTCAACACTCGGCTGGATCGGAGTTCGAGGGACGCCATCGAGCTGAACGTGTGCAGAACTCGGAGGTGCCGTGACGCTCGGTACTTGGATCGGTTGGATCGGGAAGAAGTACGACTACTTCCTCTACGTTGCGTCAACGCTTCCGTTGCTGGTCTACGAGGGTACGTAGACAACACTCTCATCTCGTTGCTATGCATCACCATGGTCTTGCGTGATCGTAGGAAAATTTTTGAAATTACTACGTTCCCCAACAGCTGCCAGCCAGTGGCAGTCAGAGTCCTCTTCATCACAGTACGACCCCAGCTACAACTATGCATATCCACCAGGCCATCCTTGGCAATAAACCAACTTAGGCCAAAGCCTAAGCTTGGGGGAGTACGTATTTCCCACCGACATTACATTTATGCACACACACACTCATTGCTAGTTGTCGGTTCTCATACTCTTTCACTGTAATATCCATGCTAGTTTATTTGCTTTTTCCTGCTTTCTTCTTGTGTGCTTGTTAAACTTTAAGAAAAACCAAAAAAATTAGTGTAGCTTCTAGTTAGTTTACTTTTCCTGCTATAGTAGTAATAATTAAAAAGAAAACCCAAAAATATTTCCCGTTCTTCTTTTGCTTGTTGGGAGCTTTCCCGTGTAAATAGTTTTTATTTCCCTTCTTTTCTTTGGGGGTCGATAGGAGAAGACTATGATTAAATTATTGAAGTGACTCTTATATGCATTATTGTTGATTTAACCAAGAGCCCATGCATATTGCCTTGTCTTCTCCTGCTTATTGAATGCTCGCAGATTCCAGCTTAGTCCAATGCACGTGCACTCTTATTATTATTCACATTGTTTGGTCGTGCAAGTGAAAGGCAATTATGATGATATATGATGGACTGACTGAGATGGGAAAAGCTGGTATGAACTCGACCTCTCTTGTTTTTGTAAATATGATGAGTTCATCGTTCTTGATTCAGCGTATTATGAATAAACATGTTTGCAATGAAAATTAGAGATCATAGTTGCTTATGCCATGCTTGATTAGCTATGAGTTATAATGGTTTACCTTGCGTGCCAACATGCTATTAAAATGATTGTGATGTGGTATGATGGGGTGGTATCCTCCTTTGAATGATTTAAGTGACTTGACTTGGCACATGTTCACACATGTAGTTGAAACAAATCAACATAGCCTTCACGATATTTATGTTCATGGTGGATTATATCCTACTCATGCTTGCATCCAATGTTTATTAATTTTAATGCATGTTCATGACTGTTGTCACTCTCTAGTTGGTCGCTTCCAAGTCTTTTGCTAGCCTTCACTTGTACTAAGTGGGAATACTGCTTGTGCATCCAATCCTTAAACCCCAAAGTTATTCCAGATGAGTCCACTATACCTTCCTATATGCGGTATCCACCTGCCGTTCCAAGTAAATTTGTATGTGCCAAACTCTAAACCTTCAAATAAACATTCTGTTTTGTATGCTCGAATAGCTCATGTATCAACTAGGGCTGCCTGTATATTCCATGTTAGGCGGGTTATTCTCAAAAGGAGTGGACTCCGCTCCTCACTCACGAGAAAATGGCTGGTCACCGGGATGCCTAGTCCCATGCTTTATGCAAACTAAATCAAAATAATTGCAAACAAAACTCCCCCTGGGACCTGATGTTTGTTGGAGGCACTCGTTGTTTCGAGCAAGCCATGGATTGATGCTTGTTGGTGGAGGGGGAGTATAAACTTTACCATTCTGTTTGGGAACCGCCTATAATGTGTGTAGCATGGAAGATATCACCATCTCTTAGTTGTTATGTTGACAATGAAAGTATGCCGCTCAAAATGTTATTTATCTCTATGTCAAAACCGAGCTGTGGCACCTCTACAAATCCCTGCTTCCCTCTGCGAAGGGCCTATCTATTTACTTTTATGTTGAATCATCACCCTCTTATTAAAAAGCACTAGCTGGAGAGCGCAGCTGTCATTTGCATTCATTACTATTAATTTATATCGGGTATGACTATGACTGGATCTCTTTTACCATGAATTACAATGTCTAGTCAGTCCTTGATCTTTAAAGGTGCTCCGCATTTATGTTTTGCGGTCTCAGAAAGGGCTAGCAAGATACCATCCTGTTATACCATATTATGATTGTTTTGAAAAAGTGTTGTCATCCGAGATTTATTATTAGGACTCGCTAGTTGATTATGCCATTGATATGAGTAAACATGAGACCCGAGATTTATTGCAAATGTGGTTAGTTATAATGTTTGCTGAAAACTTGAATGCTGTCTTGACATATTTACAGCAATAAGAGCAAACAGAGTTTGTAGAAGTTTTTCTTCTTCTCTTTCAGTTTGTCAACTGAATTGCTTGAGGACAAGCAAGGGCTTAAGCTTGGGGGTGTTGATACGTCTCCGTCGTATCTACTTTTCCAAACACTTTTGCCCTTGTTTTGGACTCCAACTTGTATGATTTGAATGGAACTAACCCGGAATGACGCTGTTTTCAGCAGAATTGCCATGATGTTGTTTTATGTGCAAAAAACAAAAGTTCTTGGAATGACCTAAAACTCCACGGAACATCTTAGAAAAAATAATAAAAAATCCTTGCCAAAGATGAAGACCAGAGGCCCACACCCTGTCCACGAGGGTGGGGGCGCCCCCCCCCTCTAGGGTGTGCCCCCTACCTCGTGGCCCCCCTGGAGACCCTCCGACGCCAACTCCAACTCTATATAATTGCTTTCGGACAGAAAAAAATCAGGGAGAAGAAATCATCATGTTTTACGATACGGAGCCGCCGCCAAGCCCTAAAACCTCTCGGGAGGGCTGATCTGGAGTCCATTCGGGGCTCTGGAGAGGGGGATTCATCACCGTCGTCATCATCAACCATCCTCCATCACCAATTTCATGATGCTCACTGCCGTGCGTGAGTAATTCCATCGTAGGCTTGCTGGACGGTGATGGGATGGATGAGATTTATCATGTAATCGATTTAGTTTTGTTAGGGTTTGATCCGTAGTATCCACTATGTTCTGAGATTGATGTTGCTATGACTTTGCTATACTTAATGCTTGTCACTACGACCCGAGAGCCATGATTTCAGATCTGAACCTATTATGTTTTCATGAATATATGTGAGTTCTTGATCCTATCTTAAGAGTCTATAGTCACCTATTATGTGTAACACTACAAAAAAAATACACTTCCGTGATGATACGTGTTTGTCACAGTAGGTCGCGTTTTTTGTCATGCATGTACATCCATGACAAATTTATGATGAATCAAGATAGTCATACCTATCTTTGTCGAGAAGTGTTCCATGACATTACCAAAATTATCATCACGGAAGTGTCCACTTCCATGAGGATAAATCGCGCGTCACAGAAGTGCTTTCGTCAAGGGTGACCGACACGTGGCATCCACCGTAACGGAACGCCATTAAGCTATCGGGTCGGGTTTTGGATCCGATAACCCATTAACAGCCCCGACCAATGGGGATTTTCCACGTGTAAAATCATCATTGGCTGGAGGAAACACGTGTCGGCTCATTCTTGGGATGATGTCATCCACTCATTGGATGAAGGCGCCTATGATACGTCGACCGTGGCACGCCCAACAGAGGCCCATTCTCGTGAAATGGCGGCCCATTTGACTTGGTCAAAGGTGACAGTCGCCCATGGAAAGCCTCGTTAACGGCCTGTTCGCATATAGCCCATTTACAGCCCGCTAACCCAAGGCCCATTCGCCCTATCCGAATTAGGCCCGATGGCGTCATCTGGGCCATCCAATATGATTCCAGCCCGTTTTCACTTCTGGCCCATGTATGGCCCATGACGTCTTTCGGCCCATATGAGGCCCTATGTAACTCTTGGCCTATTAACGGCTCGTGGTGAAACTGGCCCGCAATGAACAGTGTATCACTTTAGACCCATTAACGGCCCGTGGTGAAACTGGCCCGTAATGACCAGTGTATCACTTTATACCCATTAAGGGCCCGTTATTCGGTTGGGCCGTTTCCAGCCCATGTTATCTTTCGGCCTTCTCAAAGCCCATTTATTCTTGGGCTCATTTCGAGCATTCGTTTACTTACGGCCGTTACTATCATTTTTTGCTTGTGGGCCAAATTCAGCCCGTGGTTACAGTCGGCCCGTTTGTGGTCCGTTAATACATTAGGCCGTTTTCATAGCGTCATCAAATACAGCCTATTAACGATGGCCCGTTATGGTCGGCCCATGAATGGACGATTCCAACTCTAGCCTGTTTACGGCCATAATGCGGCCTGTTATTGGCCCATGTTTGGCCAATCGATCATACGGCCCGTATAAGGCCCATTGATGATACGGCCCATAGAAGGCCCATTGTTTCTGTGGCCCGTAGAGGCCCAATGTTTCTACGTCCGTAGAAGGCCTACTGTTTCTATGGCCCGTAGAAGGCCCACTATTTCTACGGCCCGTAGAAGGCCCACTGTTTCTACGGCCTGTAGGAGGCCCACTGTCACTACAGTAAATATTAGCCCATGGTTATTGTGGCCTATTTTTTAAAAATAGGTTGTTGCAGCCACTAGAAAACCGCGGAAAAAGAACTGCACTAACTACAAGCAAACAAATAAACAAGACAACAAGGAAATAAATAAGCAAGCAACTTATGCTAGGCTATCACGGCTATTACACATATTACATCCACTGGGCATCAAAGTTCACCACCAGTGCAAATATAGGGAACACAGCAGCACATAAACGCCGCAGAAAAACAAGTCCAGAACTAAAACCACTTCAGAAGAGTTCAAGAAAAAATATCCTGGGTACCCATAATGCTGGCACGATGCTTAGCAAGCTTATTAACTTTCTCTTGTTTGGCGCTTAAATCCTCTAGCGCTCGCTGTTGCACAAGAAAGTACGCATCTGAATTCTGCAGGGACTTCCTCAGTCCTTCGGCTTCTTGCCGCAGCATAGCTGACTGATGCCTTTCAGCTTGTAGCTGAGACTGAAGAAGTCGAAGTGATTCAGGCAGCGAGTTCGAAGAGCTTGTGCCAGCAGTACTGGCCAGTAACTCGAACACTACATCAACGCATGACTGTGGGGTTTTCTCACTGCCTACAAGATCGTTTTTATCACCTTTCTTGGAGACCAACAGGGTTGTCTCACTATCTTGAACCTTATCTGCATTACTTTCTCTACCATTGCATAGTGGGGTGCTCTTCTCCAATACTCTGTTTGCATACTACAAGAGAAACAAGCAGACACATCACAGGTTTAGCTTGTAGTATACCGAACTCATTTTGGTAAACCGGTTCAGTAGTAAGGTGGACAGGATAACAACATGAAACAAACATATATCTATGTACTATGGTCATTGTATTGTCCATATCATTCTAGTTTATGTTCCCTAATCAAGATAGAGACACAGTTCAACTCATATATTTTTAAGACACAACAACATATACAGAATGTAAGTGTGAGAAACTACACAGCATTGGCAGCACTTGTAATGTGCATCACATGAGAACATAACTGTTTATACAACTTAAACTGAAATCAACATAGAGAAAGAAGTTAGAACAACAATCCAGTTAAAGAAATAGGTTTAAAACATACCTGTTGTGCCATTTGAGTTTCAATTGGATCCTTCAAATTCGAAAGTAGTTGGTATGAGTAAATACAGTGATGCAACAACAAAGGAGTATGGACCATAGCTACGGAATCTGACCTGAGAACAGTTTCTCTTCTGCTTTAAACGTGGAGTTTGGGTTAGCTGTGGTGGTCTTCGTGCTTTGGGCACTGCACTAGCTTTACAAACTGCTCGTGTGGGGGTACTCTGTGGTGGACATAGTGCTTTGTCAACTATAAGTGGGTTACTATCCATTTGGGGTTGCGTTAGATGGGTTGTAGCTGGTTCTCTCGCTTAGCGGTGTAAGTGTGCAACTGGAAGAGTCTCGATTATGTGTGGTGGGGCTAGTTTGTGGGCTAGTACAACAATGGTTCTATATGCATCGACGGGTATGCTTGTCTTTTGTGAAGAACGGGTTTTGTTCCTTAGATACTGCCATCACCCCCTCCAATTCAAATGGCTGATAAACAAGAAAAGAAATTGAAGTACAGACATTGTATGATAGACAGACGTGGTAATTCACATATATGTTGTCTAACCAAACAGGACAGCATGACACAATTTACATATATGATGCCTAACTAAACAGGATAGCATGACACAGTTTCAGATATATGATGGATAACTTAACAGGATATAATGGCATAATTCAACATATGATGAGTACCTAAACAGGATGACATGACAAAACTATATGATGTCTTTCTAAAATAGGTTGGGATGAAATAATTCACATACATGTTGTCTAAGTATACAGGATGGCATGATATAATTGACATAATTGATTCATATACTAAGCAGCTGGCACTCGCATGTATGATCTCTAAACTAAGGAGATAGTATTCAATATTGTGCATATGATGTCTAAACTAAGCAGCAAGACACCATATGCATCATATGAGAAATATAAACATTGCAACTTAGAGCATACACCTCAGGTGGGATATAGGACTTGTCATCTGTCTCTGAATCCTCCTCTGAGGAGCTCCCCTGTAACCATCGAGATATATGCTCCACCAGTACCATTGCTCGCTCTGAAGACCTTGTTTTCCTCCATTTTTTCATAACCGGCTCAAATGGCTGATACACATGAAGAGTAGTTCAATATACACAGATTGTCGACAAATGGAATACGTAATGAAAAAAAGATGGCATGAGATAATTCACATATATGATGCACGGCTCCATGGCGGTGCATAATTCACATATATGATAAGCGGCTGAAAAGCATGGCATTGCATAATTCACATATCGATATAGAAAGCAAATAGGAGGCATTCACACAAAGCATGTCTAATCTAAGCGGATGGCATGGCAATGCATGACACCATATGCATGATATGAGCAATATAACCCAGCCAAGTTAGAGCATGCACCTCGGGGAATACGTTGGTCATCTCTCTCTGAATCCTCCTCACGAGGAGCTATCGTAACCAAGCAAGAAATCTGCATCGACAGTAGCAATCGACTGCTCAAAAGACCTTGTTTTCCTCCAGATTTTCCATGATGAGACTCAAATGGCTGATGCACAGAAGAGTAGATGAATGTATAAACATTGTTGACAAATGGAATACATTATGGAAAAAATATGGCACGATACAATTCACATATACGATGGTGGCTAAACAGGATGGCATTGCATGATTCACGTATATGATGCCTGGCTAAAGAAGATGGCATTGTGTAATTCCCATATACTCCCTCCGTTCCTAAATATTTGTCTCTTTAGAGATTTCAAATGGACTACCACATACAGATGTATATAGACATATTTTAGAGTGTAGATTCACTCATTTTGTTCCGTATGTAGTCACTTGTTGAAATCTCTAAAAAGACAAATATTTAGGAATGGTGCGAGTATGATATAGAAACCAAATAGGTGGCATTCACACAAAGCAAATAAACTAACTTGATGACATATAAGATGTATAATGTAAGCAATGCAAGGCGCCATATGCATGATATGACCAACATCAGCATGTCAGGTTAGAGCAAACACCTCAGGTGGTAAACAGGCATGGTCGGCTCCTTCTGAATCTCCATCTGAACAGTTATCTTCCTCTCGAATACAATCTGGAAATGCAGGAGAGGGGGGGGGGCATTTCGCCCACCATGGAGCAGCGTCTGCATGACATTATATTCGCATAACGGTCTTCTCTTTTCTCTACATGTTCAAGACGATTGTGTACAATATCGACATGCATAATAAAAAAATAGTTAGATTTTGTAAGGCCTAAGGGTGCATGCAAAAACAAGACTGATGGTAGCAAACAGTGGATGGATCCAAAACTAATGATAGCAGGTAGATTATAGCTTCAGTTTAAAAAGATAGACAATGGATCATCTATTGTTTGTTGCCCACCCAACATGAACCACATAGAAGACCCCAGATGAACCAGATAGTAGACAAATACTATTCGTTGCTGGCTCAATATGAGACCCATGGGCAATTCAAAACTCAAGATTGAACGATAAAGTAGAAGGTAATAATAACCGATGTATAAGCAAACACGAAAGATTGCGACCTCTCTTCCGGAACTGCCTAGTCCTCAGGTTCATCTACTCAGTCGATGATGGTAATGCAGTTGGCGTGGCAGCCGGCAACGGGGAAGATGATCTGAGGCAGCGAAAGAAAGTCTGCAGAGGGGATCTCTGCTGCAGTGAACGCTTCTGTCGATGGTGCACCTCAGGTGGGGTGGATGACGACACAGCAGTAGCAGGACATAACACACAGAGTTTTCTTTGAGGCCAATCTGAAAATGAAGTAAATCTGTAAGGGCTCCTTAGAATTGGAGGATTCTATAAACGCAGGGACAGGAATAGGATAGGAATGCACGTGCAAAACAGAGCATTTGGAAACATAGGATTTCAGTCAACCTGGGTGTTTGGCTCACATGAATTGGAAGAACAAAGGAATGGAGAAACAAAGTGATGCAATGAGTGTACAACCTCTTTGGCATAGCCTTGTGGACCTCAGCATCATTGGGTTGGACGGGGAGGATGGTGATGATGCTGGTGTGACTGTCGGAGGTAGGGAAGAAGATCCGAGGCCTCTGGAAACGGTGCCGAGGGTACTGCTCCGCTGTGATGGATGGTTCCGTCGTTGGAGCAGCTCCGCTAAGGTGCACAGCGACGAGGCTGAAGCATGACAAGACAGACAACTTTAATATGAAGGGGGTCCTAATATCATCTGCAATAGATGATGTAAAATACATCACCAAAAAGTGCTAGATGTAAAACGCATCAGCCGCGCCACGGCCGCTCCGACAGATGCTGTAAGTACTGCTCACTCTCAACTTAACTGAAGAAAATGAACTTCACAGTCAAAACTGAATTTTACTATCGAAACCGATTGAACTAGTAACAGAGCATTGCAATAGATGTTTAGGGTGTTCGAGCACTAGTAGCAGAGAATCAGTGATCTAAATCAGCAGACGCTCAAGCAAGGAACGCACTAGCAGAGAGCAAGTCGTGCAGTAGCACCGCGAGCGAGTGCTAAAGCAGCAACTCCTGTAGCTGCCGGAGGTCGGCAGCAGCAGCAGAAGCAGCAAGCGAGAGCAAGAGCAGAGCAGCAGCACGAACGAAAGCAGGAGCAGCAGCAGCAGCGACGACAAGAAGAAACGAGCCGCAACGCGAGCGAGAGCCGGAGCAGCTGCAGCTAGTGCCGTTGTGGAAGTCGCCGCCGAGGAAGCAACGACATGGGGGAGAGACGCCGTGGATGATGTGGCCGGCGACGGCGCCGTCGATGGAGACGCTATGTCTGCTCGGTATCGAGCACCGGCAGCCCCGTGAGATCGAATAAAAGATAAAATGCAGCGGTGAGTGCAGAACCTCCTTGGTGGCGCCGAGTTGGCCTCTGCTTCATCGAAGGAATTGGTGAGGGTGCTGCGGTTCCGGTGGGGCAGGTCAAGACGGGGCTGTGGGGATTGAGGTGGCGCGATAGACGAGGCGAACGTCGGGGCAGCTCCTTGAAGGTGGAGGACGGGGCGGCTGATCCGGCGGGACAACGGATCCTCATCCGGTGCGGTGGATGAGGGACGGCGAGCTTTTGCGGTGGACGACGTAGTCGGGGAAGAGTCTCCGGCTGGGCGGCGGTCAGGAGGCCGACGGAGGAGCGTGGGGTTTCGCGGGTTTTGGCGGCCTCGGTGTACTAATGGGGGGGCGAAGGGGAGAGGGGAGCCAAGCTTAGGGGCGCTTGTCCGAAATGTAGGGTAAGTTACCAGCGTACCCCACGGTTTTGACACCATGACGTGGAGCTTCATTGGTGAGGGGTAGAAGGGGATTTCGCGTGTGCAGGCTGCGGGGCGATTTGGATGAGGAGGGAGTTCTCGTAGCGCCCAAATTTCGGGATAACAAGGGCGGTGCGGGTTGAAGAAGTGGGAGTTTCAAAGCAGGTGAGACAAAAGATACTCGAGCTTGAAAATTTCAGGATAACAAGGTGCGGATTCCTTGTTCGGCAGGACAAACTTAACGTGTAAAAAAAACATACAAGAGACAAGAGAGTCATGTCCCCTTTTACTATATTGCTATAGATACCATTGAAAAAACTACAAGAAAAATGTAAAAAAATCGGGAGAACAAGATTACCCTGCACAGTACCAAATCGATTCGCACTTCCCTCAACAACAATAAAAAACAAATCAATTCCCACCAAAGAAAGAGTAATGTCCCTTTTTATATGATTAGAGATGCCATGATCTCGAATTTCAATTTTTGAATCCACGTTATGTTGAATTCGAATATATCATTAGGTGACCTTGCGGTTTATAATTGATGTAGTCGTACATTTTGATCTTCCATCATATATGAACATTTTACTCCACCATGTGAACATATATATTGTCGTCTACCATATGGACTAAATTTGAATCAATTTTCCTTATTTGAATACGATTGTTGTCAAGTTATACAATAATTTAAATATTATCTTGATAACAAAAAGACATGCATATAGCAGTAATCATATTTCACTATGAACTACATGTACCATATGCTCTCCAATTCAAATATTTGTATCCATTTTATGTTGAATTCAAATCATAGTACATTATTGGTCTAGGTAGCGAGATGTTCGGGATAATCTAAACCCTGTTTTCATACATATAATTTTTGGCTGAATTGGGACTAGTTTTGGTATAAGCCTCTTGCAAAACCGGAGATTCTCTCAACAAGCCTTGTGGTTCCGAGAGGGAACGTGTCACCTTTGTGTGCGAAATGATATACGCTGCCTCCCCCCTGATTTTATTTACAGAGGCAACATAGAACTATATGAGTGCCCTGTTAAATTTTGGAATTATTTCGGGTTCATTTGGCCTTTTTATACATTAATTGAGTTTCTGGACTTTTAATGTGCATAATCTAAATATGAATTGCATGCACATGCTCCGGTGCACCAAAGTGGGTTGAAAAATCACATGTATCCCCTTGTTTGAATTTCTAGGTCCCATGGAAGAAATGAGAATGAAATTCAAACATCTGGGCATCATGACTCTGCCGAGAACATCGAGAAACTTAGATTTTAAATTCATGTAGATCCAAAACTCGCTGGAAATCATGAAACTTGGCATGGTGTCATGTCATGGCACTAACATGTTGTGGTAAAAATTGGGCGATTTGGAAGCTCGTGGTTCTAAGAGGAACGTGCCACCTTTGAGTGTGAAATGATATCGCTGCCCCCGCCTTGAGTTTCTTAACAAAGGCAACATAGAACTACATTAGTGCCATGTTAAATTTTGGAATTATTCGGGTTCGTTTGTCGTTTTTTACATTAATTGAGTTTCGGTCATTTAATGTGCATAAGTCAAATTTGAACTACAAGCACATGCTCTCTTGCACCAAAGTTGGTTGAAAAATCACATTTGTGTCCTCGGGTGAATTTCTAGGTCCCATGCAAGAAATGAGAATAAAATTAAAACATCTGGGCATCGTGGCTCGCCGAGAACATTGAGAAACTTGGTTTTAAAATTCTTATAAATCCAAAACACGATGAAAATCATGAAACTTGGCATGGATGTCATGTCATGGTACTACCATGTTGTGGTAAAAAAATGGCGAATAGGAACAGATTTTGGTATAAGCTTCTTGCAAACCAAGCTTCTCTCAAGAAGGCTCGTGGTTACGAGAGGAACGTGTCACCTTTGAGTGCTTAAACGATATCGTTGTCCCCTTGAGTTTATTTACAAAGGCAACATAGAACTACATGAGTGCCTGTTAAATTTTGGAATTATTCCGGCTTCGTTTGGCCTTATTTACACATTAATTGAGTTTTTGGTCATTTAATGTGCATAATTCAAATTTGAACTACAAGCAAGTGCTCCCGTGCACCAAAGTTGGTTGAAAAATCACATTTATGTCCTCGGGTGAATTTCTACTCCCATGCAAAAAATGAGAATAAGATTCAAACATCTGGGCATCGTGGCTCGGTCGAGAACATTGAGAAACTTGGTTTTAATATCATGAAAATTGGCATGGTGTCATGTCATGGTAGTACCATGCCGTGGTAAAAAAAATTGGCGAAATAGGAACAAATTTTGGTATAAGCTTCTTGCAAATCGGAGCTTCTCTCAAGAAGGCTCGTGGTTCTCGGAGGGAACATGTCACCTTTGTGTGCATAATTCAAATTTGAAATACAAGCACATGTTCCATTGCACCAAAGTTGGTTGAAAAATCACATGTGTGTCCTCTCGTAAATTTCTAGGTTCCATGCAAGAAATGGGAATGAAATTCAAAATTCTGGGCGTCGTGGCTGGGTTGGAAACATTGAGAAACTTAGTTTTTTAATTCCTGTAAATCCAAAACACGCATGAAAATAATGAAACTTGGCTTGGTGCCATGACATGGCACCAACATGCTGTGGTAAATTTGCAGTCCGATTTGCAAAGGCACACACATTAACAATCAACAAAGTCATTTTGGAACAAGTGCTGTCACATTACAATCGGAAACACAAGTATTATTGAAACTGTGGGCATTCTACTTACTAGTACCATTTACGTGTCGCCACGTGTCCCCATTTTTTATTAGCTAGGAGGCGCCGTGTAGGGTAGCTATTTGAGTATGAGAGGCGTGCGATCGGACCCTATGGCGTGCTTATCGGGAGGAGAGCCTTTGACCTCCATCTGCCGCCCACCTCTCTCCCAAGGCCTCCATTAATGGCGCCCGAGCCTCTATTTAATGGCGTGGCTATGTCTCACTCGACTGAGATTTAAGAGAGAGAAAAGAAAATCTGAAAGCACGGACCTTGATGTAAGATCCGACGGACCTATATAGCATCTACTGCGACTTATAGCAAGACTGATGAATATATAAGGACGATTTTTATTTTTTTTATCAAAGAAGGGCTTGCCCCTTCCGTTTTTTATTACTGAAAGCCACCACAATTCACAAGAAGTTCAGCACAACTCCAGCCTAACACGAAGGACTAAAAGCTACGTACCAGATTTAAATCGCAACATGCCAAGAGGCCAACAAAGGCCAAACATCCGCCCTAGAACCCAACATTTCACAACCGACGACACAATCCACATCCTAAACCGATTATTACATCAAAAGAAACCAGGAAACTGAAGGAAGCCCAGCAGCAACTAGAAGAACAACAACGCCAGGGTCGCCACAGCAAGAGTATTCTTCATTCCAGCCTCGCAACATTGATCTTCCATAGAACGATAAGGACAACTAATTGACTTACATAATTAGAAAGATAATTAAAAAAGCCACATGCAGCTACGCCCGAAATACACAAGGGCAAAAGAAGAAGGAAGACAAGGATCTGGCTCGCTGATCTCTACTTTCTTGATGCGTTGCCGCAGGCCGCGGGAACTAGTCTCCGCGGCGAGCGGTGATGAGCTCTTTCGTGTCCTCAAGACGCTGCTTGAGAACATCCACGGATTCCTCCACCAGCCTTTGGCGCTCGTTGCGGAGCATGTCATTCTCGCCCATAAGTTTCTTGACGATGACGCGGTCCTCTTCAACAAGGCACTGGTCTCCTCCTGTTGGTACGCACGGATGATCTTCTCCCTCAACAGGTCGCGCTCGCCCGGAGCCTCTCATTGCCCTCCCTTAGTTGCGGATGACGCCGTAGCCTGTTCAAACGAGGCTTTCACGCCGTCCCGCAACCTCGGCAAGCCGGAAATCTGATCCATCGGCTATGGACGATCGCATGCATGCGCTTTATGTAATCGTCGCCGCTTGCCCGCGAGAAATTTTTTTCCAGGCGCGGCTTGGCGCGGTGAAGACATCTCGGTGCTTCAGCGGCGGCGGCCGGACCATCTGCTGCATCGACGGTGCGGCGGGACCTCCGTGTTGCTTCAGCGGCGGGACCTCTGTGCTGCTACTTCCATGACGGCGGGACATGTCGGCTGCTCTCGCAGCGAGGCGGGACATCTCTCGTGCTTCCGCTTCCATGCTCGCTCTCCTTGGTGGCAATCTCTCGACCCAGAACTCACGCTGGACATGGCAGATGCAAGGGAAGGATGCTGAATGACTTGTTTGTTTTTGTGGATGAGGAGTTGAGGAGGAATGTGCAGTCATCTTGGCATACTAGTATTCATAATCGAGTACTAATACGCTCCTGAGTGGGAAACCGTTTAGGTTGTGATCGGTGTGAACAGGTTTGGAATTGAATATAGCGTGGTACTAATACGCTCCTAAGTAGGAAACTATTTAGGTTGTGATCGGTGTGAACAGGTTTGCAATTCAATATAGCGTGGATTAATTTGGAATGTGACGAGACGCAAGCTCAAAATTTATTAAAGGTTCTAGTTTCGAAGTGCGGCACTATTCCCGGATGGAGTACTTCTTTTTCTACTCCCTCCTTTCCGGTTTTATAGGGCTTATCTCAAAATTTTAGTTTTTCCATTTTATAAGGCTCAATTTGGTTGTTCCCCAACACATGTTCAGATTCCAAGGTGCATTAAATCATTGCATGCAAGTATTAAGAGAAAATTGACCAATGCATGTACTTTATGCATGCATGCATTGCAATTAATGCATTGATAAACATAATTTTTTGAGAAAAACAAGAGCATTAATTAGGTGCTTTTGCAAACTACAAAAAATATTCCACCACTCACCATCAACTGGAAAGGAGGGAGTACTGCTGTGTACGTGCAATAACTGGCACCGTCGTATACATATCTTACGGTTAATGGGGCGTTCGACAGGAATAGCCGCGTGGCGAGCTCTAGGCTAGTCCTTTTTTCAGACGCATTAAACCTATCTCTCGGGACTTCTCGCATGCACCATCGTGCCACCCACAAAACTTGTAGTACTCTGAGTTTAGTAGTACGTTATACAGGAAGAGAAGAGGTGCACGCACGTACTCGTCCTCTCACACACGCGTCTGTTTTTTTCTCGAAAAGGAGGATGATGAACCCCGGCCTCTGCATCTGGGAGTCACACACGCATCTGTATCTACGAATTGTAGTGTTCTCAACCATCCGATTGGCTCTATCATGGATGTACCTATATACCTAAACATGTCTAGATGCATCTATATTTTGACAAATGGAAGGCATGTATTGTGGAACGGAGGGTGTGCTTGTCATCAAAATGGATAAAAAGGGACGTATCTAGAACTAAAATACGTCTACATACATCTCCTTTTACCCATTTTGATGACAAGTAGTACTTCTTACCCAAAGGAACTTTATATTCAACAGACACAAAATATCCGTTCGACTGTTGGAAATTACTGATCTGATGTCGAAGTAATTGCTGCATCGCCACCAAAACCCACCATTTTGTAAGCTAAAGTAGACCAAGGTAATCCATATATTAGCATATTACTAAGATAAACAGAAGGCACTGTCGAAACATTTAGGACGTGAGCTTGTCAATCTGAATGTGGAGGGACACAAGCTTATCCCCGGCCAGCAGCTTGGGCGGAACTGTCAAGAAGGTCAGCTCCTGCACGTCGACGTCGTCGGGATCCTTGCTGCTTGTCACCTCCATTTCCACCTTGACGACGTCGGTCGTGCCTTTGGGCTCCCCCGGCGGGCTGTTCGCCCACAGCTTGGCCAAGTAGTGCGGCAGTGGGGACGCCCCCGCTCTGATGCAGACGACCGACACGGCGATTGGCGCGCCGATGTCGAGCACGCCGCCGACCAAGAAAAACGCGCGGCGGTCCTCCTCCGTGAATAGCAAGAGCCATGGCTCTGACAATGGCACTTGCAGCTGGAGCACCTTGCCGTACTGGATCTTGTGCACGGGCATGGGATGTGCGATGCTGATGTGGTGGTAGAGCGCCGGCGGCGGGCCTTCATAGCCGCAGACGGGCACGGGGCATTTGCAAGGCGCGAGCGTACACACGCTCTGGTGATGGGCGAGCTTGTGGTAAGTGACGTAGAGCCAACAGCCTTCGTGTGGGCACTCCACCCCACCGTGTTCCGCACGTCGAAGCCACCGCCACGCTCGCACTTCTGGCACTGCCGCTGGTTCCCGGGGCGCTCGACGCGGCAGCCCGCGCAGGCCAGGAGCCCTCCCTTGCACTGCAGAAATCAATCCAACAGCACATCAATCAAGAAACCTGCACCTTGCTCAATCAGCCGAGCGACGAGGTGTATTCGAACCTCATACACTGGAGGCGTCAAGGGGCAGAAGCACAAGGGGCAGTGGAGCACGGTGAGGTCCATCGAGAACTTAGAGAGCTCCAACGTCGGGTCCTGTTCCTGTTCGGTCTGCATGATCTCGCCCTCCTCATGCACAACCATCTCTCGACTTGGGCCGGGGTATTACAAAGCTTACCGTCACATATTTTATACTCCCTCCATTCCTAAATGTACTCCCTCCGTTCGGAATTACTTGTCTCGGAAATGGACGTATCTAGAACTAAAATGACGTGTTGTAACTAATGCATCGGTAAACGCAAATTATTGAAATATATCGAGTGCAGTGCTTTGATGTGTCGCGTCAACTCGTACATCAACGAGAAGTTTGATTATCCTCTCCCTCGCGGACTTAACTGCACCTGCCTTTGGCCATATGACAGGTTGGCCACACACCTGTCGGGCGCACCTGTCATACACGCAAAGACAGGAGCGTCCCTCCCTCGCCCATGAGCGTGGTGGCTGGCAAGAATAGGAGAAGCTTTCGCTACACGCTCTCCCTCCCGCACGCGGTGGACATGCAGCAGTTCAATCGGTGTCAGATGGCCAGAAGCGTACTGTAGTACTCCTCAAGTGCAGTAGTACACCATCATTGTTCGACTTCCCAAAAAGGCGAAGAGCCAAGCGCAGACCGGACGCTCGTGTGGCAGTTTCATGTGTAGAGTAGTCTAGATAGCTTGTACCGTGCCTGTAAGCTTAAAATCGTTGGGGTCGGCTCCATGCTATGTGGCCGTCTCGAAGTTTTTTTTAAATTAAAATAGTCTTCTGGCCCTACCTGTCACCCTGGTGATTGTAGTTTGCACGCTCATCTGGTCAAGACATGAATATGTATTTCAATTTGTTTTTTTTCGAAAAGGGGGGGCTCCCCGGCCTCTGCATCACAACGATGCATACGGCCACATATATTTTAATTTGTGGTGGTAAATGTTAGAGGTTGCAGCAAATATATTGTACACTGCGGGTCTTTCAGCCAAGTTTAGAGGCAAGCATGTGGGCCAGTTCTATAATGTGTCGCGTCAACTCGTAGAACAAGGAGAAGCTTGATTTTACTACACGCCTTCTCCCTCGCCCATGCGCGTTGTTGCTCGCAAACGAGGACATGCTTCTACAACAAGCTATCTGTCCCACTCGCGTTGGACGGACATGCAGCTGTGGATTCGACACTGTAGAAGCAGTAGTAGTAACATCATTTTTCGTCTTCTCGAAGAGGCGAAGAGCCAAGCGCAAACCGAATGTTGCAGTTGCGAACATTGGAGCACGCATATAGCCAGGCTCTTGCATGAGACAAAATTGCTATGTGAGCCCACTATTGTACTAGTACGTACAACTACTTGCTAGTATAGCCCTGTAAACCAGAAAGGGGTATTTGCCCTTCTAGAAATTTCAACAAGTGACTAGACTACACCGAGACGGAGTACATATGGAGCAAAATGAGTGAATCTGCACTATAAATAAATACGTACTAGTTCTATCGTTTTCCTCTCCGAGGTGCACAATATTGAGTATACTGACTAGTCTCTTTTTGACACGCATTTACGTTGTTTTTCTTGACACAGTACAGACGCAAGCGCTCATATACACGCGCATACACTCACCCCTATGAACGCACACACGCACGGTACTATCATCTTGAAATTTATGAAGTCACCATAGGCACCTCGTCGTCGACGGGTCCATAGGTGCTTGAATGCCAAGGAGGAAGAGGGTAGCGGTTCCCGAGACGTTGAACGGTCAATGATGCATCCTCAATTACATGCAGAGGGAATTAATTGGAGAAGTAGACTAGAGCCAGCATGATGTGAATGCAACAGAGTTTGTACTCTCATATAATAAAGGCGCCCCACCACTCAAATCCATCTACTACTTCCAAGTCTCTGCTCAACACTGCTCACTCCAATCCAAGACCAAGTGACCAGAAGCCACAAGCACCAATGGAGGCGATGGACGCGAGCGGCAGTCGGCTGTGCCAAATCTTCCAAGGCGCCGGCCTGCGGCCCCGCACCGCGCAGCGTTTCCAGACGGTGCTGGCAACCGTAGGCATCGTAGCCCTCGCCGACGCCGGCTTCGCCTCCCGCATGGACGACATGATGGTCAACTCCATCCGCAAGTTCACCGCCGTCAAGAAGCGTGTGGACGACCTTGCCGTACTGCTCCAGCTCGCGCGCCCAGGCTCCTCATTGCATGCCACCCTCATTGGCCTACATGGTGACGAACTCTTTCAAGCCGGAGGTCGCGACGAAGAATGTGCACCTCGAGGCCCCGCTCGCCGCGCAGCGCCTCGCCATGCAAGAAACCGTCGACCTGCACATCCACGTCTACGAGGAAATCATCTACATAGGCCACTACAAGGCAAGCGAGGACAGAAAGACGTTGGCCTTCTTCTAGCGGCTGGAATCTTTGGACGCCATTGTTCAGAAGCACGTCGACCTGGCCACGAAAGCCGCTGCTACGTAGGCGCCGTTCGGTGGGCCGGCGCCCTGAGTCGAGGAGGTGGACGTCGTCGATGGATGCATCTCTTCTTCTTGCCTTCTGTAACCAGCACAGCATCACCTCGTGGCCTTAATGTTTTATTAGTATAGTACTCCCTCCGTTCCCAAATATAAGTCTTTCGAAAGATTCTAGCAAGTGACTACTACATACGGAGCAAAATTAGTGAAACTACACTCTAAACTATGTCTTCATACATCTGTATGCTGTATTCCATTTGAACTAGTATCTAAAAAGGCTTATATTTATGAACGGAGGGAGTATATGACATTTTTTATTCCAGTCGTAACGTTTTCCCTGTGAGGTGGGGCCGCAGTTGAGCAAACCCACCCCACCCACCGGGCGTCGGCCGTGTTTAGAATTAGAAGAGAGAAACGAGGGAGGAGAGCTAGCTATAGCACGGACGCTGTTGTCATATGGGACTTGTGTTTATAGAATATGAGACCTGAGCACTCATGCCTCTTCTTTTTGAGGGAAAAATTAGGCGTATGTCTAGTACCACTAGTTGGGTGCGTGCGACCTATAGCTGTCATAACTTTAGGTCTCCTTTACGAACCGCGGCTACGCTTCACAGTACATATTTTTTCACGCATTTATCCTCCTATATGTACTACTAGGCTATTTCCATGTGCTCCCATTCGCCGATATGTGGGACATAGAGCATCTGGGTCGTAGTGCATGCATGACTCGGAGCATATGCCGGGGTACTTTACATTTCAGACCTCACGAATTACATGCAAACCCCCCCGCAGAAGAATAAATAAATCAATGAATTACTACATGAAACCGGATTATTTTCATGGAAACCATAGCACGTTCATTAAATTTTGGACATAACACGTTTATAAAAAATGACCGGACCTAAACCAGTCTAAGGGTCTCTTTGATTTTTCCCGAAAAAAAGGGCCTCTTTGATTCGCAGGATACTGAAAACACAGGAATGGGGAAAGTATGATGGTGATGAACTGAGACGAGGAGAACTCTAGCGCAGTTAGAGGTTAGAGTTAGATTCTAACCCTGAACTAACTCTAAACCAAAGAGGTGTATGGATGGCAGGGTTCGATTGACAATAAATGCTCTATCTCAATCATTTGACTACTTTGGACCCTATTTTTAGTCAGACTAAAATAAGTCCCTTGGATCCAAGCACCCTCTTGGTGTGGCCGGCTCTTCTGTGGCCTCCTCCCGCTCACAATTGACATAAACGAACCATCTATACAAATCAAGCATGCAAAACATGATAATTTTTACTTTGTCCATACAAATGAGATATCCCACTTAAACATACAAGTCGTCAATCAAGCTTCACAAAATAAAAAAATACTTCATGAAACAAAGAATGAGCTAACTCATCACGGAAGTCATTCACGATAGGGAGGGAGCCGGAGCCCCTCACGCACCGAGGAGGAGCTCGCCATCGTTGCTCTGGAGGAAGGCTCAGAGAGCCCAAGACCCGAACCCCTCCGGCCTTGGCCCTTGCGAGTTGAGGTCGACATCGGCATGGGTAGCAGGGCCGCTTGCCACCGACTGGGAACTTAATCTTTGGGCCTCTAGAAATAATGAAAGCATGTAACTAAAATACCTAGAAAGATGAACTGAATCTTTGGGCCTCTAGAAATAATGCAAGCCTGAAACTGAAATACCTATAAAGGTGAACTGAATCTTTGGGCCTCTAGAAATAATGCAAGCCTGAAACTGAAATACCTAGAAAGGTGAACTGAATCTTTGGGCCTCTAGAAAGAATGCAAGCCTGAAACTGAAATACATAGAAAGGTGAACTGAATCTTTGGGCCTCTAGAAACAATGCAAGCCTGAAATTGAAATACCTAGAAAGGTGAACTGAATCTTTGTGCCTCTACAAATAATGCATGCCTTAAACTGAAATACCTAGAAAGGTGACCTGAATCTTTGGGCCTCTAGAAAGATTTATTACCTCCTCAAGCAGCATCAAACAATTACATGCGTGCACCACAAATCTATAGCAAGTTTGATCAGGATCTACTTTTCCAAATCAGAATTAGCGCCAGAGCAAGCAAGATCAATGATATGGCTGTGAGATAGAGAAGGAACGAACAAACTCACCCCTCTCGCGGCCTCCCTGGTAGATGCGCCGCCACAGACTGACAGAGGGAGAAAACGACCGTGAAGGGGAGCGGGCGACCTTCAAGGTCGGAGGGAGAGGGCAGCCGAGTAGGGCGGCGGAGGCGGAAGGAGAGGGCGGCCGGAGAGAGAGAGGGCGGCGGCGCTTGGGCGGCCCTATGGGGGAAGAGAGAGGAGTCGTGAGAGGGGGAGCGATGCAGTGCGGGCAGGTGAGATTTTTAGTTCTCTTTTAGTGGGCCGAGGATAACTAACCCAATTAGAACCTCTCCACGGGCTAGTTTTTTAGCTGGGTTAGAGCAAACTAGCTAAAACTAACCCCTCTTGTTTTGATAATTTGAGGCTATTTCAACCCAAACTAGCTCTAACTCAGGGATTCAAACAAAGAGGAGTGTTACTGTACATGCTACAGTGTGGACCGTAGCACATATTTTTTATGGCCATATCACCACATTGTTTTCTACTGCTGGTTCACTGGGCTACCGTGGTTCGCATGGCTGGTTCACTGGGCTGCCGTGGTTCGCACTCCTCCGACCTGAGTAGTACTCCCTCCGTTCCTAAATATAAGTCTTCGTAGATATTTCACTATGGACCACATACGGATGTATATAGATGCATTTTATGTGTAGATTCACTCATTTTTCTCCGTATGTGGTCCATAGTGAAATCTCTCCAAAGACTTATATTTAGGAACGGAGGGAGTAGTATATATATCGCATCATTATTTGCTCCTTCTTACTACTCCGACATGTGGGAGAGTCAGCATCCAGGTCGACGTGTCATGCACCAGATTAGAGCGCGGAACGAAAGGGGGGCATCACCCCGGTCGGAGCGCCAGTAATTCATGACTATAGTGAGTACTCATATCACAAGTCTTTCCAGCAGTAACATGCCGTCAAATCGCACAGCCCCACTCGCTCACCCTCCTCGCCTCTCTGTCAAACCGCCTACCCGAAAACTGCCACGCGTACTGCCCGGGAAAAGCCCCGCCCTCAACTTTTAACTACGCGAAAATAGTTCGAGCTTGTTCGTTCTATATAAATACAGTACTTACTGTATGTTTATTCACCCGTGGGGTTGTTCAATGAATGGAGGGGCGGGGAGCACAAATGTAGTAGTAAGTAGGAGTCGTAGAGTAGTCACCTTAAATAGAGAGTTTCTTTTCTTTAATGCCACGTACACAAATTGAAACGCTTGTTGTGGAGAGAAAAAAGATAATTAGTCAACTATATATGGACGCAGGGGCCTGAGCGCTTGCTTTACTAGGGTTGCTCTCTTCATTCTCTCATCCTCTCCAGATATAAACAAGACAGCGGTAGCGACATTTTCTCTCTGCTCACCGCTGGTCACAGATCCGGCCGGATCCCTTCGGCCGGTGTGTGTAGAGGACTAAAAGGTCCATCGTTCACGCGGTCATCGCCGCCGAGGGAGGAAACCCACAACTGCCGGAGGGGCCCGATCCTCTGCCCGTGCCGTTCTCTCCGACACAGGTCGGCTCGGGAGGTCCTCCGACCCTTCTTCCTCCCTGCCGTATTGTCCGCAGATCCGACCTGCCGCCGCCGACATCCCAGCGACCCTCAGGTATAAGTTCTTCAAAAGCGGCCTTGCTCTACTGCCCCAGCTCCCCACGTGTCTGCATGTGCATCTTTTTCTACTCCCATCAGCTCTTCCAAATCCACCTAAATTTTTAGTATTATTAGAGGTAAAGCTACTTCATGCATTCGAATCTAGGGCTTTGTTCAAACAACGAAGAAAGGGGGGAAGGTTGTAGCATGAATCTAGGACTTGATTCAAAGAGGAAATAATATGGTGAAAGTAGTAGAGACCGGATACCCAACCGGTCTCTTGGTTGAAAAGGGAAATAATGGGAAAACACAGTACAAACTGGATAAGGAACAGATCTATTATTGGTTGAAAAAAGGATAGAAAGTGGCGGCTGGTGGACAAGTCAACAGAGTATGTCCAGGATTAGATTTGCTTCCATCACATAGTAAAAGGTCTCCAGGATTAGATTTGCTGCCCTCACATAGTAAAAGGTCTCCAGGATTAGATTTGCTGCCCTCACATAGTAAAAGGTCTCAGGATTAGATTTGCTGCCCTCACATAGTAAAAGGTCTCAGGATTAGATTTGCTGCCCTCACATAGTAAAAGGTCTCAGGATTAGATTTGCTGCCCTCACATAGTAAAAGGTCTCAGGATTAGATTTGCTGCCCTCACATAGTAAAAGGTCTCCAGGATTAGGTTTGCTGCCCTCACATAGCGTGAACAAGCTCGGTATCACCACTTTATGCCTCCTTGTAGGTACATTGTGTTGATCCGTCCACTGTCGCATGTCCTTATACCAACTTTTTGCCCTTGTTAATGTAAGGACGCATGTAAAATGAAGTGATCACACTGTTACCTCAGGGACATGTCTAACCAGTGTTATTGTTAATCTAATGCCTCCAGTGATAAGATGCAACTAAACTGTGTTACAAATGGCACTCTGCTGTTTTCCCCAAATGTGATAAGTAAGTTGCCCTTTACGCTGCTTGAGTGTCTGGTGTCCCCACGGTCCCATGCCCTTAAACCAACTCTTTAGCTGCTGTTGATTTATCGTGTGCCGTAAACAAGCAATGCCACCATTAAAGTAATCCCATATCCGAGGAACCTCATTGTTGATCGTAATGCTTACGGTAATATGAAGCATTGCCGACGCTTTTAAAATTCTCTTGTCCTTGCGTGATTGCCATGAACATAATTAAGATGCTTCTTTTCATTTTGTATATGTTTCGTATATTCTTATTGACCAGCAACTGTTTACTTTCTATCATTTTGTGCAGATAGGGATATCCATTTCACCTTGTTGCTATTGTGACCTTTTGGTGAACTGCACAAAACACTTTTTTGAATGAGTGTCTTGTGCAGTTCAACTAAAATGTCACGTGGGAAACATCTCTCAATTTTGGTGGAACTGCACAAAATGGTGATTGGAGTTTCCAAAATCTCCGTCAAGTTCTCTTTGGTAATCTCGCGCAACATTTTATTAGCCTTTGCAAGATGGAGCCGTCCTTTGTCACCACAATGGCACTTTATTTTAGTGGAACTGCACAAAAGGATAAGAAAATTATAGTTGCACCTTACATGAGCCGGATAGCCAACCTTAATGTTCCTCAATTTTAGTGCAACTACTAAAGAAGAACCTGCCAGCTCACAAGAGCAAGTACTTCTTGCTAGCTGAATGATGCAATCTTTGCTTCATTTCAGGTGAACCACAGAAAAAGGCGCATGAATTGAATCATGGAACTCCAGGCAGACCTCATCCTAGTGGAGCTGGAGGTTGAGTTCAAGGAGGCTGCTATTAAAGCGAAATCATGCTCTCATGTCTCCTTGTTTGTCTTTGTGCAAACATGTTGTGCAAACGGAATACTCAACTACTGAGATGTTGTGACGGTCAAGAGCATTCGCCAAGTTCTTCGATTGTATGACATGGCTAGCCAAGATGGATTTAATCCCGATATTCACTTTATCAAAACGCTCTAATGGGTTGGTTCGAATCTTGCAAGCTGGGAATCAATGAGATGTGTAGGCATCTTTGTTGTACTTATTATTTGAATCTTATTTGTTGGTTACGAATCTTGCAAGCTGGGAATCAATGAGATGTGTAGGCATCTTTGTTGTACTTATTATTTGGATCTTATTTGTTGGTTCTGAATCTTGCAAGCTGGGAATCAATGAGATGTGTAGGCATCTTTGTTGTACTTATTATTTGGATCTTATTTGTTGGTTACGAATCTTGCAAGTGGGAATCAATGAGATGTGTAGGCATCTTTGTTGTACTTATTATTTGGATCTTATTTGTTGGTTCTGAATCTTGCAAGCTGGGAAACACGGCATGATGATGCAGAGGACAGCAACCATAACAAACAGTTCAAACTTGGTAGTATTATCTTTGTGAAAGTGCGACAAATGTGCTGATCATGTGTGTCCTGAGAATAATAATTCTAATTGTTGTGCATGTTGATCCCGTGGCACTAATAGAACGAGCCAATGCATTGCTTGTTTTAAGTATAAATTTCTATGAAAGCTAATTAAATTTAAGTAAAGTGACCTCTAACTCCTATTATTACAGTACCAATACAGACCCGCTCGTGAACCGACGTGTGGCCGGAGTAGGTTTCTTAATGGAGGCGTTTGAATGCGCCGAGGTGCATCTTCGCCGGGCGTGCAGCGAGGACGAGGAGGGTAGTAACTGTTGTCTCCTGTACACACTCAGCTTACTGTTGAATCCAGTTCCACAAGAGCTGAAAAGCGAACTGCTGCCGCCGCCTACACACTCGTTCACTCGAAGAGACTCCAATGGCGATCCGAGGGGTGAGCCTGCTGGATATGGACTTCAGCAAGGAGTTAGTTCGCCGTTCAGTCCTATGGCTGCACCAAGTTGAATGTGATGTACACCAATGATACGGACTCGGTGAAGCTCGCCCGCCTCGAGTCCTATGGCTACACCAGGTTACGGAGCATTCGCCCGTTTCATCGGCAAGACCGATCGCACCTTCGCTATGGTGGAGAGAAGGAAGAACGCGACGATTCGGCCATCTGGTGCAACAAGCTTGTCGACATCCAGAAGCAATACGAGATCATCAGCAACGGGCAGGAGAAGGACTCCGTGGTTGACCTCGCTGAGACCATCATCGACCCCTGATACGCTAATATGAAAGAAGACGACCTGAACACGTGGGAGGTACCTCTGAATCTAGCCTACATAACCCTACGCGCCAAGGACGCACGCATGCTACGACATGTACAAGCAGATCTTGGACATGAGGGCGGTTCGCTTCCGTAACCGGCGAGTACACGGACAGCCGTAGCGTCATGATCAAGCGTGCCAGGAAGGTCTAGATGTTGTACTTTATCTGTTTATAAGCACCTTTAACATCTGAGTGTTTCATGCATTAGACTACGTGTCGTAATTATCTGTTTTGTCTGAAATATTTCTTTTAAGAACCCATTAACCTGATTGCTTTTTTTAGTGGCTATTTGCTTATGTATGTAAGCTAGTTCACTTGTCCGTAAAAAAAACTAGTTCACTCGGCTGTCGTGCTTTGAATCTCCTTCCTCCCAACATATTCCTCTCCTCAGGTGGACCCAGCAGGTCTCTGAATTTTCTGCCACTTTCTTTTTCGATGTAAACTGAGTTTTCTCCCGAGATTTTCCCTAGAACCAACTCAACTGTCCCACGCCTAGCCTAAAAATAATAATACCCCACGTACTATTAACTCATCAAATTAAAATGATATTTTATTTCGTAAGTTGAAAGTTCTTACAAAATAATAATAATAATTGTTTATATATAACTTGCCAAGTTAACTCCTAGTGATTGCGTACATAAGCTTGCAAAGATTTTACTGACGTGCAATCATGTGTTTATGTTTTATAACATTTCTTCGTCTAGCCCAACATGATATTTTCACCCAGCCCAGAAAGTCCGCGGATTTCAAGAAAAATGCAAATAGGATTTAAACGGGCTGCATAGATGCTACATCATTGTTTCACCCAGCCCACCAAATGGACTAAAAAAATGGACTGGCTGACATGTGGGCTAGTAGGTCGAAGCCTAAGAAGGCGTTGGATTTACATCCAACGGCCGGAATTCTTCTTCAATCTCTCGTCTTCTTCCCCCAGCGCTGCCGGAACCGCCTGCTCCAGCCTTCAGCGTCCAGCGGCGTTGTTTTGCGCTCCTCAGCGAAACGCTACCCCACCGACGGCCAGGCCATCCTCCACTCTGCACCTCCTATTATTCTCTGCCGAGTGTAGGCCCACCCCGCACCCAAACCAGTCAAGTTTCCCACTCCTCTCCGTCTGTGAATCCACTACCGCGTTTTCCCCATCTCCGGGTCGTTCTAGTCTGGGGCCTTGCCGTCGTCCACCGCCTCGGTGCGCTCGGTGCGGCGTGGTCAACATACGAGAGTCATCGGAAGAGGACTGTACGTGGAGAGCCTGACAGCTGGAACCCACGAGGTCCATGGTAGCACGCAAGGAAAGTTCCTCCTTATTACGCACTGTACGTGCACTGTACGTGGGAAGGGCTTCTGTATTTCGCCAAAAAACGTCCCCCTCACTGACAGGTCGGACCCACCAACTATATCTTCGCACGCAAGGAAGTGCCTCCTTATTATGCACCAAAAAATGAATACCCATGCTAGCTGGGACCCACCATAGTGGGTGGCTGACTTGTGGGCCTACAAAGTTGACGAGGATGGAGGGCTTTGTCAACTTAGTCAATATGAACGATTCTAGCTCCAGTGACCGTACGATGTCCATCCAACGGCCATAGTGCTTCTTCAACCTCTGGTCTTCTTGCTCCAGCCGCCCAAAGCAGCGCCGGTCATGCCGCGTGCTCCTGCCTCTCGTGGCCGGCTGTGATGCCGCGGAGGCCTCACCGCTCCCTACTACTCCCACCGCTGGCCCAGGGTATCCCTCTACTCACCCACACCCCCTGTTATTCTGCGGCGACAGCAGCCTCACGCCGCAGCCGAACCAGTGAACCCTCGTACTCCTCTCCGCGTGGGCATCCACTGTCGCGTCTTCCCCAGCTCCGCGTCTTCCCCTTCCTAGGCCTCGCCGTCTTCCACCACCCTGGTGCTCTCGGCGTGGCGTGGTCAACGTGGTCAAGGAATGGCTTCCATCGGAAGAGTACTGTACATGGAGAGGCTGACAGCTGGGTCCACGGCCACAGCCCAGTTTTTTTGTGATTTGCCAAGTAAGTCACTTTGTCAGGCCTGTTGGGTTGCAAATCTTTCAAGATGAGGAGAGCTTCATTCGGCTGGCCGAGAAAATGTCCTATCAGTAATGAGAAATGGGTTGTACATTTTTAAAACACATCAAACCAGCAATTAGTTTCAAATATCTTTTTTTCATTTCGAGATTTAAATTACATCAATTTTTATGCATGGAGAATTTGTTGGATTTTATATTGATATAAATTTATTTTTTAAATTAGTTTGAATGTGAGTCGAAATTTCGGGATTAAAAACAGTTCGGAACGCACCAAAATATGCAAAATTTCGTATAAGTTTTTAACCATGGCCACAATGTGGGTTGTAATCTATGTCTATATCTACTATTAAAAGGAGGTGATATTCTTGGTTTCGTCCCGCTTTGTTTGGTCCCGCTTCAATTAATTTCACGTACGCTATTTGGTTTTGTTACTTGCCACCCGTTTTGGCCCAACGAAGAAAGCCCACCTGGCGGCAAACTGAGGCCCATGTCCGAAGAGCTGGCAAAAATCAAATTACCGATGGGAGGTTCGATCTCATAACTCGCCAACCGCCACGCACGCTTGTCCAACCGACCCAGCTAGAGATATGAGAGATTTTTTTCTCCCGTTGCAACGCACATGCCTTTTTGCTAGTGCTAACAAAAAGAATATGGGCTCCAAAAAAATCTTAATAATTAGCAAATGGGCTGTAAATTATTAGAAATAATGGCAGATGGGTTGTATGCTGTTTTCCACAGATTTGAGGCTTTCCTAAAAAAAAGGTTGACGCCCAAGCAGTGAATGTTGGATGTCCATCCAACGGCCGTCGTGCTTCATCAATATCTGCTCTTCCTGCTCCAGCCGCTCAAACAAGCGCCGGCGGGATTGCCTGCTCCCTCCTCCCCGCAGCCGACTGTGCTGCCGAGCAGGCCTTACCACACCACCGTATTCCCATCGCTGGCATAGCCATCCCTCTACTCACCCACACCTGCTGTTATTCTCCGGCGACGGCAGACGAACCAGTAATCCCTCGTACAGTCTTCCCTGCCACCGTGTCGTTCCCTTCCTAGGCCTCGTCGTCGTCCATCGACCTAGTGCTCTCGGCGCGGCCTGGTCAACATGGTCAATGACCGACATGCATCTGAAGTGGACTGTACATGGAGAGGCCGACAACTGGGTCCACGGCCGCACGCAAGGAAATGCCTCCTTATTACGCGCAAAATAATGATTCCTCCACCTGACATCAGGGACCCACCGAAAGGGCCTCTGTATTTCGCGAAAAAAACATTACCGCCGCTGACAGCTCAGACCCACCAGCTATATCTTTGCACGCAAGGAAGGGCCTCCTTATTACGCACAAAAAAATAAATACCCCCCTGTTAGCTAGGACCCATTATAGTGGCAGGCTCACTTGTGGGCCTACTAAGTTGACGGGGATGGAGGGCTTTGTCAACTTAGTCAATATGCACGATTGTAGCTCCAGTGACCGTACGATGTCCATCCAACGGCCGTAGTGCTTCTTCAACCTCTGGTCTTCTTGCTCCAGCCGCCCAAACCAGCGCCGGTCATGCCTCATGCTCCTGCCTCCCGTGGCCGGCTGCGATGCGGCAGAGGCCTCACCGCCCCCTACTACTCCCACTGCTGGCCAGGCCATCCCTCTACTCACCCACACCCCCTGTTATTCTGCGGCGAAGGCAGCCTCACACCGCAGCGAACCAGTGGACCCTCGTACTCCTCTACGCGTGGGCATCCACTGTCGCGTCTTCCCCGGCTCCGCGTTGTCCCCTTCCTAGGCCTCTCCGTCATCCACCGCCCTGGTGCTCTCGGCGCGGCGTGGTCAACGTGGTCAAGGAATGGCTTCCATCGAACGTGGACTGTACGTGGAGAGGCTGACAGCTGGGTCCACGGCCGCAGCAAGGAAGTGCCTCCTTATTACGCGCAAAATAATTATTCCTCCACCAGACAGCGGGGACCCACAGGACGGGCCACCGTATTTTGCAAAAAAAAACATTTCCCCCTGACTGCTGGGACCCACCAGCTACATCTTCGCATGCAAGGAAGTGCGTCCGGGCAAAAAACGATTCGCCCCCTGACTACTGGGACCCACCAGCAACATCTTCGTAGGCATGGAAATGCCTGACAGTCGGGACCCACCTGGTCGAAGCGTACGTAGGGTTGTCATTCTGATCGCGAATGTGTCCGTACATACTGGTCGTTGTAGAGGCGCGCACGTGTCGTAGTAGAGGCGCGCACGTAGCATGTACACGTACGTACGTACGGCCACGTACGTACATACGGGCAGGGTCTCGAATGCCTACTCCGCATATATACATGGCTGGGTCAGAACGGAGAAACAGCGTCGTCGTCGTGTTCATGGGGAGCCAACCGGCTGGGTCGGAACGGAATGCGTGGTCGTGTTCATCGGGAGGGCTTGGACGGAACATGCGATGGAAACGAGGCCTTGCGTACCGCACAACGGAGGAAACGGCCTTGTGTTCGACTGGCCACATTCGAAACGGGATCCTGTTGATCGGGAGGGGCCTGGCGTACCGCACAACGAGGAAACGGACCTCCTACGGTCGAAACAGGGGTCCTGTTGATCGGGAGGGGTGTGGCGTACCGCAAAACGGACGAAACGGACTTGTGTTGGAGCGCTACGGTCGAAATAGGGGTCTTGTTGATCGGGTGGGGTGTGGCGTACCGCAAAAGCGGATTTAAACGGACTTGTGTTGGGCGCCACGGTCAAAGCGGGGTCTGTTCGCCGGGAGGGTGTGGCGTCGCAAAAGCAGGACTCCACGGGATACTGTTCATCTCCAGCGTCGACCTCCTCCAGCCTCCACGGGCTACCGTCGACCTCCTCCAGCCTCCACGGGCTCCTGTTCATCCATCCTCCACCACGCGCTTACTCCACCGCTCATCGTTCAACCACCCCTTCACCGTCTCTGCTCATCCAGCCCTCCACACCACGGGTCCTGTTCATCCGAGGCAACGCCACCACTCACCTGCTCATCAAACCCCCCGCAACGCCACTGTTCATCCAATCCATCGGCTTGATTAGCAGCAGCAGCGAAGAATCACTCCATCTGGTTCGATTAACAGCCATCGATCGA
Source organism: Aegilops longissima (assembly GCA_021605205.1). Taxonomy (NCBI): domain Eukaryota; kingdom Viridiplantae; phylum Streptophyta; class Magnoliopsida; order Poales; family Poaceae; genus Aegilops; species Aegilops longissima. The sequence goes on along the minus strand of CM038682.1, from coordinate 676,982,892 downwards.
TCGCTCGAGTTCGAGAACGCGTAGATCTGCAGTGCAATCGCTTCGCGTTCGATTAGAGCCCAACGCCTACACACGCCGCAGCGTACATACGAGAGAAACACGATCGCCGCCCCGACCTCCCACCGTAACCGGCAACTCCGAAATTTTCCTCCCTCGCTTCTACCACGGTTTTTCCGTCATGGACGGCCCAAAGAATGTCATGCAGCTGCGTCTCGGCCCGCCCAGACGAAAAGCCCATTTTCTATCATGATTTTTTGTCACAGAAGTAGGAGCCCACCACATCTATAATGATACCGGGTTTTGTCACAATTATCGTCATAGAAGTGTCATATGTCTGACAGAAAAAAAATTCGTTCGGCCCAAAATTTCACAGATGTGTCTTTTTTTGTAGTGTTATGATCCGACAACCCCGAAGTGACAATAATCGGGATACTTCTCGATGATGACCATAGTTTGAGGAGTTCATGTATTCACTATGTGCTAATGCTTTGTTCCGGTTCTCTATTAAAAGGAGGCCTTAATATCCCTTAGTTTCCATTAGGACCACGCTACCACGGGAGGCTAGGACAAAATATGTCATGCAAGTTCTTTTCCATAAGCACGTATGACTATATTCGGAATACATGCTTACATTACATTGATGAATTGGAGCTAGTTTTGTGTCACCCTATGTTATGACTGTTACATGATGAACCGCATCCGACATAATTATCCATCACCGATCCAATGCCTACGAGCTTTCCATATACTGGTTCTCGCTTATTTTACTTTCCCGTTGCTACTGTTACAATCAATACAAAATACCAAAAATATTACTTTTGCTTTCATTACTCTTTGTTACCATTACCACTACTATCGTATTACTTTGCTACTCAATACCTTGCTGCAGATATTAAGTTATCCAGGTGTGGCTGAATTGACAACTCAGTTGCTAATACTTGAGAATATTCTTTGGCTCCCCTTGTGTCGAATCAATAAATTTGGGTTGAATACTCTACCCTCGAAAGCTGTTGCGATCCCCTACACTTGTGGGTTATCAGTTATCTTTTACAGCCTTGGTTATGGACCCTGGCCATGTATCTGGGCATTATGACCCGTCCGACGATAAACCGCCAGGACACTTTCAAAACTATTGTCTGCAGGAGCAGCTACGGATTGCGAACGTCATATATCTTAAGCATGGCGACTTAACAAGTATCAAGCAAAATAAATATGCACGAAGGCATAACAAACCAAGTGTTTGAACTAGCCTATTACAAGGCGTTTCAGTGCCCAAAAGAATAATTGTTTTTCACAGTGTTGTGGTTTGCTAAAGGTTAACCCGGCCTCCGGATCATGATTCGTCACCAGGTTAACTTGACGGCTATGGATCATCTTGCACCGGTTCATCCTCCTCATCTCTACCCAGCGGCTGGAAGTCAACAGTTGCCCAGTTGATCCCAGTTAGGGCTTGGAACACACCGTCGTCGCTTATAAGGGTGGACGGTTCAATGTCAGGGGCGTAGGTGTGCTTACGAATTGGCGGAATCAGATATTGGGCTTCAGGAGTTGGTGCGGCAACCCGTTTGTTGTTGACGTCGTAACTCGCTTGATAATATGAAAGATCAGCTCCTTCAGCTAATTGGCAAGCCAGTGGACGTACTTCCCAGTTTATAGCTCGAAGGTCTTCATTGCCAAATTCCAATCCATCTTCTTTTAAGCTCGGATAACCTTTACCCACATCCTCCGGATCAAGATCAGGCACCCACGCTTTTGCCCGGGTTATTGCGGTCAGAGCACCAGCCCTCGCAACAGATTTTTTCAGCTCTTCTACCCGGGTAGGTAGGATTGACAACCTCTCTAAGGTCTCCTTTATTAAAGTAGGGGGTGGCTTGTTGTGAAAGCAGCACAAATGATCCGTTGCCCACCTGTATATAACTGCTCTATCAGAGTATAGGCAGCCTTCAACTTCTTCTATACGTTAGAGCCTAGATGGCTAATGTGAGTTCCTGCATCGTTACAAACATCAGTAAACCGGCCATTAATGAGATGATATGATGAAAATTTAAAGCTAGAAGGTTTACCGAACAAAGCAGCAGTCATGGCATGTACTTGCCGCTTTACACCAGTCAGCTCATCTACGACCGGTTTAAGAGCTGCTTCTGCGTCTTCGCCTCTTTTTTGCAAAGCGGGTTTTTCTGTGTTCCAATCTTCCCGCTCCTTGTTGAAATTCTCCTTCAGTTTTTCCATGGTGGCTAGGGCACTGGTCAGCTCATCTTTTGCCTTAGAAGTTGCCGTTTGCTGGGACTTGATGTTTTCTTGCAGATTAGAGATTTGAGTTTCCTTCTTGCTCAGCTCAGCCTATCAAGACAGAGATATTATAACTTGACGGTACATATGTAAAGTACCAAGCACCTAACAAGTTATGCACATGATACTTGGGGACTAATGTCTATTTGCTCATTGTCAGAAATTTATACAAGTCCCAAGCACAATACCAGTATTATTCTTGGCACTTGGGGGCTAATGTATGATGGTTCAAAGTAAAATTATGGGTTTTTCCTCTACAAAGTCCTGGTTTAGCTTGAAAGGATAAACCGGCCCTTGGGAACTACACCAGCAAAAGTTACAGTATTATAATTCTAAAGTACCAGTTCATCTATAAAAAGATAACCTAGCCCTTGGAGGTTAAGCATGCAAAGTTAAGCTATTACTAAGTCCCGGTTTGGATTGATATCATAAACCGTCACTTGGGGGCTATTGGAGTTGATATTTGGAATTAAGAGGGAAACAGTTATGCAGAGTTGAGCATTAGTTACCTCGTATCGCTCTTTCATCAAGTTTACCAAACCGGCTTCATAGTCGCGGCTGGTGTACAGACGGTTCAAGAAGCCAGAGTGAATGTCTTGGGCGTTGAGATGGGCATAACTTGACAAATCAGTGTTCCATTTGCCTTTGTTCATAGCAGAAAGTTCATCCTTGGCGCTATGTTTGGATAAAGTGACCGGATTGCCAGGAGCACTATGGCTGACGCCAGTAATCATAATGTCATTTTCTTTATCATCAGCAACCTTCACTGGAGTGGATGGTGTCTCAGCAGCCTTAGCTGGACTGGCCGGTTTATCATCCGTGCGAGCTGGACTAGTCGGTTTGTCACGGTGACTTGTGGTGTCAACTTCTAATTGTTCAACTATGAAGTCATAATCTTGAGGTGGCGGGTCATCATGTATAACGTCAGTACTTGCCCCTTCCAGATTTGGAGTCGTCTCCAGTTCAATAACCACATTATCATCAGCCGGTTTATTTAGCCGGGCCTTCTTGCTGGGTCTCGGCTTGGCGCTGAGAACAAAATATAAAGGTCAGTATGTCAGGGGAACATAAGGTGTTAAGAGTAAATTTAAGACATATCTCACCCATGAACTGTCTTGAGTGGTGGAAGTTGTGTGGCCGATGACTCGCCAGAGGAGGACTGAGTTGTTCCCTGATAATTTGAATCAGATGGATTAAGAGGCTGTCGGAAACAACCCGCCTTGGTACAAGAAGTATCAGGAATGTAAGAGACCTCTGATTGACGTTTCCGGACCGGAGTATTTGGTAAACCGGCTGAGGTAACTACCTGGCCGCTGTGCCGGGTTGTGCGGCGAGCTTCATGTTGATGCGTATTCAAAAGAAAGTTTGGGTCCAAGTGAGCAAGGGGGTGAGAAAATTTTACTTTCTGGTTTGCTCCATGGATTTTGGGTGTTGGCAGAGGATCTGAACCGGAGGAAAGGATAATTACCTCTACATCGTCAGCTTGGCTGCCTTCAGCATCGTCCTAGTAATAGTCATTGTCAATGAGGTGTATAAAAAATGAACCAAGAGAGTCAAGTTCTACCTCTGAGTCCGGATTAGCCAAGTCAGCATCGGCATTTGGTTCGGAAGATGCAGTCATTTTCTTCTTGACAGATTTTTTGGTAACTTTGGTCTTTTGGCGAGTTGGTTTTGCCGGTTTATCCTGTGGTTTCTTTTTTCAGAACGGATCATCACCCTGGCAAAGATGAACCAAATTTTAAGAGAGTATTTCAAGGGATTAAGCTGAAAACAAGGTCATATGATTCTTACAGCTGGCGGTTTGTTGGAGGTGCAGAAAGGACTTAATCCGGTCTGGCTACAGATAGCCTCCGGTTCATTCAATATTTTCTTGACAGCCTCAGTAACTTCAGCTTCTCTTAGCTGAATATCAATATGCCGTTGAGGGTCTTTCAAGCTTCATGTATACTCGCACATTAAACCAGGGCGCCGGCTTAAAGGCATAACACTCCAAGATATCAGTAGTGGGGAAAATCAACACCTGTTAAACCGCCATAAAGGCTCTGAGCTTTGATAGTTGTGGAGCATAGTTGGACCTTTCCTTTGCAGTTAATCTCTGAGGAAAGGGATGTGTATTGCTAAGACAGTGAGGGCGGTAACCCGGCAAAGGATTTTCATCAGTCGGAGATGTGTCCTTGCAATAAAACCAAGAATGGTTCCATTTCTTGGGGTGACTGTGAATTTTGGCGTGACGGAAACTGACATCATTCCTCTTTTAAACCGCCATCCCGCCAAGCTCAGTATTTGGTCCGTCTGTGAACTCTGTGCGACCGTTTAAATAGAAGAAATGCCTAAACAGTTCAAATGTGGGCTCCTCCTGAAGATAAACCTCGCAAAATACTTGAAAATGGCAGATATTGGACACAGAGTTTGGGCCAATGTCTTGAGGATGGAGTTGAAAGCTGGCAAGCACATCTCAGAAAACTTTTGAACCGGGAGGACTAAAGCCTCGACCCATATGGTCAACGAACACGACTACTTCTCCGTCCTTGGGTTCAGGAGGATTTTCCGGACCAGGGGCCCTCCAGTGGATGACATCTTTCTTTGCTAAAGCGTCGGTTACAACGCATCTATTTAATTGTTCTTCAGTAACCCGGGAAGGAACCCAGTTGTACTCGTAAACTTGTTTGGCCATTTCAATGGAAGGCTGAAACATGTTTATTTCCGGTTTAAGATTCATACTAGACAAGTATAAAGCGAAGCAAGATAAGCAAAAGCAAAGGTATATGCATGTTGTTAAACCGGAGTTTGATATTGCTAGAGCGGAGTCAGACAGGGGAGATAGTACAAAGATAAAGCGGCTTGGCGGTTCAACGGGGGACTAATGGTACCTACCGGGTCATAATTTTTCTATGAGTTTAAACCGCCTATTCTGTTATAGAAGATACAGGTCTAAGATACCTAAGTGAAGGAAAAACAAGTTTCACAGCTTGGCATGGTAATTTCATATCTGCAGCGCGTTGGTAAATCAAATTATATTCAGACTTCAAGCGCAGGTGCTTAAGCAAGTTTAACAGATCCAGATGAGTTTTTCTACACGAGGCAGAGGATCTATGGATGAAAAGGGGGCTTGTAACTACAAATGTATAAGAAAATAGCGGATTTGAAGTCATCAGGTACACTATGCAGAAGAACAGGGAAGAACAGTTTTAAGCCTCGAGGAACAGCGAAACCCTAGTAATAGACCTAAAGCAAGGGAAAAGAGAACTTACTGACGTTGACAGAGCAGCGGAGGAGCGCCATGTTTCTCTGGTGCGTTCAGGTCGATGCAGCGGCCGGAGTTGAGGTTGATGGTGAAGCTCGTCGACGGCGGTTGTGCGTGAGGGTTTGGTCGGCTCGAGGAGGAAGAAGAAGCGAAGAGGCATGAGGGGAAAATGGAAAAGACCCCCCGGTCCTATTTATAAAGGCAAAGGGATAAGTGACAGGCGCGTAAATCGAGGAGCCTAAAAATTGGATATGTGACGAAGTTGTTGCCTCGATTGTTCGAGGCTCATTAATGAAGTTGAGCTATATGCAATTTTTAATAACAGATGATGTCATGGTGGTTTATCACAATCCTGGAAGATGACGTCATGACGGTTTACAAGATTTATACGAAGATGCTGAAGAAGAAAATTTTCTTAAGTATTGAAGATTGACATGAACCAGTTCAAATCAATCTGGGGCCTAATGTTGAGGATATTACTACTGGGCATAAACCGGCCAGGAGAGGCCGGGTCATCCCCGTAATGAGTTATTATAATTGAAGCCCATGAAGACAAAGATGATGGTGTTTTATGAAGGCCCGGGGCCTAAAGGCGGATTAATGCTTGTAGTCATAAACCGAAATCGATATGTAAGCTTGTGTTGTAAGGCAGAAAAAGTAGAGACCGGGCCGGACACGTTTATGAGCAGGCCTCGGAATCCTGTAAACCGGTGGGCGTGTATATAAGGGGACGACCCGGCGGCGGTTTAGGGACAACAAACAACAACTCGAGAGCCAGGCATAGCGGATTCGCTCCCTGGTCATCGAAACCCCAGCAATTCCACAACAACTAGATCATAGGCTTTTACCTTCATCGCAAGGGGCCGAACTAGTATAAACTTCCTGCGTCCTTTGTCCGCTTTAACCCCTTTAAGCTAACCCGTCATGATGGCTCCACGACTAAGTCCTTTCTCTAGGACAACTGCCGTGACAAAACCACGACAATGCCCCAAGACAATACCTTCATTAACCATAAAGTGGCACTTCTCCCAATTCAAGACAAGGTTAGTTTCTTCATATCTCTGCAAAACTCGATCAAGGTTGCTCAAGCAATCATCAAAAGAGGATCCATAAACGGAGAAGTTGTCCATGAAAACCTCACAAATATTTTCACAAAAGTCAGAGAATATAGCCATCATGCATCTTTGAAAGGTAGCAGGTGCATTACATAAACCAAAAGGCATACATCTATAAGCAAAAGTACCGAAGGGACAAGTAAAAGTGGTCTTAGCTTGATCATCAGCTGACACAGGTATTTGAGAGAAACCAGAATAACCATCTAGAAAGCAAAAATGTGTATGTTTGGATAATCTTTCTAGCATTTGATCAATAAAAGGTAACGGGTAATGATCTTTTTTAGTAGCTTTATTTAATTTGCGGAAATCGATTACCATCCTATAACCTGTAATAATTCTTTGCGGAATCAATTCATCTTTATCATTAGGAACGACAGTAATACCTCCCTTCTTAGGGACACAATGGACAGGACTTACCCACTGACTATCAGCAACGGGATAGATTATACCTGCCTCAAGGAGCTTTAGTATTTCTTTTCTTACCACTTCTTTCATTTTAGTATTCAGCCGTTGTTGATGATCGATAACTGGTTTGGCATCTTTCTCCAAATTTATTTTATGTTGACATAGAGTGGGACTAATGCCCTTAAGATCATCAAGAGTATGTCCAATAGCAGCACGGTGCTTCTTTAGAGTTTTCAATATTTTTCCTTCCTCCTTCTCTGAAAGGTTAGCACTAACAATAACAGGATATATCTTATTTTCATCAAGATAAGCATATTTAAGAGTATCAGGTAATGGTTTAAGCTCAATTACGGGATCACCCTTGGGTGGAGGAGGATCCCCTAGGATTTCAACAGGCAAGTTGTGTTTCAGAATAGGACCCTGTTTAAAGGACACTTCATCTATTTCCCTTCTTTCATTCATAAACATATCATTTTCATGGTGTAGCAAATATTGTTCCAAAGGATCACTAGGAGGTATGGCAATAGAAGCAAGACCAATAATTTCATCCTTACTAGGCAGTTCCTCTTCATGGTGTTGTCTACAAAATTTAGAGAGGTTGAACTCATGAGACATATCACCTAAACCAATAGTAACAACATCCTTTTCGTAGTCTATCCTAGCATTAACAGTGTTTAAGAAGGGTCTACCAAATATAATGGGACAAAAGCTATCTTGTGGGGAACCAAGAATAAGAAAATCATCAGGATATTTAGTTTTCCCACACAAGACTTCAACATCTCTAAGAATCCCAATTGGTGATATAATATCTCTATTGGCAAGCTTAATTGTAACATCAATTTCTTCTAACACATTACGTGCAATATCATGCATAATTTATTTGTATAAGTCAATAGGTATTGCACTAGCACTAGCACCCATGTCACATAAGCCATGATAACAATGATCTTCTATTTTAACAGAAATAGCAGGCATGCCTACCACAGGTCTATGTTTATCTTTAGCACAAGGTTTAGCAATTCTAGCAGTTTCATCACAGAAATAAATAACATGCCCATTAATATTATCAGCCAAGAGATCTTTAACAATAGCAATATTAGGTTCAACTTTAACTTGCTCAGGAGGTGTATAAGTTCTAATATTGCTTTTACTTAACCACTGATTGAAGCTTCAAAGATGATCTTTTGTCCTAACAGGAAAAGGTGGTTTCTCAACATAAGCAGTAGAAACAATAGGATCATTATAAGTGATAGTATTTTCTTCAAATTTAATAGGTTCAGCTACTTTTACTTCTATGGGAGGATGATATTTAATCCACTTCTCCTTAGGGAGATCAACATGAGTAGCAAAAGATTCACAGAAAGAAGCTACTATCTCAGAGTCAAGTCCTTATTTAGTACTAAATTTATGGAAAACATCGGTATCCATAAAAGATATAACACAATCAAACTTAGGTGTCATACCTGACTCCTTACCTTCGTCGAGGTCCCAATCTTCAGATTTGCGTTTAATTATTTCCAATAAATCCCATTTGAATTCAATAGTCTTCATCATAAAAGAGCCAGCACAAGAAGTATCGAGCATGGTGCGATTGTTATCAGAAAGTCGAGCATAAATTTTTTGAATAATCATTTCTCTTGAGAGCTCATGATTGGGGCATGAATATAACATTGATATAAGCCTCCCCCAAGCTTGAGTGATTCTTTCTCCTTCGCGAGGCCAAAAATTATATATATAATTACGATCACGATGAACAAGATGCATAGGATAAAAGTTCTGATGAAATTCTAATTTCAATCGTGTGTAGTTCCATGATCCCATATCATCACATAGCCTATACCATGTCAATGCATCTCCCTTCAAAGATAAAGGGAAGACCTTCTTCTTAATAACAACATCGGTCATACCTGCAAGCTTAAATAATCCGCAAACCTCATCCACATAGATTAGGTGCTCATCAGGATGTAATGTTCCATCTCTCGCAAAAGGATTAGCCAGCAGTTTTTCTACCATACCCGAAGGAATTTCAAAGTAGACATTTTCATTTTCAGTAGGTTCAGTAGGTTGAGGAGCAACTCTTTGCTCTACTGGTCGGGGTGAAGATACCCTGAACAAGCCCCTCAGAGGATTACTTTCCATAGTAACAAGTGACAGTAAATTTCAGCACACTATATAAAATTTTCCTTACCAAATTCCACCTACCAAAGGCGCTTCACTCCCCGGCAACGGCGCCAAGAGTCTTGGTGACCCACAAGTATAGGGGATCTATCATAATCCTTTCGATAAGTAAGAGTGTCGAACCCAACAAGGATCAGAAGGAAATGATAAGTGGTTTTCAGCAAGGTATTCTCTGCAAGCACTGAAATTATAGGTAACAGATAGTTTTGTGATAAGATAATTTGAAACGAGCAACAAGTAACAAAAGTCAATAAAGTGCAGCAAGGTGGCCCAATCCTTTTTGTATCAAAGGACAAGCCTGGACAAACTCTTATATAGAGAAAAGCGCTCCCGAGGACACATGGGAATTATCGTCAAGCTAGTTTTCATCACGTTCATATGATTCGCGTTCGGTACTTTGATAATTTGATATGTGGGTGGACCGGTGCTTGGGTGCTGTCCTTACTTGGACAAGCGTCTGTAACACCCCGGAAGTAACTTTCCATATTTGTAACTCCAACTCTTGCCATTTTCGGCATTGTGATATGATATTCCCTCCGTGGTTGGGTTTTTCTTCATTTTGCATTTTGTCCATGTCATGCATTTTACATCATGTCATCATGTGCATCGCATTTGCATACGTGTTCGTCTCATAATTCCGAGCATTTTTCCCGTTGTCCGTTTTGCAATCCGCACTCCTATCTCCCCGCGGCCCTTTTACGCTTTTTCCGTGAGCGGTACTAAACTTTCTCGGAATCGACCGAGGTTTGTCAAGTGGCCTTGGTATACCACCGTAGACCACCGTCAAGTTTCGGTCATTTGGAGCTCGTTTGGTACTCCAACGGTTAACCGCACTCTATAAATGCATCTTTTAAGTTGCAGCCCAACACCCTTTCAAAATAGTCCAATAACCCATCTAAGTCACTTCCATGCTCTCCGTCGTTCGATCACGATCGTGTGGGCGAAAACTACACCTCATTTGGACTCTCCTAGCTCCCTCTATGCCTATTTAAGCAAACCCCCATTCCAAATCCGGGTCCAACCCTAGTCATCCTCATCCTCGCGCCCGGACAAATCTCCCGCGCCGCTCGGACACGTCCGCCCCACCGCGCCGCCGCCGCCCGACGAATCAGCGCGCGCCACGTGGGCACACCGCCCACCGCGCACGGACGGCTGGCCCAAGGGCCCGCCTGCCAGCCGCGCCCGCCGCCAGCCCGCAGCGTCCGGCGACCCAGCGCCTCCAGCGCGGTGCGCCGCCGCCCTCCGCTGCTCGCCGCCTCCCTGCCCTCGGTGGCGTCGCCGGCGTGCTGCCCGCCGCCGCCGTCGGCCGGCGCCGCCCTCGCCGCCCATGGCGCCGCCTGATCCTCGCCGACCTCGCCGCAGACCGTCGCCGGCGGCCACCGTCGCCACCTCGCCGGCCGGCCCCGACCCCACGCCGACCTCCCCTCCTCCTCCGGCCTCTTCCCGCACTCCGGCGAGCCGCGCCACCGCCGGCCGCGCCGCATCGGGACCGGATCTGGATCGGACCCGAGGGTTGACTTCTTCCCCCTCTCAATTTCGTCTAAGTTTTTCATCCGGTGATTATTTCGTGGCATTTTCTAGGCATCATAACTTTGCATCTGTAGCTCCATTTTGCGCGTGTAATATGTCAAAATGTTCGCCTCGAAGAGTAGATCATTTCATCTCATTGCATCATTTTCTTTTGAGCTCATCTTGATGCCCGAAATGCTGTTGGAAGAGGGCTATGTGATGTTAGTTTCTGTTTCTTAACAGAACATGCACTTTTGTTATTTTTACTATGATTGATGTGTGCACTCTATGAATTTGAGTCCTACATGTGTTTTGTAATATGCAATGCCATCTTTCCAGGGGTGTATGCCATGTATTTTTGTGATCTATGTGGTGACTAGCACAACCATGCAAAGTAGGTGTCCTGATGTTGCTGATTTCAGCTCTGTTTTGCTGATATTTTGATGCCATGTTAACTTGATGCTACCGAGAGATCCATGCATATTTTGAGATACTTCAGTAAGGATGTTTTGTTCTACATGTCTTGCTCTATCCATCCATGCCCTTGTTTGAAATTATGGAGTGCCATAGCTTGAGTCAATCGAGCTCTAGTTTTGCTATCAAATGTTTCCTGGCAGATTGTTTACATGTTATTCAATTTTGCCAAGGTTGTTGTGGTTGATCCGTGTATGCTATGATATTGTTCTTGCCATGTATGTCTTCTATGCCATGTCTTCTTGATGTATGTATGATTAGTTTATCATGTAAGGCTCTGTAGTGAGTGCCTTGAGCTTGTTAACATGCCTACTTGTTATCAGTTTTTGACATGCCATGTTGCTGAATCTGTTAACGAAACGTGCGATATTGACATGGGTGTTACTATATTTTCTGTTCCTTTTTGGCTTATGGTCAGTGAGGGACTTTTGTTCTATGCTTTGAGTAGATTCATGCCATGCCTTGTTTTGCTATTATAAGTTCCTGTAGCATGTTGTTTTATAGCTCTGAACATTGCTACCTGATGTTGTTTTTACCATGTCCAGCCTGATATATTTGCACTTTTGCCATGCTTGTTTGAACCTGTTATGATGTGAACTAGCCGTAGCTCAGTGTTCATCTTTTGTCAAGCATCTTGAGTAGATCACTGCCATATACTTTGTTGGTATGTTTGGGTGCAGTAGCTTAATTTCTTGTTGCTTGCTAAGTGGTATCATGCTGTTAATGGCAGATTTGTGCCATTCTTGTTTTGCTTGTCATTTCCAAACCGTGCATCCGATTCCGGTGATCTTTATATCGATTTCAACCGAAATCATCTCATCTTTCCAGCGGCATACTTGGTTTGCCAAGTTGATGCCTGGTTCATCATTTTCCTTCCGGAGCGCGCATACGCATTGCATATCACATCTCGCATATCATGTCATGTTTTGCATCATGTGGCTTGTGCATTGCACCATGATTTATTGTGGTTCCTTTGTTTGTGTTCTTGCTTTGGGTAGAGCCGGGAGACGAGTACGTGAACGAGGAACCTGTTGAGAACGCTTACGAGGATCAAGCTTTCGACAACTCTGAGAACATTGCAGGCAAGATGACCATACCCTCGAAATCACTTCTATCTTTGCTATGCTAGTTGCTCGCTCTTTGCTATGCCTATGCTACGATTCCTACCACCTTGCTATATCATGCCACCCATATTGCCATGTCAGCCCCTAACCATCCTTTCCTAGCAAACCGTTGATTGGCTATGTTACCGCTTTGCTCAGCCCCTCTTATAGCGTTGCTAGTTGCAGGTGAAGCTGAAGTTTGTTCCTTGTTGGAACATGGAGATGTTGTTCCTTATTGGAACATGTTTACTTGTTGGGGATATCACAATATATATATCTGCTATAATTAATGCATCTATATACTTGGTAAAGGGTGGAAGGCTCGGCCTTATGCCTGGTGTTTTGTTCCACTCTTGCCACCCTAGTTTCCGTCATACCGGTGTTATGTTCCTTGATTTCGCGTTCCTTACACGGTTGGGTGATTTATGGGACCCCTTGACAGTTCGCTTTGAATAAGACTCCTCCAAAGAAGGCCCAACTTTGGTTTTACCATTTGCCACCTAAGCCTTTTTCCCCAGGTTTTCGCGAGCCCGAGGGTCATCTTTATTTTAAACCCGGACCAGTGCTCCTTCGAGTGCTGGCCCAACTGGCGATGTCCGCACCCCTGTGCAATCCAGGTCTATGCCAACCCGACGCCTTGCCCATCCGGTGTGCCTCGAGAACGAGATATGTGCAGCTCCTATCGGGATTTGTCGGCACATTCGGGTGGCTTTGCTGGTCTTGTTTTATTGCTGTCGAAATGTCTTGTAGTCCGGATTCGAGATTGATCGGGTCTTCCCGGTAGAAGGAATATCCTTCGTTGACCGTGAGAGCTTATAATGGGCTGTTGGGACACCCTGCAGGGTATTATCTTTCAAAGCCGTGCCTGCGGTTATGAGGCAGATGGGAATTTGTTAATGTCGGTTGTAGAAAACCGAAGTTGACCTCAATTAAAATACACATCAATCGTGTGTAACCGTGATGGTCTCTTCTCGGAGTCCGGAAGTGAACACGGTGTTGGAGTTATGTCGACGTTAGTAGTTCAGGATCACTTCTTGATCGCTACTAGTTTCACGACCGTGCCTTTTGCTTCTTCTCGCTCTCTTTTGCGAATGTAGCCACCATATATGCTAGTCGCTGCAGCAGCTCCACCTTACAACTCTGTCCTTCCTATAAGCTTAAATAGTCTTGATCTCGCTGGTGTGAGATTGCTGAGTCCCCGTGACTCACAGATTCTACCAAAACAGTTGCAGGTGCCGACGATGCTAGTGCAGGTGACGAACCGAGCTCAAGTGGGAGTTCGACGAGGAACGTGGTCGTTACTATGTGTCTTTTCCTCGATGATCGTAGTGGTGCCCAGTTGGGACGATCGGGATCTGTGTAGCATTTGGGGTATCTTCTTTTATTTTGGTTCCGTAGTCGGACCTTGAGTGTACTGGATGATGGATGTTTATTTATGTATTGTGTGAAGTGGCATCGTAAGCCAACTATGTATCTCTTTCCTTATGTATTACATGGGTTGTGTGAAGATTACCTCACTTGCGACATTGCTTTCAATGCGGTTATGCCTCTAAGTCGTGCCTCGACACGTGGGAGATATAGCCGCATCGAGGGCGCTATGGCGTTCCACTTATGATTAACCCCTATTGCAAGCATCCGCAACTACAAAAGAAGTATTAAGGTAAACCTAACCATAGCATGAAACATATGGATCCAAATCAGCCCCTTACGAAGCAACGATAAACTAGGGTTTAAGCTTCATCACTCTAGCAACCCATCATCTACGATTACTTCTCAATGCCTTCCTCTAGGCCCAAATAATGGTGAAGTGTCATGTAGTCGACGCTCACATAACACCACTAGACGAGAGACAACATACATCTCATCAAAATATCGAATCTAATACCAAATTCACATGACTACTAATAGCAAGACTTCTCCCATGTCCTCAGGAACAAACGTAACTACTCACAAAGCATATTCATGTTCATAATCAGAGGAGTATTAATATGCATATAGGATCTAAACATATGATCTTCCACCAAATAAACCAACTAGCATCAACTACAAGGAGTAATCAACATTACTAGCAACCTACAAGTACCGGAGGGCCACCAGGGGGCCCACGAGGCAGGGGGCGCCCAGGGGGTAGGGCGCGCCCCCAGCCTCGTGGCCAGGGTGTGGGCCCCTCTAGTATTTCTTCTGCTCAATAGTTTTTATTATTTCCAAAAAATTACTTTCGTGGAGTTTCAGGACTTTTGGAGTTGTGCAGAATAGGTCTCTAATATTTGCTCCTTTTCCCGCCTGAATTCCAGTGCCGCATTCTCCTCTTCATGTAAACCTTGTAAAATAAGAGAGAATAGGCATAAGTATTGTGACATAATGTGTAATAACAGCCCATAATGCAATAAATATTGATATAAAAGCATGATGCAAAATGGACGTATCAATGCCACGTGTCGGTTACCCATGACGAAAACACTTCCATGACGCGCCATTTATGGTCATGGAAGTGGAAACTTCCGTGATGATAATTTTGGTCATGTCATGGAACACTTCTACGACAGAACATGTATGACTATCTTGATTCTGTCATAAAATCATCATGGATGTACATGCATGACAGAAAACATGACCTACTGTGACAAACAGTATCATCACGGAAGTGTATTTTTTTGTAGTGGGACCAGTTTGCTGCTTCGGTGGCACAACGGGACCCCTATGCTGCTTCACCGGAGCAGCGGGGCCTCTGTGCTGCTTCGGCTGTGCAGTGGGACATCTCGGCTGCTTTCACGATGAGGCGGGGATCCTCTCATGCTTCTGCTTCCATATTCGCCTCTCCCTGGTAATTTCTCAACCCAGAACTCCTACGGGCCATGACCATTTAGGTTTTGATCGATGTGAACAGGTTTGCAATTAAATATGGCGTGGTAATTTGGAATGTGATGGGAAGAAAGCTCAAAATTAATTGACGGTTCTAGTTTCGAAGTGCGGCATGATTCCCGGATAGCATAACATGGGCACACGTTCTCGGATGTGTACGTGGCGTTTGCACCATGGGATGCACTACAATCGGCAATGTCAGCACACGACTTGTTCCATCAACCGTGCACGCTCATTATTACCATCATGCACACTTTTTTTAATTAGAATGTGTGCCCACCAAGCACACACACCTTACTTTGTCTGACTGTTTCTATTTGTTGTGGCTAATCGGAAACATGTCATCCGTGTGAAGCGTATGCCGTCTATCGCACACACACCTTGATCCAGATGACCGTTTCTGTTGTTTTCGCTCATCGCAAACAGTTCATCCGAGTGAACTGTATGTCATCTATCACAATCACTACAAAACTGCTTATGTTACTGTTACCGTTACTATTGCTACTATTACCACTGCTATCAACCTATCATATTACTGTGCTACTAAACACTTTGCTACAGATATTTGGTTCTCCGGGCGTGGTTCAATTGACAACTCAACTTCTAATGCTTGCAAATATTCTTTGGCTCCCCATGTGTCGAATCAATAAATTTCGTTGAAATACTACCCTCGAAGACAGTCGCGATCCCCTATACTTGTGGGTTATCATGGCTCAGACGGCGGCGGCGGCGGGTTGGTAAGCTTGATCGGATCTAACACGTGAGAGAGAGCAAAAGGAAAGGGCGATGCATGCACGAGCCTGGCTGTGGGATAGCCCGATTTTCGCGTTTCCCTCAACCCCTCTTTTGCATCTGATGAGCCATGCTGAGAAGGCAGCCCAGGAAACCAAACACATTGGATTTTGCACGTCGGGTGTGATACACCCATCCAAACACTCCCTAAGGACTTGACATTGCGTTCATGGATGATAAGCATGTCATAGGACGTAATGTGCTTTCACGCATGAAACTACCATGCACGCATTGCCAAAAGGTCCCCTTCTGCTCCTGCCTATGAAGTGAGCAGATACAACCAACCATGCATCACACAACAACTCATCCTCCTTCACCGAGTACCCCGCCATCCTTCTTACTCTAAAACCCGACATGAAATTCGAAAATAGGATCAATAGCATTTGACCGAAAACCTGTCGTGCGTGGTGTGCGCCATGGACGGCGTCGAGATGGGGGCATGGGGTATCTAGCTGTAGACGGATCCTAGGTGGACGCCGCCATTGTACAAGGAGAGTGGGCACGTGGGTGGGGGCTAAGGACGACCTACATGTCGGCGGTCCGGACTCCCACAAAGCCAGCCCCCCAAGTTTGCTTCCAATTTGTGGGAAAAGGATGTTCGTACTGCTGAGAGGACTATACAGGACCGCGTTGGATGGAAAAACACGTCCGGACCACACAGTCTGGACGCTTGCAGGCGGTTTGAGGGTTCGCATTGGAGATGCCCTTATGATACATTCAACTGGACGTTACAACAATGCATTTAACCAGGAGTTACTACACACTAGCAATGAGCCACTGCCACTCAGGAACAACCTGGTCGACTTGGCTATTGGTAAACCCTAAATTTGTCAGGCCTATATAAGACATGGTTAGGACATCGGTGGTAATAATTTTGACAGTAAAAACATCCCCTTCCCCGCGCCGCTCTTGCAAGCGAGCGGGGGCTACCCTAGCTCGCCACCTCTCTCCCCTCCCCTCCTGGCCCACCTCACCTTTCGCTGTCACGAGGGGCTGCCAGGCAAAGCCCAATCAACATAGGTGGTGGCGGGGCCCTGTTCCCTCTCCGCTTAATCCACTGACTGGCGCGGGACAGCTTTGCAGGCGGAGGCACTGGGTTGCTGCAGGGCCCAGTAGCATGACAACGAGCAGCGGGGTTGCAGCGTCTTTGCCTGGCGCCGGTGCGGTGGTGCCCCAGAGCTAGCTTGTGGTGCAACAACTACGAAGACCTCCTCCTTAGGTGGGTACGTGCGGGACGGCCTTCACCTCGATCCAGCTGGATCTGACCTCGGCGGGCCATCATGTGGCATGGTCCGAGGGCAGCTCGCATCGCCATGGCCCTCGGCTGGTGGGTGTTGGAAATATGCCCTAGAGGCAATAATAAATTAGTTATTATTATTATATTTCCTTGTTCATGATAATCGTTTATTATCCATGCTATAATTGTATTGATAGGAAACTCAAATACATGTGTGGATGCATAGACAACACCATGTCCCTAGCAAGCCTCTATTGGCTAGCTCGTTGATCAATAGATGGTTACGGTTTCCTAACCATGGACATTGGATGTCATTAATAACGGGATCACATCATTAGTAGAATGATGTGATGGACAAGACCCAATCCTAAGCCTAGCACAAAGATCGTAGTTCGTATGCTAAAGCTTTTCTAATGTCAAGTATCATTTCCTTAGACCATGAGATTGTGCAACTCCGGATACCGTAGGAATGCTTTGGTGTACCAAACGTCACAACGAATCGGGTGGCTATAAAGGTGCATTACAGGTATCTCCGAAAGTGTCATTGGGTTGGCACGAATCGAGGCTGGATTTGTCACTCCGTAAACGGAGAGGTATCTCTGGGCCCACTCGGTAGGACATCATCATATGTGCACAATGTGATCAAGGAGTTGATCACGGATGATGTGTTACGGAACGAGTAAAGAGACTTGCCGTAACGAGATTGAACAAGGTATCGGGATACCGACGATCGAATCTCGGGCAAGTACAATACCGCTAGACAAAGGGAATTGTATACGGGATCGATTGAGTCCTTGACATCGTGGTTCATCCGATGAGATCATCGTGGAACATGTGGGAGCCAACATGGGTATCCAGATCCCGTTGTTGGTTATTGACCGGAGAACGCCTCGGTCATGTTCGCAGATGGTTCCCGAACCCGTAGGGTCTACACACTTAAGGTTCGATGACGCTAGGGTTATAAAGGAAGTTTGTATGTGGTTACCGAATGTTGTTCGGAGTCCCGGATGAGATCCTGGATGTCACGAGGAGTTCCGGAATGGTCCGGAGGTAAAGATTTATATATGGGAAGTCCTGTTTTGGTCACGGAAAAGTTTTGGGCGATATCGGTAATGTCTGGGACCACGGGAGGGTCCTGGGTCCACCAAGTGGGGCCACCAACCCAGAAGGTTGCGTGGGCCAAGTGTGGAGGGAACCAGCCCCAAGGGGCTGGTGTGCCCCACAAGGGGCCCAAGGCGCAAGGGAGAGTGGGAGGGGCAACCCTAGGGCAGATGGGCCCTAAGGCCCATCTAGTGGGCGCCTCCCTCCCTCCCTCTGGCCGCCCCCTTGAACCCATCTAGGGCTGCCGCCCCTCTAGGGGTGGGAACCCCAGAGGGGCGCACCTCCTCCCTTCCCTATATATATGAGGCCTAGGGGTCTGCCCATAACACACGAGAGCCTCCCTCCAGCGCAGCCTGCCTCTCCTCCTCCTCCTCTCCCTTGGTGCTTGGCGAAGCCTGCGGGATTGCCACGCTCCTCCATCACCACCATGCCGTTGTGTTGCTGCTGGATGGAGTCTTCTCAACCTCTCCTCTCTCCTTGATGGATCAAGGCGTGGGAGACGCCACCGGCTGTACGTGTGTTGAACGCGGAGGTGCCGTCTGCTCGCACTAGGATCTCCGTGATTTGGATCACGACGAGCACGACTCCTTCAACCCCATTCTCATGAACGCTTCCGCTTAGCGATCTACAAGGGTATGTAGATGCACTCTCCTTCCCTCGTTGCTAGTTTCTCCATAGATAGATCTTGGTGACACGAGGAAAATTTTGAATTTCTGCCACGCTCCCCAACAAAGGGCATCATGAGCTAGGTCTATTGCGTAGATTCTTTGCACGAGTAGAACACAAAGTAGTTGTGGGCGTTGATGATGTTCAATATGCTTACCGTTACTAGTCCAATCTTGTTTCGACGGTATTGTGGGATGAAGCGGCCCGGACCGACCTTACACGTACACTTACGTGAGACAGTTCCACCGATCGACATGCACTTGGTGCATAAGGTGGCTAGCGGTGCCGCCTCCCACTTTAGTCGGAACGGATTCGATGAAAAGGGTCCTTATGAAGGGTAAATAGCAATTGGCATATCACGTTGTGGTTTTATGAGGTAAGAAACGTTTTGCTAGAAATCCATAGCAGCCACGTAAAACATGCAAACAACAATTAGAGGACGCCTAACTTGTTTTTGCAGGGTATGCTATGTGATGTGATATGGCCAAGAAGAATGTGATGAATGATATGTGATGTATGAGATTGATCATGTTCTTGTAATAGGATTCACGACTGGCATGTCGATGAGTATGACAACCGGCAGGAGCCATAGGAGTTGTCTTTATTTATTGTATGACCTGCGTGTCATTAAACAACGCCATGTAATTACTTTACTTTATTGCTAACCGTAGCCATAGTAGTAGAAGTAATAGTTGGCGAGACAACTTCATGAAGACACGATGATGGAGATCATGATGATGGAGATCATGGTGTCATGCCGGTGACGATGATGATCATGGAGCCCCGAAGATGGAGATCAATGGAGCTATATGATATTAGCCATATCATGTCACTACTATATAATTGCATGTGATGTTTATTATGTTTATGCATCTTGTTTACTTAGAAACGACGGTAGTAAATAAGATGATCCCTTACACAAATTTCAAGAAGTGTTCTCCCGATGTGCACCGCTGCTACAGTTCGTCGCTTCTAAGCACCACGTGATGATCGGGTGTGATGGATTCTTACGCTCACATACAACGGTGTAAGACAGATTTACACAGCAAAAACACTTGGGGTTAACTTGACGAGCCTAGCATGTGCAGACATGGCCTCGAACACGGAGACCGAAAGGTCGAGCATGAGTCGATAGTAGATACGATCAACATGAAGATGTTCACCGATGATGACTAGTCCGTCTCACGTGATGATCGGACACGGCCTAGTTGACTCGGATCATGTAATCACTTAGATGACCGAGGGATGTCTATCTCGAGTGGGAGTTCATAAGATGAACTTAATTATCTTGAACATAGTCAAAAGACCTTTTGCAAATTATGTCGAAGCTCGCGCTTTAGTTCCACTGCTTAGATATGTTCCTAGAGAAAATATAGTTGAAAGTTGACGAGAGCGATTATGCGGACAGAGAAAGCTTATGTCCTTAATGCACCGCCGGTGTGCTGAACCCCAAACGTCGCTTGTGGATGTTGCGAACATCGGACATACACGCTTTGATAACTACGTGATAGTTTAGTTAAACGGTTTAGAGTTGAGGCATCAAAGACGTTTTCGAAACGTCGCGGAACATATGAGACGTTTCGAGGGCTGAAATTGGGATTTCAGGCTCGTGCCCACGTCAAGAGTTATGAGACCTCCGACGATTTTCTTAGCCTGCAAACTAAGCGAGAAAGCTCAATCGATGACCTTGCGCTCAGATTGTCTGAGTGCAACAATCACTTGAATCGAGTGGGAGTTGATCTTCCAGGAGAGATAGTGATGTTTCTCCAAAGTCATTGCCACCAAGCTGCTAGAGCTTCGTGATGAACTATAACATATCAGGGATAGATATGCTGATCCTTGAAGTATTCGCGATGTTTGACACCGCGAAAGTAGAAATCAAGAAGGAGCATCAATTGTTGATGGTTGGTGAAACCACTAGTTTCAATAAGGGCAAGGGCAAGAAGGGATACTTCATGAAACGGCAAATCAGCTGCTGCTCCAGTGAAGAAACCCAAGGTTGAACCCAAACCCGAGACTAAGTGCTTCTGTAATAAGGGGAACAACCACTGGAGCAGAATTACCCTAGATACTTGGTAGATAAGAAGGCTGGCAAGGTCGATAGAAGTATACTGGATATACATTATGTTAATGTGTACTTTACTAGTACTCCTAGTGGCACCAGGGTATTAGATACCAGTTCGGTTACTAAGAGTTAGTAACTCGAAACAAAAGCTACGGAATAAACGGAGACTAGCTAAAGGTGAGCTGACGATATGTGTTGGAAGTGTTTCCAAGTTTGATGTGATCAAACATCGCACGCTCCCTCCACCATCAAGATTAGTGTTAAACCTAAATAATTGTTATTTGGTGTTTGCGTTGAGCATAGACATGATTGGATTATATCTATCGCAATACGGTTATTCATTTAAGGAGAATAATGGTTACTCTATTTATTTGAATAATACCTTCAATGGTCTTGCACCTAAAGGAATGGTTTATTGAATCTCGATCGTAGTAATACACATTTTCATGCCAAAAGATATAAGATAGTAATGATAGTACCACTTACTTGTGGCATCGCCATGTAAGTCATAAACGCATGAAGAAGCTCCATGTTGATGGATCTTGGACTCACTCGTTTTGAAAAGTTTGAGACATGCGAACCATGTCTATTGGTGTATACGCATGAAGAAACTCCATGTAGATGGATCGCTTGGACTCACTTGATTTTGAATCACTTGAGATATGCAAATCATACCACATGGGCAAGATGACCTAAAAGCCTCGGTTTGAGAAGATGGAACAAGGTAGCAACCTGTTGGAAGTAACACATTTTGATATGTGCAGTCCAATGAGTGCTGAGGCATGCAGTGAATATCGTTATGTTCTTACTTCACAGATGATTCGAGTAGATGTTGAGTATATTTACTTGATGAAACACAAGACTGAATTATTGAAAGGTTCAAGTAATTTCAGAGTGAAGTTGAAGATCTTCGTGACAAGAGGATAAAATATATGTGATGTGATCATAGAGATGAATATCTGAGTTACGAGTTTTGGCACACAATTAAGACATTGTGCAAATCGTTTCACAATTAATACCGCACCGAACACCATAGTGTGATGGTGTGTCCAACATCATAGTTGCACTCTATTGGATATGGTGCGTACCATGATATCTCTTATCGAATTACCACTATCGTTCATGGGTTAGGCATTAGAGACAACCACACTCACTTTAATAGGGCACCACGTAATTCTGTTGAGATGACACCGTATGAACTATGGTTTAGAGAAACCTAAACTGTCATTTCTTAAAGGTTTGGGGCTATGACGCTTATATGAAAAAGTTTCAGGTTGATAAGCTCGAACCCAAAGCGGAAAAAAATGCATCTTCATAGGACACCCAAAACAGTTGGGTATGCCTCCTAATTCAGATCCGAAAGCAATAGGGATTGTTCCTTGAATCGGGTCCTTTATCGAGAAAAAGTTCGTCTCGAAAAGTTGAGTGGGAGGATGGTGGAGACTTGATGAGGTTATTGATACGTCACTTCAACTAGTGTGTAGCAGGGCACAGGAAGTTGTTCCCGTGGCACCTACACCAATTAAAGTAGAAGCTTATGATAGTGATCATGAAGTTTCCGATCAAGTCACTACCGTACATCGTAGGTTGACAAGGATGCATACTACTTTAGAGTGGTACAGTAATCATGTCTTGAAGGTCATGTTGCTAGGCAACAATGAACCTACGAGCTATGGAGAAGCGATGGTGGGCCCAAACTCCGACAAATGGTTAGAAGCCATGAAATCCGAGATAGGATCCATGTATCAGAACAAAGCATAGACTTTGGTAGACTTGCCCGATAAGCGGCAAGCCATTGAGATGAATGGATCTTTAAGAAGAAGACGGACGTGGACGGTAAGATCACCGTCTATGAAGCTCGGCTTGTGGCGAAGAGTTTTTCACAAGTTCAAGGAGTTGACTACGATGAGATTTTCTCATCCGTAGCGATGCTTAAAGTCCGTCGGAATCATGTTAGCATAAGCTGCATTTATGAAATCTGGCGGATGGATGTCAAAATGAGTTTCCTTACCCGCCAGAAGGAAAGGTTGTATGTGATACAATCGAAAGGTTTTATCGATCCTAAGGATGCTAAAAGGTATGCTAGCACCAGCAATCCTTCTAAGGACTGAAACTAGCATCTCGGAGTTGGAATGTGCACTTTGATGAGATGATCAAAGATTTTGGGTTTATACAAAGTTTATGAGAGACTTGTATTTCCAAAGAAGTGAGTGGGAGCACTATAGAATTTTTGATGAGTATATGTTGTTGACATATTGATGATCAGAAATGATGTAGAATTTCTGGAAAGCATATAGGGTTATTTGAAAGATGATTTTCAATAGAAAACCTGGATTAGGCTACTTGAACAATAAGCATCAAGATCTATAAGATAGATCAAAATGTTTAATAATACTTTCAAATGAGCACATACCTTGACATAATCTTGAAAGTGTTCAAGATGGATCACCAAAGAAGGAGTTCTTGCCTGAGTTGTAAGGTATGAAGTTAAGAGTTAAAAGCTCGACCACGGCAGAAAAGAGAGAAAGGACGAAGGTCGCCCCTATGCTTCGACATAGGCTCTATAGTATGCTACGCTGTGTACCGCACTGAAGTGTGCCTTGCCATGAGTCGGACATTAAGGGTACAAGAATGATCCAGAATGGATCATTGTACAATGTCAAAATTGTCCTTGGAGTAAATAAGGACATGTTTCTCGATTATGGAGGTGATAAAGAGTTCGGCGTAAAGGGTTACGCCGATGCAAGCTTTAACACCTATCCGAGTGACTCGAGTAGCAAACCGGATACGATAGTGGAGCAACCATTTGGAATAGCTTCAAGTGGAGCGTGGAAGCAGCATTTATAGTATGACCTAGAAATTTGCAAAGCACACACGGATCTGAAAGGTTCAGACCCGTTGACTAAAACCCATTGACTAAAACCTCTCTCACAAGCAAAACATGATCAAACCTCGAACTCATTGAGTCTAAATCACATGATGATGTGAAGTAGTTTGAGACACTAGTAAACTCTTTGGGTGTTGGTCACATGGCGATGTGACCTATCGATGTTAATCACATGACGATGTGAACTAGATTATTGACTCTAGTGCAAGTGGGAGACTGTTGGAAATATGCCCTAGAGGCAATAATAAATTATTTATTATTATTATATTTCCTTGTTCATGATAATCGCTTATTATCCATGCTATAATTGTATTGATAGGAAACTCAAATACATGTGTGGATGCATAGACAACACCATGTCCCTAGCAAGCCTCTATTGGCTAGCTCGTTGATCAATAGATGGTTACGGTTTCCTAACCATGGACATTGGATGTCATTGATAACGGATCACATCATTAGTAGAATGATGTGATGGACAAGACCCAATCCTAAGCCTAGCACAAAGATCGTAGTTCAGTATGCTAAAGCATTTCTAATGTCAAGTATCATTTCCTTAGACCATGATATTGTGCAACTCCGGATACCGTAGGAATGCTTTGGGTGTACCAAACGTCACAACGTAATTGGGTGGCTATAAAGGTGCATTACGGTATCTCCGAAAGTGTCATTGGGTTGGCACGAATCGAGATGGGATTTGTCACCCGTAAACGGAGAGGTATCTCTGGGCCCACTCGGTAGGACATCATCATATGTGCACAATGTGATCAAGGAGTTGATCACGGATGATGTGTTACGGAACGAGTAAAGAGACTTGCCGTAACGAGATTGAACAAGGTATCGGGATACCGACGATCGAATCTCGGGCAAGTACAATACCGCTAGACAAAGGGAATTGTATACGGATCGATTGAGTCCTTGACATCGTGGTTCATCCGATGAGATCATCGTGGAACATGTGGGAGCCAACATGGGTATCCAGATCCCGCTGTTGGTTATTGACCGGAGAACGTCTCGGTCATGTATCAGATGGTTCCCGAACCCGTAGGGTCTACACACTTAAGGTTCGATGACGCTTAGGGTTATAAAGGAAGTTTGTATGTGGTTACCGAATGTTGTTCGAGTCCCGGATGAGATCCTGGACGTCACGAGGAGTTCGGAATGGTCCGGAGGTAAAGATTTATATATGGGAAGTCCTGTTTTGGTCACCGGAAAAGTTTGGGCGATATCGGTAATGTCATGGGACCACCGGAGGGTCCTGGGTCCACCAAGTGGGGCCACCAACCCCAGAAGGTTGCGTGGGCCAAGTGTGGGAGGGAACCAGCCCCAAGGGGGCTGGTGTGCCCCCCACAAGGGGCCCAAGGCGCAAGGGAGAGTGGGAGGGGGCAAACCCTAGGGCAGATGGGCCCTAAGGCCCATCTAGTGGGCGCCTCCCTCTCCCTCCCCTCTTGGCCGCCCCCCTTGAACCCATCTAGGGCTGCCGCCCCTCTAGGGCTGGGAACCCTAGAGGGGGCGCACCCTCCTCCCCTTCCCCTATATATATGAGGCCTAGGGGGCTGCCCATAACACACGAGAGCCTCCTCTCCAGCGCAGCCCCGCCTCCTCCTCCTCCTCTCCCTTGGTGCTTGGCGAAGCCTCACGGGATTGCCACGCTCCTCCATCACCACCATGCCGTTGTGTTGCTGCTGGATGGAGTCTTCCTCAACCTCTCCCTTTCTCCTTGCTGGATCAAGGCGTGGGACGCCACCGGCTGTACGTGTGTTGAACGCGGAGGTGCCGTCCGTTCGGCACTAGGATCTCCGGTGATTTGGATCACGACGAGTACGACTCCTTCAACCCCGTTCTCATGAACGCCTCCGCTTAGCGATCTACAAGGGTATGTAGATGCACTCTCCTTCCCTCGTTGCTAGTTTCTCCATAGATAGATCTTGGTGACACGTAGGAAAATTTTGAATTTCTGCTACGTTCCCCAACAGTGGGGTGGGCTGCGTTGCAGGGATGGTGGCGGTGAGTGGCCCATCAAATGTTAGGGAACTCATTGCAGTTGGAAGAACGAAATGTGGTAAAGAAATTTTTGAAGGAGGCCATCAATAGTTCCCAGAAACTCAGATTTGGTCGTACAAGGATTGAATTGCCTATCCAAAAAATAGATATTTTAGAGGTGATATAATATATTGTAGGACAATAAAATGTAGGCAAAAAGAGTAAGGAATATTCATCGGAAAAACAAATAGATGAAGTTGGGAAAGGAGAAAACAACATGAACTGATAAGCATAAATCAGGTAAAGGAAATAAACTGAATAGAAGGATAAGGAATAGAGAATGAAGACGATTACTGGATTGAAAAGAAGAGCACAAGTGACATGAAAGAGAAGAGTACAGAGACGTTGGAGTGGAAGAAGGGATCAAGGAAGAAGAAGGTGAATAGTGGGAAATAACAGTTAAAACAGAATGAGGAGATGGAGCGTAATCAAAGGTATAGAGACGTAGAAGTACACCTGAACGACATATTTTTAAAAGATATACGTATATATTGTCCCATAGATTTCAAATTTGCATCCATTTCAAACAAATTTCCACCGCAACAACTTTTTAGATCATGGCCCAGTTCA
The DNA here is from genome assembly GCA_021605205.1 of Aegilops longissima. Classification (NCBI taxonomy): domain Eukaryota; kingdom Viridiplantae; phylum Streptophyta; class Magnoliopsida; order Poales; family Poaceae; genus Aegilops; species Aegilops longissima. The sequence continues at coordinate 676,956,355 of CM038682.1, read as the reverse complement.
ACGACTATAAAAGAATGTGCATGCGCGTGCCCCTGCGAATTTCCGTGTGCTTGTTTTCCAATTTGTTGAGAAAGCTCTAGCTGGGTAGCCTTGATTTACATGTCCTTTCAACAGTATTATAGCTTATGGCACCATGTTTAACACAAAAAACCAAAGCAAAAATTTGTAATAAAAGTTGAATAACTTCAGACTAATTAATGATGTAGTTCTTTTGCAATGTAAAGAACTTCAGCAATAGGTATAAAACTAGGGACAATTACATTTGAGCCCTGAGTTGTGTCACACCCATTTGATTTGCCCCTAAATTCAATAAACCCTCCTTTCTGTCGAAGCTCATTTGCTGCTCTTATGCTTTTGCCCTTTGAGTGTTTGACCGACACTTTGAAAACTTCATAACGAATTCATACTAACTCTGAAAAATACAAATAAGATACAGAAATGTTCAGAACAACATCACCTATATGTGCATGCCATTTGCATTCATGAAAAAGTGCTAAAAAGCCCCCATCTTAGTTTGAGCTCATATGATCTCAGCATGAATAGCAAAATTTAAAAAAAATGTTAAAAATTTCAAAAAATTCTGATTTTTTTATGTCAAACATTGACAAATGTTTTGAGTGATTATAAAGTTTCATCAAGAAATGACATCCATGGAAATCATGGCAAAAAAACTAAATCGATGCTCCAAAACAAAAGCATTCTCGAGTACTGATTTGTCTTTTTTGCCACAACTTCCATCTATGTCATTTACTTATGACACTTTCCAAGCGCTGAAACATTTGTCAATGTTTGCCACGAAAAAAATTCAGAATTTTTTGAATTTTTTATCACTTATTAAATTTTTACTATTCATGCTGAGATCATGTGAGATCAAACTAAGATGGGGGCTTTTGAACACTATTTTAATGAATGCAAATGGCATGCACATATAGGTAATGTTGTTCTAAACATTTTGATATCTTATTTGCATTTTTCGGAGTTAGTATCGTTATGAAATTTTCAAAGTGTTGGTCAAACGATCAAAGGGCTAAAGCAGAAGTGGAGCGAATGAGCTTGGACAAAAACGAGGGTTTTTCCAATTTAGGGGCAAATGAAACGGGTGTGACACAATTAAGGGCTCAAATGTGATTGTCCCATAAAACTAACATGGAATCCAAGTTCTAGGGCAATAGGGCACATTCTTTCGGACATCAAGTTGTACACATCGGCTATATTCAATTTGTGCATCATGGAGAGTGCCACTCGAAGGTGGGGAGGAGCAACAATGTTGGCGGTGCCGGCTAGTGGAGGAGGCGCGATGAGACGAGGGGCGCTAGCATGTGTACAAGCGCCATGTGATGGTTCAAGCGACCAAAGGAAGAAGAGGTTGAGAGCAAGGCGATTGTCACTGGAACAAGAAATAGTGCTACTGACTAATGCTTTGCTGATATATGTGTAATTTTGGATCAATAATGATTTTTATAGGAGTTTGATTACGGATGATTTTTTAGCTTGATTGCTGATAGAATTCTTGGTTATTGGAAGCAAGTGTAAGGCGATGTCTGTCACAACGTAGTCATAAGCCGCATGCATGATATGGTTCCGTAAAAGGAAAAACAAAGCAGCATGATATTCTCATGATCGTTAATTACAATAATGTTACGAAGAATATTTCTAAACACAACTTTCTTTTGGCTTCTATGGCAACACACATGTATTTAGCTAGTACATATACAAATAGAAATAGGGTAGGAACATGTGTAGAACCACGAGAGACCATGAACAAATAATATCATTGCTGAACTCCGGACCAGAAGGCAAGAACAATTCTTAAATAATAATATCATATATAGTTGAACTCAGTTGTGCTTACATTGCTACTAGACCAATAGGGCAAGAACAATTCTTAAATAATAATATCCTAGATGAAATCAGTTGTGCTTACATTGGTACTGGACAAACCAAGAACTTACAATTTCTTAAACGCAAAGGCAAATTTGACGAACGAGGAAATTAAATAAGGTAATGAATAATGATGTAAAATTTATTCTTCAGCAATCACATAAGCACAACGGGGTGGCCTTCTAGCTCATCACGGGCCGCGGTCTTCGTTCCGACGGTTACGCCGCTGTAACCTTCCCAAATTTTCAATTTGGAATGTTATACATTAGAACATCATTGCATATCATATTTTATTGCATTTTGGTTAGATACTAGAAATTCTACGCAACTCAAGGACCCACGGAGAGAGTTGGGGATTTCGTTATTTTCATATTTGAGTTTTCTCAAATTTTGAAAATAAGATCATTTCATTTCATTTATTTTATCTTCAGTTATTCCAATTATAAAAATAAGAGAGAGGGAATAAAATGACTTTTCCAAAATAAAGGAATATTAATGATTTAATAAAAAAATCAAATAAGATTTTATTTTATTTGAATTTAGGAAAATACGCGTTTTTCAAAATTGCATTTAGGCCCCAAATAAATGTTCAATTTGTCCGGCTTGATTTTAGAAGGCGGGGAAATTTTTTTCGGGATTTTTGGAGTCTGTTTAGTATTTCTTTTATTTGTATTTCTACGCGAAACTATTTTTTATTAAAAACGCGAACCGACCTTGGGCCGTGTTCGGCCAGGACTCCGCCTGGCCGGGCCTCTATAAGCGCCGCCCGAGCCCGTCAGCCCAAGCCGCCCAGCGCACCAAACCCTAGCCGATCCATGCCGCCGCCGGGACCCGCCCGAGCCGCCACCGCCCGCCGTCCTTCCGCCCGCCGACGCCGCCGACCCACGGACCCGCCGCCCGTCCTCACGACCCGCGGACCCGTCGCCCCCTCTCCAGAGGTAGCCGCCGCCCGCTTCGCCGGTTTTCCTCACAAAATAGTTCAGCTTTTCCGCGGTTTTTCGTTCGGTTTTGTTAAAAAAATCCTATATCTGTTTTTTTTTTGGTTTAGTTTATTTAGCGAGCGTTCGCTCGTTCATTCGTTTTAATGGACGAGTTCACCGTTTAGTTTCAGCTAACGAACGTTCGTTCGTTAAACTGTTCGTCAGTTTTTCTTTTTTCGGATTTTCTGCGATTATTTCCAATCGCGATTTCCGATCTGTTTTTCGTTCTAGTATAACTTTTCGCTCGTTTGTCGGAATCAGGTGATTCAAGCGCCTAGAGTTTCATCTCGAAACCCTCTTTCCATTTAACCAACTCAAACAAGTTTTTGCTTCTGTAAAATTTGACTTAGGTCCAAATTAGTAAACGAAGCTTGTTTCTTTCGCCGTTTGACTTTCGTTGCTTCGTTCATTTTGATTCTTTTTGCAGACCGGAGTTCTTAAGTTGAACTTTCTGGTTAGATCTCTTATTTGAGTTTTACCCATGCATTAGATGGGTACTTATTGTTTGCTTGTTTGTTTGCGATAGAGTACCCGGAGTGCGCCGCTTGCTACTTCGAATCTCTAGGTTTCACGGATCATCAGCAAGGCAAGTAACACTTTAATCATACTTTTCATTACCTAGTTTTTATTGCATTAGATCAATCCTCAAACAATTGCATGATTAGGATCTGATTAAATTATGGGTTTTGGGAATTAGATGAGGTAGTACCTATTGCCTATTTTATTATCAAACCCTTGGGAGTTACCTCTACGTTTGCTTATTATGCCATGCTATGCCAGTAGACGTGGATTGGGTGAGTGTATCCATGACAGATGTGAGATTGTAATTTAATGGTTTATTTAAGGTGGAAACTTAAACACACATCTGGGTGGATTGAGGCACCTGGGTATTCCAGCGATTGCCTGCTTTTCTTTATGCACCGCCACCCAGGCTCAAAGGGATCATGAGATTTTTCATGCTAGAAACTTCCGTGTGCAGCCCCAAGCTACTATGGGCTCTAGCATAGTTTACTAAGTAGTGTGAACTCTTACAGTGGTAGACTAGCAGATGTAGGGGATATAGGTTGGTACTGTCTACCCGATTGTAAGGTGCAAACGCTTCTGAAAGACTATGTCTCGGTCATCCATTTCTCAAACACCATGTAGTGCGAGAATCCCAATGGAGGAGATCGAGTCTTATGGGGAAAAATGCGCAAACCTCTGCAGAGTGTATAAACTAATCATGGTTAGCCGTGTCCCCGGTTATGGACGTTTCAAGTATCTAGTACTTGGATTATCATGTGAATCTCATCATGTTACTTTAACTAATATTGTTGGGTTTAATGATGATGCTTAATTTGGATTGAGAGGATGTCTATCTTCTCAATGTTTAACAACCACCATGATAGTTAAATAAAATTTATTCCTTTGCAGTTGGGAAAAATTGGCTTTACGCAAAACTGTAACCATAGAGCTTTCCACCAGCCATATATGCATGTAGTATAGCATTACTCTTTCTTTTCTCTCTATGTGTTACATTGCCAACATATTCCATGTGTTGACCCGTTTTCGGGCTGCAACGTTCATGTTGCAGACTTTTCAGACGATGAGTAAGGTGCTGTAGGTCGTGGTTCTATACTCAGTGATGTCGTTGGAGTTGATGGACTCACTTATCTTCCAAGCCTTCCGCTGTTATCATTATTAGATGGCCTTAAGCCATATTTATTGTAATAAGTTCTCTTTTGAGACATTCGATGTAATAAGTGTGTGATTGCTACTCTGTTATAAATCCTTCAAGTATTGTGCGTGTCAGCATTACTGATCCAGGGATGACACTGAAGCACAGAGATCAGTCTGTTTGGGGTCTGGTCGCTACAAGATGGTATCAGAGTACACGCTGACTGTAGGACACGACCACTAAGCTAAATCCCTAGATCACTACTCACTCTTCTCATTTCTGACTCCTCATCTTTTTTACTCTTTTAGGATGGCGGATGCAAGGAACAAGTTCATGCAACCAGATGAGGATACACCCTTTGGACGCCACTTGAAGGAAGTCACTAGATACCTGAACATCGGAGTACCAAGCTTCACCAGGACTTACAACGCCACTTTACCCAAAGAGGAGCGCTGGATGATTCAAGTTCAAGTTCCAGGAGGACATTCCCGACAGTCCCTGAGCCCATAGAGTTTTCCTTAGATGCACCAACCTGGAGTCTAGGAAAGAGTATGGCAGCCCACATCACAATGGGACGCATTGGAGAAGTTTACCACCAGGATCTCAAGGATACTATCTACCAGATTTGCGGGTGCCCAGATGAGCAATGGGAGATGATCAGCACCAGGAAGGATAGATCAATCGCAGCTTTTATCCAGGAGTTAAACCAGCACATTCGACGCCAGGAGAACCAGATGTGCACAGGCATGATAGATCTGCAGAAGGCCTTGACCAAGATCACGGAGCTGGAGGAAGAACTCAAGGCTACACGCGAAGATTATATGGAGGAAATCGAAGTATTAGTGGAGAAGAATGACGACCTGATCAGGAAGCTAGGAGTTTTCATGGGAGACCCCGCGCCAGGAGGAGATGATGACGATTCCACTTGCCCAGATAACTATATCATCATCAACGACACCGACTCGGACCCAGACGACAGCGATGATGACTATGTTGATGAAGCTGGAGCGGATATCATGGAGTCTTCATCGGAGCAGTTTTTCTAGTCGACCACCATAACAGTAGTAGTACTCCCCCATGTATTTAGTATCGTCCGAGCACTTTTAACCAATAATTAGACCGTTGTATGCCCTTGTTTGAATTGAATGAAGTGATTTTGTTTGCTTTTGTCTCATGTGCATATGGGTAGTGTTTTCTCTCTAGACCTCATTCTATTCTATTTTCTCTTCTTTTCTAAACCCTCAGATGCCTCGGAGACATGACAATGGATTTGCTTTCCCACCGGAGCTCACCCAGTTGATCCAGCAGCAGAATGCGTTGATGCAGTTGCTAGTCTAGAATCAGAACCAGGGGAACAACAACAACAACAACCCACCACCTCCACCACCTGTTGATCACTTAACTCGTTTCCTTAGACTGAATTCGCCGGTGTTCTCCAGTAGCACCGAGCCGATAGTTGCAGATGATTGGCTCCGCAAGACAGGAAGGGAGTTGACCACTACAAGATGCATAGATGCGGAAAAGGTGTGTTTTGCCACACATCAACTTGAAGGACCCGCAGCATCATGGTGGGAGAATTTCACAGCCACTTATCCTATCGACACTGTCACATGGGATCAGTTTCAGCAGGCTTTCCATACTTCCCATGTTTCAGCAGGAGCTATGGCCATGAAGAAGCGTGAGTTTGGCAACTTGCGCCAAGGAGGACGGACAGTTAGCCAGTATGTGGATGACTTTAGTAATTTAGCACGTTATGCCCCAGATGACGTTGCTACGGATGCAGCTAAGCAGGAGAAGTTTCTGGAAGGACTGAATGATGAGCTGAGCATGTAGTTGATGGTAGCAAGCTTCAACAACTACCAGGAGCTGGTAGATCGTGCTCTCATGATTGAAGGGAAGCAGCAGCAGATTGAAAACTGCAAGAGGAAGTATGGGCAAGGGAAGTACAATTCTGGAGCTCAGCAGAAGCCACGTTTTACTCCTAAACCAGGAGGACATTTTTAGCATACCCATGGAGGAGGGAATTCGCATAATCATAATGGCCCCAAGAATGTAACGGGAATGGAGGAAGCAACGACCAGAACCGTACTGCTAGTCTTGAGCTTGCGTTGGTTTTCCCCGAAGAGGAGAGGTTGATGCAGCACAGTAGCGTAAGTATTTCCCTCAATTTTTGAGAACCAGGGTATCAATCCATTAGGAGGCCACGCACAAGTCCCTCGTACCTACACAAAACGATAGCTACTCGCAACCAACGCGATTAGGGGTTGTCAATCCCTTCACGGTCACTTACGAGAGTGAGATCTGATAGAGATAATATTTTTGGTATTTGTGGTATAAAGATGCAAAGTGAAAAGTAAAAAAGCAAAGTAAAAACAAAGCAAGTATAAAAACGATAGAGATTGATATGATGAGAATAGACCCGGGGGCCATAGGTTTCACTAGTGGCTTCTCTCAAGAGCATAAATATTCTACGGTGGGTGAACAAATTACTGTTGAGCAATTAACAGAATTGAGCATAGTTATGAGTATATCTAGGTATGATCATGTATATAGGCATCACGTCCGAGACAAGTAGACCGAAACGATTCTGCATCTACAAACTATACTCCACTCATCGACCGCTATCCCAAGATGCATCTAGAGTATTAAGTTAAAAACAGAGCAACGCCTTAAGCAAGATGACATGATGTAGAGGAATAAATTCATGCAATATGATAAATACCCCATCTTGTTATCCTCGATGGCAACAATACAATACGTGCCTTGCAACCCTTTCTGTCACTGGGTAAGGACACCGCAATATTGAACCCAAAGCCATGCACTTCTCCCATTGCAAGAACTACCAATCTTGTTGGTCAAACCAAACGGATAATTCGAAGAGACTTGCAAAGATAACTCAATCATACATAAAAGAATTCGGAGAAGATTCAAATATTATTCATAGATAAGCTGGATCATAAACCCACAATTCATCGGTCTCAACAAACACACCGCAAAAAGAAGATTACATCGAATAGATCTCCACGAGAGAGGGGGAGAACATTGTATTGAGATCCAAAAGAGAGAAGAAGCCATCTAGCTACTAGCTATGGACCAAGGTCTGAAGTAAACTACTCACACTTCATCGGAGAGGCTATGGTGTTGATGTAGAAGCCCTCCGTGGTGGATGCCCCCTCCGACGGAGCTCCGGAACAGGGCCCAAGATGGGATCTCGTGGATACAGGAAGTTGCGGCGGTGGAATTAGGTTTTTGGCTCCTGTTCTGATCGTTTGGGGCACGTAGGTATATATAGGAGGAAGGAGTTCATCGATGGAGCATCAGGGGGCCCACGAGGGGCGCGCCTAGGGGCGCGCCCACCCTCGTGACCGCCTCCAATGTTCCTTGGCGAGGGTCCAAGTCTCCTAGATCACGCTCGTGAGAAAATCACGTTTCCGAAGGTTTCATTCCGTTTGGACTCTGTTTGATATTCTGTTTCTTCGAAATACTGAAAAAGGCAAAAAACAGCAATTCTGGACTGGGCCTCCGGTTAATAGGTTAGTCGCAAAAGTAATATAAAAGTGGAAAATAAATCCCATTATAGTCCAAATCAATAGATAAAGTAGCATGGAGCAATCAAAAATTACAGATACGTTGGAGACGTATCAGGCATCCCCAAGCTTAATTCCTGCTCGTCCTCGAGTAGGTAAATGATAAAAAGAGAATTTTTGATGCGGAGTGATACTTTGGCATAATTTCAATGTAAATCTTCTTAATCATGGTATGAATATTCAGATCCAAAAGATTCAAGACAAAAGTTCATAGTTACATAAAAATAATAATACTTCAAGTATACTAACTAAGCAATTATGTCTTCTCAAATAACATGGCCAAAGAAAGTTATCCCTACAAAATCATATAGTCTGGCTATGCTCCATCTTCCCCACACAAAGTATTTAAATCATGCACAACCCCGATGACAAGCCAAGCAATTGTTTCATTCTTTAACATTTTCAAAACTTTTTCAATCTTCACACAATACATGAGCGTGAGCCATGGATATAGCACTATATGTGGAATAGAACGGTGGTTGTGGAGAAGACAAAAAGAGGGAAGATAGTCTCACATCAACTAGGCGTATCAACGGGCTATGGAGATGCCCATCAATAGATATCAATGTGAGTGAGTAGGGATTGCCATGCAACAGATGCACTAGAGCTATAAGTATATGAAAGCTCAACAAAAGAAACTAAGTGGGTGTGCATCCAACTCACTTGCTCATGAAGACCTAGGGCATTTGAGGAAGCCCATCATTGGAATATACAAGCCAAGTTCTATAATGAAAAATTCCCACTAGTATATGAAAGTGACAAAATGAGAGACTCTCTATCATGAAGATCATGGTGCTACTTTGAAGCACAAGTGTGGTAAAAGGATAGTAACATTATCCCTTCTCTCTTTTTCTCTCATTTTTTTGGGCCTTTTCTCCCTTTTTTATGGCCTCTTTTTTTTTGGTCCGGAGTCTCATCCCGACTTGTGGGGGAATCATAGTCTCCATCATCTTTTCCTCACTTGGGACAATGCTCTAATAATGATGATCATCACACTTTTATTTTTCTTACAACTCAACAATTACAACTCGATACTTAGAACAAAATATGACTCTATATGAATGCCTCCGTGGTGTATCGATATGCAATGAAACATGAGTGACATGTATGAAAGAATTATGAACGGTGGCTTTGCCACAAATACGATGTCAACTACATGATCATGCTAGCAATATGACAATGACGGAGTGTGTCATAATAAACGGAATGGTGGAAAGTTGCATGGCAATATATCTCGGAATGGCTATGGAAATGCCATGATAGGTAGGTATGGTGGCTGTTTTGAGGAAGGTATATGGTGGGTGTATGATACCGCTAAAGGTGCGGTATTAGAGAGGCTAGCAATGGTGGAAGGATGGGAAATAGTGTGTATAATCCATGGACTCAACATTAGTCATAAAGAACTCATATACTTATTGCAAAAATCTAGAAGTTATCAGAGCAAAGTATTACGCGCATGCTCCAAGGGGGATAGATTGGTAGGAAAAGACCATCGCTCGTCCCCGACCGCCACTCATAAGGAAGACAATCAATAAATAAATCATGCTCTGAGTTCATCACATAACGGTTCACCATACGTGCATGCTACGGGAATCACAAACTTCAACACGAGTATTATTTAAATTCACAACTACTCAACTAGCATGACTCTAATATCACCATCTTCATATCTCAAAACAATTATCAAGCATCAAACTTGTCTTAGTATTCAACGCACTCAAAAGAAAGTTTCACATATCTTGAATACTAAGTATATTAACATTAAGCAAACTACCATGCTATTAACGACTCTCAAAATAATCTAAGTGAAGCATGAGAGATCAAGTTTCTTTAAAACAAATCCACCACCGTGCTCTAAAAGATCTAAGTGAAGCACTAGAGCAAAAATTATCACGCTCAAAAAGATGTAAGTGAAGCACTATGAGCAAAACTATCAAGCTCAAAAGATATAAGTGAAGCACATAGAGTATTCTATCAAATTCCAATTCATGTATGGCTCTCTCAAAAGGTGTGTACAGCAAGGATGATTGTGGTAAAGTAACAAGCAAAGACGCAAATAATACAAGACGCTCCAAGCAAAACACATATCATGTGGTGAATAAAAATATAGCTCCAAGTAAATTACCGATGGAAGTGGACGAAAGAGGGGATGCCTTCCGGGGCATCCCCAAGCTTTGACCTTTTGGTGTCCTTAGATTATCTTGGGGGTGCCATGTGCATCCCCAAGCTTAGGCTCTTGCCATTCCTTGTTCCATAATCCATCAAAAGAATTCACCCAAAACTTGAAAACTTCACAACACAAAACTCAATAGAAATCTCGTGAACTCCGTTAGAGAAAGAAAACAAAAGACTACTTTAAGGTACTATAATGAACTCATTCTTTATTTATATTGGTGTTAAACCTACTGTATTCCAACTTCTCTATGGATCATAAACTATTTTACTAGCCATAGATTCATCAAAATAAGCAAACAACACACGCAAAACAGAATCTGTCAAAAACAGAACAGTCTGTAGTAATCTGTAACTAACGCAAACTTCTGGAACTCAAAAAATTCTATCAAAATTATAAGACCTGGAAAATTTGTTTATTGATCAGCATCAGTTGGAATCAATATTTTATCACGTTCTGGTGATTTTTAAAAATTCGGTCACTGAACACAAAGTTTCTGGAAATTACAGCAAGATCAAATAACTATCATCCAAGAAGATCCAATAGGTTTAACTTGGCACAAACACTAATTTCAAGATAAAACCACATCTAAACAGAGGCTAGATGGATTATTTATTCCTAAACAGAAGCAAAAACTAAAAAACTAAAAATAAAATTGGGTTGCCTCCCAACAAGCGCTATCGTTTAACGCCCCTAGCTAGGCATAAAAGCAAGGATATATCTAGGTATTGCCATCTTTAGTAGGCAATCCATAAGTGGCTCTCATAATACACTACTGGAATCTGGCACTTTGCCATCTGCCATGGCAGATGGCAAAGGCATGGTCGGTGGATGGCAAAGGCTTTGCCATCTGCCAGCGGATGGCAAACAGTTTGTCTGAAACCTTGCCGGTAAAGGCTTCTTTGCCGTCTGCTGGCTGAAGGCAAAGAGCCTATGGCTTTGCCATCTGCTGGCAGATGGCAAAGCCTCTTAACGGGGTTAGCCCCGTTAGAAGGCTAACGGAATACTTTGCCATCTGCTGGCAGATGGCAAAGGCTGCATGCTTTGCCGTCTGCCAGCAGATGGCAAAGAGCTTTGCCATCTGCTGGCAGATGGCAAAGAGCCCAAATAGGCCAGCCCAAATTTTACATGTAGATGACACGTGGCCTCTTTGCCATCTGCCGGTGATGGCAAAGTTTTGCCATCTGCCAAATAGATGGCAAAGTGACTATATTGCCCCATTTAATTTTGTTTTTTCTTATATCAATTCATTTTCACAGAAATCAAACACAAATATATTTATATGACCAATATAGCATATTCAACACATATTACCAATAGTCATGAACACATATGTATCCAACACATGTTACCAATAGTAGCAAGTTTCATCCGTACATATACATAGTTTCATCAATATTACACAGTTTCATCCATAGGTAGCAAGTTTCACAAGGTCAAAACAGATTCATCTCGGGATCTATGCCGCAGACTGTATAGCAACAGATATGTGCTCCTCGTTCTTATTTCCCGAAATAGCATGTGGCCCACGGATTAGATAAATCCGTCAGTTAGCTGCGACGCGGATCAGACGGACGAGGACGGATTGGGCCGTTGAGTCATCGATTCGTGCTCTCCGTACCCCTCTTCTGCATCTTCATTCGCTTGCAACTCATGAGCAGCAACATTCGGTTCACCTCCTTCCTCTGCCTCTCCAACTTCAACACCGGCGCTAACCTGAAAAAAATCACATTGGATTAGCACAATGGCTACAATATTAGTAGCTATCAACGACTGGTTTGCTCAAACACCTGGAAAGAGAGCGAGGAAACCACAGAGTTCTCGCTACTCACAGGCACACGATCATCTCCCTGGTTAACTGACGCTTCTGAATCTGTGTTTGCCTGCATTGGCCTACTATCAGATTTACATAGTCAGGAAGAAGAGTATTCAAGATTTAGACAGCAGAGCAAGCGTACCTGAATCGAACCATTGCAGCCTTGGAGCATTCTTCAGTTCTGGTCAACGAAGATGCAGTCCGGGAAACTTTTGAAGCTCCCATCTTGGCCCTCTCAAGTCCGAATGGCTGTGAGCTACTCCATGAGCCAGACCCCATCGCCCATTTGTACACACTCACGCCATATCTCCCGTCCATTAGGCTCCAGCACCTGAGAACAGTTGCCACATGCATTTATTCATGTCCCTGCTTCAATAAACAAAATGACAGGTATGCACAGAACAGTTTTTGCAAATCAAGTCAGCCTTGGCATAATTTTTCATTATGTGCTATTCTAACAGAACTGTAACCGAGATAAGGTACCAGAATTATTTCGTACATACAGTTTCTATTAAACGTGATTCAGACATAATATGAAGCAACTGCAGAAGCAAGCATCATAGCAATAGTTTCAGATAAAAATTCAGATAACTGGAATCTTACAACCGTAACAAGAAAAAACACATACATCTCACAGATATACGAAACCAACTAATCCTGATGAACAGATTACAGATTATACAATACAGACAGGAAAAAATGCATGTTCTGATTATCTGAAAGTAGTATTTTGCTGACTTATAAGTAAATGTCCCAGATAATTATTTCAGCCTAAGTTCTGCTGGCTTCTGACAGTTGTTCCGTCGGTGCCCTTCAACGCCACAGTTCTTGCATCTAGCCGGTTTACGTGGCTGTTTTGGCACATCCCCGCGTTCAAGGCAAGTTGTGCGCTTGTGTCGCACAGTCTTCTCCGAAGCCGTGACCCTGCCTGCGCAAGGAGCTCTGCCTAGAGCAGCAGCACCCACACGCACTCTGCTAGACATTGTATGAAAAAAAATGACCTATTTCTCTCACTGTACTGAAACTGAATCATGACTGCATCATATAAGGCAAATGGTTCTCTCCCATATGCATATTTCCTGTCTACTTTCCCAGCAGTACTAATTTCGCATCAGTATTAATCATGGCTGATACCATATTGCAACAGTATTGTTTCTAATCTATCTATTATTATAACAAGAGACAAACAAGCCATCACGTTTGTCCACACAGATTAAATTATCTTGACCGTCATACTAGAAATTAACGGTTGAGATATAAAAATATAGCGTTACATATGAATATTATTATGTAGAAGCAGGTTAACATGTCACGTGTCATGTACAAAAACTTCTAAACATGACTTTTGTCCAACTCATATGACTTTCTCCACACAAAAAAAGTAAAGCACGGCAGCAACACAGATGAAAAAGGGAAAGTACAGCAGCCAAATAGAATGAGGAGTCCTTGCCTTTCTACACCCAAAGGAAAGAAAAGTACGGCAGCCCAGATTAAAGAAAAGGGAAAGTACCGTAGCCAAACAAGGAAGAGTCCTGTTCGGAGGAAAAGACAGGGAGGAGTCGGAGCACCCTGCAAAAAGATGTGATTCTCACAAAAAAAAGAATCAGCGCAATATTATCAATCCGAACTCTTCCATCAGCGTTCATAAAATATAGAAAATTCAGACCCCCTCCCCCCCTTGATTTAGTGATTCACATTGGGATATATAATAGACTCTTTACCCTGATGATGTAGGAAAATAAAAACGATGCAGTGCGTACATGAATGAGCTGCCAGCCGTGCGGTCCGTCGCATGCCCTAGGCAAATCATCTTATACAAATATATATATCAAACTCAGCATGAGATTATATGGCTGGGGCAGCTTGCGGCGCGTCGACGGACGTCGCAGTAGGATAAGCCAAACAAGAGACTCTCTAGGCTGATTGAAAATAGACGTACGTGTACATATGCATACCAAAGAGAGTGACAAATATATTTAAAAATACTTTTGTCTAATAGTAGTAAGTATGCGTATAATATGATGTTAGCTCCTTCTAAAAAACGATTTATATTTCCATTCTTGCATTTTTTTGCTAAATCATTGCAGTGGTTGAGATTCAGAAAAAAATGATAACGCATGCAAATGTTTCAGTTTATAGGGAATACTCCTGATGAAACAAATGTCACCGGGTGGACCACGTGAAAGCATCAAGAATGTAGATGCACAAAAAGAACCATACATCACAAGATATAAGGCACATCAGTAAACATGCAGTCGCTGCTTTAAAAAAATATGCGAGAAGATGATTCAAAACTGTTTTTCCAAGAAGATGTTTTCAAACTTTGACAACTAATACAAAAAATATATACACAGTAATACACACACCGGACATGTAAGAGTAACAACGCCGAATTGACACATAGATGTAAGATGCCAATACATAGATTTAGCTCTTGATTTAAACTTATTAAGTGTTCTTTGGTGCCATTGCCAAGCCAAGATTTATAATACAAATAGGCCGAGAATAATGTGTCAAGCCAAATTTTATAAAATTAGAAGCTTATATATTTATAATATTTTGACTGTCCAATTCGTATGAACAATATAATCACTTTTAGTTCTGAGACCCTATGAAATTTTGAATTACACGTGCAAATAGATGTTAAAACTCTAGTTGCGCAAATGCGCAGGTGACCCTGCTAGTTATATGCATTTTACCAAATACTGCCTACAGAAATGAACATGTCATCTCAGACGTCTCATCGCAGTTCATGCTATATTACATATACATGATACCGGTGATTTTCAATCTGAATCCCTAAATAAACATGCAATTACTCTGCAAATATGCCGTATCTTTGTGTCCGGCCCCGTGTCTTTGGGTCGGCTGCAAACACATGTGTGCTTTCCTAGTTAGCTAGCCATTTTGTGCAACTATTCGGCCATGCACCAAGAACGGCCACGCACACGGTGTAGAAGACACATATTCTAGCTGCCTATCCGGACGGCAACAACGTCTTCAAAACGATTTTGTGGTTGGCTGTAATTTGGAGCAACAAACGGCAAGCGAGCTAACTGAATCACCAAGCAGAAGATCCTAATAAAACGGTCGTGGATATGAGGATGTTGAGAAGAAGGTCTGAGCGAGAGACTCTCTTTTCTCCTCAGTGAGCTCAGTTTTAAAAAAAGAGGTATGTGGTTCTTTTCTTTATGCAGAGAAAATATTGTAGTTTGCAAAAAACTGCAGTATTAAAATCACAATTTTTAGAGACAATCAAACAACCCTTTGTAATAAAAACCACGGTATTATAAAAAGCTGCAGTATTCTAAGAATACTTAGAAAATACTTTGTTATCAAACGGGGCCTCAACTACCTAGCCATTAGCAGTGCAAGCACACGCCTGCTGGGGTTTGCACTGGATGATAGAACGGCCACACAAAGCTCAGACCATAGCCCCAAACTAGTTAGCACGACTGCACAAGCACAACACCCACATACAGGCACTCGCAGAAAAATCCCCAAAACCCAATCGAGCCAGGCAGCCAGCAAGACTGCGAGCGTAACCTAGCCGCCGCTGGCTCGCTGCCATAGGGCTCCGCCTCGCCGGGCAGCCGGCCGCCGGGCACCTGGTCGAGAT
This sequence comes from Aegilops longissima, assembly GCA_021605205.1. Lineage (NCBI taxonomy): Eukaryota > Viridiplantae > Streptophyta > Magnoliopsida > Poales > Poaceae > Aegilops > Aegilops longissima. Next base: position 676,940,642 of record CM038682.1, on the reverse strand, counting down.
CCACGGATGGGGAAACCAAATGAAGCAGTCCCGGGCAGCGGCGGCAGAGCATCGAGCTCGTGCAAACGCGTAAGAACTGCAGTTTGCAAAATCAGCAAGCGCCGGTAGTCTAATCTATTTTCTTCTGATGTTGATCTCCAATTTCTAGCCAATTGCTATACATGGTCAGTGCTGAACATGGTGATGTTATAACCTGAATCTGAATTGTCGATGGCGCCATGGCGGGAGGGGCCGCGGGGAGGGGGCGGCGCCGTGGCCTGGCTCGGTGGAGGGGCGGGCTACGGTGGCGGGGAGGGCATGGGCACGCCATGGTGGCCGGAGGGCAGGTGGCGGGAGGGCTGGGAGGGGCGCCGCAGCCTGGAACGGTGGAGGGACGAGCGAGGGCGGGCTGTGTGGCGGGAGGGGCGGGGAGGGCTGCGGTGGCGGGAGGGGCGGGCTGGCGGTGTTGGGCGGTGGCGGGCGGGCGGCGGTCTTTGGGTCGTCCGTGGCTGGTCTTGTGGGTGCGGTTTGGGGTTGGGTTTTTTAGACAAGTGGTGGGTGGGTGAGGTGGTGGAGAGAGAGGGGGTGGGGCGGGCTGGGAGAGAGGGAGGAGATTTTTAGAAGAAGAGAGGGAGGAGATAGTCGACCTCTTTGCCATCACCAATGGATGGCAAAGGCCCATATCTTTGCCATCGCCAATGGTGGCAGATGGCAAAGAGGTGAAACTCTTGGGCCGTTATAGCGCCGCCATCCACTGGGCCCCACCCACTTCTTTGCCATCTCGCCAACAGACGGAAAGATTCTTTGCCATCTTTGGCGGCAGATGGCGAAGAGGTGGGTTGACAGCCGTTACAACATCGACCCCTACTCACCTCTTTGCCATCTCGCCGGCAGATGGCAAGATTATTTGCCATCCACTAGCAGATGGCAAAGAATTGGCTGATGGCAACCATGTTCTTTGCCGTCTGTCAGCTTTTTTGCCATCTGTTTTTATAAGCAGATGGCAAAGACATTCTTTGCCATCGGTGGCGATGGCAAAGAGTGGCTGATGGCAAATTCGATTTCAAAGAGTGATATATTCATATGGTAATTTTATTTTCTTTCTAGGGAAGTGTTCCATGCCTTTCTTTAATGGAAATTGGAATCTAATATTCCCTTCCTTCATATCAATAATTGCACCAATCGTTCTAAGGAAAGGTCTACCAAGAATAATAGGACATGAAGGATTGCAATCTATATCAAGAACGATAAAATCTACGGGCACATAATTCCTATTTGCAACAATAAGAACATCATTAATTCTTCCCATAGGCTTTTCAATAGTGGAATCCGCAAGATGCAAGTTTAGAGAGCAATCATCAAAGTCACGGAAATCTAGCAAATCACACAAAGTTTTGGGAATAGTGGAGACACTAGCACCCAAATCAAACAAAGCATTAAACTCATGATCTTTAATTTTAATTTTAATAGTGGGTTCCCACTCATCATAGAGTTTCCTAGGGATAGAAACTTTCAACTCAAGTTTTTCTTCATAAGATTGCATCAAAGCATCAACAATGTGTTCAATAAAGGCCTTATTTTGACTATAAGCATGAGGAGAATTTAGCACGGATTGCAACAAGGAAATACAATCAATTAAAGAGCAATTTTCATAATTAAATTCCTTGAGATCCAATATAGTGGGTTTAGCAATATCTAGATTTTTATTTCTTCCAATCCCACTTTTATCAATTTCATCAAGATCTAAAAACTCCGAATTCTTAAAACGCCTTCTAGGTAAAGGAAGATCATATTCAGTTTCATCAAGATTCATATTGCAAAAAAAAAGATTTAATAGGGGACACATCAATAACTTTTAGATCTTCATCTTGATTTTCATAGGAATTCAGTTTAGCGGCCATCTTATTGACTAAGGTAGCTTGCATATCCGAAATTTCAGCGGTCATCTTTTCAAGACAAGCAATTTGGGCTCTTATACCATCAAATTCTTTGGACATATCATCGAGCTCTTTATTCATATAACTCATAAAACTCTTTTGTTCCTTAAGCTCGTTTCTAAAGAAATTATTATGCTCAAATTGCAAAACCACAAACTTCCTGACATTGTTTTCGATCTCCTCTAGCCTTTTAAGGTGAAGATCACCAAATTTAGGTAGGGACATCGCGACAAACAAGCAAACTTAACACATGAGCAAACAAACGGATGAGGAAAAGGCAAAGGGAAAAAGAGGAGGAGATTGGGAAAGAGAGGGCGAAAAAAACGGCAAGGGTGAAGTGGGGGAGAGGAAAGCTAGAGGCAAATGGCAAATAATGTAATGCGAGAGATAGGGATTGTGATGGGTACTTGGTATGTTGACTTTTGCGTGAACTCCCCAGCAACGGCGCTAGTAATCCTTCTTGCTACGTCTTGAGCTTGCGTTGGTTTTCCCCGAAGAGGAGAGGATGATGCCGCACATTAGCGTAAGTATTTCCCTTAGTTTTTGAGAACCAAGGCATCAATCCAGTAGGAGGCCACGCACAAGTCCCTCGTACCTGCACAAAACGATAGCTACTCGCAACCAACGCGATTAGGGGTTGTTAATCCCTTCACGGTCACTTACGAGAGTGAGATCTGATAGAGATAATATTTTTGGTATTTTTGGTATAAAGATGCAAAGTGAAAAGTAAAAAGCAAAGTAAAAACAAAGCAAGTATAAAAACGAAAGAGATTGATATGATGAGAATAGACCCGGGGGCCATAGGTTTCACTAGTGGCTTCTCTCAAGAGCATAAATATTCTACGGTGGGTGAACAAATTACTATTGAGAAATTGATGAATTGAGCATAGTTATGAGTATATCTAGGTATGATCATGTATATAGGCATCACGTCCGAGACAAGTAGACCAAACGATTCTCGCATCTACTACTATTACTCCACTCATCGACCGCTATCCAGCATGCATCTAGAGTATTAAGTTAAAAACAGAGTAACGCCTTAAGCAAGATGACATGATGTAGAGGAATAAATTCATGCAATATGATAAATACCCCATCTTGTTATCCTCGATGGCAACAATACAATGCGTGCCTTGCAACCCCTTCTGTCACTGGGTAAGGATACCGCAAGATTGAACCCAAAGCCATGCACTTCTCCCATTGCAAGAACTACCAATCTAGTTGGCCAAACCAAACGGATAATTCGAAGAGACTTGCAAAGATAACTCAATCATACATAAAAGAATTCGGAGAAGATTCAAATATTATTCATAGATAAGCTGGATCATAAACCCACAATTCATCGGTCTCAACAAACACACCGCAAAAAGAAGATTACATCGAATAGATCTCCACGAGAGAGGGGGAGAACATTGTATTGAGATCCAAAAAGAGAGAAGAAGCCATCTAGCTACTAGCTATGGACCCGAAGGTCTGAAGTAAACTACTCACACTTCATCGGAGAGGCTATGGTGTTGATGTAGAAGCCCTCCGTGGTGGATGCCCCCTCCGCGGAGCTACGGAACAGGCCCTAAGATGGGATCTCGTGGATACAGGAAGTTGCGGCGGTGGAATTAGGTTTTTGATTCCTGTTCTTATCGTTTGGGGGTACGTAGGTATATATAGGAGGAAGGAGTACGTCGGTGGAGCATCAGGGGGCCCACGAGGCAGGGGGGCGCCCCCCACCCTCGTGACCGCCTCCGATGTTCCTTGGCGTAGGGTCCAAGTCTCCTAGATCACGTTCGGTGAGAAAATCACGTTTCCGAAGGTTTCATTCCGTTTGGACTCCGCTTGATATTCATTTCTTCAAATAATCAAAAAGGCAAAAAACAACAATTCTGGGCCTGGCCTCCGGTTAATAGGTTAGTCCCAAAGTAATATAAAAGTGGAAAATAAATCCCATTATAGTCCAAAACAATAGATAAAGTAGCATGGAGCTATCAAAAATTATAGATACGTTGGAGACGTATCACGTACCAACCCGTCAACCCCAGCCAAGAGAGACCTGAGCCAAGTCACTTGCTATAAGTGTCAGAAGACTGGACATTATGCCAATGAATTTCCTGAAGCCCAGAATGGAAATTGAAATGGAAGCTTAGGGAAGAAGCCGAACCCTTTCAATATGGGACAGGTGAACCACGTTAACGTGGAAGAGGTTGAAGCTCAGCCAGATGCAGTAATAGGTAAGTTTTTGGTTAAGTCATTTACTGCACTCGTTCTTTTTGATACTGGTGCATCACATTCATACATATCAAGGGGATTTGTGGATAAGTATAAACTGCCAACCCAAGCCCTTAGGACACCCATGTTAGTAACCTCGCCTGGAGCAGAGTATATGGCTAGTTTATGGTGTGATCGGTTACCATTAAGGATTGGTAACTACGTGTTTCCCTCGGACCTAACAGTATTGGAATCGCAAGGATTGGATGGGATATTAGGCATGGATTGGTTATCGAAGTATGGAGGGAACATTGAATGCGCCAGTAAGACGATTTTGTTTACGACACCAGAAGGAAGAAGAATCAAGTATGTATCCCGGCACGTGCCGAAGAGGACTCAAGTAAATTCCTTATCAGGAGTTGTGCAGGAGGAAGTACCAGTGGTGAAGGATTTCCCTGACGTATTTCCAGAGGAGTTGCCAGGCATGCCACCGGATAGAGACATTGAGTTTTTTATTGAGCTTTTGCCAGGCATAGGGCCAATATCTAAGAGACGTACCGGATGCCCACACAAAATTTGGCGGAAATTAAGAAGCAGATTAAGGAGTTACTGGATAAAGGCTTTATTCGCCCAAGTTCTTCACCTTGGGGATCGCCAGTATTTCTAGTGGAGAAGAAGGATGGATCATTGAGGATGGTTGTTGATTGTCGAGGATTGAATGAAGTGACAATTAAGAACAAGTACCCGTTGCCGATGATCAACGATTTGTTTGACCAATTGCAAGGAGCTAAGGTATTTTCCAAGATCGATTTGCGATCAGGATACCATCAGTTGAAGATTAGAGTGCAGGATATACCTAAGACGGCTTTTACCACCAGGTACGGGCTATATGAGTATACCGTTATGTCATTTGGTCTGACTAACGCACCTGCCTATTTCATGAACATGATGAACAAGGTGTTTATGGAGTTTTTGGATAAGTTTGTCATGGTGTTCATTGATGACATTTTGGTCTACTCCAAGAATGAAGAGGAGCATAAGGAGCATCTGCGTTTTGTACTTGAGAAGCTCAGAGAACATCAGTTATATGCCAAGTTCAGCAAATGTGAGTTTTGGTTGAAAGAAGTTGGATTCCTTGGACACGTTATATCCGGAGAAGGAATAGCAGTAGATCCCACCAAGGTTGACACTGTGACAAACTGTGAAGCCCCAACAACCGTTGGAGAGATCCGGAGTTTTCTTGGACTCGCAGGATACTACTGGAGGTTCATTGAGAATTTCTCAAAAATTGCGAAACCCATGACGGAGTTGTTGAAGAAGGATACCAAGTTCAAATGGACTGAAGAATGTGAGGCCAGTTTCCAGGAGTTGAAGAAACGTTTGGTTACATCACCAGTGTTGATTCTGCCAGATCAGCGCAAGGATTACGAGGTGTATTGCGACGCTTCACGTCAAGGACTTGGAGTCGTGCTTATGTAGGAGGGAAGAGTTGTTTCGTATGCCTCACGACAGCTTAAGCCTCATGAGTTGAACTATGCCACACATGATTTGAAGTTAGCAGCCGTAGTGCCTGCATTGAAGACATGGAAACATTTTCTCATTGGAAACCATTGTGAGGTGTACACGGATCACAAGAGTTTGAAGTACATTTTCACACAGAAGGAGCTGAATCTCAGACAAAGGACATGGTTGGAGCTCATCAAGGATTATGATATGATATTGCATTATCATCCCGGAAAGGCTAACGTAGTAGCCGATGCGTTGAGCCGCAAGAGCCATGTCAACACACTAATGACCGAAGATTTACCGAAGGAGTTAGCCGAGGACCTTCGTGAGCTATGTTTGGAGATAGTTCCGAGAGGCTATGTAGCAGCATCGGAGATTCAGTCTACATTGATGGATAAGATCAGAGAAGCTCAGAAGACTGACAGGGAGATTGCCTCTATTAAAGAGAAGATGAACAAAGGAAAAGCTAAAGGATATCGTGAGGATGAGCACGATACCCTATGGTTTGAAGACCGTGTTTATGTGCCTAATGACATGGAGATCAGGAAGTTGATTCTGCAGGAGGCCCATGATTCACCATATTCGATTCACCCAGGAAATACCAAGATGTATTTGGATTTGAAGGATATTTTCTCATGGACTGGAATGAAGAAGGATATTGCGGAGTATGTAGCAATTTGCGATGTATGTCAGAGAGTAAAGGCAGAGCGTCAGAAGCCAGCAGGATTGTTACAGCCATTGCCAATACCCGAACGGAAGTTGGATAAGCTAGCCATGGATTTTATCATGGATTGCCCAGGAATCGTTCAGGATATGACTCAATTTGGGTTGTAGTCGATCGTTTGACGAAAGTAGCTCATTTCATCCCCGTGAAGACTACTTACAGCAGTGCGAAGTTGGCTAAGATATACATGACCAGGATTGTATGTCTGCATGGAGTTCCGGGGAGCATTGTATTAGATAGAGGAACCCAGTTTACCTCAAAGTTCTGGAATCAGTTGCACGAAACTTTGGGTACCAGACTAGAGTTCAAGATGCTTTTCATCCGCAGATGATGGATGCACCGAGAGAGTCAACCAGATTTTAGAGGATATGTTGAGAGCTTGTGCGCTAGATTATGGATCTAGTTGGGATGACAATTTGCCATATGCAGAGTTTTCTTACAACAACAGTTATCAATCCAGTTTGAAGATGGCCCCTTTCAAAGCTTTGTACGGAAGGAGGTGTAGAACACCATTGTTGTGGGATGAAGTTGGAGACTGCCAGTTGTTTGGACCAGATCTGATTAAGGAGTCTGAACAGAAGGTGAAGTTGATTCGTGATAGGCTCAAGGTAGCCCAATCCAGACAGAAGAGCTATGCAGATTCTAAACGCAAGGAGACAGTTTACGAAGTCGGTGACCGAGTTTATCTCCGTGTATCTCTACTACGAGGAGTTAAGCGCTTTGGAGTTAAGGGAAAATTAGCGCCACGATTTGTAGGACCATACAAAGTTTTGGAGCGTATGGGAGAAGTTGCTTACAAGTTGGAATTACCCGAAGGATTGTCAGGAGTTCACGATGTGTTCCACGTTTCCCAGTTGAAGAAGTGCCACGCAGAGATGGCTGATATACCACTGAGAGATACAGTGCCACTGGAGGCGATTCAGTTGGATAGCGATTTGACCTATGAGGAGAAACCAGTTAAGATTCTCGAATATGCCAGTCGAGTCACACGCAGTAAGGTTATCAAGTTTTGCAAAGTTCAGTGGACCACCATACCGAGGATGAAGCCACCTGGGAGCGAGAGGAAGATCTACGGAAGGACCACCCTCACCTATTTGCTAGCCAACCCGAATCTTGAGGGCGAGATTCATCTTAAGGGGGGTAGGTTTGTAACATCCCAAATTTTCAATTTGGAATGTTATAAATTAGAACATCATTGCATATCATATTTTATTGCATTTTGGTTAGATCCTAGAAATTCTACGCAACTCAAGGACCCTCGGAGAGAGTTGGGGATTTCGTTATTTTCATATTTGAGTTTTCTCAAATTTTGAAAATAGGATCATTTGATTTTATTTATTTTATCTTCAATTAATCCAATTATAAAAATAAGAGAGAGGGAATAAAATCACTTTCCCAAAATAAAGGAATATTGAGGATTTAATAAAAAATCAAATACGATTTTATTTTGGAGTTTTTCGCCATTTTATTTGGATTTAGGAAAAATACGCGTTTTTCAAAATTGCATTTAGGCCCCAAATAAATGTTCATCTTGTTCACTTGATTTTAGAAGTCGGGAAAATTTTATTTCGGGATTTTTGGAGTCCGTTAAGTATTTCTTTTATTTATTTTTCTGCGCGAAAGTATTTAAAAAAACGTGAACCGACCCTGGGCCGTGTTCGGCCAGGACTCCGCTTGGCCGGGCCTTTATAAGGCGCCGCCCCGATCCCGTCATTAAGCCGCCAGCTGAAACCCTAGCCGATCCGCCTTGCCGGACCCGCCGCCCGAGCCGCCGCCCGACCCACCGGACCCGCCGCCCCGCCGGAGGTAGCCATCGCCCGCCACGGCGGTTTTCCTCAGAAAACCGTTCGGTTTTTCCGCCGGTTTTTCGTTCGGTTTTGTTAAAAAAAACCTAGATCATTTTTTTTCGGTTTAGTTTATTTAGCGAGCGTTCGCTCGTTCGTTCGTTTTAACGGACGAGTTCACCGTTTAGTTTCAGTTAACGAACGTTCGTTTGTTAAACTGTTCGTCAGTTTTTCTTTTTCTCGGATTTTCCGCGATTATTTCCGACCGCGATTTCCGATCTGTTTTTCGTTCTAGTATAACTTCTCGCTCGTTTGTCAGAATCAGGCGATTCAATCGCCTAGAGTTTCATCTCGAAACCGTCTTTCCGTTTAACCAACTCAAACAAGTTTTTGCTTCTGTAAAATTTGACTTAGGTCCATATTAGTAAACGAAGCTTGTTTCTTTTGCCGTTTGACTTTCGTTGCTTCGTTTGTTTTGATTCTTTTTGCAAAGCGGAGTTCTTAAGTTGAACTTTCTGCTTAGATCTCTTATTTGAGTTTTACCCATGCATTAGCTGAGTACTTATTGTATGCTTGTTTGTTTGCGATAGAGTACCCGGAGTGCGCCGCTTGCTACTTCGAATCTCTAGGTTTCACGGATCATCAGCAAGGCAAGTAACACTTTGATCACACTTTTCATTACCCAGTTTTTATTGCATTAGATCAATCCTCAAACAATTTCATGATTAGGATCTGATTAAATTGTGGGTTTTGGGAAGTAGATGAGGTAGTACCTATTGCCTATTTTATTATCAATAAACCTGGGACTAGGAAACCCCGAACTACGAATGGAAACACTTTTTCAAGCAGGGGTAAACGGATCTGGTTAGGAAGCCAGAGATGGAAGAGAGTGTGTCGTGTCGGATCTTCAATCGGGGCAAACAACGGATGCTCGGGATAAAGCTGGACTTCGATTGGTTTTTGATGGATATGAGCTTTCCCTGAATAAGGATCAAAATATGCTTCCTAAAACAGCATGCGCAATGGTGGGCCGAGTACATAGCATAGCGTATATCAAGTATCCAACGCCTTCCGAATAAGGAATGGAAGCCGACTTAATAAAACTACATCTTGTCGATGTAGGTGTAGACAGTATTCTAAAAGGAGTGACAATATTGGGTGTAAGGATTCTTCTATGCAAACATTGACCACTCGTATGGTAGCCTCACAACCATCTACAAGGGAGACTTCCACCTCAACCTGAAGTTCACCCACGTGGAGCCTTTACTAGTCGGAGTGGTAAGACTACAACTGATCCTCTTCCCCAATGCCGCGTTGTATGTACCACCCGCCTTCTACCCTAGCCGCCCAATACCTTCTCCGCAGGACCTCAACATCCACTACTTCGCTGCACAACCTAGTTCTTCTACACCAGCAGCTATTGCTCCTAATGATCCATCATCAATCTTCTTCACTGTCAACCCGAAGCTGCCATTTCCGAACGGTTTGTTAAGTCAATCAAGATAAGCAGATTGCAAAGTTTCGGATATGATGGCAGATATGCAGATTACCACCCCATCCTTGATGGTGTCTTACAGTGCCGATGTATACACAGTTCTTTAAGGACCAGCTCGCAAAGAAGCGAAACATTAACGAGCCGTAACCGGTTACTCTTACTAAGGAATGTAGTGCACTGCTCAAATAAGCTACCTCTCAACTTAGATGAGCACTGCGTTTGCCAAAGATTCCATGCTTGATAGGAAGTCAAACTTTCCATGCTTTATGTGGTCTTGGGTCTCTGTGATTGCCTTCACTGCTCACGAGCCACTACCATTGGGTGATGTACGGCCGACTAGCATCACTCTCCACCTTGCTGATCGGATCCGCAGACATTTTGGTGATATCCTGCGATAGTTGGTAACTTCGCATTTCCAGATTGATTTTGTTGTCTTGGAGATGTAGGATAAGAGCTTTCCTATTTTTTTTTGGGGAAACCTTTTCTAGCTACTGCAGGGGTTGTCATCGATGTGAAAGATGCTTAGCTCACGCTTCAATTTGGTGAGGAGAAAGTCTCATTTGACATTAGGTATATCTTCCAACTCACCTTCCTCACCGTCTGCACTATAGTAAGCAATATGAAACGAGTCACTTAAGCCCTAGTAAAAGGCTACTCTTTGAATCCCCTCTTTAAGGCATATAAAATTAGTACTCTTCCTGAGCTAGCTTAAGCATATCTCGAGCGAGTGAGTTTCCCTCCATCAAGTTCTAAGTGATCAAATAAGGTCCTTGCTCTCGAGCCAATGCCAATACCAATAGAGAGGGTCTAAACGAAGGATTCAAAGGAGGTTACCGGTTAAGGGCAAATGCAATCTCTGAGCCAGTTGGAGAAAAAAGGTAATCAAAGAAAGTTTCAATTGGACTTTCCCTACCAATCCTACCCAAATTTCATACCCTGCGGTTTTCGTTCCTCTATTGATATTTCGTTCCTCGAATCGAGACTTTCTTTGTTGAGGATCTCTGGTTTAGGGTACTCCATCGAGTTTCAGTTTCTTCTTCTAATGATTGTGTCCGTCTAAGGTGGCTATTTGAGCTCTGGATTGATGGATGGAAACCCGGGGCTGGGTTCGATTTCAACTCGGAGATAGCCGGGTCTATAGTAAGAGCCCTTTGTGAACATCATCGGATGACATAGCCAGGGTAGCCGCAATAGGGCAATTATGCCTTAAGCCCAAAACTCTTCCTTCTAGGGATCAGATCAACCTAAAGCACCATCAGTTGTGGATGAATCCACAAAGTCTTTCTACTTAGCTCGTCAAGCGAAGTAGCTATCAACGGCTTTAGCATGACAACTAGAACATCAAGCCATGGTAAACTACCAAAGCTTTTGTCTGTAGTGTAGCACCGTGGTTCAGCCTTCTCCTTGCCGAGTTGCATCGCCCGCATCGTGTTCAATTGGAAAGTCCGCAAAGGCGCCCAACTCCTGGTTCGTGGTCCGAGGTTACCAAACAAAGATGAATCTGCGCAATCGAGATTAAGCCATAAGATCCCACCGAAACCGGAAGAGTCGGGGCACCTACCAAGGAGTCTTCCTCCATCGATTCAATGACAAAATAGCTCTATTGAGAGGGCCTTTGACAACCCTCTTGAATGTGGCTCGCTCCTAGTTTTTCTTCCCCGCCTGCTCTATCTAGGCTGGTGGCTATACCAGATTTCGTGTCCGATCGAACTTGAAACTAGCCTATTGAGCTTCTTGGATTCCAAACCGTAAAGAAGGATCGCACACAAGAAAATAGAGTTGGAATGAAAGATGGGGTAAAGATGAACTTTATTCTCCTAGCTGCTCTCCATCCAAAGAAGTTACTCTCTTTCAAAAGATGACAACTCAAGATTACCAATCAAAACCAACGCTTTTTCTTCTCCTATAGCTTCATCATTACATCTTTCACTAGTTGTTGGATGTGAGTGATGAGATCGATCCATGGAATTTTTACCTCACTCACATACTTTGGAAGATGAAGAAATTCTCTTGAACTTACTTATGGGCTGGCTCTACATGTGGTCAGATGGGTTCCCCTCTTCAGTCGTTTGGTACCTCTCCAACGCTTCCTCCTATTCCTATTGATCAGATCAAAGCCAAACCTATCTGGTCTTGCACGTTGTCACCCAACGCTCTTGCCAAAAACAAAGAAATTCTATCTTGGGAACTAAAAAAGAATCGAAATGGGAAGTATTTATTTCTTGATTCTACGGCTAGCATCCTTACTTCCTTCTTCAATGGAAATTCTATGTTTTGGCTCGGTATAAACCAAAAATGAGAAATTCTCTTATTTGTGGAAAAGTCTTCTTTTGGTTAAATCTGGAGAACCTGCATTTAAACTCGATTCATGTTTGTGGATTTTAATAGCTCTCCTATCTACCCGGAAATGATCTTCTACCTTTACTGTCTGTGTTCTTTACATATATTTTGATTGTTTTTCAAATCATTGTGTCGTTACAAATTCAGTGGTAGCACCCTTGTGAGCAAGTTGTTGCCAGATTGGATAGGAGAAGTGAAACAAAGCTACGAAGGATAAAATTGAGCTGAAGAATTTAAGAAGAGCATTAGTGAAGCGAGAGGAGGACAAGATGGTTGGGAAGAGGAGGAAGGGGTATTAAGGAAAAAAGGAGTTACCTCTACGTTTGCTTATTATGTCATGCTATGCCAGTAGACGTGGATTGGGTGAGTGTATCCATGACAGATGTGAGATTGTAATTTAATGGTTTATTTAAGGTGGCAACTTAAACACACATCTGGGTGGATTGAGGCACCTGGGTATTCCAGCGATTGCCTGCTTTTCTTTATGGACCGCCACCTAGGCTCAAAGAGATCATGAGATTTTTCATGCTAGAAACTTCTATGTGCAGCCACAAGCTACTATGGGCTCTAGCATAGTTGACTAAGTAGTGTGAACTCTTACAGTGGTAGACTAGCAGATGTAGGGGATATAGGTTGGTACTGTTTACCCGATCGTAAGGTGCAAACGCTTCTGAAAGACTATGTCTCGGTCATCCGTTTCTCAAACACCATGTAGTGCGAGAATCTCAATGGAGGAGATCGAGTCTTGTGGGGAAAAGTGTGCAAACCTCTGCAGAGTGTATAAACTAATCATGGTTAGCCGTGTCCCCAGTTATGGATGTTTTGAGTATCTGGTACTTGGATTATCATGTGAATCTCATCATATTACTTTAACTAATATTGTTGGGTTTAATGATGATGCTTAATTGGGATTGAGAGGATGTCTATCTTCTCAATGTTTAACAACCATCATGATAGTTAAATAAAATTTATTCCTTTGCAGTAGGGGAAAATAGGCTTTACGCAAAACTGTAACCATAGAGCTTTCCACCAGCCATATATGCATGTAGTATAGCATTACTCATTCTTTGCTCTCTATGTGTTACATTGCCAGCATATTCCATGTGCTGACCCGTTTTCGGGCTGCAACGTTCATGTTGCAGACTTTTCAGACGACGAGTAAGGTGCTGTAGGTCGTGGTTCTATACTCAGTGATGCCGTTGGAGTTGATGGAATCACTTATCTTCCAAGTCTTCCGTTGTTATCGTTATTAGATGACCTTAAACCATATTTATTGTAATAAATTCTCTTTTGAGACATTCGATGTAATAAGTGTGTGATTGCTACTCTGTTATAAATCCTTCAAGTACTGTGCATGTCAGCATTACTGATCCAGGGATGACACTGAAGCACAGAGATCAGACTGTTTGAGGTCTGGTCGCTACAGCCGCCCCCCAGGCTGTTGAGGGTAAAAGTTGTGTTCTTGTTAACAAACAGTCTGTAAAAGCCGTCGTCACCTGTGGGCTTCTCCGGCAACCATAGCTCCTCGCGTGCTGCTCTGAGCAGGTCGTCCAAATTCGAATTGCCGAGACAGTCCAACCTGAGGGTTGGTACATGTTTCATCAAGCAGTCGTCACTTGGTAGGCAAGATGTTAATCAAACAATATATATTTAAGACATTTACTAATATTATTGCTAGAAGTAAATACTACTTCCTCCCGTCCTATAATATAATATAGGATGTTATTAACATATAATGGTTGTAGTAACATCTTATGTGATGGAACTTATGGAGTATGTTGGTTTATATACGGAGTCGGCTCAGTCGCTGCCTTCTGTGAACCGCTGATAGAATTCTTGGTTATTGGAAGCAAGTGTAAGGCGATGTCTCTCACAGTGCAGTCATAAGCCGCATGCATGATATGGTTCCGTAAAAGGAAAAACAAAGCAGCATGACATGCTCATGATCGTTAATTACAATAATGTTATGAAGAATATTTCAAAACACAGCTTTCTTTTGGCTTCTATGGCAACACACATGTATTTAGCTAGTACTACATATACAAATAGAAATAGGGTAGGAACATGTAGAACCACGAGAGATCATGAACAAATAATATCATTGCTGAACTCCGGACCAGAAGGCAAGAACAATTCTTAAATAATAATATCATATATAGTTAAACTCAGTTGTGCGTACATTGCTACTGGACCAATAGGGCAAGAACAATTCTTAAATAATAATATCCTAGATGAACTCAGTTGTGCTTACATTGTTACTGGACAAACAAGAACTTACAGTTTCTTAAATGCAAAGGCAAATTTGACGAACGAGGAAATTAAATAAGGGAATGAATAATGATGTAAAATTTATTCTTCAGCAATCACATAAGCACAACGGGGTGGCCTTCTAGCTCATCAGGGGCCGCAGTGTGGGTATGAAGTCAGCTGCCATAAGGCATTCTCTGTATCTGATGGTCCAGAATAGATCCCGATCTTTGTTCCGACGGTTACGCCGCCCCCCAAGCCGTTGAGGGTAAAAGCTGTGTTCTTGTAAACAAACAGTCTATAAAAGCCGTCGTCACCCATGGGCTTCTCTGGCAGCCACAGCTCCTCGCGTGCTGCTCTGAGCTGGTCGTCCAAGTCGAATTGCCGAGACAGTCCCACCTGATGGTTGGTACATGTTTCATCAAACAGTCGTCACTTGGTAGGCAAGATGTTAATCAAACAATATATATTTGAGACGTTTACTAATACTATTGCTAGAAGTAAATGCTACTCCCTCCCATCCCATAATATAATATAGGATGTTATTAACATATAATGGTTGTAATAACATCTTATACGATGGAACGGATGGAGTACGTTGGTTTATATATCGAGTCGGCTCAGTCGCTACCTTCTGTGAACTGCCTGATGGGATCGTGATGGTGATGACCTGAAACGTCAGCGCATTCACCAGCGAGAACGGCTTGAGCTCAATCTGTCCGTTGAACAAGGTGGACCCGTCGTACACAGGGTACCATTTCTGCACAAACATGCATGCAACGTTGGCCGTTAATACGGGCTACATATATATAGCACGCATGAACGCGTTTGTATATTATTCATGAGCTAGCTAGAAGTAGATAGATCACCTGCAAAAAAGAAAAAAAGAAGACAGTACGTAGGTAGATGGATCGGGCTAGAGGAGCCTTGCCTGTGACCAGTCATTGCACTTGGCGTTTGCGAGGACAACATCGCCGTCGACTATGGCCACGTTCAGCTGGGCCTTCTGCTTGCAGTATATCCTCACCGGCGGTGGCAGGGAACCTTGAGGAACCAAGCCGGAAAATAGACTCGCGATGGGAATTTGCCCGGCGCCGAGCGCAACGCACATGAGCAAGGTCACCCATACTAAGCCTGCAGCTGCGGCCATTATGGTTGGCGTTCGTATGAGGAGAGAGCAATAGATGTATACCAACAAGCGTTGGTTGATCTCGTGTGCTTTGGGTGGTGTCTTCTAAGGAGCTCACCACGCTCCCTTTTATACTCCTAGCTAGCTACGTCTCCCGACTGTCTCATGCATGCATACAGCGCCAGCATTTCTCGGACAACTCAAGCTCCCCCATTTCCCGCAAAACAAAAAACAAAAAAAAAATCAAGCAGCCCCCGTCGGATGGCCTGGTCCATGTGACCATATATAAATTAAAATCACCGCAGAAACGAAATCGCGTCAGAGAGATTTGCAACGATACTTTAGACATGAATGACGCGATCTCCCGCGATAGAGGAGTACAATCCAAGCATTTCTTAGACTAGCCATAGTGGGAGTAACTTCAGCAGTAACGTCCAACTCGACAAATTTACTTATGTGGCAATGATTTAAGAAGGAGAAATATTAATTGACTAAAATAGCTAGTTACTCATACTACTATGGATACCATCACACATATCAATACAAGATGAGTCTACAATCTAATATATAAAGTTTTGCATGATAGCATACTTATGTTATTCCCCACTATAGAGACTAAGGTCTTCTGTATATTACTAGTGCAAGTTACTCTCCACTATGGCTAGTGTTAGACAAGTCAAGGCCATGTGACAGACGACAACAGGCAATGCCAAAGATAAACATAATGAGCTGAGCCATTGATTGTTTGCGCTAATTCCAATTCACTAGGAATTAAGTTACTACTACTATGTGATGAAAAGCCAACTCATAATACTAGCTAGTACTGTGTTAATAATGCTAGGGCCGGTGAAGACGAAAAGGTATAAGGAACATGGTGAGAAAGAAAGGAAACAAATATTTTGCTATGGTATTTTGTTTAGCATTGATGCGAAATAAATAGAGATTTTGGAAGGTGCTTAACCTGACAAGAGGAGATCCAAAGTTAAATTGCCGTGAGATCTAACGACCGACCTCATGTGCAATTGAGTGCCATTGCATACCATGCATCCCTGCGTGCAAGCACGATGAATAGTTGACTCACCCTAAATTAAACTTCGCTTATCTGGGAATAGCGTTGATCAGAAATCAATAGAGATTTTATTAGAAGGTGTTTAACCAGAGAAGTGGAGATCCAAGGACGTGAGATGTAAGGACCAACCTCACCTGCAATTGAGTACCATTGACCTGCAATTGAGTACCATTGCATACCATGCATGCATGCGTAATAGTTGACTCACTCTAATTAAACTTCCTTTGTCTAGGAAAACACACATCTCAAGCCAAAATACAGGCCTAATTAACAGGATACGATCTGATCTGATTCGCTCTCGTGCTAAAAAAAATCTACCCACGCATTCCATTAGGTTTGACTACACTGAGTTTTAAACTAGAGGCATCCAACATGTACAGTGAAGAAAATAGACAATGCAGAATCAAGTTCAGCGAGCCGTGAGGAAGCTTTCTCTTGCTAACAGACGAACTATAACCTCTTCGTAACTGTTATTTTTTTAAAGAACAGTCCATACGACATACATGATGACATTGTCTACTAGAATGTATAGCATCCAAAATGAATGGTAAGATAATTTTACTGCATTAAATAATGAAAAATCAAAATCTACAAGATGGCACAGTGTTAGAATAAGCATCAAAACACTGTCCTTTTTAGGCAACTATTGCATCTATGCATGACAAACAAGAAATGAATATTGTTTTTATTCCAGGCTCTTTTGTTTTAGGGAAGTTCCGGGCTTTTTTGTTTTAATTACTTCCATCTTGTCATGGAAAAGGGATCAATGCCCAAAGCCAATCTCAACTTCATGTTAATTAAAACAAAATTAGTAACTACAAGTGGAATTTAAATTTCTTAATCTCATATAAGTTGAGGGCTAAACTTCCATTTATAGAAAGGGTGAATTGAGTTCGTGTCTTGGGTGAGTTAGCATTTGTTTCAGAATGACATTAAAATATTGTACCTTTTGTCAGCCCAGATTGCAAAAGGAGTTTGTATCTAGTATTTTGTAGAAGGATACTCTGGTTCAACAGACAACTACCAAGGATTCACCACAATATTCAGAAGGTTTCGACAACCAAATACACCCCCATGCGAATTAAATTCAAGCGAACCTGCAGAGTGCTTACCCGAATTCAGAAAGATAAATAAGAAATTCCAACGTTGATGGATAGCTCGATCCTCAGAAGTACACACACTTGAATGTCAATGACCTGGTCACTTGCTAAATGAGCATATGTTGAGGCGATAATGCACATATTTTTTTACAGGAGCTTGATTGCTGATGAAATTCTTCATTGTTGGAACCAAGTGTAAGGATTTCTTTTTGCGCATACTGTAAGGCAATATTTGTCACAACGAAGTCATAAGCCGCATGATATGCTTCGTCAAAAATAAGTAGCATGATAGGCCATGCTCATGAACTACAATAGTGTTATGATCAAGATTTCTAAACATATTTTTTTGCTTACGTGGCAACATACGGGCATGTAGCTAGTATGTAAATAAAAATGGGATATGAACACGTAGAACAAGCTGAGAGCATGAATAAATAATATGATAGCCGAACTCAGTTGTGCTTACAGTGCTACTCTACTATGCTGGACCAACAAGAACAATTCATAAATAATAATATCGTAGATGAATAATTCAGTTGTGCATACATTGGTACTGGACCAACAAAAATACACAATTTTATAAACAAGGGAAAATTTGATGAACAAGGAAATTAAATAACGGAATGAATAATGTAAAATTTTGGAAGGTGCTTATCCTCATAAGTGGAGATCCAAAGGCGTGAGATGTAACAACCAGACTCGTGTGCAAATGAGTGACATTGCATACCATGCATGTCCCTACACCCTGAAGTTATCACACCTTTCTCTTACTTTATCTAGGAAAGCACACATCTCAAGCCAAAAGACACTTGTAATTAACAGATACAATCTGTTCTGATTCTTTCTCGCGCTAGAAAAAAATATCCACGCATACCATCAGGTTTGACCGTGTTACCAGAAGGGACTCAGGATCTAGCGCCGCCGCCGGATCCCTCCTCCGCCGCCACCTCACCCCGACGCCCCTTCCTCCCCCTGTCGCACCTTCGTCCCCTCGCTGCCGTCTGAGGCGCCGTCCGACGAAGTCTGGATGGCTCCGAGGAAGGTGGCGGCGGTGGATCCTAGAGCGTGTGCATGTGGTGTGCATTGTGGGACGCCTAAACCGGTTGGTGCTCTCAGTTTGTGAGACAGGTGGCTTCTTGAGGCAACTGGCTTAGATGGTGGCCATTAATGCGGTCAGGGCACATTTTTATATTTGTAAGTGTTGCGACTTTGTTTGGCTCAAAGGTGGCTTTGGGTTGATCTTGTATTTATTTTTTCACACTCTGTTGATTAATTTAATAAAGATGAAATCATTTTGATGAAGAGGCCGGGGGTAATCCTCCTTAAAAAACCTACCTTCGTGATGACATTGTCTAGTAGAATGTATAGCATCCAAAAGCAATGTTAAGATAATTTGCAGAAGTAAACAATCAAAATCAAAATTTACAAGATAACTGATACATCTTCAATGTAGCTACAATTTATAAAGTATTGATGCTATATTCACATCAATTATATTTTTTTGATAAGGAGGTCATCCCCCGGCCTCTGCATCGGATAGATGCATGCGGCCGCTTTATTAAAAAACCGACAGTATCAAAGTCTGAAGTGCAAAGTACTGCTCACATAAGGAGCAAAGGAAAAAAAATAAAGAGTACAAGTCTCAAAGCTGCATCCGGCTGAACGAGGATCCACTAAGGACCTATCCTATGCAGTGATCGCCATCCAAACCGGTTGAAGAAAACCCGTGCTACCATCTCCCATCGGTCGCACCCAGTAGCCAGCTGCTCCTTGGAGGCCGTAGGAGTGAGTAATGACCAAGTACGGATCCATGCCGTAGCCCGGAATATGACCTGCAAGAAATTAGTCATAGGTTTTCTGTTAAAAATTATATCATTCCTACAGTTCCATATAGCCCAAATAAGTGCGCATATTCCAATCAGAATATTACACGCGATATGAACATTCACTCCATGAAGCCACATCCCAAACAACGCTTCTATGCTATCAGGAGGTGAAATATTAAAGGCTACATGCACCGATCGCCAAAGTAACTTTGCAAGAGGGCAATCAAGAAATAGGTGTTGTATTGTTTCATCCTGATCACAAAAACAACACCTAGAGCTAGCTACCCATCTCCGCCTCAGTATGTTATCTTTGGTTAGGATCACTTGTTTGTGGACAAACCACATAAATATCTTAATTCATAAGGGCACTTTAACTCGCCAAATATGAAGCGATCGCGGGATTGGGCCAGAGTTGATGAGATCTAAGTACATAGACTTGACCATGAACAAGCCATTATTCGTGAGCTTCCATCTAAAAGAATCCTCCTCATCGGAAAGGTGCACCTCCATTAGCCTCCTCACTAAGTGCAGCCAAGAAGTCCAGCGTCCCCCCACTAGAGATCGCCTGAACTGGATATTCAAGGGTACCGTCTGCATCACCGTTGCCACGTACTCTTCCTTACGTTGAGCAATATGATACAAAGAAGGATACTAGAGAGCTAGCGGCGTATCACCTAACCACGTATCCTCCCAAAACCTTATTGTTGAGCCGTCCCCAACACTAAACTTCACCCTATGGAAGAAAGTATCTTTCACTCTCATGAGTCCCTTCCAAAATGGTGGATCATTAGGTCTTATGGTAACATGGGCTAGAGTTTTGGAGTGTAAATACTTGTTGCGAAGAATCTGGGCCCACATTCCTTCGGAATGCAGCGATAATCGATATATCCATTTACTCAACAAGCATTTATTTTTCACCTCGAGGTTTTTAATCCCAAGACCCCCTTGGTCCTTTGGTCGACAAATAATATCCCATCTTTCCAGACGATATTTTGTCTTAACCTCGTCCAATTGCCAGAAGAATCGAGATCGATAAAAGTCTAATCTCTTGCGTACCCCTTTGGGTACTTCGAAAAAAGACAGTATGAACATCGTCATGCTCGTTAGTACCGAATTAATTAATACTAGACGTCCTCCATATGACATAAGCTTACCCTTCCAGCAGCTAAGTTTCTTCTCAAATCGATCCTTGATACATTTCCATTCTTTATTAGTCAATTTCCTATGATGGATTGGAATGACAAGATAACTAAAGGGCAGCGATCCCAGTTCACAGCCGAACAGGTGCTTGTACTCTTCTTGGTCATCTTTGGCCCTTCCAAAATAGAAGAGTTCACTTTTGTGGAAATTGATCTTCAAACCTGATAATTGCTCAAAAAGGCGAAGGATGAGTTTCATGTTTCGAGCTTGTGCAAGGTTTTGTTCCATAAATAATAGTGTGCCATCCGCATATTGTAAGATGGAGACCCCCCCCCCCATCCACCAGATGAGGGACTAGTCCACCAATCAGCCCCTTTTCCTTGGCCCAGCCCATGAGTACTGTCAACCTGTCAGCCACAATATTGAACAGTATCGGGGACATTGGTTCACCCTGCCTCAGGCCTTTATGCATTTGAAAATAATGTCCAATTCATTGACCTTTATTCCAACACTGCCTTTCTGGACAAAGGAATCCACCTGATTCCTACAGGACTTATTGAAACCTTTCATGCGCATAGCTTGCTGCAGAAAAGGCCATTTGACTTTATCATAAGCCTTTTCAAAATCCACTTTGAATATCACTCCATCGAGTTTCTTCGAGTGGATTTCATGTAGGGTTTCGTGTAAGACAACTACCCCTTCTAGTATGTGTCTTCTAGGCATAAGGGCAGTTTGACTTGGTTGCACCACCGAGTGTGCCACCTTTGTCAGCCTATTGGTGGCCACTTCCGTAAAGATTTTGAAATTGACATTCAATAAGCATATGGGCCTGAATTGCTCGATGCCGAATGGCCTCCTCCTTTTTAGGTAGAAGAGTGATCGTGCCAAAATTCAAATGAAACAGTTGAAGATGCCCATTAAAAAGATCATGAAACATAGGCATAAGATCATCTTTCACGATATGCCAACATTTCTTATAAAATTCTGCCGGGAACCCATCTGGTCCCGGTGCCTTGTTTGGTTTCATTTGTTCTATCGCCTCAAACACCTCCTTCTCAGTAAAAGGAGCAGAAAGGATATCATTCTCCTCTGACCGCAATTGAGGGATATCTGCCAGTACACTCTCATCTAGAGTCACGGCGTTATCTTCCGGAGGTCCAAACAACTGCTTGTAATAGTTAGAGATATAAAGCTTCAAATTCTCCTGTCCAACAACTGTTTCCTCGTCCTGTTCTAGTTGAATAATTTTTTTCCTCTTATGCTTGCCATTCGTAATCATATGGAAAAATTGTGTATTGTCATCCCCTTTTACCACCTTAAGAACTTTGGCACGCA
Source organism: Aegilops longissima (assembly GCA_021605205.1). Lineage (NCBI taxonomy): Eukaryota > Viridiplantae > Streptophyta > Magnoliopsida > Poales > Poaceae > Aegilops > Aegilops longissima. The sequence continues at coordinate 676,918,832 of CM038682.1, read as the reverse complement.
ATGCCCACTTCATTTCTTCTTCTCTAAGTAACGAACGTAATTTGGCCTCGGCCTGCGACTTGCAAGCTTGCTCAGTCTGGTCCAGCAAATTCGTTTCCGCCCGTATATCTAGCGTCTGAATTAGCTAGAGAAGCCTCTCCTTCTCTTTTTTGTAGATCCCACTCTCAGTTCTGGCCCAACCCCTCAAAAATTGTCTCAGGTGTCTGATTTTGTTCTGCCAGCGTTCCACGCTAGATTTGCCATTCACTGGTTTAGCTTACTCTCTTGCCACCATCTCAATGAAATTTTCTTTTTCGAACCAGCTTAGTTCGAACGAGAAAATATTTTTATTGCCAATATGTGTAGCGTCCCCTAAATCAACTAACAGGGGTGTGTGGTCCGAGATCGCCCTTTGCATCGCGTGCACCGATACTAGGGGGTACTTCTGTTCCCATTCCACACTCGCCAGTACCCTATCAAGCTTCTCGTATGTAGGAGTAGGAAGAGAATTTGCCCAGGTAAATTGTCTTCCTGAAAGTTCTATCTCCCTAAGATTAAGACTCTCAATGATCATATTGAACATAAAAGACCACCGTCCATCAAAATGATCATTGTTCTTTTCTTCCTTCCTCCTAATGATACTAAAATCGCCTACTACCAAAATTGGCAGTCTTTCATCTCCACAAATCCGAACCAAATCTGCTAAGAACTCCAGCTTAAACTCTGGTTGGGCAGCACCATAAACTGCCACTAAGGCCCAACAGAACCCATCCAATTTGGACCTAACCCTGAACTTCACCGTATATTCTCCCCTTACTACATTTATAACCTCAAGAGTCTCACACTTCAATCCCAAGAGAATCCCACCGGATCACCCTCTTGGCGGAAGGCAATGCCAATCAAAGGCTACTCCCGCTGTAAGTGAGCCTTGGAATTGTGGCGTGAAGTTATCTCTACCCGTCTCAAGAAGAGCGATAAACTCTAATTTATCCTCTATAGTTGTTTCAGCAAGGAACCGTTGCTTAGACAAGTCTGCCATACCTCTGCTATTCCAAAAGATCCCTTTCATATTTCATCATGGAATTTTTTCTTGAGTTTCACTCTCGCACTCCTACGGACCGCCGACGCTGGATAGATCTTCCTCTTCCAGGGTCGTTTAGGTTTGGTCAACACCGGCATGTCCGCTTGAGGAGCAACGTTTTCCGGTGAGCCTTGGAATTATGGCGTGAAGTTATCTCTACCCGTCTCAAGAAGAGCGATCGATAAACTCTAATTTATCCTCACTTGACAGCGAAGTCTCTACCCCTCCTGCCTCCTCATCGACCTCCGATGCAGGCATCATCTCGTCGTAAAGATTCTCAAGTGAGGGGACACTCAAATTATGAATATCGGCATCGCATAGGTTTAACCGCCGCTAACTGTCGGATCAACTCAGAGGCTCTCTCAGCCTCTAGGTCTAAGATGTCATTAACTGATTTAACAATTTCGGCCCCATTTGTCCCTAGCGAGATTCCTATGTCATGGGCTCTACTCATAATCTCATGTTCAGAAAAATGCAGAATAGAACATTGCTTATTAACCGACATACATGTCTGGGCCTCGACGTCCCTAAGCTTGGCGGCTCTCATCGCGTGCCCAAGCTGAAAGTCGTCAGCATCTGGCTGGCTCTGAACCCGAGCACATACGCGCCTGCCAGAAAGTGCCGGATCCGGGTGGCCGCCAAACGCAATCACCTCCTCGGTAGACTGCGGGACCTGCAGCACCTCCGCAGGGCCGTCCGTCGTGACGTGACCACGCAAAGGGGGGGGGGTCGGTGACCTGGCGCCTCCAGGTCCAACCCCCGCAGGACCCATGGCCGGCCGGTGCCCTCCCGGCGAAGCCGGTGAAGATCGCGCCTGAGGTGATCTCGCGGCCGAGTCTAGAGCCGCCTGCCCTAGAATCGCCAGCGGCGAAGACCCCTCTGGCACCCCCCTGTGATATGCGGGCGCAGCCTGGGGCTCGGGACTCGCCTGAGCCACAAGCCCAAGCGCGGGGCGACCCCTCAGCAACCCGCGTCTGAGTCATGTAGCAAGCACGGGCCCCCGACGTACAGCCGACCTTTGGCTGATCCAGCACCGGTAGTGACGCCGCTATTTCTTCCTGCCCAGCTGCTGTCGTGCGTATCAGAGTCGTGGCGCGCGCCACTCCTGACAGGGCCGGCCCACTCTTCGGCGACAAGACAAGTGGCTCCATCGGAATGGGTGGCAAATCGTGCTCTGCAGCATCATCACTATCGACACGGTCACTCCACAATCGAGGAGGTGCGGAATTCGGCGTCCCAAAGGACCCAAACTTGAGAGTGTGAACAGGTGTGGACGAAGTCGTCATTGAACCCTTTTCCGGCGCCTGCGGATCGGGTCGACTTGCAGCAGCATCTGAACCCTTACATGCTCCATCACCACCGTTATTCTCCCTATTGCCAGTATCATCATCTTTATCATACATGTTCACATCACCTCCACCTAGTACTGCTTCCTGAAACATCTCAGCGTCCTCTAATTCAATATCCAGTTTGTAAACCATTCCTTCATGCGTCCACGGAACCACATCCGGAATATGCTCAATAGATCGTACACTGACAAGTAACCTGGCCACCCCATGAGTCCGAGTAAACTGCATATCTACTTGCTCGGTCTTTCCGATCAAAGACCCAAGACTGCAAACCACCCTAGCATCACTGAGAGGCTTGGAGGGTGCCCCCGAAAAACGAACCCAGACTTGAGACAAAGGTGTGCCTTTGGGTTCTATTTGCTTCCAAGCATCAAATTCAAGAATACATTTGGTACCCGGCACTCGAGCTATACCAAACTTAAGGAGTTTCTTCAGCTCTTCCACTGACGGAAAATCAACCTTGTATAAATTATCATCCAGTCGGATAAGCTCCCAACGAGAGTTCCCGGGAGCAAGCTCATTGAGACGTTGCATAACTCGTGCCTCAGATAAGTAGCCCCTCGTGACCTTGACCAACCCTGTAGTCAAGTTGTGCGGTGAATCCGGAATTACCGCCGGCGTGGGTGACTCAAAGAACATCAAGTCCTCACAGCACACCCCATACATGGTCAAAGGATGCATCAACACTGGACACACACCCGATTCATGAGCAGGTTTTAGACACGTGTCACACAACTCCGTGTTACACTCTGCAATAAACTGTCCTTGCTCGCCGCAACAGTAACAAATCACCTTCTCTTTTTGCGTGCCCACTTAGCAGTCCGCTCACCATCCTTGTCAGAATCAAGATCACGACCCTTGGCCCCATCCTGCGAGGGCACCGGGGCCTTGGTAGAAGCCAGCGCAATAACCACCGCCATGGCCTCTCCTGATAAAGCTGCAGACTGCACGTCCACAGATTCCGACGACTTGCCCGTACCGAGGGCCTCAACGTCCGTCGTGACGTTCGTGGCCGGTGGCGGTGGAGGAGGGGGGCGCTGTCTATAGTGGGACGGACGCCTACCCCGCCCCGACCACCACGAAAACCCCGGTAACCGCCCCAGGAACGATAGTCCGGCCCAGACGCCCCCTCCACGAAGTTTCCCGATGGCGCGAAAAACGGCCTCTCCTCGGAGCCGTCACTTTGCCACGCGTATCCACGGCCGTCCCCGGTCGATGACGATCCCCGGTGTTGTCCATCTCCATATGCATTTATACCATCGTCGCCCCACCGGCCTCGAGGTGGACCGCGCGCAGCCTGCGCCGAGGCATCGACGGCCCGACCCGTCGCAACGCCCTGAGCAGTCTGGTGAGATCCAACAACCCCGCGCCGAATACTGGCAACAGGCCTGGCTCCCGGCGCGATCCCCGACGGACGCGGTGCCTGTCCAGCCAAAGGGGTCCGCACCGTCGTGTGATGCTGCTGCTGCTGCCCGGCTTTCTGCAGCGGGAGTATATGAGATCTTTTTCAAGATTCTAGCTTAGTCCACGACACTCTTGCACTATAAAACATATTCAACGTTTTTGAAATTCTTTTTTTCATTAAGTCATCGTGGGGAGAAGACCACGATGGTATTGTTGAGTGACTCTCATATACTCTATTATTGATCTAACAAAGAGCCAAGATCACCCGCAAAAAAAAAAACAAAGAGCCAAGATGACCTTGTCTTCTCCTCAGAATAAAATATTTGCAGATTCTAGCTTAATCTGCGACACTCTTGTACTATTGTTATTCTCACATCATTCGGTAGTGCAAGTGAAAGGCAATAATTACAATAATTTGATGAAATGACTAAGTTAGTGAACTGAAGTCAGCGCAACCAATCAATCAATCGCTCAATTCATTATGCTTATCTTTTGGCGTTGCCTGTGTGTCACATGGTCTTGATTTGTCCAAGAAATGCTAGGGTTGTACATGTGTCCTGGGAGATCGTGCCATTCATGTCTAAACTATCGTTGCAAATCTCTCTAACGCGATTTCCTTTCTGCCGCGACTTTGGTCACATGGCCCAGGCCATCCGATGGGGGTTGCGTGAGTTGTCCGAGTAATGCTGGGGATGCATGCATGGATGAGCTGTTGGGATACGTAGTATAAAAGGGAGGGTGATGAGCCCCTTAGAAGACACCACCCAAAGCACACGATCAAAGCAACCGCTTGTAGGTGTATCTCTTGCTAGATCTCTCTTATACGCCAACGATAATGGCCGCAGCAGCTGCAGGCTTAGTTTGGGCGACCTTGCTCATGTGTGTTGCGCTCGGCGCCGGGGAACGTCCCGTCGAGAATCCATTCTTTCCTCCTGGTTCCGAGCCAGAGCCGGTGAGGATATACTGCCAGGAGAATGCCGCGCTGAACGTGGCCGAACGCGACGGCAACGTTGTCCTCGCGTACGGCAACTGCTCGGACCTTAGACAGGCAAGGCTCCTCTCTAGCCCGATCCATCTACGTGCTGCTCTTATTTATTTATTTTTTAACTTTTGCGGGTGATACATGTAGCTGTACGTATTAACTGTCAATGTTGCATGTTTGTGCAGAAATGGTTCGTTGTGACGTCCCCCCACTCCTCCGCACCGTTTGAGTTGCCGCCGCCGTTCGCGCTGCAGAATGCGCAGACGTTTCAGGTCATCATCATCCCATCAGGCAGTGGACAGAAGGTACTACTACTAGCGATCAAGCCGACTTGATAATCGATAAATGCATCTGTTTACTGCTAGCAATAGTACTACGTCCTAAATACGTACCAACCCCCAGGTGCGACTGTCGTCTGAACCGCCTATCAACCCACTGGACTGGCTGTCGTGGTCGCGAGCAGCACTCGAGCAGCGATGGACGCCGGAGAAGTCCACACGTGCTGACCACTTTTACCAACTGTTCGTTACCAAGAGCGACCCAGCTCTTACCCTCAACGGCCTGTTGGGCAACGTACATGACGGAACGGATGTCGGGATCTTTTCTGCAGCACCAACTTCAGGGAACGCCATATGGCAGATGACTTCATACCCACTCTGCGCCCGCTGATGAGTTAGAAGGCCACCGCGTTGTGCTTATGTGTTTGCTGAAGAATAATTTTTACATTGTTCTTTCCCTTATTTAATTTCCTCATTCGTCAAATTTGCGATTGTTTATAAAATTGTACTACATTTTTGCTGGTCCAGTACCAATGTAAGCACAACTGAGTTCGTCTATAATATTATTATTTAAGAATTGTTCTTGTTGGTCCAGTAGCAATTGTAAGCACAACACAACTGGAGTTCATCTATCATATTATTATTCAAGGACTGTTCTTGTTGGTCCAGTAGCAACTATAAGCACAACTAAGCTCATGTATGATATTGTTATTTAAGAATTGTTCTTGTTACTCCAATAGCAATTGTAAACACAACTGAGTTCTTCTTCTTCTTCTTATTATTATTATTATTATTATTATTATTATTATTATTATTATTATTATTATTATTATCATCATTATTATCATCATCATCATCATCATCATCATCATCATCATCATCATCATCATCATCATCATCATCATCATCATCATCATCATCATTATTATTATTATTATTATTATTATTATTAAGAATTGCTCTTGTTGCTCCATTAGCAATTGTAAGCACACCTGAGTTCATCTGTGACTAGAAGGGTTGGGCGTGCTTTGCTGCGCCGTTGATGTTGTTGGGATTCTTAAATTTCTTTACTCACCCTATTCAAAATACTAGATGATACCCCGCGCGTTGTTGCGGGAATGCATGATGCTACTTATTTTCATAGATAGGGGATAAAAATATATAGTATAGGTGAGAATCTCTAATTGAGTTATTGTGCCGTGGGATGGCGACAATGAAAATATGTAATATTATTGAAACAATCTGAGCCGAAGTTATCCTAATCCATTGCAATGAAAGAGTCCCCTGGTTAACATTCACTCATAAAAATATTAATTCCATATGCTTTGTGGCTATGGCAGAAGTACACAAATGAAAAAAAATGATTTATGATAAAGTATTGAGAATAAATTAAGAATCCGGCCCATAGGTAAAGCAAGTTGAAATTCCCTGCAGGCCAAAGGTAAAAAGATGGACATCCCCACCACGTGAAAATGGAACTGCATTACTATAATTATAATAAAAGGGGCCTCAAAATATTCCACTTTCTTAGAGCGTAGTAAAAAAAAACTCAGATACCAAGTACTAACAGCCCCGGATGCGCTGGATAGATACCAGTTAATTCAATCCAAAATTGCCACAAATCCTTGACGCCCCTCTCAACCCACAGAGATGGTCACATTGTGCTCAGCGGCCCGAATTGCACAGACATTCATTATCAATAAGATGCACCAAGCATACAAACATTTTCTGTGGCCTGACTTGCCACTGCAACACTTTGAAGAAGCTAGCTAGGATAGGTACCTTGTACTCCTACTTGTTTTGGCTGCCTCATAGGTTCATAATGAGCAGCAAGCACACATATAATTTCTTTGACTGTCTGACTGGTAGAACTACCCTGAATGAGATATTCTCCATGGCATATGAACACAACAAAAACTGATTAGAGTACATCAGACCTATTGCTGACATACTACGGTTACTGACATAGCTCCAGCACACTCCCATTACTGCTTGATTTTTTGAAAAAGAATTCAGTGACATTCCTTAAATAGGTATTGGAACTTGACTGCTCTTTTCTGTGTTGCAGTGCTTCACCTACATATTTTAAATTGCTAAAGTTCCTTGTGCCATTCTGTTGTCTCAAGCACCTAACAAAAATGAAGGTGATCATGCATGCATACGGGAGATTAATTAGTGTCCCGCAAAAAAATCTAAGCGCTGATGTGGCATCATGGTGACGTCCACAGCGTGCATGAAGAGATAATTGTTAGTAGTGGGGATCAACTTCTTAAGAAATATAGGATATGGTGTATTTTTTTTGAAAAGTCAAACTTCTTTTAAGTTTGATTAAATTTGTAGAGAAATATATCAAAATTCATAATATCAAATCGGTGTTGTTAGATTCATCATGAAATGAATTTTCATATATGTTAGTTTGGAGCTCTTTTACGGTGATTGAAGAGTTACAATTTGTAATTTCACGTAACTCCACCTCTAAATTTTTCTGGCCATCAGATCTGGAAAACTCATTTAAAGGATTAATTTTCTAGAATAAGGGTACAATAGTCCTATCTGTCCGGCTTTGACGCATCGAGCGTGCGCAGGCCCAAGGCCCAAGACAGAGCCACGCAGAGTCCATCCCTCGTTCCTCTCACCCTCTTTTGTGAGCGATGCTAACCCTAGCGCCGCCGCCGGCCGCCCCCACATCGCCTGCCAGCGGCTCCGGCCATGACTTCCAGCTTCTCCCGTCATCAACGCTCCTTCCCCAGAAGGTCTCCTCCTTGGCCCTCGGATTAATCTCCGCTCCCGCTCACGCCGGGTCCCTTGTGAGTCGTGAGACGACGCGAGCGGGTACGTGGTGAAGGTACCGAGGCTGCATCGACGGCCGTGCATGTGGCCCGGTGCAGGTTCCTCGGTGACGCATAGGAGTACATGGTGGAGTACAAACGGCAAGTGTGGGGTGGAAGGAGACTCCCTGAGTATGGAGTGACCTTACTGCCCCATCTCCAGCATAACTCTGGTCGCTATAGCCTCAAGTGTGGTCTTCTCTTCTACTACATTGATCCTTTTTAGGTATCGCGCTTCTGTTTTCAGTAAAGAAATGATATTGTTTGCATCTGTCATCAGATCTGCCACTGTTATTAATAACCAATTTTTTTTCTCTTTGTGCTTGCTGCAACTAAAATAAATTGGTTACGACCTAACTTACTATAGCTGTGTGGATCACCCAGAGTTCATGCCAATTATAGTTTATTATGATATTAACATTAATGTCATGTTGTAACAAACTTACCTGCAGCTAGCATCTCATTTTGATCATTATTTCTGGTCTGTAGGATGAGTGAAAAGCAAGAAGTGTACTATATTTCCGACATGTAGCATCTCATTGATCATTATTTCCGACCTGTAGGATGAGTGATTATTATTTTCGACCTGTCAAGGTCATTATTTCCAATCAGCTTAAGAATGTGACCTGTTTCGATGTAAACTTCAATGGTTGATTGCATGCTAGATAGCAAGACACTGCAATAGCTAGACTGTTATTGATTTTCTTAGTGATATAATTTCCTTGTTAGAACAAAAATGGGTAGTGGGTTGAGCTTTTGTCAATATTTTTTTAAGTTTTGCATGAGTTCGCTATTATGTGATTCATTGTCTTTTCTACCTTATTTTTAGTTGTTTGACCAACGCCTATTTTGGGAACCCACTAGCTTTGATGTTACACTTTACCATCGACATGATTGAAATTCAACACAAGAGAGTTCATTTTTCATCCACCACATGATTGATACCAATTATTTATTTGTATATTATATGCAGGAAGATATAGTCTATCGATCCTAATTATATATCCTCTGTCCTTTGCAGGTGATGGCAATGGTCTCTGAACTATGATCTCTCTCCCGTGTTTTCAGACAACAATGACCAGTAGTAGCAGTAGTCCTTGGCAAAATTTTACTTCTCTGTGTGCTGTCTAAAAGCTAGGGAAAAAACAGGGGACATGAATACCCGCATTGCTCTCATATCATCTCCATGGATGAAAAAGGGTACATAGTGCCATCATTGTTCACCCTCTCTCTTTGTCGTGAGCGTTGTCTGAATCAACTTAAACTTAGCTGACAAAATAGGCTTCATGTCTCGTTTTTCAATTTTCACCAGCCTTCACCCCTGTTGATGGAATCTGGAGGTCTAGAAAAGGAAGCTTGTATTAGCAACTTTTGTTTATGCTTTTGTGAGCCATGAGTGCACGCATGCGATGGGTGGTCGAGCGCAGAACTGATTTGCTGCTTGGTGATGAGCAGATTGAGTGGAACGATGATCTGCAGGATGTTCAAGGTTCAAGTTACTGTGGTGTTTGATTCGGTCCTGTCCTTTAACTTGAGAGAGAAACCAGGTGTGGAGTTAATGGCTAACGATCATCAGTAGAAGTTTACTAAAATACTGTCACACTTCCAACCTATAGTTTACTAAAGCTAACACTGTTATATCAGAAAAAAAAAACTAGTTTAATGTATCACTGTTGGAGACGCGGTTTAGTGTAAATAATACTATGTTTGTTCAGTCCACACTGTTTAAGCGGAAATTTGAAGAGAAAATCGGTATTCACAAAGTGGTTCAGTTTGAGAGAAGGTCGGAACTCGAGATATGTTGGAAACTGTAATCAGATGATATGGAACATAGATAAAAAAATCATACATCATTCCATCCTTTGGAGAACAAAACTTCAAGTGAATGTCACTAAGGATACCTTCCATCCTGACCCGCGCGAAGATGGAAGACAAAAATTCAAAGCCTACTAACAAAAATTCAAAGCCTATGAGGGAACCATTCAACATCATCCTCTTCTCAAGTTATCTCTGTGTGCAGAAAGATCATAGTCGTTCGGGCTCACTAGTACCGAACTTAGTCGTCTGGGTCCATAAGAAGAGATCTTAGTCCTTCAAACCCATAAGTATCGCTCCTAGTGGGACGGGCTCATCTGTACCAGACTTAGTCGTCTGAGTCCACAAGAAGAGATCTTAGTCCTTCGACCCCATAAGCATCGCTCTTAGAGGTTCAGGCCCACAAGTATAGATCTTAGTAGTCCGATCCTACAAATACATATCTTACTCGTTCAGGCTCACTAGTACTGATATTACTCGTTCATGCTCAGTAGTATCGACCTTAGTCACCCGGGTCCACAAGTACCAATCTTAGTCATCTAGGTCCACAAGAACAGATCTTAGTCCTTCGGACCCAAAGTATCGCTCTTAGTGGTTCGGGCCCACAAGTATCGATCTTAGTAGTATGAGCCTACAAGTACTGATCTTACTCGTTCGGGCTCACTGGTACCGATATTAGTCACTCGGGTCCACAAGTACCAACCTTAGTCATCTGGTCCACAAGAACAGATCTTAGTCCTTCAGACCCAAAGTATCACTCTTAGTGGTTCGGGCCCACAAATATAGATCTTAGTAGTCCAGGCCTACAAGTACTCATCTTACTCATTTGAACTCACTAGTACCCATCTTTACTCGTTTCGGCTCATTAGTATCGATCTTAGTCCCCCGGGTTCACAAGTATAGATCTTAGTGGTTCGGGCCCACAAGTACTGGTCTTACTTGTACGGCCCCACAAGCATCACTCTTAGTCTGTCGGGCCCACAAGTACTGGTCTTACTTGTACGAGCCCACAAATACCGCTCTTAGTTGTTCGGGCCAACAAGCACCACTCTTAGTCATTCAGGGCCACAAGCACCGAACTTACTCGTTCATGCTCAAAAGTATCGATCTTAATTGTTTGGACTCACAAGTATTGATCTTACTCGTTCAGTCTCACAAGTACCGATCTTAGTCGTTCGGGTCCACAAGTATCATTGTGCTAGTGTGTCGAGACTACCAATTAAGATAGTTGTGGTTCCAGAACCGGTAATGCTATGTGGGTCCGGACAACTCATGCTGGTAGTTATGGGTTCGGATGACCCATAATGCTAGATTGCTAGTAGTAGGATCAGACGGCCCATAGTGCTATTTGTGGGACCGGTCGACCCATAGTGGTGCTTTCAGTTCTTAGTTCAAATGACTCATAGTGGTGTTTGTGGACTCGGACGGCCCATACTTGTAGTTCTGGGTTCAAACAACCCATGGTCTACCAATGAGGTCGAATGACCCATAATGCTAGTAGTGGGACTCTAAATCACCCGGACCAACAAATACCACTCCAAGTCACTCTAAGTCGGCAGGGCCCATACACACTACTATGAATCATCGTGAGTCATCCGAGGCCAAAAGTACCGCTCTCTGAGTCGTCCGAGCTCACAAGTACCGATAGTAGTTGTTCGAGGTTAAAAGTAGTGCCCTTAGTTGTCCGGACTCACAAGTACAGGTCTACATGTCAAGGCTTGCAAGTACCACTCTGAGGCGTTCGGGCTCACGAGTACGTATCTTACTCATTCGGGCTTATAGACTTACAAGTATCAGTCTTAGTCGTTCAGGCCCATAAGTGTGGATAATACAACTTTGAGTTGTAGTATCTATTTTAGGTTATTTACTTCAGTATGTCTCAAAAAAAGGTGATTTCCTTCAGTGACATTATATCGTACATTATTACGCCCCACGAGTTGCCACTGCATCACAAGTGTTCTCCAAGTATTTGAAACAAGAAGTTCAGCCTGTCTAAACTAGGAACTGATGTATAGTTCAGTAAAAGTATGGACTACAGGTTGAAGAATAGATGGAAGAAGCAGTTGCTGGTTCCAACTCATGACAAATCATACATATCAAGTTTCCTCATTTAGCTACAGAATACTGATAGGGAAATGCATATGTACAGTAACTTTTTATAGACAAAGTATAGCAACTGCAAAGTATACGTAGATGGGTCTTTTCCTTGCCAACCCATCTTTTTCCATTGTTCAGATATTATTCCCCAAACCTCAGTTCCAGGAAAGGAAACACACCACAGGGCCTTCAGTTTGTCCTGATAGAGGAAAAAGTAAGATGACAGCTAAATCCAATTTATGAAGTGTCATCTTGTATCAAAGCTTGGAAAAAATAGCACATCAACTTGATTAAATAACATGAAAACAGCACTGCCAAACTTTAGTAACTATGTCAATATTCTGAAGTGTCACCTTGTACTGAAAGATTAGTTGACGAAAATTTTGTAGCAAGAAATAGCAAACACTGACTTCACAACAGAACAAATATTGGATATCAAATTGCTAAACTGCACTCCATATGAACTGTCTGGTAGCAATATTAAGCAAAAACAAGTACCAGATGCTCTCTGTTTGAACTATCATAATGAACTTCTATCCAGTTCTGTAACCTCAGTACGCACTCTTCATGGAATAGACAAAAAATAAAGGGTTAATTTGATAAATGCCACTCTAAATCTGGCGATTCCGAGAAATGCCACTGCAATTTCCAAACTTTGAAAAATGCCATTTCATGACATTACTAGTGGCATTTTTCAAAGTCTGGAGTGGCGTTTTTTAAAGTTTACAAAAATTGCAGTGGCATTTTTCAAAGTTTGAAAATTGCAGTGGCATTTTTATGAATCGCCATAATTGGAGTGGCATTTATCTAATTAACCCAAAAATAAAAAATATTACTCCCTCCGTTCCTAAATATAAGTCTTTGAAGAGATTCCACTATGAACCACGTACGGATGTATGTAGATGCATTTTAGAGTGTAGATTCACTCATTTTGCTCCGTATGTAGTCCATTATATTTAGGAACGGAGGGAGTACTTCACAACACCATCATGTACTCGTAAACTTAAGAAAACCAAAAAAAAAAGATAGGTGAGGAAAATTAATTATATTCACAATAGCATTTAGCCAATTACTTGATGCAATGCACCATGTAGGCAACAAGTGTATATGCGAGATCCGCATGCAGATCAGCAATCCCGAGATGAACCTCGGATACAGTAAGCGAAATACAAGCCAACCAAGAGGATTAGTTCAGGCAGACTAATCTCAACACATTTGTTAACCTGTGTATTTGTAGTTCAGACATGAGTATGTATGCGTACACAAATATCTAGTACATGAAACAAAAGCAGTAAAAAAAACTTCGTGAGAGATTGCAAGTTAAATGCATTATTTCTGCTAGATCTCTTCTTGCTTCAGTAACTGTCGACCAGCTACTAAGTTGAGAAATAATAATTACCCATTGATCATCTTCCTACCTGGCAACAGTACGCCAAAGGCCACTGAAACCAACTGTGATCTGTAGTGCAGAAGCAACAATTACTGGAGCATCGAACATGATGAAAGAGGTTGCTGGAGGGGAGTATTCCAGGCAGGGAGTCATCACATGAAAAAACAAGATCAAAGATTACAGCTCAGGTACAAAACCTGAATACAGCTCATGTGCAGAAATAAGATTCATTTAATTTAGTATATTGTTGGAACCTGAATTTTGTTCAGAGAATTATTCAGCGCATGTAAAATGGGCTAATTCGAATGGATATCACCATCTTCTATGTTAAGGCCAAAAGGAGATTAATCAAATGATTTGGAATTTTAAGTTCCATAATGATGTATTCCCCCAATAACAGATCTTAATCTACATATAAACAAGATTACAACAGTTGAGACAATTCCCAACACCTATGTAGAGCACAAGAGTTTCAGTTAACTGTTCTTTCAGACTGCAAGAGTTTCCGTTAACTGTTTCTGGGACTAAACCAGTTTCAGTAAACTGTATCAAGCACAAGCTGATTAGCACAAGAAAAACACCAAAAGATCATTGCAACGCAGCAAATAGCATCTAGACCGAAATCTGACCGTTGTGCATGACAAATTTAATCAAAGAGCACCAGTTACTGTTCATGACAAATTCCTGTACCCCGACGAAACCCGCGAAGGACCCCTGCTGATGCTCGAACTGGAATGGCGTGTGGTGGTGCGGCACCGCGAGCTGCATCGGACGCATCCGTTGGTGTAGTGGGCGAGGTGGGACATGGGCCATCCGCACGTTGAGGTAGCAGGGGCTTGAAGCCGCTGGGTCCGGAGCGGCGGCTGGACTTGAAACCGGAGCGGGGAACTGAACCTGGGCCATCGGCGCCTTGAGGTAGCCGGGGAGTTTCTGAACGGGGGTATTCCAGGGCTGCCGCGGGGCGGGGCTCCGGCTGCGGTGCCCGGCCAGAGGTAGGACATGGGTCAGGGCTGGCTAGCCATGGCGGGGCAGATCCGGCGATGGAGGGTGGCGCGGGGCGGGGCTCTTGGTGGGTCAAATCCGGCGACATAGGGGTGGCGGCGGGCGGCGCTCTTGGCGGTCAGAGGATGGATTCGCGGGAGAGGAGGCGGTGGTCGACGGCGTCGCGGGACTAAGAGGAGCGGCGGCCATTTGTGCCCTATGACTGAGGTTAGAGGAGACAGGATATTGCCATGGAGAATTTACCAAAGAAAATGACGAATCTACCCAAAAAAGACTAGCTGGTCCCACCAAAATATTGTAACGGTCCCACAGTTATATGTAATTTCCCGTAATTTTAGTTTGATAACTCCTTGTAACTCTTATTTTCCCACCGTCAGATAAAGAGGATGGACGGCTCCTAAAATCGCCAATCACCGTAACAGTTGTAGTTTGTTTAATATAGTGGATATCGGTATTCTTGGCTCTAAACTTGGTCAAAGTTAAAAAAATCGACTTTCCAAAAAATTAGTACCCATTATATTTTGACACTGATGGAATATTTAGTTTGGCCGGTGGGGAGATGATGAAGTGTGTTTTATGTTTATTTATGATGCGGTTATTTGATGGGCCTTTCGCGGCGTGATTCTGCGTTATCCGTTAATAAAGCCATATTTATGCGGAGGAATTGTTGCATCGGTGGTTGCATGCACTATATTCGTGCTATAGTATCTCATGGTGGCGCTTTTTCTGGGTAACGGGAGTCTGCAAGGGATTGATATGTTTTTATAGGCCGGTTCCTGTTGATTGATTTGAAAAATTGTTGGCCCGATAAAAGTCGTAAACCGAATCAAAAATAGAATATCTCAAATCCTCAATCGAATGGAAGAGATTTAAAATTAGGGAACATCAAGAATTAAAATAATTAAAATGGAAGAGCTTCTTGAGAAATTGTTGACCCGGTCAAAATCAAGCGACCCAATTATAAATTGAAGCCTCAATTAATTAGGAATCTTTTAAAATTAGGAAGTATATTGTATTGTGTAAAATATTGAATGAGTGAGTTTTGAGAAATTGTTGACCTGATCAAAATTGAGTGGCCAAATTTCAATTGGAGACCTCAATTGATTGTGAGGCTTCCAATCCTAGGGAGCTTAGTGATATAGTATATGTTATCATTATTTAAGAATTACTCTTGTTTGCTCCAGTAGCAATTGCAAGCACAACTGAGTTCATCTATGATATTATTAATAGGAAAAGAGCTCATGCGTTGCAACGGGAGAAAAATATTAATGTCTTGATTCGCTACGGAGCAAACATCAATTGCCACGAAGTACGAACCAAAGATAACACCGTGAGAAAATTATACATTATTCACGCTTGTTACTATGATGGATGAAACACAGGGAAAACTAAGACAGGCATGAACTTACTGGAAGTAGAGTAATGGAAGGGACTGTTTGTCATTACAGTAATAATGCGAAGAGAAACATGCAACAAACAATCATACAAATTCTACCTAAACACCAACAAACAATTTGGTGGTTTGGTGTTGTTGAAAATAGAAAGAGATTGCCAGTACATAGATGCACGTAAATATAATGCATGCAGATCAAGCGGACATGTTACAAAGCAGACGTCAGTGAATTTAAACAGTGTTCTGTATTTATCAGTAAGAAATAAGAAACTGGAACCATTTGCAATAAGAATCCAACCCTAAATTTTATAGACTCAACTAAATAGACGGTAACCAAAAATAATTAATTGAATTTCAATGCAAAATAGAAAGAAGTCTTAAGAGACATAGCCTTTTCCAAGTTCCTTATGCTCACATTTAGCAATTCTACCATCCAGGAAAAGGCCTATGTCATGGATGGGGGAATGAAAGGATCGGAAGTGCGCCATTAACTGAGATATGATCGGACTCCCAACGTTGGCTAGTCATGGCCTCGACAACCCCTTCACTGAGCCGGAGGTCTGGGCTGTTGTTTGCGCATCGTTGGCACAAAAGGCTCCGGGCCCGGACAGCTTCTCCGACACTTTCTTCCGCGCCTGTTGGCAGACAATCAAGGAAGATGTCATGCCAGTATTCCACAAATTTCATGGTTTGGCCACCGGCAATTTCAGCTCCATCAACACGGCTCTGATCGTCCTACTGCCCAAGAAAAACGGAGCTGTCCAGATGGGTGACTTCAGGCCTATAAGCCTCATTCACTCCATCTCTAAATTGACGGACGCGGATTTTTAAAGCTTAAGCTCATGGACACCCTCTATCCATATCCTTCAGTGTAGTTTTGAGATCCGTGCTAGAAAACTAAATTACAGTGTGCAATTTTCTCTTTTTTGTTGCTTCCAAATAAAACAACATATGAACTTCAAACTTTGCAAGATAGCAAAACTATGTTATTATAATGAGAGAAAAAACTTATAGATTTTTTGGACCGACATAAATATACAAAATGAGATTTTTCTTTATTAAAAAATGTTATTTTTAGTACTTATGATGCACGAAAAAATCTGAAAGTTTTTTCCCACATTCTAGTTAGAATGTTTTGTTGTGCTGCAAAGTTTGAAATTCATATGTTGTTTTATTTGGAAGAAACAAAAAAGAGAAAAGTTCTTGCACGAATCGCGATGCATAGATGAATGGCTAGATAAGGAGGTGCACTTAAGCCTAAACTCCACAGGATATTTTCCCTAAACTGATTGCAAAAGTGCTCTTGACCAGACTCGCAGGCGTCCTGGATTAGCTAATTTCTCCAGCCCAGAGTGCTTTCCAAAAGCAAAAGGGGATACACGATAGTTTCATGTATGTTCAAAACACTGTCAGACAGCTGTACAGAAAGAACAAGCCGGCCCTGTTGCTCAAGCTGGATATCGCACGAGCATTCGATACCGTCTGCTATGAGTTTTTGCTAGAGCTCATGCAATGGCTCGGCTTCCCAGCAAGGTGGAGGGACTGAATTGCGCTGCTGCTCGTTTCCAGTTCTTCATGTCTGCTAAAGGGAATTGAAGGCGCCAAGTTCTGGCACAGACGAGGCCTCAAGCAGGGGGACCCGCTCTCGCCACTGCCTTTTATCCTTGCCATAGACCCCCTATAGAGATTGATCGACGCAGCAACAAGATTGGGCATGATCAGCCAGCTGCCAGGCGAGACGAAGAAGTTGCGCGTCATACCACTATAAAATTTGCTCTATTCAGTAACAAAAACCATGGCGACGAAACAGGAAACGTCACCTAAAATCATTTACTGTGACAGTCCATCGTCACGAGGTGTTTTCCTTCCGGGGCAGCGCCCTCAGCAACTTTGGCGATGTTCTAGCCTGTAATTCGGCGGTGCTTTTGGGCGTATGCATGTCCATTTTCCGGGGAGATTTGTAGTGTCACAGAAAATGTTTCATGTCATAAACAATGTAACACGGGTTTAAAAACTGGATAACAAAATGGCTTGTTGGTGTTAAGATCGTATACCTTATAAATTCTATCATGGCGGAGTTTATAACATATTAGAATAAAATTGTTAGTTTTTAGGGTTGAGATTGAGATGCTCGTATCGAAATTCATTGATTCATTTTCCGTCCGTGCTCTCAGTGTTAGGAATGGTAATATTGTCTTCATACTACTTAATAGGACATACATGTTCATCATCATCACATCAGTACAAATAGTAGCATAAACGTGACCTACAGAGTTGGACGATCATTGAGGCAACACGACATAGTTTATAAGAACTACCCCTCATATGGTTCAACAACAATGATATCGAGGAAGAGAAAGGTCCTTGCACGTCCATGGTGTAGCAGGAATATCATCCTCTCTCCAATATCCATGTCGTACACGTCGAGTACTTTGCTCCACCAATTAAGGACGATGATTCCATCTCCTTGTCCTGAAGTCGAGTATGAAGTCGAACTGATGTTCACTCTAGGATGAATAATAATGGTTAGCTCTCCATTTGCATCCATCTCCTTAGGCACAACACATTGTGGGAGTATCTGGTGGCATAACACAATTCAAACACTTTAAGCAATCTAAATAAGTAACTAGACTATCTGAAGATAATGATAGTAGATACAATTCTAAGCATGAGTCTGTCGTCAA
Source organism: Aegilops longissima (assembly GCA_021605205.1). Classification (NCBI taxonomy): domain Eukaryota; kingdom Viridiplantae; phylum Streptophyta; class Magnoliopsida; order Poales; family Poaceae; genus Aegilops; species Aegilops longissima. The sequence continues at coordinate 676,900,550 of CM038682.1, read as the reverse complement.
TGTTGGTCTTGTTCAAAGTGTGCAGCAGGGGCACGTAGGAATGATCTCTTGGTCCAGCATTGTAACCGTCCGCGAGCATCCAAATTTGATCAAGAAAGCAGACGGCAAACCACATATCTTCCCAGCTTACTTTGCTCCCTTCAGTAACCTCCATGTTGTCTATAAGATGTTTTGTTACAATATCCACGCCGTAATAACCTATGAAAATACTTGTAAATAAGGTTTGTTAAATATAGAATTCGGATGAAATGTTGCTACTTAAAATTGCTCGATATTTTCCAGAATACTTACACGGATGAGTTATTGGATCAGTGCTCAAACGTGCCCAGAGGTGACGCTTAGGTTTCCACCTAGTCTGAGGGACATTTCCATACCTACTTAAGTTCTGTGAAAAATGTCATATCTTCTTTGTTCCTAATCCTGCATACAAAACAGAAGCCATCTCTTGTCTCCAGGTGGACATGTACAGTGGTCCTGACATGTGACGCCCTCGATTCAATCGTACACTAATCATACACGCAAATGTGTACGATCAAGATCAAGGACTCACGGGAAGATATAACAACACAACTCTAGACACAAAATAAAATAATACAAGCTTTATGTTACAAGCCAAGGGCCTAGAGGGCTCGAATACATAAGCTCGAAAACACAAGAGTCGTGGAAGCAACAATATCTGAGTCTGAGACATGAGTTAGACAAGTTTGCCTTAAGAAGGCTAGCACAAAAGCAACATCGATCGAAAAGGCAAGGCCTCCTGCTGGAGCCTCCTAACTACTCCCTGGTCATCGGCGGCCTCCACGTAGTAGTATGCATCGGCGGTGGCATCTGGCCCTGGCTCCGTCATCTGGTTGCCTCAACCGGAAAGAAGAAGAAAGGGGGAAAAGAGGGAGCAAAGCAACCGTGAGTACTCATCCAAAGTACTCGCAAGCAAGGATCTACACTACATATGCAACATTATCAAAGGAAGGCTGTATATGTGGAATGGGCTGCAGAAATGCCAGAATAGAGAGAAGGCCTAGTCCTATCGAAGACTAGCATCTTCTGGAAACCACCATCTTGCAGCAACCGGAAGGAGTAGAGTAGCATAAAGTAAAGTAGTAGTGATATCAACCTCGGCTGGAGATCCTTTCTCGACTCCCTGCGAGAAAGCAATCCCAGAGCCATACTATCCAGTTATCATCACCATCCAGTTCTCATCACCATCCAGTTCTCATCACAAGTATCCAGTTCTAGTTGTATCGATCGGGATACAACTCCAAGTGTCCGTTACCGTAGGACAGGCTATCGATATATGTTTTCTTCCCTGCAGGGGTGCACCAACTTACCCACCACGCTCGATTGACTCCGGCCAGACACACTTTCCTAGGTCATGCCCGGCCTCGGCCAAACAATACGCCGCAACCCGACCTAGGCTTAATAGAGAGGCCAGCACGCCAGACTAAACCTATGCCCCCAGGGGTCATGGGCCATCTCCCCGGGAACTCCCTGACGCTATGCATGGCCAAATGAGCGACCTAGCTACCTCCTTCAACAAGGCAGCGCCACGCAGTCCAACCCGGCGCGCCGCTCGATCGCCGACGTCTATTAAGCTTCTGGTGATGTATACGACGCAGAACGCCCATACTATGCCCACGTGATGGTTAGTGCTATCAGGCCAGAGGCCCCTCGGATCAAATATCCAAATCGTAGTGGATTAGGAACGCGCGGTAACAAGAAGAGACTCACGAAAGATGTGACCCCGTCGCCCCGTCTCGAGGACTTGCGGCAAGGGCTAGGAATGCCCGGCCACGCCTCGTAATTATCTCGCGGGCACCTTCCAGGTCAACCCGTCTCCACATCACTCGCAAATATGCTCGCTGGTACCCCTCGTGGTCGACCCGTCTTTAGTAACATGGTTCGATGTAAAGTCATAGTAACCATAGTAATCGTGTGTCTAAACATCAAGGGAAAACCGAGGAATCACCCGGTGAATTCCACTCGATGTAATCATCAAGGTGAACGTAAGATGATTCACCCTTGAGGTCCACACTTGAGGGGTTGCACGACAGAGTCGTATCAGAAGTGGTTAAAGAGGAAATCACCCTCGATGAGCACGACCGAATAGCTACACTACAGGGTTAACATCTGAAGTGATGTAGAGGTCTCACCCTCGGCACTCGATAGTAACCCAGTAGAGTCGAGCAACTAAGGGTAAAGTGATGTGGGGTGCCGGGGCCTGGTCTTCGATCCCGTTGATCGGGTCTTCTGATAATCCAGCAGGGCAGTCGGGACAAGGCGGGGTCACTGATGGATCACTAACCAACCTATACTAAGCAGTTTAGGATAAGCAGGTAAGGTACAACAATAGATACAAAAGCAGGCTATGCATCAGAATAGGAGCAAACAATAACAGTAGCAAAATCTAATGCAAGCATGAGAGAATGGAATGGGCGATATCGGGATGATCAAAGGGGGGGCTTGCCTGGTTGCTCTGGCAAGGAGGGGTCGTCGATGGCGTAGTCGATCACAGGCGACATCGGTCTCGGGTCTACCGGAGAGAAGAGGGGAAGAACCAGTAAATATAAAGCAAACATAGCATCACAAAGCGAACGTGGCAATATCTTTGTGCGGGAGTGACCTAACGATGGCTACGATAAAGGTGAAGGGGAAAATCAACAGGAATGTTTTCCGGTGTTTGACGTTTTCGGACAGAAGAACCGGAGGTGGATTGTTGCATGTTCGCTATGTTAGGGCCGTGTGGTGAACGAACGGACTGCGTATTCAGATTCGTCTCATTTTTTTGATCAACTTTCATGTAGAAAGTTTTTCGATCCGAGCTACGATTTATTTAATATTAATTTTCTAAGTTTCAAACATTTTCTGAATTTAGCTTAATTAATAAATTCGAATGAAAACAGTGTAATAACTTTTATACCCAGCGGCAGCTAGCCACTGTATATGATGGTGGGGTCGAGGGGTGGTCCGGTCAATGAGGTCAATAGCAGTTGACTGTGCATGTTGATTGGTCAACTGGGTCAAGCGGACCCACATGTAAGTGTCACTAGAGCTAATAAAAGTACCTAGACTAAATAATCTAGAAGGGGCCACATGTCATCTACACATTTGACTAATTAAACAAATAAACTAACCTAGTTAAATGGGACCCACATGTCACAGGGTAGCAACTAATTTTAACTAGTAGTACTAATTAGCCCCTAATCTAGCCTACTCCTAATTAACTGGGACGGCCATTGGTACAGCTGTGCCTCATGGTCAGTGGCCTTGCCACGGTTGTGTGACCATGGTCAACACACATGGGCGCAGAGGTAGCGACTATGGGCAATCTCAACAGCAGCAAAGCAGCGGGGCGTAGTAGTGCAAGCAAGAAGGCAGCGACTGCAGGAACTAAGAGCAGCAGTGACAGAAGCCAAAGTAGCGGCAGCAGCAAGACTGCGCAGTAGCGGGGACAGCACGGAGGCCGCGGCAGTGGCAATCAGAGGCTATTTACAGCGCCATGGGGCACGGCCATGCACGGGCGGGTGCGGGCTGCATGGTGCATCGATCCAGGCGCTGGCTTGGACGGGGTTGCCAAAACGACAACGAGTTCGACGGCCGAAAGCAGCGACAGCGGTGGCGCTCGGCGGATCGAGCTCGAGCCGAGGGCTCGGATTCGACGAACCGAGAGACTAGGCGGCATCTACACAGCTCCTGGAGCACGCACGCATCGACAGAGGGAGCTAGGGGACACGGCAGTGATGAGCCCGCCGGCCGTGGTGGACGGCCGAACCGGAACTCGCGAGGATGAGTGCTAGGTGACGAGATCGAAGGCGAGAACAGAGGGGAAACCACGCGGTGCTCACATCGGCGAAGAGGAGCAACTTGGTGAAGCCGGAGCGGGTCGAATGGCGGGGGATCGAAGCGGCGATGAGCGGCGGCCGAAGCTTGAAGAAGGAGTTGATGTAGGCGATGCAGGGGTCCTGGCTTGACCCAGTGGGCGAGGAAGACGTAGCAGACGACGGCGGTGCTCCCGGACTCAGTCCCACGTCGCGGGGAGGACGGGGAGCGTGCGAACAACATCGGCCATAGCGGGGAGCTTCGGGAGATGCGCGTGGGAGAGAGTGAAACGGCGCGAGGAAGGGGGGAAATGGGGCTAGGGTTTCCGAGGCAGTGCGGGGCGATGCTCTTAACCTCTAGGGAGGGCCGCGGGATGGCCGGCATGTGGCAGGGGCGCCATGGACGTCTGCTTCCTGTAGCAGGAGGAAGGGGAAAAAGGGGGTGTTGGGCTGGGCTGCATGGTAAAATAGCTTAGAGCCCATCTGTACAATAGGTGTAGCTCTTTTCTTTATTATCATATGTTTTATTTCTCTAGCCTCTGTTTTGTACTTAATTTATTTAGCAAATGATTTTTGTAAAATGTGGAGATGGACACATATTTAGTATTGCAATGTTAGGTGCTACCACCAAAAACTTAGGAGGAAGTTTGACTTAGCTTGAATTTTTCGTAAGTGGAGAAGCATTCAAAAAATGCTATTTTGGCACGGTTTAATGTTTGAGGGAATTTAATAACCCTTTAAAATATTAGTTTCAACATGAAAAATATCTAGGGATTATTTTCCATAGGATGAACTATTTTATTTGCATGAAAGCAGAAGCAAATATTTGACATGCAATTAGAATTAGAATTTGAAGCAGATTTTGGACAAGTGGCCTTTTGGCATGATGATCATGATGACATGACCTTCATTAGGGGAGATTATTGTAGTGTGATGTGGGGATGTTACAAATCTCCTCCACTATAAGAAATCTCGTCCGAGATTTAAGTGGGGAAGTAAAGAGTAACCGGGAGAACTCGGCCCTTATAGGGTTAATTATCGATGAACAATGGGAATGTGGCAGAAGTATCTCTCGAGTTGAAAGTTAATAAAACATCGAGAGCAAAATATGAAGGTACAATAGGAAGTTTCAACCGAATGGACAAACGATTGATACCTGAACAGAGTGAGAGAAAGGGGTTCAGAGCATCGGGAATAGATCATCTCTTGGAAGGTGGCTCGTGATAACACACAAAGCCAAGAGCATAAGACACTTCGGCATCAAGGTTGTACAGGAGAGTCAGGCTTCGATCCTGTGGAACTGTGGGTTATGGGCCCACCATGTGGGTTAAAAGTAGAAAGAGCGGTGACATTTTACACGGTTATGATAGCAAGCTATGTTGGAGGATAGTCTGTCAGTTATATTGGCAACCACATTGGTACCAAGGGCGAGGGACGAAGAGAACCATATTCATACTCGTTGAACGAGGCGGACCAATCGGCAAGGTTCGCGTCCATCGGTGGTTACCGGAATGTCATCAACAATAGTAACAGGGTCTTACTGCCAAATTGTACACCGAGGTGTTTACATAAGAAGGGAACTATTACTGCTTAGATCACATAATTTACAAGAAAGGTTAAACAAAACAGTGGAAAGGAAAAGGTGATCATTAGATTAACCAGAACATTGGAAAGGGAAATGTGTTTAAACCCAAATATCAGGGGTATATCTTTTCCCAAGGACAAGAAGAGTATGGTATACATGACAGGATAGTAAGTACAACCATTTAGGTAAGGGGAGAGGAAATTCATGACGTTACCCATACAACAATGTTTGGATAATTGATCAAGAAACATTTAGCACTGCGCTCCCAATGTTCTTGTTGATGAACGGGGTACCACATACATGCTTCGGATAGCATTGACATGGTCATCATGTAATGGTCAAACTTTGGTTACATAAAGGATTCACTGGAAACAACTTATAAAATAAGTTATATAATTTCAGCAAGGGAAAGAAGAGGATGTGGCCGATGGGTGCAGCAGCAATCCATCAACATGTCAAAAAGGATGTATTTCCAAAATTATGTGAACAAGTCTGTGTTGTAAGGAAGCAAGGATGTTGTCGATGGTAACTCAAATTACCAAGGGACAAGGATGGTACTTATCATCATGAATTCGATTGATATCCTGGAATAGCTCAGAATGTTGATGATGATCACGACACCTTTGTTGAGAGATTTCATGAAGAGCTAAACGATCGACGATGACATCAAGTCAAAGGAATAATGAAGCGAAAGGTTATTGGATCCACGGGTGCGACACAAGCTCGAAATCAAGCTTGTTATTTGAGGTGAAATGATAAGATGAGGAAGATCGACGTAAGCTTAGCCCATCGTCGGAAGTTGTGCTCCGGGAAGAAGGACTGGGTAGCACAGTTAAAATTAGCTCGATAATGATATAGCCGATCAGGCTAGGAATGATGTGACGGAGTATCACTCCAATTAAGAATTTACAAGAGGTAGTGCAATGACACAATATCCTCGAGATAACATGAAGCAATACTTGTAGGTAGATCAAAGTAGAGGTTGGACAGGTGAAATGACTTGCAGGAGATAAGTATTTTAAATTGTCCAGGAAATGGAATTAAGGAGAAACTATGGTCGGAACCATGATTATGAATGATCAAATCACCGATACAAGATGAACTTATAACAAGGGGTAATTATTTTTACGAGCAGCTTCCATGATAAGTTCTACACCGGTTCCATGGGCATGAACACAAAGGTTCAAGGTCGACTCCACTTCTTGATGCATAACCTTTCATTCCTCCTCATTCTCAAAGAATTTGTAAGCGAAGATTTATCGGTGAAGCACCAAAAGAGTGTTACTCACATCTCTTTAGAGTTCACACGGATTAGGGAAGGCATAGGTTCAACGCGTAGGGGTATCTTAGGAACATATACCACTGACTTCCAGAGTATATTACATCAGCTCAATAGCAGAGCATGGTTGACCATAAGCAGAGGATACAATTAACCAAAGGCAATAGGTATCAGGGGAAGAGCGCACGAGATTTTGAATATGGAGGACATTGCCGGATAATAATCCAACAAAGGATTCAGCGGTCTCAATGGATCTGATGTGAGTATCGATACTCAATCGAAGAGGAAAGAATTCAAAGGCATCGATTATAGAAACAGCTGAATAATTCGATGTCCAAGTTGAAGGGAACTAGGTGGACAATCAATTACAACATGATTGGCGAGATCCAACTCATGTCCGTAATGACGATGAGCAGGAAGGTCAAATTTCAGGGTTCGACTGATGATTGCGAGCAATCGCAAGATAATGAATCAATAGGCTCAGGATGTAAAAGACAAAGGATGTTAATGAATATAGTTGGACATATAGATTTAACCATAATGCAGCCAGACAAGACTTTTGAGAGCACTAGGCTGCGGAGGATCCTTGGGAGATAGAATTGCATCCGAAGAATTTTGGGATACATATGATCAACTGGGGATGAACGAATCCCCGGTAAGTGTGAGGAATTATTCGTGGGGTTATTCAGGCGGAAAAGAGCTGCAAGGGAGTCGGAAAAAGGATTCTCGAAAGTCAGAGAATACTTCCAGGTATCATGTAATAACAAGAACAACTAGGGATGGAAGTATGAACGGCGAGGCACGCAGTTATCCATAAGGATTCAACGATGTTAAGGGATTGCAAAAGAAATGAACACAAGTTCTCGGGAAAACATTGGAGAGTATCTTCGGGGTCTCCTATTGAATCAAGCCATCATCTGGAATGAAGGGGCTCTCCGGGAGGAAGTAGTTACGAGAACCTAGTGTTAGAGTTAGCGAAATCATTTAACCCGAATAGAAGAGAGATCAGGATCCCAGAGTATAGACGAGGAATAAAAGATCCTAATACCACCCAATGGCAACGTGGGCCCGTAAGCCACACAGCCATGTTAGTAAAAGTTTTTCAATGACTAGACTCAACTTCGGCCAAGGAGTTGGAAAGGGGGTTATCTACAGGCAGTCGGCTCTGATACCAACTTGTGACGCCCTCGATTCAATCATACACTAATCATACACGCAAATGTGTACGATCAAGATCAAGGACTCACGGGAAGATATCACAACACAACTCTAGACACAAAATAAAATAATACAAGCTTTATGTTACAAGCCGGGGCCTCGAGGGCTCGAATACATAAGCTCGAAACACAAGAGTCAGCCAAGCAACAATATCTGAGTACGAGACATGAGTTAGACAAGTTTGCCTTAAGAAGGCTAGCACAAAAGCAACATCGATCGAAAAGGCAAGGCCTCTGCGCCAGGAGCCTCCTAACTACTCCTGGTCATCGGCGGCCTCCACGTAGTAGTAAGCATCGGCGGTGGCAGCTGGCTCTGGGCTCCGTCATCTGGTTGCCTCAACCGAAAGAAGAAGAAAGGGGGAAAAGGGAGCAAAGCAACCGTGAGTACTCATCCAAAGTACTGCAAGCAAGGATCTACACTACATATGCAACATTATCAAAGGAAGGTCTGTATATGTGGAATGGGCTGCAGAAATGCCGTAATAGAGAGAAGGCCTAGTCCTATCGAAGACTAGCATCTTTCGAAACCACCATCTTGCAAGAACCGGAAGGAGTAGAGTAGCATAAAGTAAAGTAGTAGTGATATCAACCTCGGCCGGAGATCCTTTCTCGACTCCCTGCGAGAAAGCAATCCCAGAGCCATACTATCCAGTTATCATCACCATCCAGTTCTCATCACCATCCAGTTCTCATCACAAGTATCCAGTTCTAGTTGTATCGATCGGGATACAACTCCAAGTGTCCGTTACCGTAGGACAGGCTATCGATAGATGTTTTCTTCCCTGCAGGGGTGCACCAACTTACCCACCACGCTCGATTGACTCCGGCCAGACACACTTTCCTAGGTCATGCCCGGCCTCGGCCAAACAATACGCCGCAACCCGACCTAGGCTTAATAGAGAGGCCAGCACGCCGGACTAAACCTATGCCCCAGGGTCATGGGCCATCTCCCGGAACTCCCCGCGTTGCTATGGCGGCGATGAGCAGACCTAGCTACCTCCTTCAACAAGGCAGCGCCACGCAGTCCAACCCCGCGCGCCGCTCGCCGACGCCTATTAAGCTTCGGTGATGTATACGACGCAGAACGCCCATACTATGCCCACGTGATGGTTAGTGCTATTAGGCGAGGCCCTCGGATCAAATATCCAAATCATAGTGGATTAGGAACGCGGTAACAAGCAGAGACTCACGAAGATGTGACCCGTCGCCCGCCTCGAGGACTTGCGACAAGGGCTAGGAATGCCCGCCACGCCGTAATTATCTCGCGGGCACCTTCCGTGTCAACCCATCTCCACATCACTGCATAAATATGCTTGCTGGTACCCCTCAGGGTCGACCCGTCTTTAGTAACATGGTTCAGTGTAAAGTCATAGTAACCATAGTAACTGTGTGTCTAAACATCAAGGGGAAAACCCGAGGAATCACCCCCGGTGAATTCCACTCGATGTAATCATCAAGGTGAATGTAAGAGGATTCACCCTCGAGGTCCACACTTGAGGGGTTGCACGACAGAGTCGTATCAAAAGTGGTTAAAGAGGAAATCACCCTCGATGACCACGACCGAATAGCTACACTACAGGGTTAACATCTGAAGTGATGTAGAGGTCTCACCCTCGGCACTCGATAGTAACCCAAAGAGAGTCGAGCAACTAAGGGTAAAGTGATGTGCGGTGCGGGGCCTGGTCTTGATCCCGTTGATCGGTCTTCGATAATCCAGTGGGCGATCGGGACAAGGCGGGGGTCACTGATGGATCACTAACCAACCTATACTAAGCAGTTTAGGATAAGCAGGTAAGGTACAACAATAGATACAAAAGCAGGCTATGCATCAGAATAGGAGCAAACAATAACAGTAGCAAAATCTAATGCAAGCATGAGAGAATGGAATGGGCGATATCGGGATGATCAAAGGGGGGGGGGCTTGCCTGGTTGCTCTGGCAAGGAGGGGTCGTCAGTGACATAGTCGATCACAGGGGCAACATCGGTCTCGGGGTCTACCGGAGAGAAGAGGGGGAAGAACCAGTAAATATAAAGCAAACATAGCATCACAAAGCAGAACGTGGCAATATGCTGTGCCGGGAGTGACCTAACGTATGGCTACACGATAAAGGTGAAGGGGGAAAAATCAACCGGGAATGTTTTCCGGTGTTTGACGTTTTCGGACAGAAGAACCGGAGGTGGATTGTTGCATGTTCGCTATGTTAGGGCCGTGTGGTGAACGAACGGACTGCGTATTCAGATTCGTCTCATTTTTTTGATCAACTTTCATGTAGAAAGTTTTTCGATCCGAGCTACGATTTATTTTATATTAATTTTCTAAGTTTCAAACATTTTCCGAATTTAGCTTAACTAATAAATTCGAATGAAAACAGTGTAATAACTTTTTATACGTAGCGGCAACTAGCCACCGTGTGTATGACATTGGGGGTCAGGGGTGGTCGGTCAATAGGGTCAATAGCAGTTGACCAGTGCATGTTGACTGGTCAACTGGGTCAAGCGGACCCACATGTAAGTGTCACTAGAGCTAATAAAAGTACCTAGACTAAATAATCTAGAAGGGGCCACATGTCATCTACACATTTGACTAATTAAACAAATAAACTAACCTAATTAAATGGGACCCACATGTCACAGGGTAGCAACTAATTTTAACTAGTAGTACTAATTAGCCCCTAATCTAGCCTACTCCTAATTAACTGGGACGGCCATTGGTACAGCCGTGCCTCATGTTCAGTGGCCTTGCCACGGTTGTGTGACCATGGTTAACACACATGAGCGCAGAGGCAGCGACTATGGGCAATCTCAACAGCAGCAAAGCAGCGTGGCGTAGTAGTGCAAGCAAGAAGGCAGTGACTGCAGGAACTAAGAGCAGCAGCGACAGAAGCCAAAGCAGCGGCAGCAGCACCTGCAGGTAGCAGGGACAGCACGGAGGGCCGCGGCAGCGGGCATCGCAGCGCATTTATTTAGCGCTGCGGGGCACGGCCATGCCATGCGGGTGCGGGCTGCATGGTGCATCACCAGGCGCTGGCCTGGACGGGGTTGCTAAGAACGACAACGAGGTCGACGGGCGAGCAGCGACAGCGGTGGCGCCGACGGATCGAGCTCGAGCCGAGGGCTCGGGTTCGAGGAACCGATAGACTAGGGCGGCATCTACACAGCTCCGGAGCACGACGCATCGGCGAGGGAGCTAGGGGACACGGCAGTGATGAGCCCGCCGGCCATGGTGGACGGCCGAGCCGGAACTCGCGAGGATGAGTGCTAGGTGACGAGATCGAAGGTGAGAACAGAGGGGAAACCACACGGTGCTCACATCGATGACGAGGAGCAACTTGGTGAAGCCGGAGCGGGTCGAACGGCGGGGGATCGAAGCGGCGATGAGCGGCGGCCGAAGCTTGAAGAAGGAGTTGATGTAGGCGTGCGAGGGTCTGGCTTGACCCGTTGGGCGAGGAAGACGTAGCAGACGACGGCGGTGCTCTCGGACTCAGTCCCACGTCGCGGGGAGGACGGGGAGCGTGCGAACAACATCAGCCATAGCGGGGAGCTTCGGGAGATGCGCGTGGGAGAGAGTGAAACGGCGCGAGGAAGGGGGGAAATGGGGCTAGGGTTTCCGGGGCAGTGCGGGGCGATGCTCTTAACCTCCAGGGAGGGCCGCGGGATGGCCGGCATGTGGCAGGGGCGCCATGGATGGCCTCCACGATCCCCCTCTACTTCCTGTAGCAAGAGGAAGGGGAAAAAGGGGGTGTTGGGCTGGGCTGCACGGTAAAATAGCTTAGAGCCCATCTGTACAATAGGTGTAGCTCTTTTCTTTTATTACCATATGTTTTATTTCTCTAGCCTCTGTTTTGTACTTAATTTATTTAGCAAATGATTTTTGTAAAATGTGGAGATGGACACATATTTAGTATTGCAATGTTAGGTGCTACCACCAAAAACTTAGGAGGAAGTTTGACTTAGCTTGAATTTTTCGTAAGTGGAGAAGCATTCAAAAAAATGCTATTTTGGCACGGTTTAATGTTTGAGGGAATTTAATAACCCTTTAAAATATTAGTTTCAACATGAAAAATATCTAGGGATTATTTGCCATAGGATGAACTATTTTATTTGCATGAAAGCAGAAGCAAATATTTGACATGCAGTTAGAATTAGAATTTGAAGCAGATTTTGGACAAGTGGCCTTTTGGCATGATGATCATGATGACATGACCTTCATTAGGGGGAGATTATTGTAGTGTGATGCTGGGGATGTTACATGACATATCTGTTTATACTCAACTTCTTCAAAAGTTCGTCTCTTGCAAAGTAGAGGACGCACTGAGAAAAATTCAGAGATTGCTCAAAGTTATTTAGGTTGTTTATGAAGCAGGTACCTTTTATGAGAGTGCTAAATACCATTTCCGACAGTGCTTACTAGAATTTAGGAACATTGGATATCACAAATTAGGTTTTGAATTTGTTAGCTTCAGAATAATTTATGAAAATATCGGTGCTGCAATTCAAATATGAAATTTTCTATATCCTAATAATTATAAAAGAAATTATCAGATTACACATAGGTTACTTCTGACATCTAAAGGGGGGAATCTAGAAGCAAGTGGTACCAAGGGGGAACGATTGACACTTTACCAAATTTAGTTAGGTCTACCTATTTTAAGATACTTCCCATTATAAGCATAATTTCTGTTGAACTCATGACCAGACTTTTCTACTTATGAACCAATCATCAAATCCACCAACATTTATGTGTTAAAATCCACATGCTGAGAATCTTCAGAACTTAGCCAAACACTTGAACCACAAGTATGTTTGACACACTTCAAATCTAAGAACCATACCATAATTTCTTTGAATCCTTGCGGAAGGGTGATGTGAAGGTACTTCTCCTTCTGAACATAGGGGAGACCGCAGAGATTCTTGGTGCCCAAACACTTCCGGCTGCTCGGAGCTCAGGGACGTGCGCATCCTTGGGGAGCTCGAACTGAGCCACCTATCTTCGTGCTTCTGCATCAGCAGTTCAACACCATAGAGGTGCCTCCCGACCATGGTGTCGTTGTTGCTGCGAGGCCGAGGCCGGCGAGGGCGTGGCATGCAGTAGATGGCGGAGCCCCTCAGGCCTCTGGTGGCGGAGGTGTGTTGGGTGGGGCCACGCTAGGGGGAAAGGACAGAGGGTACTAGAGGTCGAGCACCACTGGTCGCCGGCGGCGGCAGTAGGTAGGGGTCGGGGATGGACGTGTCTCAGGCGGCGTCGGTGAGGATTGGGTGAGGTCGCTCGGGGTAGGAAAGGGGATACAGTGACATGGGTAGGTTTATATGCTGGCGTGGCAGTGCCCAGTCAGCGTTGACCGTGGTTAAAACCGCTTGACTTGGTCGAAAGCGAGACCAGGATTAATTTGTTAGCCTCGCGGTTAGTTATGGGTATATTTCGACCGGTTTTAAAGTTCAAGGTTGAGTTTTAAAGCATGTGGCTCATTCGGGGTTGAAATGTGGACTTTTCTCTTAGGATAAAGCTATGGCCGTATCTTTTGCGCATAACTTAATTATTGCCAATCTCTTTATCATGGCAAGGAAACGACAGTTTTCTTTCATGTTCAATCTGAAGACTGTTGAACTCTTCGTGATTGAGTGTATGGATAGATAACACAGTGTTTCCAGTTCCATCTGAAGAATTTTGGACGGTAGTCAGCGGTACACAACAACACAACTCAAATTGGCATCCCGAGTCTACCCTCTCCCATCATGCCCCCGCGCCCCCATCTTGGGCGACTCGGGCGGCTCCTCAAACCATAGCTGCCAGGTTCACCACCACCTCCCTCCCTTCCCTCCGCCGTTGCCAGAGGACGACGTTGGGCAAAGCCCGGCGTCCGATGGCGATGGCGGATGTTGTGATATCTTCCCGTGAGTCTCTGGTCTTGATCGTGCATGATTGCGTGTATGATTAGTGCATGATTGAGTCGGGGATCTCCACAGCGTCCTCTCCACGCCGCCGCCGCCGCCGAACCGCCACAAGGAAGCCATGCCGCTGCTCAAGGCCGCCGCCCGGAGCATACTGCCGCGCCCCCAGGGGTCAGATTGCAATCGAGGTCCTGCCCCACCCTCTCCTACGCGAGCTAGGGAGGTGAACCCCCGGGTTGGCCAGATCGAGCCGAGTGCATGCGTGCCTCCTGGATCCTGGGACAACGACCCTGGAAGATGGTGGCGGGTGAAGCTCAGGTGACCCGCGGCGGCATGGCGTGGTGATGCCCATGGCCAAGGTGGAACTTCGTCAGCGATCTCATGCCTTTGGCTCTGGATTAGATCGGATCAATGATGGTGATGAGCATGCGTGGGATCCTTCCTGACGGCTCTCGCGGTTTGCCGAGGTGGGGTGGCAGCCCTTCTCTGAACTCCAGTGGGGGCACACGCAGGTAATGGCCAGTGTGCCATGGCTCCCACGGTGGCAGCGCTCCTATGGATGGTCGCCGGATGTGGGAGGCTAGATCTGGGGCTTTGAAGGTGGTCTGGTCGATGCACATGATGCCAGATGGATGCTCATGGGACAAGATCCAGGTGAAAACCTTGTCTATGGCCGATGGCCGAAGCTGGTGATGGTGACACTGATGGTGTCCTAGACTAGGGGGGTACTCACCACGTCGTCTCCCGATCAGTTGGATTGGGCCGAGGACCCCCATGGCCGTTTACTCATGGGCCAGTTCGGACAGCCGATGTATACACGAGGAAGATTCCACAAGACTTGGTGATCAAGACAAGTACTCCTCTCCACCGGCGTATTCGACTAGGACTCTTGTTATCCTAGGCCTCTGGTACATTATATGAGCCAGGGCCAGGCTAGTCGATAGATCATGACATTATTCATCATACCCTTAGGTTTTAGACCACAACATATGATCTCGAGGTAGATCAACTCTTGTAACCCTATATTAATCAAGATCAATCAAGTAGGAAGTAGGGTATTACCTCAATAGAGAGGGCCCAAACCTGGGTAAACATCGCGCCCCCTGTCTCCTGTTACCCATCGATCCATGACACACAGCTTGGGACCCCCTACCAGAGATCTGTCGGTTTTGACACTGACAATGGTGCTTTCATTGGGAGTTCCGTTGTGTGATCGGCAAAAGGATCAATGGCTCGCCTACAGATCAACTGCGACGTCGGAGTCGGCGTCGCCGCCTGGACTTTTCACCATTGGCTTGAACGAGGATTGTGCCCTACCTCCAATCATCATGTTTGGACGAGGGCCTTCATCAACATCAACTCCAATCTCTATCAAGATCATGGAGGAATCATCCATGGAGCTCAGGGGCTCAACGTCAACATTGCCCTTGAGTGACCGCACTGTTTTTTTGGATGGCGAACTTGTATCCGCCGCCACCGCATCCTCGAGTGTCGCTTTAATGATTGCTTCGGTGGAATTGTGCGGAATCAAGTATATAACAACCCTGCAAAATTTCACCGTGTTCCGATGGAGGAATCTCCGACGATCTATGATATACCGGAGCCCTGTCAAATCTGGACGGGAATCTGGACGAGTTTAGGGCGTGGTCTCCAGAGCCCAGCTCGGAGGTGCTTTGGAATATCCAACCGTTCATCGGCTGCGGAATTCCCATATCTACCACCCCTCAAAATTTCAGCTCGATCCGACGGTTCAAACTCCGGGAACCTTCCGATGAGTGGACCAATTTTCTGATCTGTTTTCTGCGCGAATACGGATCCGACCCGAATTCATGTTTATTTATGAACGTGATATTGGATAACCTTTTTAAAGGAATTTTCTTCTAGGGTATCGGGCATTGTTCTTAAAACACGCCCATACAATTTTAAGCCTCCTCTGAGGTACTCTTCACTATCAAGCTGGTGTCAAACCAGTCCGGCAATATTGCTGTGCGGCTGCAGACCTGCGCTAGACGAGTCGTCACTCATCGAGCTGAGCTCAACTTCTTCAGATAATCATATTGGCAAGCCGAACAAGAGTTCGGAATCGCAAAGGATAAATCATCACCAACATCGCCGCCCCATGGATTACACGGAGCGGGCACACCGGCATCGCAGCATGGTCACTCCATCGAGCTGGCATTGACTGCGTCACAAGTTACGACCTGCATCGGCATGGCCGCACTGTTGCTTCTTGAAGCCGATGTCCATCACGCCGAACTGCTTCGACACCTTGGCTGACATGGCATCTGCAACGTCTCCTTACCGACCTGCTCTGTCATGTAACACCCCAAAATTTTAACATGATTTGCTTAATAAAATTTTGCCAGGAGTTTAAAATTTTGCTTTCTGGATTTTCTTTTGATTTCAGAACCTCCCTTTTCTTTGATATTGTGGAGTTTTCACCCCAAGTGAAAACTTTTCAAAAATATTGTTGGACTTTTATACCCTCTCAAGAAACATTTATTTTATCAGTGGAAACTATTTACATGATTATTCTCCCTGAGCTTTATTCTTTTAAAATGATTTTTTTTAAGTTTTGGGTTCCAATTGCACTACAACCCTTGATAAATTTATTTAAAAATCCCACCAAAATTTGGGGATGACATGTGATGTTCCTAAATCACTTTTGTGCAAAAATATACTTTTTTCATTGAATATTTAGAGACCTACCCCAAAATTTCAAAACTACTCCAGTTGGTACCTTTGCACTACAACCTCTTTAAATAATTCTATAAAAAATTTACCAAGTATTTGGAGATGAAAGTAGATGCATATAATTCATTTTTATGCAAAAACGCATGTAAGTTCTTTGCAAGATTTGAGCAAACCATCCTCTTTTGCTCTCTGGACCAGATTGGCATTTTCTATAGCAACCACATTTTATTTTGCTCTATTGCCCATGATTCTTTTTCATGCTTATAGACCACTCTACAAAACCCTTAAGTCCAGGAGAGTGGCCCCATTAGAGTATGTTTGGTCCATGATATGATAGCCTTTAGTTTCTGTCCAAATTTGGTTTTCTCAAAAACTTGCACTAACAAGTTTCTGTCTTTGACAAACTAACCTTGCCACCCTCTTTATATTCTAAAGAGACTAGGATCTGGAGATTTTGGCCACTCCAAGAACTGCCTAGATGCCTCTAGCATTTTGTCCAACACTTTGTGTGCATAGCCAGATTTGGCATGATTTTTAGTTGGCTTTGTGAACTTGATCTTCTGACCTAACTAACTTGTCCACTAAGCTCCTAGCTAACCCTAAACCAGGCATGTTAACTACCAGCATCATCTGAACTCTCTAACAAGCGTTGGCATTTCGTCGAGCACCTAGAGAGCGCGCGTTTTGCACGTGCGTGCGCCCGAGTCGCCGCATCTGGCCCCTGGCCTTTGCTCACCTGCAGAGTCACACCCCGGCCTCATCCACTCACCTGAACACGCCAGACCGCCCTGGATCCCCACAGCGCCGCCGTCAGGTCGGCCACGGCGGCTAGCGGCCGGCCACAGTGGGTTCCTACCGTGGACGGCGCCGCCCGAGCCATCCATGCGCGCCAGCTCGCCCCATTGAGCAGTAGGGAGCTCGTCGGAATGCGCCGACCAGCCCAAATCACCTCCACGTCGCGCGGCTGCAACAGGACGGCGGTTCGCCGTCGGTCTTATCCACGGCCGCCGCGGAACCGACCTTGGCCGCCTATAAAAGGAGCCCCGAGCTCGTCCAGTCACTCAGGCAAGCTCAAGCCAACCTCCTAGAGTTCCCCTAGCCCGCAATCAACCAGGGAAGGCCGTCTTCCCCGTCTCCGGCCAGTTCGGCCGCCGCCGCCCTCCGGTGCCGTTCGTCGTGGCCAGGCCCTCCCCCGTCCATCCAGCTCCACCACCCGACTCCCCTCGATCTTGCGGAGCCACCCAGCACCTCCAACCCACTCGAGAACCACCGTAGCCCAGACCCCCAAAACCTCCCGAGGCCACCTCCGCCGCGGAGCTCGCCGCCGGCGACTCCCTCCGTCCCCACCTGCCTAGCGACCACCGGGAGGACCGCCCTGGACTGGCGGATCCATCCCCGCCCTCAGGACCCCGCGGGGAAACGCCGTTCGTCGACGGCGATCGCCGGAGTCCCGCTTCCGCTCGGGCAGAGGAAAAGGAGGGAGAGGCGACTGGTCAAACCTGACCAGTGGGCCCCCTGGACCCACTGTCAGTGACCACTAGCCGGTCCACGCTGGAATAAGTGAAGACATAAACCCAGGGTACGTCTTCGACGTGTTTAGTTTTCGAAACGTTTTTCCTTTTTTTGTTTTATTTTAA
Organism: Aegilops longissima; assembly: GCA_021605205.1. Classification (NCBI taxonomy): domain Eukaryota; kingdom Viridiplantae; phylum Streptophyta; class Magnoliopsida; order Poales; family Poaceae; genus Aegilops; species Aegilops longissima. The sequence continues at coordinate 676,882,434 of CM038682.1, read as the reverse complement.
AAACAGAATTTGACCAAAACTTTGACTGGCTATAACTTGTTAAATATAAGTCCAAATGAGTTGATTCTTTTTCCTACCTTCCTCAAATTTTGTCTAGTTTATTTTAATATTTATTTGAAAAAATTTAGAAAACTTATTTGTACTGTTTTGAAACTATGGGTTAATTTGAATATTTTCAAAAATAGGATTTTGAAGAAGAAGAAAACTTTCAAAAGTGTTGGGAAGCTCCCTGCCTCTCCACAACTTGAAGGCAAGCATTCTGAACCATGGCATAATATTGTCGTGTGTTGTTTGATACAGTCAGAACACCCTTCGTTTTGGAGTTTCCGTTATTTTTGTTTTGTTTTGTGATGATATGATCATACTCAGGAGTGCATAATGAATGTTCCTTGCTATTGGAAGTTGATATGCTGTGATGGTAATCACCCTCGTATGCCTTTCATGCCTATCGGAGATAATCCGGGAAAGCCTCTGTCTTGGGTAGACATGAGCTTGTCTCCAGTCTTCGTCGAGACGGTTGTGTCCGGTATGGCATAGTGAGGTATGATGGGGGGTGATTTTGTCTGTTGGTTGAAATATATTTGTTATGCTAATCTTGCAGGGAATACTTAAACCTCTTGAGTCGATCGCAGATCGAGTCTTGTTCCAGTAACCCCCATACTTGTTTCGTACTACCACTTGTCCCTGCCATAGGTAGGGTACGGTTCAGTAAGTTGTCAACCCCTTTCCTAGCACACACCGTATAGAGAGGCCATGATGGAAGATACCGGCTGCATCCGATAGGCATGCCACCTGGTTCGGGCGCATGGGTGTTTCCGGTTGGAGCCGAGGGGGTAGCTCCCCTAGTTTGCGCGCGTTATAAATTTTGTGATCCCATGCTAACCGAGGTTGTAGCCTCCCCACTTAGATTTTTGCTTAAACTGGTGTCATGGGTGATTCCAGAAACTGGTAAGTTAGGCTGGTGTGTGCGGTCAGGTGCGTTTTCAACTAAAAGACCCTAGACGGAATTAGTCCCGATGGACTAAGGAAATCTGTTACTCGTGGGTAAAGAGTACACCCTCTGTAGAGATTAAACATCTATTCGAATAGCCGTCTCCATGGTTAAGGACTGTAGTCCTTAACCATGGGGGATGGGTCAAGTGTCGGTCTTAGTGTCGGTCTTCGGAGGAAAAAGAAAATCTGCTAAACCAGAACATGGATCGTGACTTGTGACTCATGATAATTACGGTTAATATTATTATGGACTAACCCTTTGTATTATTTGAATTATTGAGTATCCCTAGGATGGTTCTACCTCCTGGATATTCACCGTGATTAGCCTCTTATAAGCCCTTTATGTGGTGACACACAGATGCCCGACTGTGGCATGTTTGTTATTGATTTACTTTATAAGCCCTTTATGTGGTGTCACACAGACGCCCGACTGTGGCATGTTTGTTATTGATTTACTTTATAAGCCCTTTATGTGGTGTCGCCTAGACGCCCGACTGAGGCATGCTTTATATCATTATCCTTTCAAGGCGTCGCTTCAGACACCCGATCGGTGCATTTTATTTCTATTCCATTATTGCATGTTCATGTTGTATATAAATAACCTGCGTGCATGCATCAAGGATTCTATTTTTGTGACTGACGTTGTGATCATAGAATATTTTAGAGCATGATTATCATTTGTGTATTATACCTGTGTTCATAATGTTTGCAGTACATTCCAAAGTACTTGGCTTGTCCACGCTATTGTCTTGGCCAAATTTCTTGCATGGAGAGGAGCGTTGCGATGATAGCCCCGGAACCTACGCACTGGTGATAGCAGCCTCACGAAGATAGGAGTTATCCAGGTCAGCTGTTCCTGTGGTAAATGGAGTCCCATAAACACTGAAAGACCACAAACCGCTTCCGCCATCAGCCACTAGAAACCATTTGTTGTACTCATAGGCCAGAATGGTCTTGTACTACATATTATATATTTTGCTTGGAGCTTCTGTATCAAGTTAGTGTCTCATCAGCTAACAGTAATCCTGGGGCTGGTGAGCACAAGGACCATTTTCTAGAAATTAATATCCCGAAAATCCGGCACTCACATGTCACCTTGGCTAGACCGGGGGCTTCACCATATCTTCATCAAACCTACTCTGGTGACTTCGGCGTCACCAGCCGACCTGCTTCGACTCATCAGCTGACATGGAGGCTTCGACACCTCGGCTGGATCGGGGACTTTGCTATTTATTCATCAACATACTCCAGTGACTTCGGCATCACCAGCATACCAGCTTCGTCACGTTAGCTGGACCGGGGGCTTTGCCCCGGCAAGCCAGCCTTTGCCAGCATCACCATGCTGTCGCTTTATGCCCATCAGGCAATGGTTGTGCGGATCGAGTCCCAATTTTTGGAGTCACCTTTCTTCGGATTGCTACAACAAATAAACCAGGTGCTATTAATCCTAGTAATTTTTGCTTGTTTGGGTTTATTTTTCCCGAGGAATTATTACGTTGGTTTGTTCCATCATATATACACAGGTCTATCAAACGGTGGCTGCATTAACAAGGTCGCGTGGTGGTTCGGTCAGTTTCCATACATAGTTCGGCGAACGCCGCATCCGTAACTCGGACCGACCTATGAATTCAGGCTTTGCCACACCTTTACCGCATCACAACGACGCCCTGCATCGACATTGACTTCGGCGCTAGGCCACATATCTTTAAATAAACTATTTTGTGTAAATTAAATATGCGAGAATTTTTATATATTTATATTATCATTGTTGGCCTGCACTATTTTACATGTGCAGGTAATGGACTTCGACTGCATCACGTGGTCTCTTCGGCAAGCCGACGCCGTCGTCCAAATCGGCTTAAATCGGCTCGCATGATCAGCTTGTTGGTCGAGTTGCCATACCGACGTGTTCGGTTGCCTCGGGGACTTCGGCATTGCCGAGAAGGCTCTACCTCATCGAGTGTTCGGCGCATAGGCCATATTTCTTTTATTACTCACTTTGCATAAATTATTTATTATGCAACATTTTTTAATTTATTATTATTACTATTATCTCCGGTTGGCACTATTTTTTGTGCATAGGAAAATGATCAGGGTCGGGCAGTGTTGTCACCTCGGCATATTGACATACCACGTCAGCTTGGCTGGACGGGGGCTTCGTCAACACTTCATTACCCCCGCCGGGACTTGGCGTCACGCCTCCCTTTGCATTGGCCGTGCTATGTCACCACTTCGGAGCGCCGAGCTCTTCGCTCCGCCACCTTGGGACCGGCTTGGGGGATCGAACCTTGTCCCGCATCAAGCTCGGACTGCGTCATCAATGCCGAACACATTAACCAGCTAAGTCGCTTTCATGCTCTTTGGTTCGACCATGCTCACATACGTTGTTCATTAAAAGAAACTCCCCTTACCCATGTTAACAGGGGGATCTTAAAATTTACACGAGCTATTCTATAATAATGTGTTTTCTTCTTGGTCATTGCAAAGTCTTTTTCTACCGCTCCTTTTTCGACTCGAGTGTATGGTCAATAGCCGGATAGCCTAGATTCTCTCTAAAGCCGCTCGAGTTTAGTTTGCTAAACTGGCCTCGGAGAAGCACTCCGCCTTCGGGATAAGGAGCTTGAAGCCGTAGGCTGACCTGCTTGAAGTCTTGAGATTGGATGTGTCATGTTGAAGCATGACAGAAGCACAATATTTTTTAAATACCAATTTTTGGATTAGCACTAAAATCTCGGTTTAGTCCAGAAGTCAAGATTTTACATAAGTTTTCGGCTTTTTGAGCCTACGACACTTTTAAAACTATTTGTGTGTTTTCGGCATAAGTCTCGTAGTGCAACGTCGGACACCTTTATAGATTCTGCAAAAACCATTCTCGGATATTGCTATATATGCACCAGTTTTGAATTGTGTCTTTGGTCAATAGTTGGGTTGCCCGGCTCCTGTCCTTGCCTCCTATGTTCCGCTTTGTTCGGCTAGGTGTGCAAAGGGAGAACCACTGCGATTGTGCTTCCAGCTAGCATGGTTAAGCGCTTAGGTGGAGAAAGCCGAAAACTGACTGTCACAATAAGCGTAAATTGGTCAGTGATCCGATGACTGTATTAAACTATAAGATCGATAGAGGTCACTCCGTGTTAAATGACGTCCGTTCATAACATTGGCCGAAGTGTTTACGGCTTGACCTCGACTATTGTCGAACACTAACCGGAGGCTAGTAACTGGCCTCCCAACTTTAAGCTCCTATGACTAAGTGAAAGTTATAAAGCCCGCATATCTGATTGCCTCGTTTCCGCTAACACATCCGCCTCTGGGCACCGAGACGTCGGCTAAGGGTTGTCTTGTTATTGCGGAAACACCCTGCATAGTATCTACAAAGGGGTAGAAGCCGATGATGGGCCACTTTCAACTGATAAACGGTCGCAACAAAGTCAAAATAAACACATCATCAGCGTTTGTATTCAGTATACAAGCGCTGCCTTCCGTAATAATCGTTATAAAGCCATAAAATATGCATCTATTTGACTTAAGATTTTGGCCAAGATGGGTTGCCTGGCTCCTGTGCTTACCCCTACGTTCCCGATTGATCAGCTAGGCGATAAAGGGAGCACCTTTGTGATTGTTACTACCGGGTCATCTGAGTTAGTACCTCAGACTGGGTGAAGCCGAAAGCTAGCAATCTTAAAGGATCACATTGGTCAGCAACAACGGAAGTGAAAATTTTGGTTCATTAATACCATAGAGTTCGGGAACTTTCCCCGAACTAAATCCTCAATATTTTCCTCCCACATTGATCGGAGGTGAGGTTTCATGATCATGATAAGCATGACGACCCAAAGAAAGGAACCGATAGTGGGACTATTTTCTTTGGAAGATGTTTCTTACGTTAAAACGTAATATAACATATCTCTCCGTGTACCTTTGTTTATAAAACCGTATGGCCGGATTGCCTTGTTTCCATAAATCTTTTCCCATATAATGGCTTTATAAAGTAGGAAAACACTCCTCGGCTACTGGCTGAAGAGGTTGAAGCCGATGGTCGGTCAACAAAGTTTTGTACAATACGGATCAGAGCATTAATGATGTAAAGTACTTGGGTACATAGAGTCATTACACATAAATTGTGAGCAAAAATCAATTTTTTCGCAGCCAATCTTTTGAAGAGTCAATGGCACAGTCTCTTCGAGACAACCGACCAGCTGACATAACGCTCTCATAGTTCCCTATTGGCATTGATTTCCTATCTATTAAGCCCCTTAATGAACTATTTCCTTATTTCATGATAAATGTTTATTATTCATGATAGAATTGTATTAACTGGAAACTTAGTACATGTGTGAATATATAGACAAACAAAGTGTCACTAGTATGCCTCTACTTGACTAGCTCGTTGATCAAATATGGTTAAGTTTCCTAGCCATTGACATGAGTTGTCATTTGATGACCGGGATCACATCATTAGAGAATGATGTGATTGACTTGACCCATTCCGTTAGCTTAGCACTTGATCGTTTAGTATGTTGCTATTGCTTTCTTCATGACTTATACATGTTCCTATGACTATGATATTATGCAACTCCCGAATACCGGAGGAACACTTTGTGTGCTACCAAACGTCATAACGTAACTGGGTTATTATAAAGGTGCTCTACAGGTGTCTCCGATAGTGTTTGTTGGCTTGGCATAGACCGAGATTAGGATTTGTCACTCCGATTGTCGGAGAGGTATCTCTGGGCCCTCTCGGTAATGCACATCACTATAAGCCTTGCAAGCAATGTGATTAATGAGTTAGTTGCGGGACGATGCATTACAGAACGAGTGAAGAGACTTATCGGTAACGAGATTGAACTAGGTATTGAGATACCGACGATCGAATATCGGCAAGTAACATACTGATGACAAAGGGAACAACGCATGTTGTTATGCGGTTTGACCGATAAGGATCTTCGTAGAATATGTGGGAGCCAATATGAGCATCCAGGTTCCGCTATTGGTTATTGACCGAAGACGTGTCTCGGTCATGTCTACATAGTTCTCGAACCCGTAGGGTCCGCACGCTTAACGTTAGGTGACGATTGGTATTATGAGTTTATGTGTTTTGATGTAATGAAGATAGTTCGGAGTCCCGGATGTGATCACGAACATGACGAGGAGTCTCGAAATGGTCGAGACATAAAGATTGATATATTGGACGGCTATATTCAGACACCGAAAGTGTTCCGGGTGATTTCGGAGAAAAACCGAGTGCCGGAGGGTTATCGGGACCCCCCCGGGAGAACTAATGGGCCACATGGGCCTTAGTGGAGAGAGAGAGGGCCGGTCAGGGCAGGCCCCGTGCCCCCTCCCCCTCTGGTCCAAATTGGACTAGGGAAGGGGGGGGGGGTGGCGCCCCCTTTCCTTCTTCCTCTCCTCCTTCCTTTCCCCCTCCTAGTAGGAGTAGGAAAGGGAAGTCCTACTCCTACTAGGAGGAGGACTCCTCCTCTCCTGGCGCGCCACAAGGGCCGGCCGGCCTCCCCCCTTGCTCCTTTATATACGGGGGCAGGGGGGCACCCTAGAACACACAAGTTGATTGTTCCAAGCTGTGTGCGGTGCCCCCTTCCACCATATTCCACCTCGGTCATATCATATCGATACTTAGGCGAAGCCCTGCGTCGGTAACTTCATCATCACCGTTATCACACCGTCGTGCTGATGAAACTCTCCCTCGACACTCTGCTGAATCGTGAGTTCGTGGGACGTCACCGAGCTGAACGTGTGCTGAACTCGGAGGTGCCGTATGTTCGGTACTTGGATCGGTTGAATTGTGGAGACGTACGACTACATCAACCGCGTTGTCATAACGCTTCCGCTTTCGGTCTACGAGGGTACGTGGACAACACTCTCCCCTCTCATTGCTATTCATCACCATGATCTTGCATGTACGTAGGAATTTTTTTGAAATTACTACGTTCCCCAATAGTGTTATCAGAGCCAGGTTTATGCGTAGATGTTATATGCACGAGTAGAACACAAGTAAGTTGTGGGCGATACTAGTCATATTGCTTACCAGCATGTCATACTTTGATTCGATGGTATTGTTGGATGAAGCAGCCCGGACCGACAGTACGTGTACGCTTACGCGAGACTGGTTCTACCGACGTGCTTTGCACACAGGTGGCTGGCGGGTGTCAGTTTCTCCAGCTTTAGTTGAATTGAGTGTGGCTACGCCCGGTACTTGTTGAAGGTTAAAACAACACATACTTGATGAAATATCATTGTGGTTTTGATGCGTAGGTAAGAACGGTTCTTGCTCAGCCCATACCATCCACGTAAAACTTGCAACAACAAAGTAGAGGACGTCTAACTTGTTTTTGCAGGGCATGTTGTGATGTGATATGGTCAAGACATGATGAGATATAAATTGTTGTATGAGATGATCATGTTTTGTTAAAGTTATCGGCAACTGGCAGTAGCCTTATGGTTGTCTCTTTATTGCATAAGATGCAAGCACCATATAATTGCATTAATTTATTCCTATGCGATAGCAATTGTTGCAAAAGCAATAGTTGGCGAGACGACCATGTGACGACACGTTGATAGAGATCAAGATGATCGAGATCATGGTGTCATGCCGGTGACGATAGAGATAATATCAGTACTTTGGAGATGGAGATCAAAGGCACAAGATGATGATGGCCATATCATGTCACATATTTTGATTGCATGTGATGTTTATATTTTATACATCTTATTTTGCTTAGTTTGACGGTAGCTTTATAAGATGATCCCTTACTAAAATTTCAAGGTATAAGTGTTCTCCCTGAGTATGCACCGTTGCGATAGTTCTTCGTGCCGAGACACCACGTGGTGATCGGGTGTGATAAGCTCTACGTTCACATACAACGGGTGCAAACCAGTTTTGCACACGCAGAATACTCGGGTTAAACTTGACGAGCCTAGCATATGCAGATATGGCCTCGGAACACTGAGACCGGAAGGTCGAGCGTGAATCATATAGTAGATATGATCAACATAGTGATGTTCACCATTGAAAACTACTCCATCTCACATGATGATCGAACATGGTTTAGTTGATTTGGATCACGTGATCACTTAGATGATTAGATGGATGTCAATCTAAGTGGGAGTTCTTAAGTAATATGATTAATTGAACTTTAATTTATCATGAACTTAGTCCTGATAGCATTTGCATATCTATGTTGTAGATCAATAGCTCGCGATGTTGTTCCCCGTTTATTTTTTATATGTTCCTAGAGAAAAATAAGTTGAAAGATGTTAGTAGCAAAGATGTGGACTAGCTCCATGATCTGAGGATTATCCTCATTGTTGCACATAAGAATTATGTCCTTAATGCACCGCTAGGTGACAGAACTATTGCAAGAGCAGATGCAGACGTTATGAACGTTTTGACAGAAGCTCGGTATGATGACTACTTGATAGTTTAGTGCACCATGCTTTATGGCTTAGAACCGGGACTTCAAATATATTTTTAACGCCACAGAGCATATAAGATGTTCCAAGAGTTGAAATTGGTATTTCATACTCATGCCAGTGTCGAGAGGTATGAGACCTCTGACAATACTTTGCCTACAAGATGGAGGAGAATGGCTCAACAAGTGAGCATGTGCTCAGATTGTCTGGGTACTACAATTGCTTGAATCAAGTGGGAGTTAATCTTCCAGATAAGATAGTAATTGACAAAGTTCTCTAGTCACTATCTCCAAGTTACTAGAACTTCGTGATGAACTATAATATGCAAGGGATGAAGAAAGTAATTCCCGAGCTCTTCTTGATGCTGAAAAACGAAGGTAGAAATCAAGAAAGAGCATCAAGTGTTGATGGTTAACAAGACCACTAGTTCCAAGAAAATGGCAAAGGGATAGAAGTGGAACTTCAAGAATAACGGCAAGCAAGTTGCTGCTCAAGTGAAGAAGCCCAAGTCTGGACCTAAGCCTGAGACTAAGTGCTTCTACTGCAAAGGAAATGGTCGCTGGAAGTGGAACTACCTAGATACTTGGTGGGTAAGAAGGATGGCAAAATGAACAAAGCTATATTTGATATACACATGTTATTGATGTGTACTTTACTAGTGTTTATAGCAACCCCTTAGTATTTGATACTGGTTCAGTTGCTAAGAGTAGTAACTCGAAACGGGAGTTGCAGAATGAACAGAGACTAGTTAAGGGTGAAGTAACGATGTGTGTTGGAAGTGGTTCCAAGAATGATATGATCATCATCGCACACTCCCTATACTTTCGGGATTAGTGTTGAACCTAAATAAATGTTATTTGGTGTTTGCGTTGAGCATGAATATTATTTGATCATGTTTATTGCAATACAGTTATTCATTTAAGTCAAGAGAATAATTGTTGTTCTGTTTACATGAATAAAACCTTCTATGGTTATACACCCAATGAAAATGGTTTGTTGGATCTCGACCGTAGTGATACACATATTCATAATATTGAAACCAAAAGATGCAAAGTTAATAATGATAGTGCAACTTATTAGTGGCACTGCCGTTTAGGTCATACTGGTATAAAGCGCATGAAGAAACTCCATGCTGATGGGCTTTTGGAATCACTTGATTATGAATAACTTGATGCTTGCGAACCATGCCTCATGGGCAAGATGACTAAGACTCCGTTCTCCGGAACAACGGAGGGAGCCACTGACTTATTCGAAATAATACATACCGATGTATGCGGCCCAATGAGGGTTGAGGCTCACGGCGGGTATCATTATTTTTTGACCTTCACAGATGATTTGAGCAGATATGTGTATATCTACTTGATGAAACACAAGTTTGAAACACTTGAAAAGTTCAAAGATTTTCAGAGTGAAGTAGAGAATCATCGTAACAAGAAAATAAAGTTTCTACGATCTGATCGTAGAGGCAAATATTTGAGTTACGAGTTTGGCCTTGAATTAAAACAATGTGGAATAGTTTCACAAACTCATGCCACCTGGAACACAACAGCATAATGGTGTGTCCGAACCTCATAACCGTACTTTACTGAATATAGTGCAATCTATGATGTCTCTTAACGATTTACCACTATCGTTTTGGGGTTATGCATTAGAGACAGCTGCATTCACATTAAAATAGGGCATCATCTAAATCCGTTGAGACGACACCTTATGAAATGTGGTTTGGCAAGAAACCCAAGTTGTTGTTTCTTAAAGTTTGGGGTTGCGATGCTTATGTGAAAAAGTTTCATCCTGATAAGCTCAAACCCAAATCGGAGAAATGTATCTTCATAGGATACCCAAAGGAGCTAGTTGGGTACACCTTCTATCATGGATCCGAAGGCAAGACATTAGTTGCTAAGAATGGATCTTTTCTAGAGAAGGAGTTTCTCTTGAAAGAAGTGAGTGGGAGGAAAGTAGAACTTGATGAGGTAATTGTACCTTCTCCCGAATTGGAAAGTAGTTCATCACAGAAATCAGATCCAGCGATGCCTACAACAATTAATGAGGAAGTTAATGATGATGATCATGAAACTTCAGATCAATTTACTACAGTACCTCGTAGGTCAACCAGAATACGTTCCGCAACAAAGTGGTACGGTAATCCTGTTCTAGAAATCATGTTACTAGACCATGACAAATCTACGAACTATGAGGAAGCGATGATGAGCCCAGATCCCGCAAAATGGCTTGAGGCAATGAAATTTGGGTTGGGATCCATGTATGAGAACAAAGTATGGACTTTGGTTGAATTGCCCGATGATTGGCAAGTAATAGAAAATAAATGGATCTTCAAGAGGAAGACGGACGCTGATAGTAGTGTTACTATCTACAAAGCTAGACTTGTCGACTTTTTGACAAGTTCAAGGTGTTGACTACGATGAGATTTTCTCACTCGTAGCGATGCTCAAGTCTGTCCGAATCATGTTAGCAATTGCCGCATTTTATGAAATCTGGCAAATGGATAAACAAAACTGCATTCCTTAATGGATTTATTAAAGAAGAGTTGTATATGATGCAACCAGAAGGTTTTGTCAATCCTAAAGGTGCTAACAAAATATGCAAGCTCCAGCGATCCATCTATGGACTAGTGCAAGCATCTCGGAGTTGGAATATACGCTTTGATAAGTTGATCAATGCATATAGTTTTATACAGACTTGTGGTGAAGCCTGTATTTACAAGAGAGTGAGTGGGAGCACTACAACCTTTCTGATAAGTATATGTGAATGACATATGGTTGATCGGAAATGATGTAGAATTTTTTGGAAACCATAAAGGAGTGTTTGAAAGGAGTTTTTCAACGAAAGACCTCGGTGAAGCTGCTTACACGTTGAGCATCAAGATCTATAGAGATAGATCAAGAATGCTTGATAAGTTTTTTCAATGAGTACATACCTTGACAAGTTTTGAAGTGGTTCAAAATGGAACAGTCAAAGAAAGAGTTCTTGCCTGTTTTGCAAGGTGTGAAGTTGAGTAGGACTCAAAAACCCGACCACGGCAGAAGATAGAGAGAGAATGAAAGTCATTCCCTATGCCTCAACCATAGGTTCTATAAAGTATGCCATGCTATGTACCAGACCTATTGTATACCCTGCCCTGAGTTTGGCAAGGGAGTACAATAGTGATCTAGGAGTAGATCACTGGACATTGGTCAAAATTATCCTTAGTGGAATAAGGATATGTTTCTCGGTTATGGAGGTGACAAAAATTTCATCGTAAAGGGTTACGTCGATGCAAGTTTTGGCACTGATCCGGATGACTCTAAATCTCAATCTAGATACATATTGAAAGTGAGAGCAATTAGCTAGAGTGGCTCCGTGCAGAGCATTGTTGACATAGAAATTTGCAAAATACATACGGATCTGAATTTGGTAGACCCGTTGACTAAACTTCTCTCACAAGATAAACATGATCACACCTTAGTACTCTATGGGTGTTAATCACATAGCGATGTGAACTAGATTATTGAATCTAGTAAACCCTTTGGGTATTGGTCACATGACGATGTGAACTATGGGTGTTAATCACATGATGATGTGAACTATTGGTGTTAAATCACATGGCAATGTGAACTAGATTATTGACTCTAGTGCAAGTAGGAGACTGAAGGAAATATGCCCTAGAGGCAATAATAGAGTTATTATTTATTTCCTTATTTCATGATAAATTTTTATTATTCATGCTAGAATTTTATTAACCGGAAACTTAGTACATGTGTGAATACATAGACAAACAGAGTGTCACTAGTATGCCTCTACTTGACTAGCTTGTTGATCAAAGATGGTTATTTCCTAGCCATTGACATGAGTTGTCATTTGATGAACGGGATCACATCATTAGAGATTGATGCGATTGACTTGACCCATTCCGTTAGCTTAGCACTTGATCGTTTAGTATGTTGCTATTGCTTTCTTCATGACTTATACATGTTCCTGTGACTATGAGATTATGCAACTCCCGAATACCAGAGGAACACTTTGTGTGCTACCAAACGCCACAACGAATCGGGTGATTATAAAGGTGCTCTCTGGTGTCTCCGATGGTGTTTGTTGGGTTGGCATAGATCGAGATTATGATTTGTCACTCCGATTGTCGGAGAGGTATCTCTGGGCCCTCTCGGTAATGCACATCACAATAAGCCTTGCAAGCAATGTGACTAATGAGTTAGTAAAGAGACTTGTCGGTAATGAGGTTGAACTAGGTATTGAGATACCGACGATCGAATCTCGGGCAAGTAACATACCGATGACAAAGGGAACAATGTATGTTGTTATGCGGTTTGACCGATAAAGATCTTCGTAGAATATGTGGGAGCCAATATGAGCATCAAGGTTCCGCTATTGGTTATTGACTGGAGACGTGCCTCGGTCATGTCTACATAGTTCTCGAACCCGTAGGGTCCGCACGCTTAACGTTAGGTGACGATCGGTATTATGAGTTTATGTGTTTTGATGTACCGAAGATAGTTCGGAGTCCCGGATGTGATCACGGACATGACGAGGAGTCTCGAAATGGTTGAGACATAAAGATTGATATATTGGACGGCTATATTCGGACACTGGAAGTGTTCCGGGTGATTTCGGAGAAAACCGGAGTGCCGGAGGGTTACCGGAACCCCCCGGGAGAACTAATGGGCCACATGGGCCTTAGTGGAGAGAGAGAGAGAGAGAGAGAGAGAGGGCCGGCCAGGGCAGGCCGTGTGCTCCCTCCCCCTCTGGTCCGAATTGGACTAGGGAAGGGGGGCAGCGCCCCCCTTTCCTTCTCCCTCTCCTCCTTCCTTTCCCCCTCCTAGTAGGAGTAGGAAAGGGGAGTCATACTCCTACTAGGAGGAGGACTCCTCCTCTCCTGGTGCGCCACAAGGGCCAGCCGGCCTCCCCGCTTGCTCCTTTATATACGGGGGCAGGGGGCACCCTAGAACACACAAGTTGATTGTTCCAAGCCGTGTGTGGCGCCCCGTTCCACCATATTCCACCTCGGTCATATCGTAGCGGTGCTTAGGCAAAGCCCTGCATTGGTAACTTCATCATCACCGTCATCACACCGTCGTGTTGACAAAACTCTCCGTCGACACTCTTCTAGATCGTGAGTTCGTGGGACGTCACCGAGCTGAACGTGTGCTGAACTCGGAGGTGCCGTACGTTGGGTACTTGGATCGGTCGGATAGTGAAGACGTACGACTACATCAACCGCGTTGTTATAACGCTTCCGCTTTCGGTCTACGAGGGTACGTGGACAACACTCTCCCCTCTCATTGCTATGCATCACCATGATCTTGCGTGTGCGTAGGAATTTTTTTGAAATTACTACGTTCCCCAACACTTAAGGCCTAACTTGGCGAGCTCAACTTTCGTTAACTCTAACTCCTTTTTGAGATCTTTATTCTCTTTCCGAGAAGTTTGTGTTAAACAAAACAAAATTTTCTGTCAAACAGATATTGATCCTTAATTCGGCCACCCATGCCCACATTAAGGCTCGGGGGCTACTGGGCTTCGCGCTTATTATTTACAAATATTACAGGGGCACGTCGATCCCCTGATCTGGTGTTGCCAACCGACCAGTGTCTCGGGGGCTACTGCATTGCCTGTTCAATGCAGATAATTCAAAGTGCTTAGTGTTCGGCTTGACGGAACTATGGGCAAACGCATCTTCGGACAACAATAGGTACCATCTGGACCTATCCGGCATCAAGCTAATATATTACGGCAACTTCTCAAGACCCTCTTTCAAGGGCCCGTTTGCCGATCACTATTATCTCTAATACATTACACTGCGTTTCTATTCCTACATATGCTGCTGAGCTAGTAGTCGATCCTCAGGCCGATTTCGCGCATCGACCTAAGTCTCAGGGGCTACTAGGATCAGCGGTTTCATGTTTTCCTTCAGGTGCTTCTCGGGTTTTAGGCCGACACACACCTTGAGGGCTACTGGTTATACATGTTGATAGCAAATAAATTTGCACGCATCAGAAATAAAATCCATAAACAATCAGCCCAAGCCCGAGGTGGTGCATCACCTCGGAAGCAGTCCGGCATAAAGCTCGGATGCAAATGGTTGGCTCTGTAGAGGGCATTTCCGGCATTAAGCTCGGCTAACCTCCTTTAAAACTTCTTCAAGCCAAGGTGATCTATAACACCTCAGATATAGTTCGGCGTTGGAGCTCGGATACAGTCCGGCGTTGGTGCTCGGCTGCAAAAGATACCTTGAATGTAGTCCGGCGTTGGAGCTCGGATGCAAGAGGACACCGCCGCACGGGAAAAACTTCAAACCTGAGGTGTGGAGTAAATAATAACAAGGCATTGATAAAGGCCGAGAACTTAAAGGGGCTCCTCGGATACCCGACGTGTAAACCTTCGGATTCACTTCGGTGATCCTCAAGATCGAAGATGAGATGATTTGTTGAACCAGTTTTCAAGACCGACGAAGGAAGATGAAGAAAAGTTCAGAAGAATCGAGGAGCATCCCCAACTTGAAGACCGGTTCAGGGGGCTACTAACGGTGTCCTGGACTAGGGGGTACTCACCACGTTGTCTCCCGATCAGTTGGATTGGGCTGAGGACCCCCATGGCTGTTTACTCATGGGCCAGTTCAGACAGCCGATGTATACACGAGGAAGATTCCACAAGACTTGGTGAACAAGACAAGGACTCCTCTCCACCGGCGTATTCGACTAGGACTCTTGTTATCCTAGGCCTCTGGTACATTATATAAGCCAGGGCCAGGCTAGTCGATAGATCATGATATTATTCATCATACCCTTAGGTTTTAGACCACAACATATGATCTCGAGGTAGATCAACTCTTGTAACCCTATATTCATCAAGATCAATCAAGCAGGAAGTAGGGTATTACCTCGATAGAGAGGGCCCGAACCTGGGTAAACATCGTGTCCCCTGTCTCCTATTACCCATCGATCCATGACACACAGCTTGGGACTCCCTACCCGAAATCTGCCGGTTTTGACAACAACAGACACCTTTGGTGGTTTCCTTCTTGGAGGCATCATCGAGGTGAAGTTCCTGCCTCCTTTCGCTACCTCCGGGGGAAACCCTTTATCAGTTGATCAGATGATGGTAGCACTCAAGTGTCGTTCCCTCCGTGGGGGCGTCACTCTTGGAGGTGTGCATTGACTTGAGGGACCACTGGATGGTTTCAATGGTGGAGCAGCGTTCCATGTGACGCATTGACGTGGAGTCTCGGTGGCGTGGCGCGACAGGGTCTCGATGAGGGATGTGTGACGATTGACGCGCATAAGGAGGTGGCGTTGTCTGACGCCATGGTGGCATCAACGGCAAACCTGGGAAGGTCGATGCGTCACATGCTGTGAAGATGGATCGGTGGAAAACGGCAACGGAGGCCTCTGAGAGTGTGCCGTGTTGGAAAACGGCCACACCACCTAGTGGCTAACTACGTAGCCCGGTTCTCCAGCGTCTCAAACGGCTGCTTGCACTACGTGTGTACCTGCCCATGCATGCAGGATCTGATCCATCTACGACCATTGTAATCTCTCACACGTTCTCTCTACTCTCCTTCTCTCTCCTGTGTAAACAATATATATCACTACAAAAAAATACACTTCCGTTTTGATACGTGTTTGTCACAGTAGGTCACGTTTTCTGTCATGCATGTACATCCATGACGATTTTATGACAGAATCAAGATAGTCATACATGTGATGTCGTGAAGTGTTCCATGACGTTACCAAAGTTATCATCATGGAAGTGTCCACTTCCATGATGATAAATGTCGCGTCATGGAAGTGCTTTCGTCACGGGTGACCGACACGTGGCATCCACCGATCTAGGTCGCCGTTAAGTTATCGGGTCCGGTTTTGGATCCGATAACCCGCTAACAGCCACGACCAATGCCGATTTTCCACGTGTAAAATTCTCATTGGCCGACGGAACCACGTGTCAGCTCCGCGTTGGCACATGTGTCACTCATCCAATGGGCGGGATGCGCCTATGATATGGTGACACGTGGACCGGCCCAAAAGTGGCCCATAAAGATTAAATGGGCCGGCCCAACTAAAGGCCCATAAGATTTTGCGGACCATAATGGGCCGGCCCAGCTAAAGGCCTGCAAGATTTTGCGGACCATAATGGGCCGGCCCAGCTAAAGGCCAACAAGATTTTGTAGACCATAATGGGCCGGCCCAGCTAAAGGCCCAGAAGATTTTGAGGACACTAGTGGGCCGGCCCGTTAACATGCTGCCATGTTTTGGGCCAAATGCCGGGCCATATTTGATCCGGTCCATTAATAGCCTGTCACGTTCTGGGCCAAAAAAGGCCCATATGAGATCCGGCCCGTTAATAGCCTACCACGTTCTAGGCCCTATTACGGCCCAGATCAGATCCGACCCTTTAATAGGCTTTGGGCTAAATTATGGCCCATATCAGATTCGGCCCGTCAACTGGACGTTGTGCTTTTGGGCCCACTTGAGGACGGTCAGGATTTCTGTTTGCTAAACGCCCATTTAGTAATACGACCTAATATTAGTTTCAGCATGTTAAAGGCCCATTTAACATTTCGGCCCTATATTTATTTCGGCTTGTTAAAAGCCTGTCATATAGTTGGGCCTAACTATGGGTCGCTTTGCATCCGGCCTGCTCACAGCCAATAATCTGATCGGGGCAAACAAGGACCGAGACAATTTTGGCCTGTTAACGACCCGTGATGTGATTGGTACTATCATGGGCCGGGGTCTATTTCGGCCTGCTGTCGGCCCGTGAGCTGTTCGGCACGTTTCCGGCCCAACCTACTTTTCAGCCTTCTAAAAGCCCATTGAATTTTCTTGCGAAAATAGGGTCGGCGGTTTACTCGGCCTAGTAAAGACCCGAAACTACTAGTGGGCCAGTTTACATTCAGGCTTGTTAACGGACCAAGATGACTGGGCCCATGATGCGGATCATACATAGTGATTTGCATGTCGACCCGATTATGTACCATAATTTTACGGTTTGGCCGGTTTACTACGAAGACATGATATATATACAGTAAAATAACTGCAGCATCATGAATAAGAAAAAAATCCAGACTATACAATAAAGAAATTACGACATATTACATCCACTGGGCATCAAAGTTCGCCACTATGATAATAAAGCACAAGCAGACAACTATTACATACAGTGGGCATCAAAGATCGCCACCAGTGCAAATAAACACGCCGACAAAATAATATACAAAACGGACATCACTTCAATAGAGTTCAAGAAAGGTTAGCCCTATTTGGGAGCTGCAGCGCAAGCAGCTGAGCAAGCTGATGAGATTGTGTTTTTTTGACGCTTATATCCTCTTCACTCTAAAAGAGAAACAAGCAGACATATGACAGGTTTTGCACATATAAGTATCAGTGCTGACAATTCATCACATTTCTTATTGAAGAATAAAGTGACATAGTTTAAAATAGCATTAACACAATATGGTATTGTTCAGGTTAAGACATGGCAGGAAATGACATTGTGAAGGAGTTGGCATCTTGACGACACCACTGGATTACAGATCAAGAACTCATAAGTATCAATGGTTAGTGTGCTGTCAATTTATCCCATTTCAGATTGGCAAATAAAGAGACGGTTTAAATAATAGTAGAATGATATGACATTGTTCACAATTAAGACATTGCAGAATATGACATTGTGCTGTAGAGGGTAGGTTCACCATACATGTAGTGCAAAAGAAGATCACTTGCTTTGTATAGTGTAATTTACATGGTATGAAGAAGGAACTTGGTTGTACAACTGAAAACTTAAATTGAGAAGGACAAACTTTTGTTTATGAACTACATACTAAACTTTAAACATGCAATTTGATGCAAAAAAAAAACAGCTATTGCAGTCATGCCTAACCAAATATACACAACAAAGTTTGAAGGCTTGAGAAGGACAAACTTACATTAGTGGTGAAGACAGGCTCTATAAAGCCCTTATCCATGCTGATGGGGGATTCAAGAAGTTTACCACAGAATCTTCTTCATAAGCATTGCCTTTATTCTACATTTTGTTAAGAGTAAATATAGATGTGATAATATAAGAAAAAATGGAGAATATTTATGATAAGATGAAGAGGGATGCTACATAACCAAGTAGCTATAAATGTAAGTACTGCGATACAAGCAAAAGGTACAGCCAAGAGCAATGCAGAGCTAAACTTCTTCAGTACCATCGGTGTTATCCAACCTTATGGTAAGAGTAAATATAGATCTGATGTGTAGAAAATGGAGGGCAAAGGAAAATAAGCTGCAGAGTGACGGTACATGAACAACTAGCTGTCAATATAAGTACACTGATAAAGGACAACATGTCCTTACAAGAACAATGCAGAGCTAAAAAATTTCATTGGCACTGGATATATTCTACACTAATGTAACCATTCATACAAATCAGGTAATTTGGAGCGAACAATTGATAAGAAAGCTATCATGCATACTGTTGTCACATAATGAACTAGGTATGAATGCAAGTGCAGTGATATAGGACAACAGGTACTAACAAGAGCAAAGCAGCGGGCAGCATATTTGTGATATCCCGTTATCCTTTCCAAACACGAATTCTTATTCGAGCAGATTTCCTGCAAAAGAGATCCGTAAGGCACATGTGGAAAAGTAGAAGTTCAAATTGTCATGTGATATCATAAATAGTACCTCATCCTGGGAACGAGACCAGTGCATAACAAGGTTTTTTCATTCAATGTCTTCTAAATTTAGCACAGGAGACTTCACCGAAAATTCTTTTATAGACTTGCCATCAAAGTGTGATTTCCTCAGGTAACACCGATACTGCTGCAATGCTTCCTTGAAAAGCGCAAGCAAGCTTTGCTCGTCATGACTATCCAGATTGACCCTCGCCTACTTACAACAATGTAATGTAAATCATTGATGTGTTCAATCGGCAGATAACAGGAAAATAATCACCATGAATAATAGCACTTACACGTAAGTGGGAAAGGAAGATGTGAAAATGGTGTTTGTCTTCACTATAATCTTCCCATGATGGGAATATATGCACGTAGTCCCTAACAACATTGAAAGCATTGTCTTTTAAACTAGGAATAAATGGAATGGGGTTCCAATATGCAGAAATTGGTCGTCTCTGCAGTTGGGATAGGTCTTCGTAGGTGGACTTGCTGTACTTTTTGCTGATGTGGGATTTTTCACTACAACAGGACCCCTCATATAGCAACACATTTTTCCGTATCTAAATGTCCATATATGTGTTGCTAACGTCTTTACCAACGGTTTTGGATGCATAAAACCGACTTTTACAACACTCATATACGTTGGTGGTTAATGTCCAGGAATTCAAATCTCATCTACACGATTTCAAAACCCATTGCTTGGCCACAAAGAATTTGCAACGCTTCAGGTGTTTTACATATAAAATGTGAATAATATTTTATATATTGCCGGTAATTAAATTAATGCTCCACATAATGGTGATAAGTATGTATATCAAGTCGGAAGAAAAATATACGCACGACAGGAAGAAATCATATATTGAAAAAAAAAACTATGGGATTACAATAGTTGATATTACAGGAGGAATAACGTCCAAATGTGATGCATACACTACTAGGGAAAACCTTATACACAGAACTTTAGCAGTAGCGAGGGTCAAAAAAGCATGCTCGTGCTAAGTAGCAGTAGCGCGCCTGAGCAAACCGCGCTGCAGATAAAGTTCTAGTAGTAGCGCATCTTGCTCTAAACACGTTACTACTAAAATTCCCACGGCTTAGCCGATATGCTACACATAGTAGTAGCGACCTATATCGAACCGCGCTACCGCTACTTTCTTTGTAGCAGCGCGTTTTAATCTAAACTCGCTACTGCTAAAGGATATAAAATTAAATGGAAAGCAAATAGAAAGGTAACTGAAAATGAAAGAAATAGAATAAGGTGAAAGGAAAAAAAATAAAATGTGAAGAAAACTAAATGAAAAAGGGGAAAAAAGAGAAAGGAGTAGCAGTAGCATGTATCCCTGAATGCGCTTTAGCTAACATAGCAGATGGCGCGCTCGAACGCGCATCGCTACTTCGACTTAACCACGGGTTCGTCCTTCCCACGGCCACTTCCCCAAATCCAACTCTCCACACTCTGCTTGCCGCCTGCCGTCGGCCAAGGCTCTCCGCACACCCCACGCCGCCCGACCCCAGATTCAACGCCGCCCGCCCGTCCTCAACACCGCCCGGACGCCGCCCCCGACCCCGACCTCGACGCCACCATCCGCCGCGCGCCCGAGCCCCGACCCTGACCTTGACGCCGCCGAGGTGAGCACGCCTGCTCCTCCCTCTCCCCTACCTCTGCCTAGGGTTTCTTTATATTTTAGTTGCATCAAATTAGTTAGGGTTCATGTAAGAGTGGAAACAAATCGGATGCGGATGCGGCTCAAATGAGTTAGGGTTCATGTAAGGGTGGAAACGAATCAAATTTCTAAGATGAATCATAAAATGAGTAAAATTTGACCACTTATTTCACTTTATAGTTGGATAATTGGAATATCCGCTACCACTTTCCACCCCTATAGGTTCATCAAATTAGATGGTAATTAGGGCAGTAGCTCCTAGGTATTAATTAGTTAGTAAGAACTAGGTACTAATTAGGTACTAGAATATTTTTATTTATAGTAAGTTTATTTTTAGTAAGAACTAGTTGAATTAATAGAACTAGTTAGTAAGAACTTGTTGCTATTTTTTAGTTAAAGCAATTTTTCCCGCATCGGCGTGGGCGATGCCTATCTCGCATCCTCGCTGCCGAGTCAGGCGGAGGACGACACCTGCTTGACCAGATGGGCCATGTCCGGACTGGGCTCCGCCGGGTGGTACTGGAGGCGCTACCTAGCGGGGGCGAGGTTGGTGAGGAGCCAGCCTGTCGTTGACCGAACCTTCTTTGTGGCGGTCGCGTGGGCCAGTGACGGTCCAGAGGCTCGAGGACTCCGCGGAGGTGGTGCATCACCGTGTCAGTGAGGACGCGCACGTCCGTCGCTACTTGTTTGCGTTGGAGCAAAATTATACAATTCAGACGACTACACCTATTTTGGATGCAAAACATGGCGAGCACTATGCAAGACTTATGCATTTGAGCCTGATATGGTTATCACCTTTGATATTCGTCCGGAAGATAATATTGAAGGTAATACCCCGACATCTGGGTCGATGTGCAGATGCCTCTAGTTATACCATTATGTAAGTTTCTCAACCATATTTATGTCTTTGATATTGTTTTTTCAAAAATAGTTGACAACTAATTTGTATTGTCAGCTTATTTCTGTCACGCCCAATATGCGACCCTATCCAAAAGGAACTCGAAGGTCCCACCAATCCCGCATATTGAAACGCTTTTGCAAGGTGGATATCATTACATCAACATTACATAATAGTGGGGATACATACATAAGGCACAAATGCCACAAGAATACATCAACATCAAATACAAGATCAACACCGACTACGGATGAAACATAAACAGAGGCTCAAACGACATCCACCTGCTAGCCTGGCTGCCGACACCGAACCTATCCCCGATCGAAGAAGGAAGAAGAACTCCAACACAAGTAAACATCGCTCTCGCCATGATCATCGCGAAACCTGTACCTGCAACTGTTGGTGTAGTAATCTGTGAGCCACGAGGACTCAGCAATCCCATTACCATGGGTATCAAGACTAGCAAAGCTTAATGGGAAAGGAAGGGGTAAACTGGTGAGGTTGCAGCAGCGACTAAGCATATATGGTGGCTAACCAACGCAAATAAGAGCGAGAAGAGAGCAAGCGGAACGGTCGTGAAGCTAGCAATGATCAAGAAGTGATCCTGAAATCCTACTTACGTCAAACATAATCCAGAAACCGTGTTCTCCTCTCGATCAACCCCGAAAAGAGACACTCACGGTTACACACATGGTTGGTGTATTTTAGAAGAGTTTGCTTCAAGTTTACTACAACCGGATATTAACAAAATCCCATCTGCCACATAACCACGGGCACGGCTCTCGAAAGTTTATACCCTGCAGGGGTGTCCCAACTTAGCCCATGATAAGCTCTCGCGATCAATGAAGGATATTCCTTCTCCCCGGGAAGACCCGATCAGTCTCGGAATCCCGGCTACAAGACATTTTGGCAGTAATAAAACAAGACCAGCAAAGCCGCCCGATGCTCCGACAATCCCGATAGGAGCTGCACATATTTCGTTCTCAGGGCAACACCGGATGAGACATCCTACGAGTAAAACCAACCCTCAAGTTTCCCCAAGGTGGCCCCGCAGTCTGCTCGTTTCGAACCAGCACTTAGAGAAGCACTGGCCCGGGGCTAAATAAAGATGACCCTCGAGAGAGCGACTCCCAAGGGAAAAGTAGGTGGTGGTGAGGAACCAAGGTTGGGACTTGCTGGAGGAGTCTTATTCAAAGCGAACTGTCAAGGGGGTCCCATAAATCACCCGACCGCGTTAGGGATGCAAAATCCGGGAACATAATACCGATATGACGGAAAATAGGGTGGCAAGAGTGGAACAAAACACCAGGCATAAGGCCGAGCCTTCCACCCTTTACCAAATATATATAGATGCATTAATTAAATAAGATATATTGTGATATCCCAACAAGTAAACATGTTCCAACAAGGAACAACATCTCCATGTTCCAACAAGGAACAAACTTCATCTTCACCTGCAACTAACAACGCTATAAGAGGGGCTGAGCAAAGCGGTAACATAGCCAAACAACGGTTTGCTGGGAAGGTGACAACGATTAGAGGTTTATGGCAATTTGGGAGGGTTGAGCAGCAAGTGATAGGTAGCGCAGCATAGCGAAAGAACGAAGCAACTAGCATAGCAATGATAGTAATGAGATCCAAGGTGACGGTCATCTTGCCTGAAATCCCGCTAGGAAGAAGAACGAGTCCATGAAGAAGATGAAGCCACGAAGACGAACCAAGCGTAGACGAACGAATCCTCACGATCGCAACGAAAACGGGAACTAACAAGAAGAAGCACACAACATAGGTAAACACACCACACATGAACATGACAAGATGCACAACAAACATGATGCATGACAAATCTAGATGAAGCTACTCATGGCAAGAGATGATGCAAACAAGAGCAATACATCAAAGCAAGTTTAATGAGGCCGGAAGCAGCATAGAACAATTCCGGTAAGTCCTCATATGCGAATTAAATAAAACTTATGTTCAATTTGTTAAACAGCAAGTTAAGATGCACCACGAGAATCTACACGAAATTCTAGTCAAGTTACATATAAAGTTCATTTAGTTCGGAGCTACGGCCTAGAAGATATGAGCAAAACAAGATGAGCATGGCATTGATGCAAAATGCATACCAACATCAAGCAAACACCTCAAAACATGGATGCAACATGATAATATGAAGCTACATGCAAAATCAAGCAAGTTTCATATAGAGCTCACTCAAAACGGAGCAACGGTTCAACACATACACACAATACAAGTTATAGCAACAATCTGTCCAAGACAGCAAGTAGGCATATTGCAAGCATCAAAACAACATGCTACAGAATCTCAACATGATAACAAAAGGCATGGGCATGATGTACAGGTAAAGCATGACAAAACATGAACACTGAGCTATCTCCAGAAATCACTAGAACATGCTCAAAAACACATGGCAAGATTGCAAATAATAACATCAGGTTGCAATGTTTAGAGCTATCAAACAATATATTACAGGAACTTAGCATGGCAAACAAAGGCATGGCATGAACCTACTAATTGCATAGAACAAAAGTCCCTTACTGACCATAAGCCAAAAAGGATCAGAAAATATGATGGCACCCATGTAAACATGGCAAGTTATATTACAGATTCATACATGGCAGGAACAACAATAAGTAGGCATGTTGGTGAGCTTGAACCACTCACCACAGAGCAATACATGGCATGGCAAGGCAACCAACAGTAAGAAGACATGTCATAGAAGCTATACATGGCAAGAACAACAACATAGCATACGCGGATCAACCACAACAACCTTGGAAAAATTGAATAACAGGTAAACAACCTGCCAGAAAACATTTTATAGTAAAAGTAGAGCTCGATTGACTCAAGCTATGGCACTGCATAATTGCAACCAAGGGCATGGATGGATAAAGAATAACCATATGTTCAAAACATCCTTACTGAAGTATCTCAAAATAAGCATGGATCTCTCGGTAGCATCAAGTTTACATGGCATAAAAATATCAGCAGAACAGGGGCTGAAATCAGCAACATCATGAAGCCTAGTTTGCATGCTTGTGCTAGTCACCACAGAGATCACAAAAATACATGGCATACCACCCTGTAAAGATGGCATGGCATATTACAAAACACATGTCGGACTCAACTTCATAGGGTGCACACATCAATCATGGCAAAAATGACAAAAGTGCATGTTCTGATAAGAATCTGAAACTAACATCACATAGCCCTCTTCTAACAGCATTTCGGGCATCAAGATGAGCTCAAATGTAAATGATGCAATGAGATGAAATGATGTACTCGTCGAGGCGAACAATTTGACATATTACACACACGAAACAGAGCAATATGCAGAGAGTTATGGCATGATGAACATGAGCATGATAAATACACAGACTAGGGACTTAGTGGAATTTATACCCCGCGAAAAACGTGGACGAGGACGTTCCGGGACGAGGGGATCCAGGACGGGGCGCCGTTTGGTTCGAGGGAGTGGTGGATCTCGTCCACTCCCTCGGATCCGGCCGGAGCTCCGGCGAGGTGAACTCCGGCGAGGCGGGGAGCTCGGGCCGCGGGGGTAGGGCGCCGGAGGCGCGGCGGCGAGAGGAGGAGGCGGTGCGGGAGGCGCCGAGGGCGCGGGAGGCTCGGCGGGCTCGCCGGCGGGGCGCCTGGCGAGGAGGCGGCAAGCCGGCGGCGGCGGCGGGCGGCGGGCTGGGGGGCTGGGGCGGCGAAGGGCGCTGGGAGGCAAGGGAGCAGGAGGCGGGCCGGGAGCCGGAGGAGGCGCGGGCGGCGCGCGCAAGGGCGGCGGCGACCGCAGGGCGGCGGGCGCAGCCGGCGAGGAGACGGCGGCCGGCGGGAGGCCGGTTGCGGAGGCGGGCGCTGGCGGGCTGCGGCAGCGGCGGCGACCGACCGGCTCTGCGGGCCGCGATGGGCTCCACGGGCGGCGGCGGAGGCCACGTGGCAAGCCACGATTGGCTGCGGGCGTGGGCGCGGACGTGTCCGGCTGAGGCTGGACGCGTCCGGCGGCAGAGAGGGAGAATTCTAGGGTTTCGGGGGGATTTTCATCCGCGAATTTCAGGGGGAGGGGCTTATTATAGGTAGAGGGAGCTAGGAGAGTCCAAATGAGGAGCGGTTTTCGCCCACATGATCGCGATCGAACGACCGAGAGCATGGAGGGGAGTTTGCTGGGTTTTTGGGCCACTTTGCAAGGGTGTTGGGCTGCAAAGAGAAGGAGGCTTTTGCGGTTACCCGGTTAACCGTTGGAGTATCAAACGACCTCCAAATGGCACGAAACTTGACAGGCGGTCTATCGGTGCTATACCAAGGCCGCTTGACAAACCTCGGTCCATTCCGAGACCGTTTAACACCCACACATGCAAAGAGGCAAAAGGGGGCGCCGGGAGACATAGGAGTGCCGGATTGCAAAACGGACAACGGGGAAAATGCTCGGATGCATGAGACGAACACGTATGCAAAATGAAATGCACATGATGACATGATAAAATGCCACACGCAAGAAAATGACATGGCAGCGACATGGCAACGACGGCGAATAACTGGCGGACACCTGGCGCATCAGATCCGGGGCGTTACAACACTCCTCCACTAACAAGAGATCTCGTCCCGAGATCTTAGGACCGAGACGGAAGGGAAAAAAAGGATGGGGTGAAATAAAAACAAAAGAGAGAGGATGAACAAAGTCGAGAACACTCGAGTAGGAAAGAGGAACGACGATTACGACGGGAATCAAAAACTCAATGAATAAGATAGAATCTGAAACCACTCCGGTTAGAACAAGATGGAAAAGGAATAATAACCAAGGAATTTAGACAGCACTCCGGGTTAACAAGGAAAGAATAGAGCATGAACTTAACAAGATGCCATTACACTTGACGAGAGGAACAACACAACGCCTCCGGAAGAATTGAAATAGTTGAACGAAAAAGAACGGAGAAGAAGATGACAACTTCTGCCAAGAATGACATAAAGAGCATCCTTAGGAGAAGGATTGAACGGAGTTGTTGGAAATTTTCAACAACAAAAGAATAAGCTTGTTGTGGACTTATGGATAACCTCTCAAAATTATGAGGTGATAACCAACCACAAGCAGAAAAGATTAAATAGCTGAGAAGAACGAAGAAATGCGAAACTCCACTTCAAAAGAATACGGAGATTTAATTGCACTTCGAGATGCAAGAAGAAAAGGTACTTGAATTCCTCCAAAAGAATCTTGATGAACTCTTGAAGAATGAATTAAATCATGAAGAACCACCATGAAGAGCTCCGGTAACAAAAGGATTATGAGATTGAATGAAGGATGAAAAGAATAAGATGAGCATTGCGATGATTTAGACGGAGGTTCCGACGAGATGGTCGAGTAAATTTGAACTCCGGAAAAGAAAAGATTAAAACACTTGGAACTAGAATTTATTCATTACGAACAAACTCCGAAGGAAAGGATTAATCACTTGGATGAAATAAGAATAAGATTTATTGTATGCTTATCCTTCATCAAATTAAATTGATGACAAACAATGGATTCTGCATATTACTTATTCTTCTTGAAAAAGAATTAAGAAGTGACATAACGCAAACTTGAGAAGGTCTTCATGAACCACCGGTAGGATTGAAAAGAACGAATGGATTGAATGATAATCAAGGAAATGTATGTGAATGAACCACCGTAAGAATTCGAAAATGACTGACAAAAGAGAATGAATCACCGGGAAGAATTAGAAGAACAAATAAGCTAGAGGGGATTCAGATGCACAAGAACGAAGAGACAATGAGCTGATTAACGAACACTCGAACGAAGCACCGGGGTAAATAGAGAACGATAACTGGAATGATGGCTTCCGGTGAAAAGAAATGGAAAAACAACTCCTGACATACTCCGGATAGGTGAGAAAGAGGGACTTCCGATAGATGGAATAATTCGAGAGGGTAACAAGAAGCTAGAGCCACGAATCTTCGGGAGAACGGGCAAGATTTAAGAGAAACTCTACTTCGGTCTTCAAATGATGACGAGGAACACCACCAAAATTACTGAGATACTCCGGTAGAATGAAAAGCGAAGAGGTTGAGCCAATAATGAAAAGAATTTGAAAGAGATCTTGGGAAGGCGTCTGACTGATGAAATTCATTCTTACGTCAATCTCCGAAAAGAATTGAGAATAACTCCGGGGAAATTAGAAGAGTCAGGTAAGATCCTGAGAAAAACCTGTGGGTTAGGGCCCACTAAAAGAAAACACCGTTGGAAAGGGATGTTGAACAGATAGACGATGCACCGGAACAATTGAGATATTTGCATGAGGTGACAACCTCGGATTAATTCAAACACAGACGAATCTCCTGAGATGTCTTTGGAACTCTGGAATGATTGAATGGCGAGAGGCAAATGAGCAAGGAGAACACTTGATCCAAGGAAAGAATATGATCAACACCGAAAAACTTGAATTGAGTCCACCGGAGAAGAAAAAGAGGTGATGAATGTCAAACGAGACGAGAATTCACCGGTTGAAATAATTGAGGGAAGACTGAAGAGGCTCCGTACGAATGGAATTGATGGTCGGAAGAAACTCAGGAAGATGATATTCGTCCTTTGATATTCGTCCGGAAGATGATATTGAAGGTAATACCCCGACATCTGGGTCGATGTTCAGATGCCTCTAGTTATACCATTATGTAAGTTTCTCAACCATATTTATGTCTTTGATATTGTTTTTTCAAAAATAGTTGACAACTAATTTGTATTGTCAGCTTATTTCTGTCACGCCCAATATGCGACCCTATCCAAAAGGAACTCGAAGGTCCCACCAAGGATAGACCCGCATATTGAAACGCTTTTGCAAGGTGGATATCATTACATCAACATTACATAATAGTGGGGATACATACATAAGGCACAAATGCCACAAGAATACATCAACATCAAATACAAGATCAACACCCGACTACGGATGAAACATAAACAGAGGCTCAAATGACATCCACCCTGCTAGCCCAGGCTGCCGACCTGGAACCTATCCCCTGATCGAAGAAGCAGAAGAAGAACTCCAACACAAGTAAACATCGCTCTCGCGTCATGATCATCGCGAAACCTGTACCTGCAACTGTTGGTGTAGTAATCTGTGAGCCACGAGGACTCAGCAATCCCATTACCATGGGTATCAAGACTAGCAAAGCTTAATGGGAAAGGAAGGGGTAAAGTGGTGAGGTTGCAGCAGCGACTAAGCATATATGGTGGCTAACCAACGCAAATAAGAGCGAGAAGAGAGCAAGCGGAACGGTCGTGAAGCTAGCAATGATCAAGAAGTGATCTTGAACTCCTACTTACGTCAAACATAACCCAGAAACCGTGATCTCCTCTCGATCAACCCCGAAAAGAGACACTCACGGTTACGCACACGGTTGGTGTATTTTAGAAGAGTTTGCTTCAAATTTACTACAACCGGATATTAACAAATTCCATCTGCCACATAACATGGCACGGCTCTCGAAAGTTTATACCTGCAGGGTGTCCCAACTTAGCCCATGATAAGCTCTCGCGATCAACAAAGGATATCCTTCTCCCGGAAGACCCGATCAGTCTCGGAATCCCGGCTACAAGACATTTCGGCAGTAATAAAACAAGACCAGCAAAGCCGCCCGATGCGCCGACAATCCTGATAGGAGCTGCACATATCTCGTTCTCAGGGCAACACCGGATGAGACATCCTACGAGTAAAACCAACCCTCAAGTTTCCCCAAGGTGGCCCCGCAGTCTGCTCGTTTCGAACCAGCACTTAGAGAAGCACTGGCCCGGGGGGCTAAATAAAGATGACCCTCGAGAGAGCGACTCCCAAGGGAAAAGTAGGTGGTGGTGAGGCAAATGGTAAAACCAAGGTTGGGCCTTGCTGGAGGAGTCTTATTCAAAGCGAACTGTCAAGGGGGTCCCATAAATCACCCGACCGCGTTAGGGACGCAAAATCCGGGAACATAATACCGATATGACGGAAAATAGGGCGGCAAGAGTGGAACAAAACACCAGGCATAAGGCCGAGCCTTCCACCCTTTACCAAATATATATAGATGCATTAATTAAATAAGATATATTGTGATATCCCAACAAGTAAACATGTTCCAACAAGGAACAACATCTCCATGTTCCAACAAGGAACAAACTTCATCTTCACCTGCAACTAACAACGCTATAAGAGGGGCTGAGCAAAGCGGTAACATAGCCAAACAACGGTTTGCTGGGAAGGTGACGACGATTAGAGGTTCATGGCAATTTGGGAGGCTTGAGCAGCAAGTGATAGGTATCGCAGCATAGCGAAAGAACGAAGCAACTAGCATAGCAATGATAGTAATGAGATCCAAGGTGATGGTCATCTTGCCTGAAATCCCGCTAGGAAGAAGAACGAGTCCATGAAGAAGATGAAGCCACGAAGACGAACCAAGCGTAGACGAACGAATCCTCATGATCGCAACGAAAACGGGAACTAACAAGAAGAAGCACACAACATAGGTAAACACACCACACATGAACATGACAAGATGCACAACAAACATGATGCATGACAAATCTAGATGAAGCTACTCATGGCAAGAGATGATGCAAACAAGAGCAACACATCAAAGCAAGTTTAAATGAGGCCGGAAGCAGCATAGAACAATTCCGGTAAGTCCTCTTATGCGAATTTCGAAATTGGTCCAGATCTGAATAAACCTTATGTTAAATTTGCTAAACAGAAAGTTAAGATGCACCACGAGAATCTACACGAAATTCTAGTCAAGTTACATATAAAGTTCATTTAGTTCGGAGCTACGGCCTAGAAGATATGAGCAAAACAAGATGAGCATGGCATTGATGCAAAATGC
This sequence comes from Aegilops longissima, assembly GCA_021605205.1. NCBI lineage: Eukaryota > Viridiplantae > Streptophyta > Magnoliopsida > Poales > Poaceae > Aegilops > Aegilops longissima. Next base: position 676,851,914 of record CM038682.1, on the reverse strand, counting down.
ATACCAACATCAAGCAAACACCTCAAAACATGGATGCAACATGATAATATGAAGCTACATGCAAAATCAAGCAAGTTTCATATAGAGCACACTCAAAACGGAGCAACGGTTCAACACATACACACAATACAAGTTATAGCAACAATCTGTCCAAGACAGCAAGTAGGCATATTGCAAGCATCAAAACAACATGCTACAGAATCTCAACATGATAACAAAAGGCATGGGCATGATGTACAGGTAAAGCATGACAAAACATGAACACTGAGCTATCTCCAGAAATCACTAGAACATGCTCAAGAACACATGGCAAGATTGCAAATAATAACATTTCCAGACTTATCAGGAAATAACATCAGGTTGCAATGTTTAGAGCTATCAAACAACATGTTACAGGAACTTATCATGGCAAACAAAGGCATGGCATGAACCTACTAATTGCATAGAACAAAAGTCCCTTACTGACCATAAGCCAAAAAGGATCATAAAATATGATGGCACCCTTGTAAACAGGGCAAGTTATATTACAGATTCATACATGGCAGGAACAACAATAAGTAGGCATGTTGGTGAGCTTGAACCACTCACCACAGAGCAATACATGGCATGGCAAGGCAACCAACATTAAGAAGACATGTCATAGAAGCTATACATGGCAAGAACAATATCATAGAATACACGGATCAACTACAACAACCTTGGCAAAATTGAATAACAGGTAAACAACCTGCCAGGAAACATTTTATAGCAAAAGTAGAGCTCGATTGACTCAAGCTATGGCACTCCATAATTGCAAACAAGGGCATGGATGGATAGATAATAACCATATGTTCAAAACATCCTTACTGAAGTATCTCAAAATAAGCATGGATCTCTCGGTAGCATCAAGTTTACATGGCATAAAAATATCAGCAGAACAGGGGCTGAAATCAGCAACATCATGAAGCCTAGTTTGCATGCTTGTGCTAGTCACCACAGAGATCACAAAAATACATGGCATACACCCCTGTAAGGATGGCATGACATATTACAAAACACATGTAGGACTGAACTTCATAGGGTGCACACATCAATCATGGCAAAAATGACAAAAGTGCATGTTCTGATAAGAATCTGAAACTAACATCACATAGCCCTCTTCTAACAGAATTTCGGGCATCAAGATGAGCTCAAATGTAAATGATGCAATGAGATGAAATGATTTACTCGTCGAGACGAACAATTTGACATATTACACGCACGAACCAGAGCAATATGCAGAGAGTTATGGCATGATGAACATGAGCATGATAAATACACAGACTAGGGACTTGGTGGAATTTATACCGCGAAAAACGTGGACGAGGACGTTCCGGGACGAGGGATCAGGACGGGCGCCGTTTGGTTCGAGGGAGTGGTGGATCTCGCCCACCTCGGATCCGCCGAGCTCCGCGAGGCGGGAGCTCGGGCATGGGGTAGGGGCGGCGGCGACGAGGAGGAGGAGGCGGCGGCGCGGGAGGCGCCGAGGGTGCGGAGGCTCCCGGCGAGCGGCGGGGCTCACGGCGGGGCGCCCGGCGAGAGGCGCGAAGCGGGCGGGCGGCGCGGGCGACGGGCGGGCGCTGGGGGCGGCGCGAAGGGCGCTGGGACGGGCGGCGGGAGCCGGAGGCGGGGCCGGGCGCGGGAGGAGGCGCGGGCGGCGCGGCCGGGCGGTGGCGACCTACAGGCGGTGGCGCAGCGGGCGAGGAGACGGCGGCGGCGGGAGGCCGAAGCAGGAGGCGGCGCCTGCTGGGCTGCGGGCGGCGGCGCGACTGACCTCGCGTGGCCCGCTGATGGGCTCCACGGGCGGCGGCGCGGGCGGCGGCGGAGGCCACGTGGCAAGCCACGATTGGCTCTGGCGGGCGTGGGACGTGTCCGGCTGAGGCTGGACGCGTCCGTGGCGGAGAGGAGAATTCTAGGGTTTCGGGGGGATTTTCATCCGCGAATTTTGGGGGGAGGGGCTTATTTATAGGTAGAGGGAGCTAGGAGAGTCCAAATGAGGAGCGGTTTTCGCCCACACGATCATGTTCGAACGACCGAGAGCATGGAGGGGAGTTTGCTGGGTTTTTGGGCCACTTTGCAAGGGTGTTGGGCTGCAAACAGAAGGAGGCTTTTGTGGTTACCCGGTTAACCGTTGGAGTATCAAACGACCTCCAAATGGCACGAAACTTGACGGGCGGTCTACCGGTGCTATACCAAGGCCGCTTGAAAAACCTCGGTCCATTCCGAGACCGTTTAACACCCGCACATGAAAAGAGGCAAAAGGGGGCGCCGGGAGACATAGTAGTGCCGGAATGCAAAACAGACAACGGGGAAAATGCTCGGATGCATGAGACGAACACGTATGCAAAATGAAATGCACATGATGACATGATAAAATGCCACACACAAGAAAATGACATGGCAGCGACATGGCAACGACGGCGAATAACTGGCGGACACCTGGCACATCCGATCCGGGGCGTTACACTTTCGGTGCAAGCAAACATGTCCAGCGCTTGGTAGACAGGACCTACTACTGTCCCGGGGCTGAACTAAACTGCGAGGAGCTAAGTCATTATGTTTCATGGCTTGAGGATCTTGATACTGTCAAGATAAATTTTCTTCCTGGATTTAGAAATGTTAGTACTGAAAACGTGCGACCAATAGTGTTCGTAATGAACTATGGTCACCTCTATTTAGGAAGGATGGTAAGATTTTTACTATTTGTCCTCAGTGCATCTTTTCCATACATTATTTTTGAAGCTAAACTTCATTGCTAAGTATGTTACCATACGATGTTCTTCAACAGGGACTCCCGATGAATGTTGTGCCTTATGGGATCGAGACTAAAGGTACGATGAGTATTATTAGCTTACGGCCAAGATATCCTACAGATTAATTTAGTGCATTCAAGATTAGCGACGGATGCTTAATAGTGCAATACTGGACCAAATATGTGATGGGGGAGCGCAGAGAAGTACTAGGGGGCAGCAAACAGAGGCGCTACCCACGATTAGGAGACAGGTTCATCTGCATGCTCCAACTTGATCAAGGAGGAGAGCTACACATGTTTTATGTTATTTTACCTAAGAGAGAGCAGCATGAGTGATTAGCTAGCTAGAAATGAGTTTGAGGATGATGAAGTGCTACACTATTACTATGATGATAAAATAGCTAGTGTTGGTGGTAATGACTATGATGATTATTATTAGCTAGTGGTAATGGTGATTAAATAAATACTGTTGGTGGTAATGACCATGATGATGATTAAATATCTTGTGCTGGCGGATTAGATTCAAGTGGAGGCAACATGTGGTGCACATCGAAAGTACTACTAGTCCAAACTAGATCAAGTTTGGATTAGTAGTATACTTTTGACATGCACCACATATTGCCTCCACTTGAACCTAATCCACCTTCATTTTACACACTGTTATGGACATAATGATGTAAACCTCATAACTGGTATTGCACCAATATTTGTATGATGGCGCATAAATACACTAAAAATGAAAAAATAAAAAAAGAATACTAGTAGCGATGGAGAGAAAACACGCTGCCAGTAGTTACATTAGCAGTAGCGTGGGAGTGAACAAATGCTGCAGCTATTCGTCCTAGCAGTAGTGCGTGCGGGCACGCGTTACTGCTAAGCAATAGCTGTAGCGCCTTATTAGTAGCGCGCCTACCCGCGCTACTAGTGAGCACAAAACCAGCGCTACTGCTAGGGTTTTCCCTAGTAGTGATAACCTGAATATTCTCTTGACAGCAAAACTTAAACTGAAATCATCCATCAACATCCCTACAACTTAAACTAAAACTTAACCGAGGAACATCATCCAACAGGAAAAGCATCCCTACAACTAAACTAAAAATGAGAACATCCATCATCATCATCATCGTGAACCGGGAACTTCATCATCATCATTGCAGTATACTTGCCACGCACCCATATTGTTGGGGAACGTAGTAATATTTCAAAATTTTCTTACGTGTCACCAAGATCAATCTAGGAGATGCTAGCAACGAGAGAGAGGGAGTGCATCTTCATACCCTTGAAGATCGCTAAGCGGAAGCGTTACAAGAACGCGATTGATGGAGTCGTACTCGCGGCGATTCAAATCGCGGAAGATCCGATCTAGCGCCGGACGGATGGCGCCTCCGCGTTCAACACACGTACAACCCAGGGACGTCTCCTCCTTCTTGATCCAGCAAGGGGAGAGCAGAAGTTGAGGGAGAGCTCCGGCAGCACGACGGCGTGGTGGTGGAGCTTGCAGTTCTCCGGCAGGGCTTCACCAAGCACTACTAAGGAGGAGGTGGAGTTGGAGAGGGGGAGGCTGCGCCAGGGGCAAGGGTACAGCTCCCATGCGCCTCCCTACTATATATAGGGGTGGAGGGGGCTGGTTTCTTTCCCTCCAAGTCCATTGGGGCGTTGGCAAAGGTGGGAGGAAAGAAATCCCATCATTTCCCTTCCCCACCGATTGTTATCCCCCTTTTTAGGGATCTTGATCTTATCCCTTCGGGATATGATCTTATTCCTTCTAAGGGGATCTTGGTGCGCTTGACCAGGGTGTGGGGCCTTGCCCCACTACCACGTTCATGTGGGTCCCCCATGCAGGTGGGCCCCACTCCGGAACCTTCTAGAACCTTCCGGTACAATACCGAAAAATCCCAAACATTTTCAGGTGGCCAAAATAGGACTTCCCATATATAAATCTTTACCTCCGGACCATTCCGGAACTCCTCGTGACATCCGGGATCTCATCTGGGACTCCGAACAACATTCGGTAACTGCACACTAATTCCCATAACAACTCTAGCCTCACCGAACCTTAAGTGTGTAGACTCTACGGGTTCGGGAATCATGCAGACATGACCGAGACAGCTCTCTGGCCAATAACCAACAGCGGGATCTGGATACCCATGTTGGCTCCCACATGTTCCATGATGATCTCATCAGATGAACCATGATGTCGGGGATTCAATCAATCCCGTATACAATTCCCTTTGTCAATCGGTACGTTACTTGCCTGAGATTCGATCGTCGGTATCCCAATACCTCGTTCAATCTCGTTACCGGTAAATCACTTTACTCGTTCCGTAATGCATGATCCTGTGACTAACTACTTAGTCACATTGAGCTCATTATGATGATGCATTACCGAGTGGGCCCAGAGATACCTCTCCGTCATACGGAGTGACAAATCCCAGTCTCGATTCGTGCCAACCTGATACGTCTCCAACGTATCTATAATTTTTGATTCCTCCATGCTACTTTATCTATTGTTTTGGACTATAATGGGCTTTATTTTCCACTTTTATATTACTTTTGGGACTAACCTATTAATCGGAGGCCCAGCCCAGAATTGTTGTTTTTGCCTATTTCAGTGTTTCGAAGAAACGGAATATCAAACGGAGTCCAAACAGAATGAAACCTTCGGGAACATGATCTTCTCACCGAACGTAATCCAGGAGACTTGGACCCTACTCCAAGAAGTGCCAGAGGCAGTCACGAGGGTGGAGGGACCGCCCAACTACCTCGTGGGCCCCCTGACGCTCCACCGACGTACTCCTTCCTCCTATATATACCTACATACCCCGAAACGATCAGAAGAGGAGCCAAAAACCTAATTCCACCGCCGCAACTTCCTGTATCCACGAGATCCCATCTTGGGGCCTGTTAGGAGCTCACGAGGGGGCATCCACCACGGAGGGCTTCTACATCAACACCATAGCCCCTCCGATGAAGTGTGAGTAGTTTACTTCAGACCTTCGGGTCCATAGCTAGTAGCTAGATGGCTTCTTCTCTCTTTTTGGATCTCAATAAAATGTTCCTCCCCTCTCTTGTGGAGATCTATTCGATGTAATCTTCTTTTTGCGGTGTGTTTCTTGAGATCGATGAATTGTGGGTTTATGATCCAGCTTATCTATGAATAATATTTGAATCTTCTCTCAATTATTTTATGTATGATTGAGTTATCTTTGCAAGTCTCTTCGAATTATCCGTTTGGTTTGGCCAACTAGATTGGTAGTTCTTGCAATGGCAGAAGTGCTTAGCTTTGGGATCAATCTTGCGGTGTCCTTACCCAGTGACAGAAAGGGTTGCAAGGCACGCATTGTATTATTGCCATCGAGGATAACAAGATGGGATATTTATCATATTGCATGAATTTATTCCTGTACATCATGTCATCTTGCTTAAGGCGTTACTCTGTTTTTAACTTAATACTCTAGATGCATGCTGGATAGCGGTCGATAAGTGGAGTAATAGTAGTAGATGCAGAATCGTTTAGATCTACTTGTTTCGGACGCGATGCCTATATACATGATCATACCTGGATAACCTCATAACTATGCTCAATTCTGTTAATTGCTCAACAGTAATTTGTTCACCCACCGTAGAATACTTATGCTCTTGAGAGAAGCCACTAGTGAAACCTATGGCCCCCGGGTCTATTCTCATCATATCAATCTCCATCACTAGCTTTGCTTTTACTTTTTACTTTGCATATTTATATCAAAAATACCAAAAATATTATCTCTATCAGATCTCACTCTCGTAAGTGACCATGAAGGATTGACAACCCCTAATCGCGTTGGTTGTAGTAGCTATCATTTTGTGCAGATACGAGGGACTTGCACGTGGCCTCCTCTTGGATTGATACCTTGGTTCTAAAAACTGAGGGAAATACTTACGCTCTTGTGCTGCATCATCCTCTCCTCTTCGGGAAAACCAACGCAAGCTCAAGACGAGCAATGATTTCGGCGCCGCTGCCGGGATTCTACAAAAAGTCAACATACCAAGTACCCATCACAATCCCTATCTCTCGCATTACATTATTTGCCATTTGCCTCTCGTTTTCCTCTCCCCCACTTCACCCTTGCCGTTTTATTCGCCCTCTCTTTCCCAATCTCCTCCTCTTTTTCCCTTTGACTTTTGTTTGCCTGTGTGTTGGATTGCTTGTTTGTCGCGATGGCCCTACGTAAATTTGGTGATCTTCACCTTAAAAGGCTAGAGGAGATCGAAAACATTGTCAGGAAGTTTATGGTTTTGCAATTTGAGCATAATAATTTCTTTAGAAATGAGCTTAAGGAACAAAAGAGTTTTATGAGTTATATGAATAAAGATCTCGATGATATGTCCAAAGAATTTTATGGTATAAGAGCCCAAATATCTCGTCTTGAAAAGATGACCGCTGAAATTTCGGATATGCAAGCTACCTTAGTCAATAAGATGGCCGCTAAACCGAATTCCTATGAAAATCAAGATTAAGATCTAAAAGTTATTGATGTGTCCCCTATTAAATCTTTGTTTTGCAATATGAATCTTGATGAAACTAATTATGATCTTCCTTTACCTAGAAGGCGTTCTAAGAATTCGGAGTTTTTAGATCTTGATGATGAAATTGATAAAAGTGGGATTGAAAGAAATAGAAATCTAGATGTTGCTAAACCAACTATATTGGATCTCAAGGAATTTAATTATGAAAATTGCTCTTTAATTGATTGTATTTCCTTGTTGCCATCCGTGTTAAATTCTCCTCATGCTTATAGTCAAAATAAGGCTTTTACCGAACACATTGTTGATGCCTTGATGCAATCTTATGAAGAAAAGCTCGAGTTGAAAATTTCTATCCCTAGGAAACTCCATGATGAGTGGGAACCTACTGTCAAAATTATAATTAAAAATTATGAGTTTCATGCTTTGTGTGATTTGGGTGCTAGTGTCTCTACTATTCCCAAAACTTTGTGTGATTTGCTAGATTTCTGTGATTTTGATGATTGCTCTCTAAACTTGCATCTTGCGGATTCCACTATTAAAAAGCCTATGGGAAGAATTAATGATGTTCTTAGTGTTGTAAATAGGAATTATGTGCCCGTAGATTTTATTGTTCTTGATATAGATTGCAATCCTTCATGTCCTATTATTCTTGGTAGACCTTTCCTTAGAACGATTGGTGGAATTATTGATATGAAGGAAGGAAATATTAGATTCCAATTCCCTTTAAAGAAGGGCATGGAACACTTTCCTAGAAAGAAAATAAAATTACCATATGAATCTATCATGAGAGCCACTTATGAATTGCCTACCAAAGATGGCAATACCTAGATCTATCCTTGCTTTTATGCCTAGCTAGGGGCGTTAAACGATAGCGCTTGTTGGGAGGCAACCCAATTTTATTTTTAGTTTTTTGTTCTTTCTTCTGTTTAGGAATAAATAATACATCTAGACTCTGTTTATATGTGGTTTTATCTTTTAATTAGTGTTTGTGCCAAGTTGAACCTATTGGATCTTCTTGGATGATAGTTATTTGATCTTGCTGTAATTTCCAGAATCTTTGCGCTCAGTGCCCGAATTGTTAAAAATCACCAGAACGTGATAAAATATTGATTCCAATTTCTTCTTATCAATAAACAAATTTTCCAGGTCTTCTAATTTTGGTAGAATTGTTTGGGTTCCAGAAGTTTGCGTTAGTTACAGATTCCTACAGACTGTTCTGTTTTTGACAGATTCTGTTTTGCGTGTGTTGTTTGCTTATTTTGATGAATCTATGGTTAGTATAATAGTTTATAATACATAGAGAAGTTAGAATACAGTAGGTTTAACACCAATATAAATAAAGAATGAGTTCATTACAGTACCTTAAAGTAGTCTTTTGTTTTCTTTCTCTAACGGAGCTCATTTGATTTCTATTGAGTTTTGTGTTGTGAAGTTTTCAAGTTTTGGGTGAATTCTTTTGATGGATTATGGCACAAGGAGTGGCAAGAGCCTAAGCTTGGGGATGCCCATGGCACCCCCAAGATAATCCAAGGACACCAAAAAGTCAAAGCTTGGGGATGCCCCGGAAGGCATCCCCTCTTTCGTCTACTTCCATCGGTAATTTACTTGGAGCTATATTTTTATTCACCAACATGATAAGTGTTTTGCTCGGAGCGTCTTGTATTATTTGCGTCTTTGCTTGTTAGTTTACCACAATCATCCTTTCTGTACACACCTTTTTAGAGAGCCATAAATGAATTGAAATTAGATAGAATACTCTATGTGCTTCACTTATATCTTTTGAGCTTGATAATTTTTGCTCTAGTGCTTCACTTAGATCTTTTAGAGCACGGTGGTGGATTTGTTTTAAAGAAACTTGATCTCTCATGCTTCACTTAGATTATTTTGAGATTCGTTAATAGCATGGTAATTTGCTTAATGTTAATATACTTGGTATTCAAGATATGTGAAACTTTCTTTTGAGTGCGTTGAATACTAAGATAAGTTTGATGCTTGATAATTGTTTTGAGATATGGAGGTGATAATATCAAAGTCATGCTAGTTGAGTAGTTGCGAATTTTAGAAATGCTAGTGTTGAACTTAGCAAATCCCGTAGCATGCACGTATGGTTATTGTTATGTAACAAATTTGAAACATGAAGTGTACCTGGCTTGTTCATCCTTATGAGTGGCGGTCGGGGACGAGTGATGGTCTTTTCCTACCAATCTATCCCCCTAGGAGCATGCGCGTAGTACTTGATTTTTTATGACTTCTAAATTTTTGCAATAAGTATATGAGTTCTTTTGACTAATGTTGAGTCCATGGATAATACGCACTTTTACCTTTCCACCTTTGCTAGCCTCTTCGGTACCGTGCATTGCCCTTTCTCACCTTGAGAGTTGGTGCAAACTTCGCCGGTGCATCCAAACCCCGTGATACGATACACTCTTTCACACATAAACCTCCTTATATCTTCCTCAAAACAGCCACCATACCTACCTATTATGGCATTTCCATAGCCATTCCGAGATATATTGCCATGCAACTTTCCACCGTTCCGTTCATCATCATCATGACATACATTACTTTTGTCATATTGCCATTGCATGATCATGCAGTTGACATCGTATTTGTGGCAAAGCCGCCACCATGCATTATTTTTCATACATGTCACTCTTGATTCATTGCACCATCCCGGTACACCGCCGGAGGCATTCATATAGAGTCATATTTTGTTCTAGTTTCTAGTTGTAATCCTTATTGTTGTAATCAATAGAAGTGTGATGATCATCATTATTAGATCATTGCCAAAAAAAAGAGAAGGCCCAAAAAAAGAAAGGCCCAAAAAAATAAAATAAAATAAAAAGGGCAATGCTACTATCTCTTTTTCCACACTTGTGCTTCAAAGTAGCACCTTGTTCTTCATGTAGTGAGTCTCATATATTGTGCTTCAAAGTAGCACCATGTTTTTCATATAGTGAGTCTCATAAGTTGTCTTGTTCATACTAGTTGGAATTTTTCATTATAGAACTTGGCTTGTATATTCCTATGACGGGCTTCCTCAAAATGCCCTAGGTCTTCATGAGCAAGCAAGTTGGATGCACACCCACTAGTTTTCTTTTGTTGAGCAATCATAGCTCTAGTGCATCCGTTGCATGGCAATCCCTACTCCTCATGTTGACATCAATTGATGGGCATCTCCATAGCCCATTGATTAGCCTCGTCAATGTGAGACTTTCTCCTTTTTTGTCTTCTCCACACAATCCCCATCATCATATTCTATTCCACCCATAGTGCTATATCCATGGCTCACGCTCATGTATTGCGTGAAGGTTGAAAAAGTTTGAGATTATTTAAGTATGAAACAATTGCTTGGCTTGTCATCGGGGGTATAGAAGTTGGGAACATCTTTGTGTGACGAAAATGAAGCATAGCCTAACTATATGATTTTGTAGGGATGAACTTTCTTTTGCCATGCTATTTTGAGAAGACATGATTATTTTGATTAGTATGCTTGAAGTATTATTATTTTTATGTCAATATGAACTTTTGTCTTGAATCTTTCGGATCTGAATATTCATACCATGATTAAGAATATTTACATTGAAATTATGCCAAATATCACTCTGCATCAAAAATTATTTTTTTATCATTTACCTACTCGAGGACGAGCATGAATTAAGCTTGGGGATGCCTGATACGTCTCCAACGTATCTATAATTTTTGATTGATCCATGCTACTTTATCTATTGTTTTGGACTATAATGGGCTTTATTTTCCACTTTTATATTACTTTTGGGACTAACCTATTAATCGGAGGCCCAACCCAGAATTGCTTTTTTTTGCCTATTTCAGTGTTTCGAAGAAACGGAATATCAAACGGAGTCCAAACGGAATGAAACCTTCGGGAACGTGATCCTCTCACCGAACGTGATCCAGGAGACTTGGACCCTACTCCAAGAAGTGCCAGAGGCGGTCACGAGGGTGGAGGGCACGCCCACCCTGGGAGCGCCCCCTACCTCGTGGGCCCCCTGACGCTCCACCGACGTACTCCTTCCTCCTATATATACCTACGTACCCCCAAACGATCAGAAGAGGAGCCAAAAACCTAATTCCACCGCCATAACTTCCTGTATCCACAAGATCCCATCTTGGGGCCTGTTCCGGAGCTCCGCCGGAGGGGGCATCCATCACGGAGGGCTTCTACATCAACACCATAGCCCCTCCGATGAAGTGTGAGTAGTTTACTTCAGACCTTCGGGTCCATAGCTAGTAGCTAGATGGCTTCTTCTCTCTTTTTGGATCTCAATACAATGTTCTCCCCCTCTCTTGTGGAGATCTATTCGATGCAATCTTCTTTTTGCGGTGTGTTTGTTGAGACCGATGAATTGTGGGTTTATGATCCAGCTTATCTATGAATAATATTTGAATCTTCTCTGAATTCTTTTATGTATGATTGAGTTATCTTTGCAAGTCTCTTCGAATTATCCGTTTGGTTTGGCCAACTAGATTGGTAGTTCTTGCAATGGGAGAAATGCTTAGCTTTGGGATCAATCTTGCGGTGTCCTTACCAAAGGATGTAAAAGGTTGCAAGGCACGATTGTATTGTTGCCATCGAGGATAACAAGATGGGGTATTTATCATATTGCATGAATTTATTCCTCTACATCATGTCATCTTGCTTAAGGCGTTACTCTGTTTTTAACTTAATACTCTAGATGCATGCTGGATAGCGGTCGATGAGTGGAGTAATAGTAGTAGATGCAGAATCGTTTCGATCTACTTATTTCGGATATGATGCCTATATACATGATCATACCTAGATAACCTCATAACTATGCTCAATTCTGTCAATTGCTCAACAGTAATTTGTTCACCCATCGTAGAATACTTATGCTCTTGAGAGAAGCCACTAGTGAAACCTATGGCCCCCGGGTCTATTCTCATCATATCAATCTCCATCACTTTATTTTACTTGCTTTGCTTTTACTTTTTACTTTGCATCTTTATATCAAAAATACCAAAAATATTATCTCTATCAGATCTCACTCTCGTAAGTGACCGTGAAGGGATTGACAACCCCTAATCGCGTTGGTTGCGAGTAGCTATCATTTTGTGCAGGTACGAGGGACTTGCGCGTGGCCTCCTACTGGATTGATACCTTGGTTCTCAAAACCTGAGGGAAATACTTACGCTACTGTGCTGCATCGTCCTCTCCTCTTTGGGGAAAACCAATGCAAGCTCAAGACGTAGCACAACCCAACATACACTTTCGGAGATACCTGTAGTGCACCTTTATAGTCATCCAGTTACGTTGTGACGTTTGGTACAACCAAAGCATTCCTACAGTATTCGGGAGTTACACAATCTCATGGTCAAAGAAATGAAACTTGACATTTAGAAAAGCTCTTAGCAGATGAACTGCATAATCTTGTGCTTCGCTCAGGATTGGGTCTTGTCCATCACATCATTCTCCTAATGATGTGATGCCACTATCAATGACATCTAATGTCCATGGTCAGGAAACCATGACCATCTATTAATCAACGAGCTAGTCAATTAGAGGCTCTCTAGGGACATGTTGTGGTCTATATATTCACACATGTATTACGGTTTCCAGTTAATACAATTATAGCATGAACAATAGACAATTATCATGAACAAGGAAATACAATAATAACCATTTTATTACAGCCTCTAGGGCATATTTCCAACAGTCTCCCACTTGCACTAGAGTCAATAATCTAGTTCACATCACTATGAGATTGTAATGAATCCAACACCCATCACTACAAAAAAAACACTTCCGTGATGATACGTGTTTGTCACTGTAGGTCGCGTTTTTTGTCATGCATGTACATCCATGACGATTTTACGACAGAATCAAGATAGTCATACCTGTGTTGTCGTAGAAGTGTTCCATGACATTACCAAAATTATCATCACGGAAGTGTCCACTTCCATGATGATAAATCGCGCGTCACAAAAGTGCTTTCGTCAAGGGTGACCGACACGTGGCATCCACCGTAACGGAACACCGTTAAGCTATCGCGTCGGATTTTGGATCCGATAACCCGTTAACAGCCCTGACCAATGGGAAATTTCCACGTCTAAAATTCTGATTGGCCGAAGGGAACACCTATCAGCTCGTCAGTGGGCCAGATGTCGCTCGTCCATTGGAGGAGACATGCCTATGATACGTCGACACGTGGCTGGGCCCAACAGAGGCCCATATAGGTTAAAAAGGCCGACCCAATCAAAGGCCTTTAGTACTTAATCAGGTACTAGTGGGCCAGCCCAATAACGGCCTGCTTAATAAAGGCCGATTTACAGCCCGAAGCCAGATCTGGCCCATTAATTGTTTGCCCATTTACAGCCTGAAGCCAGATCTGGCCCGTTAATTGTTCACCCAATAGTTGGGCCCATTTGCGGCCCGAAGCCAGATCTGCCCCGTTAATTGTTCGCTGAATATTTGGGCCCAACTACAGCCCAGTGACTTTCGGCCTGTTAGAGGCCTGATGTAGACATGGGCCCATTTCAGCCCGGTGTGAATTTCGGCCTGGGAATGGCCTGTGCTTCCCATGGGCCATATATGGTCCGACGGGACATCGGGGCCACTAACGACCCGTGCTAAAGGTGGCAACAGTTAAGCCCAATGTGACTTTGGGCCTGTTAAAGGCCTGTCGCGTAATTCGGCCCGTTGATGCCTGTACTAAGCTTTCGGCCTCTTAAAGGCCCATGATATCAATGGGCCAACTAAGGCCCAAGATATGTTTCGGCCTGGTAACGGCCCGTGAGCTAACTGGGCCCAAAAAGGCCCGGTCTATATTTCGGCTTGCTGAAGGCCCATCGACGACTAGTGAAAATTGAGGCCCAACATGCATTTTGGCCTGCTAAAGGACCGTGGTTTCATCTCGGCCGTAACAGGACAGTACAATATTCAGCCTGTTAATGGCCCAACGCTACCTGGGCCAAACTAAGCGCTGGGTCGACAAAAGGCCCAACTAAAATATAGGCAGGTGTAAGTTTGGGCCTAGCGCAATGTGTGAAGGCCCCAATCATTTGGGCCCAAGAAATACGCAGGCCAGCCCAATTGTGGCCCGCTAAAAACCAGGCCCGTTAGAGTCGAATGTTTCGGCCCGGTCGACTACATCTGATTTTTTTTCAGATAGCGAATGATGGCAGTAACTAGTAGGAATTAAGAACAAACCTACTCTATACAATAAAGGAATTAATGTATATTACATCCACTGGGCATCGAAGTTCGCCACCAGTGATCATAAAGTGCAACGAAGAAGCAGACTACAAAAACTAGGCACCATTGCAACGTAACAAAATAATACTGAATCGAGACCACTTCCAAGACAGTTCAAGAAAGATTAGCCTTGCGGGGTAACTGTTGTGCAAGCTGCTGAGCAAGGCTGTGAGACCGGCCTAGCATGTCGGTCATAGCTTCCTGGTGTAGCTGTTTAGCGATGAGGTTCTCATTGGTGTTCTCCACAATCTTTCTTAGAGATAGGACTTCAAGTCGAAGTTGAGTTGCAGAATGCCTTTCTGCTAGAACTTGGGATTGAAGAAGTTGAACTGATTCAGACATCGAATTCTGTGAGCTTGTCTGACTATTAGTCTCAAGTAACTTGAACACTGCATCAAGAAAAGACTTTGGGGTTGTCTCGCTACCTTCAAGATGTTTTGCCTTCTTTGCTGCAATATATGTTGGGTTTGTCTCACAGCCTTCAGCAGACTTGTGGATGCCATCAGGCATATCACCCTGAAACAAAGCAGAGAGATGACAGGTTTTGCACGTGTATAAACAAATATGATAACTGCGCTGTCAATTTCAAATTAGAAAATAAAGAGTAAGTTAGAAATATCAATAACATAATTTGGCATTGTTCATAACGCGGGGAGCTTCACCACACTACTGGATTACCATGTCAACATAACAAGCATAGATGAAGGGCAAAGAAAATCATTGTATCTATTTTGGATAATGTGCATGGCATGTTGTTCATATCATCAGCCATATCAATAAGATAAAACAGGAGATGACAAGGTGCAAACGTGGGCTGCTTCACCACACACTGGATTATAGATCCACAAAAACAAGCATACATATAGGGAGTATTAAGTAATATGCATGGTATGAATAAGGAATATGGTTTTACAAGTATTAGAACTTACGGTTCTTGCAAACATGCATTTTGGTGGAAACATCAAACTAAACAGCAGTAAACGATAGGGAGTATGAGCAAATTAAACAGCAGTTGAGGATAAAGGCTTTAGAAGGACTGACTTACATTAACAGTTAACACCGGCTTTATAATGCCCTTCTCCATGTCAAGGGAAGGATAACTCAAGAATTTCAGCACATAATCTTCTTCATAAGCATTACCTGTACTCTACATTTTGTGGAGATTAATTATAGATACGATAATACTGGAAGGGATAGAGGATAATGAAGATAAGATGCAGATTGATGCTACATAATCAACTACCAATCCCTGGAAGTACAAGCATTACATGACAAAATGTACTGAAGAGCAATGGGCTACACTTCTGCACTGGCATTGTCTGTGTATTCTACTTGTTGGTAAGATTAGATGTGGATCTGATCTTTTTTAGTAAATGGTGGGCGAGGGAGATAAGCTGCAGAATGCTACAATGAACTATCTCTCTTCCCATAATACAAGAGTGTTTTGAACACCGTGTCTTGTATAAAACGTTCTTATATTATGGGACGGAGGGAGTAGCTGTTAATGTAAGTACAGTGATAGACCATTTTCAGTCCTTACAAGAGGATTGCAGAGCTAAACCTCTTCAAAATCATTGGGTTGATTCTAAACTTATGTAAGAGTCCATACGGATCTTATAATGTCCACCAAATGGACGATTACGAGGCTAACATGTGCAGTGATGCTACATAATCAAACAGCTATGAAAGTAAGTATGGTCATACAGGCAAGAGGTACTCACAAGAGCAATGCGAAGCAAAGATAGTTGCGAGATTCTGTGGTCCCTTGAGAACGAATGTTCTTCTGCTAATAGTTTTCGTACAAGTGAGACATTAAGGGAAATGCAGAAATGTAGTTCAAATTGTGATGTGATATCATAGAAAGCACCTTACGCTACAGCCGAGACCAATGTGTAACAAGATTATTCCAGTCACCATCGGATAAATGTAGCACCGGAGACTTTACAGAAATTTCGTTCAGAGGCTTGCCATCGAAGTGCGCTTGCCTCAGGTAGGAACGATACTTCATCAACGAGTGCTTGAAATGCGCAACCAACCCTTGCTCGTCATCACAATCCAGTTTGCTACTCGCCTATTTAAAAGAATGAAATCTTGTGTCTTCGTCGCAGAAACATATGCAGAATGACCATGAATAACATTAGTACATTACTTACGCAGAAGTTGCGGAGGAAGACTGAAATTGTTCTGTTCATGTATAATCTTTCCATGAAGGAAAGATGCGCACAAAGTTCCTGACAACAACATAAGCTTCGTCTTCTAAACTGGGAAGAAATGGAACAGGGGTCCTATTTGCTGCAATTGGGGCTCTCTCTGGTTCGAAAAGGGATTTGGCAACTGTATTTGGTGTACTCTTTGCTGGAATGGGGGTTTTACGTTGTACAGCTGGTGCTATGTCAACATGCATAATCATACTGTTTGCTGCAGTTGGGGTCTGTTGAGTTGGGGCATCAGAAAAGACCTGTGTAGTAGGGCTAGAGTCTGCTAGAGTTGGGGTGTTTTGTGGGTCAGGTGATATTGCAACTACACCTAATGGGCTATTTGATTTATCAGGTGCCACTACCTTTTCCAAATACTTTGACTGTGCTCCTCCACGATCAGCAATCGCCCTCTTCCTTTTGAACATCTGATACACAAGAACAGCATTTGAATGGATAAATATGGTATGATGACAGATGGAATATGTACTGAAAATGGATAGGCAGGCGTATTCACATACACGATGTGTAAACTAAGCTAATGGCAGTTCAACAAAGTAGAAGCAATGCAAAGCATCAGTTGCAAGATATGTGCGAGCAATGTAACCTTGGAAAGTTAGAGCAAGTACCTTGATGGGTGAATAAGATAGGGCATCTTCCTCTGACTCCTCCACTAGGGAGCTACATTGACTTAGGTCTCCCTCTAGCTCGTAATCACTGTTAGGATCATATTTCGAGCATGAATCAGAGGTGGAGAGCGTTTGCATTGCATTGCATCCAGACTTGATTTCAGTCTCTTAATGCCAAGTTTGACGGCCATGGCATTGTTCCGCTTTATTCTTTTCATGCGCGCAAGCTCATAATCATTATGATGCTGTTCAGAATCTGAGATTCATGAAAACATAAAAAGTAGTCAGATTATCTATGGAATACATTGCGGATTCAACTCAAGAGTGTCTCCCTATAAACGCCTCAGATATGCAAAGTTCACCCCAACCGTGCTTACTGCATCACACGTAAATACAAACCCCTTATGTCTCTATAACAAAGTGCATACACATTTCAAAACTGAAGTAGGAACATTAGAATCATTTGAAATTCGTATTTGAACAAATAAACTAAGCAATTATGAGCTGCATAATGTTTGGCTTCAAGAGTGGAGTGTTGTTAGTGCGACACAAAGCAAGTAGGCAGATTGTATTCCATGTAAAATATCGAAACCTATGTAAAATCTGGAAATGACACTTTCTTTCTATACAATGCAGTGTTCGTTGCCCACACATAATGTCTATAAAATATCGACACATGATCCAGTATTTAGAAACAGGGTGGTCCACCCTAAAATAATATTGACAACAAATATGACAAGGCAAACATAGATGTAGTGAATCAATCATTTACTTGTGAGTTATTAGTTGATTCTTTTGGCAATTCTTAGAATTGACCCCTCACTTCTCAGATTGCCACTCCATTTTTTCTTACAATTCCTGGCTAGTTAGGGTCTAATTAGCTAGGAATTGTAAGAAAAAATGGAGTGGCAGTTCTGGGAGAAGCTGGGGAGGGGGTCAATTCTGGGAGAATTGCCCAAAAGAACTAGGCCTAGGACAAGTATGCAAAATTGTAACTGCAGTAAGAGACCGTCCAAAATCTGAATGAAGAAGTTTGTCTAGCACTTATTGTTTGCAACTAATCGACGTGAATAATTGGATATTATATCGAATGAGTAAGAAATACAAGTAAAATTGTCAACAAACCTGGCTTGCAGTAGTAATCTGGGTCAATGTCACTACGACCAACAATCCAAAATGACTAGCGTCTATTCCGAGGGCTGGAATTTTGAAAACCCTGTGAACTTTAGAGGTACTAAAGATTACCGAAATACATATGAACCATTAAGTGTAGGTAGCACTGAGCACACAACAAACCCTAATGACAGTCCTGCCTAATGAGTATTAAATCAATTAGAAAATGGGTGATGAGGAGTGGCTGCTGAGTGTTGAGGACGTATCTCAGGATAAATCGGGTTGGCTTGGTGGGTGCTGCACGCCTGAGCCCTGAACAGACTGGGAAGGTAGGCACGGCAGCGCGCGCGGGCAGCGGTGACGCTATTGGGCAAGCGGCTCCTGGCCTCCTGTTAGTCCGGCGTCTCCTCCTAGAGTCATGCCGTCTGGGGACGGCAAGTCGCCGGGGCGAGGCAGACTGGTGGGGTCGAGTAGAGATCGGAAGCGCGCAGCAGAACAGAGGGGAATCGGGGCCTGGGACGACCCAAAATCCCAGGGTGGGCTGGCCCGTCGTGGGCACCCTATAGAGATACACACCCAAGCAGCGAACATGCATTTTCGAAACTAATTTAGGAACATTTAGCTGACCAATTAAACAACTATGTTTTAATAATATCAGATTCGTACTTGAACAACTAAGCTTGTTTAGCTTGATGGGTGGAGCAGTGTTATTATGACACGAAGCACGTATTCTGATCGTATAGTGATCATAAAAGGGGGAAACTCTAAGCATATTTTTCTAGCAAAAGAGGGTTTCCCCTCCGATTTCTATTAAAGAAACCACCATGGAATCAACATGATCAATTAAACCCTAAGCATGATCAATTAAACCGTATTATGGTTGTGCCATGGTAGATTTGAAGCTGCAAACGGGAGAAATGATATTTAGCATCCATTGTTTGCTTTGATCTAAGAACTACTCCCTCCGTCCCATAATATAAGAACGTTTTTGACACTAGTGTAGTGTCAAAAACGTTCTTATATTATGGGATGGAGGGAGTAAATTCTAAGAGCTGAAAAGAAAGTAGAGTAACCAAGTTAAGATCTATTTTCTAGTTGAGATCAAAAAGTTGAGGAGATATGAAGTACCACCTCTCTTGCGGCGCCGTGTAGGCATCGGGGGTGCGATGGCTGTCGGTGGCGTTGAAGCAGATCTGCGACGGTAGACGGATGCATCGGGGGATAAGTCCCGTTGTGGTGGAAGAGAAGTTCGTCTGAGCGGCCCCGACAAAGAGGACGACAGCACCGATGAAGCGAGAGGACGTGATGCAAGGCTATTGGTCTGTCGCCGTGGATGAGAAACGTCCATCTCTAGCAGTGGATGACGCGGTCTTGGTAGGCGCTCCGGCATGGTGGAGGATGGTGGCGATGGATGTGGTGGAGGACGGCGGCGATGGATGGGGTGGCGGACGGAGGCTAGTGTGTGGATGGGGTGTTCTAGCGCGGACGGTGTATGAATGGGAAAATGGAGGGAGAGGTACGGGGAATCATGTTTTTGGGACGCGTATGTCTGAAATATCGGAAAGTTACAAACTTAGCCCCCGTTTAAAATTTGGACGTCTCGTTGGTTGGGGATAGGACGGTAATCTCGCATCTCGCCAATATTTGGCTAGAGCGATTTCGGGCGAGGAGAGGGTGGTTGGCGCCCATGGTTGGCACCCACGGTGTACGAACGGGGCTGATAGGTAGGGCGGTTGTGTCACGTCTGAGTGAAGTTAAAAACCTGCCCCTATTGAAAATATTTGCCTACATCGATTTCGGCCGAGTCGAGTTTGTTTTGCCACCCACCGTGTATGAATGGGGAATGGAGGGAGAAACAGAGGTCTTTCGGACGAGCTTGAATCAAATGTGTTTTGCCGCCCATGTTTGATGCCCACCGTGTCGGAATGGGCTTAGAGGCGGTCGTGTCACGTCTAATTGAAGTTACTAACCTACCCCTATTTAGAGCAGTGGAAATCGGGCCGATGGATTGTCTGTGTAATGGGTAGACAGTAATTTCCATCTCCCAAACACTTGGCTTTGGGCAGCCGACGTGGGAGTGGACATTTTGCCGCTTCTTTCGAATTTTGGGACAATAAGCATCCACGTTTACCCTGGCAACTAAATTCGAATCCATTTTGCATTCCTATATGAATTTTTATAAATCATTCTATGTATTTTTATATATCTTCAATAGGACGACAAAGATGTATTCCACTGTCATATATGAATATGGTTTACAAATGCCGACACTCAAATTCAGAAGCTAGAATCCAGTTTAAGGTGAATTCGAATATTTGGAACACTTCATGTCCAACTAATATGTCACACGCAGCATAATGTGTACTCCCATTTAGATATGTACACAAGCGATGTATCAAGATTCAAAAACCGAGTCAATCAACCAAGAATGTACAGAACTAACAGACATATAAACACTTATAGAGTATATGGACAATAATATCAACTAACATACATAAGCCAGGCCGCTGTACTTTTTTTTGGCTACAACAACATCCTTTATTTAGCCAGCATCTTGGCCCTTTCCGATGCGTGCCACATATGGTCCATCTATACTACTACTATTGCTGAATGCACATTCAACCTGATTGGCATATTTGTAGGTCTGGCACAGCAATCCAAATGAAATGTCTCTGAGTCTTATCAATTAATACAGACTTGTGCTCAAATAAAATTACAAAAAAAAACAATTATTAGATGATCTCTAAAACAAATGGTTTGATTGATTACATGAACAGACAACACAAAGGTTATTCAATGATGGAAAGAACATTTCACCTATTATTTACCAAGTAGGAATTTAATTTCCTTTTTTCCTTCAGGACCCACTACTAGGAAAAGGGCTATAGATGAAATGCACACTAATGGCACACCTGTCATGCGGTGCGCCACTACTATATAGCAGTGGCGCACCATGTGCAGGTGCGCCATTATTGTGGAAGACACTAATGGCGCACCAGGCACACGGTGCGCCACTAGTAACAATTTTTTTTATTTTTCCAAACATTCTAATGGCGATCATGGCACGGTGCGCCACTACTGTTGTTTTTTATTCTTTTTTTTGCAAAACTACTAATGGCACACCGTAGCATAGTGCGCCATTACTAGTTTAAACTAGTAATGGCGCACTATGCCACGGTGCGCCATTAGAATATATTTATTTATTTATTTATTTTGCAAAACTACTAATGGCGCACCAGCAGCAGGTGCGCCATTAATAACCAGGGTTACTAATGGCGCATTTGCAGGTGGTGCGCCATTTGTAACCTGGGACCAACAAGATATTTTGGACAGCCCACCTACCCACTCACTTTCCCCACTTCATTCTCCACCTCCTCCTCCAAGCTTGTCTCGGCTGCCTCCTCCTCCTCACCTCATTTGCACCATTGATTCATCCAAATTAAGTGGTTAAATTGCCTTTTTTTTCATAGGTAAGTAAGGGGGGAAGCTATCTTTATGTTGTTCTCCCTCTCCAACAACGTGCACATGCACTTTTTGTGGCCTAGCTAGATCTATGTATGTTCGTGGTGTTGCATATGTTTGTGGTGTTGCATATATGTTTGTGTTTGCAGGTACCGGTATTTGAAATGCGATAGTTGCCAATATTTTGCCGGAATGTTGATTCATTTCCGTTTCGGCGAGAATTTTGGCACTATGCATTCTTTTTGGTCCTATTTTTAGGGAAAGTCATGCCAAATTTTTTCGTGGTTCTAAAATATTGTTTTGCTCTACCCCGCAGGCGACCATGGTCCGCACGATGACCGAAGGCATCGTGAATAGGTTTTTGAGCTCCGCAAAGGCCGAGATGCTTCAAAGGAACGAGACAGAGATAAGATGTCCATGTCGAAGATGCAAGCTGAAGAGCCTTATTGCGGACCCGGATTCCGGGCAGGTGCGGGACCACCTGCTCTTGCGTGGTTTCATGGATGGATATCGGTGGCAAGGTGATGAAGATGACTATGAAGTCGTCCATGGGGGCCGGGCAAGAAATGAGGAAGGGCGGCAAGAGAACCACCACGGCTCGGGCGGGCGAGAAGACGAAGAATCTCCAGGACATGATCACGACGGTGATGCTGTACACAGTCATCATGTAGAAGATGCCGGACATGATGATGAGGAAGATGCCAGAGCAGACGAAGGGCATGATCATGGAGATGAAGATGTCGGCGAGCGATTTACGATGGACCATCGATGGGCTGGGTGCAGGACCCTCATATTCAAGAGCTGCTTCTCGCGGGACGGATAACGCAAGAGCTGCCGCCGAGAGAAAGCCAAGATGGATCAACTAGAGATAGACGCGGTTACTCCATTGTATGAAGGATGCAGGCCCGAGGATACCTGCCTGAAAGTAACGCTCATGACTCTGGAGATGAAGGTAAAACACAAAATGAACGACGCATGCTTCATCGAGAACATGTCATTCTGGCACGAACGTCTTCCAAAGGGGAACAAGTGCCCGGCCAGTTTTGAGGAGGCGAAGAAAATCGTGTGTCCTCTGGATTTACCGCACGTGAAATACCATGTGTGCATGAACAATTGCATCATTTATCGGGATGAGCACGCGGAGTATACCATATGTCCGGTGTGCAGCGTCACTCGATACAAGAAGAGGAAGAAAGCTCCTCGAAAAGTGGTGTGGTACTTTCCGATCACTCCTCATCTGCAGCGGTATTTCATGGACCCTAAGGTAGCAAAGCTCCTGCGTTGGTACGCGGATAGGGAGGAGAAGAAGCGAGAACATGACGTAAATGATCCGGAGATAAATAAAAAAGAAAAGATGCTGAGTCACCTGAAGGATGCGAGCCAGTGGCAAGCGTTGAACTTCGAACACCCAGAATTTGGGAAGGATCCAAGGAACATCGTGCTGGGCGCGAGCACCGATGGAGTCAATCCGTTTGGCAGCCAGAGAAGCACACATAGCACCTGGCCTGTGTTTGTTTGGATGTACAACCTTCCCCCCTGGTTGTGCATGAAGAGGAAGTACATTCACATGAGTATGCTTATTGAAGGGCCGAAACAACCAGGGAACGACATCAATCTGTATCTGGGGCTGCTGAAAGAGGAGCTAGACATGTTGTGGACACCGCAGAGAAAGAATATTTCCCTATGAGAGCTGCACTGCTCATGACGGTGCACGACTATCTCGGTTACGGATATCTCGCGGGGCAGGTGGTCCACGGATTTTCTAGATGAGTCAGGTGCATGGATGACACAACGTATCGCCAGCTACATAGAGATCTCGGGTCTTCGAAAACCGTGTTCATGGGACATCGAAGGTGGCTTCGCGATGATGACCCGTGGAGGAAACGCAAGGATCTGTTCGATGGTGAAACCGAACCCCGAAGACGCCCGCGTACGAGGAGCGGCGAGGAAATAGACCAGCTGTTGAAAAATTGGAAAGATTTCCCACTGCCGGGAAAGAAGCAAAAGGCGCCAGAGCCGGAAAAGAAGCGGAAGGCGCCAGAGCCGCTGCTGAAGGTATGGAAAACGAGGTCTATTTTCCGACTTGCAGATCGAAGATCCACCGTGTGCCTCACAGCCTTGATGTCATGCATATCACGAAGAACGTGTGCGAGAGTCTGCTTGATACCCTGCTCAACATGCCAGAGAGGACCAAAGATGGGCCGAAAACAAGGGAAGACTTGAAATTAATGGGCATCAGGGAGGAGCTTCACGCTAATGAGGATGATGATGAGGCGAAGCAGGACACGGAAAGTCGGCGCAAAGGCAAAAAGGCCAAGAAGACAGGAAATGACTACCCTCCCGCATGCTTCACTCTAAGTCAGGAGGAGATCGAGCAGTTTTTCACCTGCCTCGAGGAGTAAAACTTCCTTACGGTTATGCGGGAAGATAAGCAGATACCCGCACCCAGCCAAGTAGAAGTTCAGCGGATGAAGTCTCACGACCGTCACGCGTCGATGACGCAGATACTTCCAGTTGCAATCCGTGGGATCATGGACGCGCACGTCCGTGAAACGCTATTTTGCCTATGCAACTTTTTCGACGTCATCTCTCGGAAGTCGGTTGGCGTGAGGAAACTCAGAAGGCTATAGAAGAGATCGTGGTGATACTATGTGAGCTTGAGATGTACTTCCCGCCAGCATTCTTCGACGTTATGGTGCATCTGCTGGTCCATATCATGGAGGATATCATCCAACTCGGGCCGACGTTCCTGCATAGCATGATGCCGTTCGAAAGGATGAATGGTGTCATCAAAGGATACGTTCGCAACATGTCACGTCCAAAGGGAAGCATAGCCAGGGGCTTTCTGACCGAAGAGTGCATCTCCTACTGCACGAATTATCTAGGCATCGAGGACCCCGTTGGTCTGCCCGTCAACAGGCACCTCGGCAGGCTCGCTGGATGGGGTCACCGTGAGGGTCGCCAAGAAATGCATGTCGAGTTCGAGGGTCGACTCGCCGACTTTGAAAGAGCAAACCTAGTCGCGTTACTACCCATGGACGTGGTCGATCCTTGGGTGGTAGAGCACAAAACCTTTATTAAGAAGACGTACAATGACCGAGGCCAACAGAGGACGGACGGAGATATAATCAAAGAGCACAACTCATGTTTCATGCGTTGGTTCAAGCAGAAGCTCTGTCGTACCCTTTACATGAGGATTCTTCCGCGGAAGAACAACTCATATTCACCTTGTCACGGGGCGCGGAGCACAACCTGATGACCTATGAGGCGTACGATATCAACGGCTACACATTCTACACCGAGGACAAGGACATGAAGAGCGATGGTTATCAGAACTCCGGGGTAACGATGGAATCCTACACCGGTAACGACAAGGACATATACTACGGAAGGATCGAGGAGATTTGGGAGCTGAGTTACGCTGGAGAGAAGGTCCCGATGTTCCGTGTCAGATGGGCCAAGAGCGTCCTAAAAGAAGACCAGTATTTCACCACCATGGTTATACCCGAAGCCAAATCCAAGACCACGGGCGCAAACGTCACCCCGAAAAATCAGCCGTGGGTATTGGCTTCCCAAGTGGACCAATGCTTCTTCATTACCGACCCGTCAAAGCCCAGTCGTGTTGTCGTGAGGAGAGGCAAAAGGAAGATCATCGGAATGGATGGAGTAGCCAATGAGCAAGACATCGACAAGTACGGCGACCCGAAAATCGAACATGACGACGATGATGAAGTAGCAGCATACACCACAAGAAGAAGCAGGACCACCCTACCTAAAGGATGTCCGTTCCACAGAAGAACTCCATTTGCGAAAAAGAAGGGCAAGAAGATTGTGAAGAGATAGCTAGCTAAGATCGATTGTATTTAAATTGTAGCCTTCATTTCTCGATTGTATTTCATGGGAACTTTAATTTTGAACTCATGAATATTTTTTAAATTTCATGGACACTCGATCTCGATCCCCCTCCATATCGATCGCTATCCCACCTCGCCGATCCGGTCCCCCTCGCCGAGAACCCCCGCACCCTCTCCCCGCTTCCACCGGCGGGGGGCGCCGACCTCGCACCTCCCCACTCCACCACGCCGACGACCCACCGCACCTCCCGCGCCTCCACCGCCGAGCACCCCAGCACCTCTCCCGCCTCCACCGCTGAGCACCCCCACAAGAATTATAAAAATTATTACTTTTTTATAAAAATATTACTGTTATGATTTAAACAAGTTTTAACATATTTAAACACAATAAATATCAAACAACATTTTAAATGTTGTTAACATGGCAACAAATTGCATATTATTTTTCTACATGAAATTCTGATCATCTAGCATATGTGACATGTTATATTTGGATGCATGGATAAAAAGATATGTGCAAAGAAAAATGCATAAAAACAAAATTGGGGAGCCCGGGAATCGAACCCAGGACCTCCTAGTGTGTGCTGCGTCTTGACCAGTCAAAGCTAGTGTGTGTGTTCGATGGAGATACGGTTAGGTGGAATATAACCTGAGTGCTCGAACTGTAATAAAATATTCCAATGGCGCATCTGCTGGGTGCGCCATTGCTATCTAAAAACATTCTAATGGCGCACCGCTGCATGGGTGCGCCATTAGTAAGCTTCCACACTAAATCCCCAATCTCTAATCTCTCTCCTGCCTCATCGATCTTACCCGCTGCCCCTGTGCTCGCTGCCCCGAGCCGAAGGCCGCCCTTGTTGCCCTCGAGCCGAAGCGCCTCCTCGCCGCCTCCTCACTGGTCCCCGAGCCGAGCGCCTCGCTCGCCGTTCTGGGCCGAGCGCCGACGCCCTCCCGCCTAAGCGCCCCCTCCCCAGCTGCCCCGCCTGCGCCGACGCGTTTCGCCGTCCAACACCGCGCGACCTGCCCAGGAGGACCGCCGCCGTCTTCCTCTTCGACTACGAGCACCCGGACGAGCTCGGATGCCCAGGAGGACCGCCACCGCTCGACGCCCTCGACCATGTGGCCTGCCCAGGAGGACCGCCACCGCTCGACGCCGAATTCACGCCGCCTCGACTAGCTCCGGCTGCCCCGAGTCGCCCTCGACCTACCCAGTGAGCACCCGAGCCGCTTCCCCCTCTTCCCCCTCTTGATTTCCTTCTGATGTGTTCTAGGGTTGGGGGTTGGAGAAATTTGGACAAGGAAAGTGGGGTTGGAGAATTTTTTCTTTAAGTAGCTAGGCTCAATTAGTGAATTTTCCAGCGAGTTTGGATTCATGCAACAATATGAAACATCCTTATCCCTGAATGGGTGCCCTGCGTCGCTGTTGGACGGGTGGTTGTGGTTCCTGAGAGTGCAAACAGCCACAGCTACATCTCCAAAAGAATCATGAACTGCAGGCAGCTCAGATTGGCCGTCCTAGGATAGCTCTGCTTTCCCCAAGCTAGTGTATCTTCATGTTTTTTGTTTAGTCAAATGAATTTGGCCTTGGTTCAGCCTCTGGTGTGGCTCATATTACAGCGCCCACTCAATGTGCTGCTAGACACGGCATTTTTTGTTGATGTTGATGAAAGTTAGTGCAGATATACTAGATTCATTGATTGAGAGTAATCAGTTGGAAGTAGTTCGAATGCATCCCTTTTTTTCTTTAAATTGTTATGTTCAATCCAATTTGAATGCAAAAACTTTCCTGGTTTCTTTTAAAGTCATGAACTTGAATCTGCATTGCGTGCTCAGCCTCTTGTTGTATCTTGTCACTCATTTTGTCACCATGTTTCTGTCAGAAGTTTAAATCATGTTAAACGAGGGAAGATTGATAACAATTTGCTATCACTAACATCCAACTTCAAATATAGAGAACTGAAAACCAAAAAGTTTATTACCATCAACATAGAATCAAATAAAACTATCTATACCAAAGGAGATCAAACATTCTTCCACCCAGAAGTAGAACCATGTATCTTTTCTCTCTACAATTCTCATGCAACAATATGAAACTAATTCTTTAAGTAGTTAATGAGAACACTTGGTCCATATTCATTTGCAATGAACATACATTTTCACCGTTCTTATAATATTTGCTTGATGTCGATTATGCTATGAGGATATTAGTCTAAGCCAGCCTTGGATGCATTGTTTTATCCTCGGTGGTTAAACCGGTTCTGAAAATTATCTAGTTTGACCTGTACTTGTCCAACTATCATAATCTATTCTTTGACCATGGCAGTAGTGGCAGTTTGTTATGATAATTTCAGTATATATCTTATCTTGTCCTTTGCTGATCTCGTTGTATTTTCAATTCACAGCAACAACTCTCCACGAAGTTTCCGCCAGTAATATATGTCTCATGCTTTCTAAAGAGTACTAATATACTGACCAAACTAGCCACTTGCTATGCTTAGCTGCTCGTTGTCTGAATCGTGAAACTTTGCCAGTTGAAGCTTGCCTCGTCACATCGTCATCATTGTATTGCTCAACTACAAACACAAATATTTGTAGTTTTTGCCTGTCATAATGCAACTAAGCATACTAGTCTCAACTAAGCATACTAGTTTTTTGTAGTGAGACAGTAAGATAGTGAGGCAGTAAGAAGGAAACTTCCCAGATTATATAGAAAGAAAATACTTGGTTTGACAGCAAGTACCATGACATGAATCAAAAAACATATACGGTGGGAAAAATAAAATGGCAGAAACCTGGGAGGTTCAGAAATGCCATTATGAAGCGAGGTTGCTTGTTACTTTCCTAAGATGTGCATCTCATTTATTTGTGTTTTTATTTGTAGCTGTATTGCTCAACTAAGCATACTAGTGTCGTAATACACTGTTTTGTAGGTAATAGTGTCGCAATATTTGCCTGTCATACCAGCTGAAACTTGTGGTGTTTCCTAAAACACTTTCACCGCCAAAGAAAAGCATGACAAAGATAATTTCTAGTTTGTGTTTTTATTTGTTCACACTGTCGTTGTATTGCTCAACTAGACAATTAGTGTTTATGAAGAAGAAGAATAAACCTGCTGCTGCTGCTGTTATGCCTGTATTCACTGCTGCTGCTGCTGTACTTGTGATGATGTTGTACTTGTGATGATGTTGTACTTGTGATGATGCTACTTGTGATCTTCTGAAATGACCCATTGGCGACTTCACTGCTGCTGCTGCTGTACTTGTGATGATGTTGTACTTGGGATAATGATTTTGCAGGTACCCTGGGAGGCCCTTGAGTTTGCCCGAATGTCGATTAACTTCCGTTCCGGCAAATTCGGGTACTCCATATGTCCTATTTTCAGCAAAGGTCAAGCTGAAATTTTCCGTGAATTTTAGCATGACTTTGCTAAAAATAGGACATATGGGGTACTTGCAACTAATGCATGGGCCGGGGTATCTTAGTACTTAGTTAAGTAGGATCAACTGCCCCGCCATTCTTGCTGCATAGGTGGCAATAGAGCCAAGTGAGTAGTGCCAAGTGATTAGGCCGAACCTAGGGTGCCTCGGCATCGATAAACCCTAAATGATGAAAACTTAACTTAGCATTTAGGGTGCCTCGGCGTCCACAAACCCTAAATGATGAAACCTTGGCTTCTATAGGGTGCCTCGGTGTCGATGAGAACCTAAATGATGTACGCTTAGGCTTTTAGGGTGCCTCGGCATAGACAAACCCTAAATGATAAAAGCTTAGCTTTTAGGATGCCTCGGTGTCGACAAACCCTAAATGATGAGACCATGATCTTGTTCCTTGACAATAACCAACTTTTTGACCAATTTTTTTTCCTATTTAGAACGAAACATGGCCCATAATGATGAGGCCGGCGGTTCGGGCGGCAAGCAATTCTGGGAGCTGTCCCAGGATATGGAGGAACAACCTCACCGCTATGAGGACGCCGCCAAAGACACCGATCCTGACTACACAACCCCTAGTGGCGTCAGGGATGACACCACCGATGGTGCCGCCGAGGATGCCACCACCGATGGTGCCGCCGAGGATGCTACCATCGATGATGGCGGCGCACGCACGTATGGCAGCCAACCAAGAAACAACGGAAGGACCGGCGCTCGAACACGCTCCGCACCGTCAAGGAGGAATTTACTCAAGTGGACTCCGACGGGCATCCAACGGAGCCCAAACATATAGTCAAGGGGTACTTGGTTCAGCTCGGGTGCATTCTCCGGACCACCGTCTCGATCAACACCGAGAACCTTAGGCATAAGGACCGAGGGAATTTTCGCAACCTCCTTTTCACGAAGCTGCACGAACGATACAAGTTCCCCGCTGAATTTGAAAACACACGCCTCTTAGGGAATAAAGTGAACAGTGCTGCCCTCACGAGGATGAGCACGGCCCTGTCTACTTGGAGAAGCGTGGTGAAGAGAATGATTGAGAAAGGTGATAGTTATGAGAAGATCAAGGCGAAAAATCCTTCGATGAGCGAAGAGGACTACAAGGAGTTCAAGATCAAGTGCGAGAGCAGTGCAACCTCCGAATCAAGTCAGTGGGGGAAAGAAATGCGGGAGTTGAACTTAGGGGAACACAAACTCGGTCCCGACGGTTACAGAGTGGCGGAGCCTATATGGGACAAGGAGGACGCGGAGCGTGCCGAGCAAGGCCTACCGCCCCGCTTCAAGAAATACAGCAGTGACAAGCAGACCAGGAACTATGTCAGGGCCCGGTACAAGGAGGACCCGATAACAAAGGAGCTTACCACGGATCCGAAGACCAGGGCGCTTGAGCTTGTTCTGGTGAAGGAGACTGAAAGCAGTAGCACGGGGTCGTCTTAGAGCACCCCTGCTTGGGACAGCACTCTAAATAGGGCGTTGAACGTAATGAAAAACAAGGATAAGCTCAGTAAGCCATCGTCAGCTGGTCGTGTGGCCGGCAAAGGCTTGTCCACAAAATGGTCGTCATACTATACCGCTGGTGGGCGAAAGGAGAAAAAGACCAGCTTGGAAAGCCAGTCGCCGCGAGGTTCAAGAACTCAAGGCACAAATGGCGCGGATTCCGGAGATTGTCCAAGAGCAAGTGCAACAACAACTGGGATCGACGCTCACCGGCATTATGCCTACCTTCATTCATGGGCTGGCGACGTGGATTGTGGGTGGCCAACAGGGGCCGCCCCTGATTCCCAGCTTCACGGCCAGCAACTCGCAGAACGCGCAGGCGGCGCCATTGGTGTCTCCGGTGGCGGCGGTATTGGTGTCTCCGACGCCGGCACGGCCGGCATTGGAGCTTAATGCACCTGGTGTACGCCGCCGCACTCGCCAAGAAGCGCCCTCCGTCAATTGCACGCGCCCGCTGTTGGCGATGCTCGCATTAGTCGAGCTCGACGCCATCATCATCGTAATTCAATTAAGCCTCTCGCCGAGGACTTCATCTCCTTGTTTTGATCGGGCATACCGACGCCCTACATGTTTTCTCAGGGCGCCGCCGATGTTCCGTGCACTCTCTTGCACTTCATGAACGACGAGTTGGTCGATGTCGCCAAGGGCAAAATCGTTCAACTGGGCAACCCTGTGTTCCACGGTAAACTGATGCCACCCACCTTGTATAGGGTTCAACTGGTTCGGGTGCTGCTAGGCTGCGACGAGTTTTTACCTCTGATTCGACCCGCCGGGGCCGACGAAGATGATCTGATGACCCTCAGCACCATCCTAAGCTGGCCCCTGCTTTGGCCGAAGAGCCAGCTTCGTTTGGGGGCGGGGGACACCACCCCAAAGACAACACCGCCAGTCGTGCCGGCGCCAAGCCATGGCAAGACCGCCGCAACGCTACCGGACATGCCGGACATCCCTATGGCACAGGATCCGAACATGCATATGGCACAGGATCTGGACGACGACGACCATACATTTAGCAACGTCGATAAGTACTTTGCCGAACATGGGTACAATGACGAATTCATGGGCCTCTTTTCAAGAACCCAACCAAGACGCATCGCGGTCTAGCTGGTACGACAGAGAAACCCCGGTAAACAGCGCCGTCGGGCGTTCAGTTCTCGAGAGACGCCCCACTGCCGATTTCACCGAGCCTCGGATAGCCGAGGTGCCAAATATTATCAGCCCCAACACACTCAAGAAGGCGGTCTCGTGAGCAGAACTCGGTCCCATTACAACAGAAGAAGAAGGGACGGAAAAGAAAGAGTAACAAGGGTGCGAGCCAGCGGCACCGAAGTACGATCCGTGCTCGTGACGGGCCACCTTCACCTAAGGATATCTCGAGGAGGGTGCATGTGGCGGGTAGGGCGATGCTACCGACAAATATGCTCAATGCTGCAACCGTGCTATGCTGAGTCTGCATGATGTTGTTCTTTATTTGGAGAAGCGGCGCCTCGTAGAGAATGATGTGGCATACCCGGTTTCGTGGCTAAGGTGTGCGGAGGGCAAGGGCTTTGTGGATGGCGCCATCGGGGGTACGATCGTCCTGCGGTTTGATGACATCTTTGCAATGTTTAACCTTCATCCGCTGCACTACACCTTCGTTCGGCTGTTTTCGCTGAGTATGGAGATGCGGATCATTAGAGACAAGACCCCGGACATCGTTATAGTCGACCCCTTCTACATGTGTGCCAAGATCTTGGGCAGCGCTGGGGACCGGCAAGTCGTGAGTTATTACCTTGAAGGCGTCATTCTGGCAAACCTAGGTAAGGATAACTTCCTCGTGCCTTACTTTCCTGAGTAAGTCATCCCCTCAACGCCCCGTAACATATGATTTCTTAGATTTTGATCGTTCTTTTTTTTCTAACATTCCGTGTTCTGTGCAGTGACACACATTGCACACTCATCCTCTTAAGCCCGAAATATTCCATGGCCACATATTTCGACCCGGACCGTGACTCCAAGATAGACTACACAAATATCAAGAAAGTTCTTGATGATGTTCTCCCTGCCACGCCAAATCTGGAGGCACCTTCACCAAGCTTGATCAGAGGTACGACAGCACATGTTCGCCCACAATACAAAGTTCTCCTGCGTCAAGTCAGCCCGGCGGTCGAAGGATGCCTACTACGCCTCCATCACATGCGGCGATCGTGGGACCATCATCACCTTCTGCTACCAGATAATCTCAAAGATTGGGCCGCGAGCTTGTCGGCAATCCAGGACGCGGACATCAGACAAGAATTCTTTCGCATCCAGCCAGAGTTTGCGGAAATTATCCGTCAAGATGTCCTTCGTACCTCAGGGCAGATCTACCTCAGATATCAACCGTCCAACAGTGAGATAGACACAACGCTACAAATGCAGGCTGATAACGCACGCACTTTAGTGACCATCACGACAGACGGCGCCTTCATCCACGCTCCGGTCCCATGAGTTGAGTCGACAGTAGTGATGCTATGTGTAGTTCTGAAACATTGATTGGCTCATGTTGTAATTAAACTTTAATGAACTTGTATGTCTCTTTGATTTCGACAGTCGTTCAACTTAGATGTAATCGATGCTATTTATTAGTAGGACCATGAATCATGCTATTAATGTCTTGCTTTTTCTTCCGATCCTTTTGTTGCATACTTATATATTGCTTATGTATTGTCTATTGTTTGGCTTGTGCATAGAGATGTCGTCGTATGTCGTGGTACAAGGGTAAGGTTCCCGAGTCTCACGACGATCGGGAGGATTGTCGGAGACAGGTTCACCATTTCAGCGGTAACAGTTATAAAGGGTACACCACTAGGGCGGAGGCGAATCTAGATACGCCCGCTATCTAGCGGGAGAGAGGAGGGAGCGTTGGAGGAACCGGATGAAGACCAGTTTCATCGCGATGATGCTCATCGTGATGACCGCAACTCTCTTCTATGTGATGGTAGTTTAGATGATCGATATCGACTTGTAATGTGAAGACAAACTCGCTACTCGCGGTCTCGAGACTTGTAATGTTCTATCTTTGTCCAGTCTTTTGAATTCAGAGACTAATATGATGAATTGTATTCGGCGACTAATCTTGTATTGTATTCGATGAATCTTCTGTTGCTGTGTGGTGTTGTCTAAATTATGTCCAATAATATATTTTGTAACCTGTGAAAATATCAGAAAAGAAAAAAAAATCCCTACTATTCATACTAGTGGCACACCACACAAGACACTAATGGCGCACTATGATAATCACACTAATGGCGCATCACCCACTGGTGCGCCATTAGTGTGCCAAAGCACATGGGTACATATGGCCCCCTGGGAGGCATACTAATGGCGCACTCTGGGCTATACTAATGGCGCACTACGTGGTGCGCCATTAGAACAGCAGATACTAATGGCGCACCAGTGGTGCGCCATTAGAATTTAATTCTAATGGCGTGATGCTAGTGGCGCACCAGTAGTGCGCCATTAGTAGGCAAAACTCGTGCGCCACTAGCATGCCTTTTCCTAGTAGTGACCTTAACAATCCGGTCAGTCTCAGCTTGCTTTGTTTTTAAATCCACCAAATATTTAATGGTTGTCTTGAGTACTGCTTGTGATTGTGCTGTTTGCTTCCTCAACATGTCAACTTCATCTCTAAGTGCAGAAGCAGAATCTCTTTCTGCCACTAGTTTAGCCTCTAGAGCATCAGCAGTTGGCAATTCATAATGCACGATTGGGCCGGTGCCACTGCTGTGGGATGATGCAACGTCCATGGGGACCTCGCTCTTTGATCTTGGGCTAACCTGTTTTGCCATTAATGTTTCGATTGGATTCAGAAAAGTTGAAGTTAGCAAAACATCTCAACTGGGAGTTATAATAGCAAACCAGTTAAACAAACAAGGAATTAAAGAATTAAAGAGTTTCAATTGGATGCTAAAAAGTAGTTATTAACATCATCGTAACCCGCTGTTGCAGCTGCAAAGCAGTTAAACAAACAAGTAGATATTTATGTTAAGGCAAACAGGCAATTCTTAACAGTAAGTATCAAAAACATAGATAGGCGCAGTCTACAATATGATTAGCAGGTTGTGGCATTATGTAATCAGTAGCAAACTAAATTAAGCCAAGCAACGTAATTGAACAATTTTTCAATAAGTGGCTAACTAAAATTCCGAGAAGCAGGTAACTGAACTTATGCTAATTCTTTGTACAGGCACACTGCAACTTCTTTATCGCTTACAAGGTTGTACGAAGGAGTCCATGGCATCAATTGCTTGGATACGCAGTCCCAGTACTTCTTTCTTCCCACACTGCATTGGTAAGTCGAATGGTTAATCTGGTAAGATGGTGCATCCTTGATATGTTATATGAGGACGTGTAGTCAGACTAGTTGTAGCCACACACATTACACTGGCTTTTACTGTATATTTCATGCGATTACTTTTGGCATATCGAGATCTAAGCAATCTACAATAGGATGAAAAGACTGGCATCCTGCACATTATTAGCGAACTCAGTTCATAGAAACAAGCAATTCAACCATTCTGTGGGTAAATCAAAAGCGCCACTGGAATATTTTTCATTATCCAATCATACACGCAAAAAGGGGCGATGCCACCATAGGGGCTGGTATGGGCGGCCGCCTCAGGTGGCTGGAAAGTGTGCACCTAGTTTGAGTCGTCCAGATTAGCCCACGCTAGTTTTGTTCGTCCCAATGCATGAGCAGGCAATGTAAAAAATGAAGAAAATGTTTCAATTTGGATGGGTCAATAACATAAGTGCAAGGCAGGCCCTATAGCAGGCTCGCGGCCCAAACGAGCGCCTCCCATATCGATCAACAACAGGAAAAATCCCAATTCATTCGCTCCAGCCTCCAGTCTGGTTCGCTCCTAACCTAGCCACCGCTGGACCGGCCGACACAACACTTCCTCGCGCCCTCGTTGGAGGGCGGTCACCGGGCTTCAAGCGAACGGAAGGACAAGAAGATGAAGATCCAACCCTGGGTGTAGCCTACGCGGGAGGCAGCGACGGCAGCACGGGCATGGCATCGAGCTTGCGCAAGTGGACAATCACAGCTTGCAAGAGTAGCATGCGCAACGAGGAGGTACATCACATCCCTGATTATATCTAATTCAACTCTTCAATTTCTGGCCAATAGTTAAACCTGACGGTGTTGTAAAACTGCTTGTATGTAGGGAATCTATGAGAAAATGAAACCAATTTCTACTTATTTTATAACTCCCTCAATCAATACTGAACTGACTAAATCTGATGTATCTAATCAAGTTTCCGGTGCAAACATACAAGCTCATGAACAGACTGCTAATCAAGGATTTGATGCAAACATTTTACATGCTCCTGGTGATGAACATATAGTTTCTAATGAGGGATCTAATGCAAGCATTTTGCAAGCTCATTTAAGGATTTAGTGTCTAATATTGATCTACTATGTTGAGAGAGACAGAGATTTGCAGACATTGATGACAAGCAAATTATAGTGCATTTTCATAGCTTGAGGAAACGTCGATGCCATCTACCAGAAAGTCCCCGTATCATGACAACATAGCATAAATACTTTTATAATATGTTGTTTGAAACTATTGGCATACTTGTGCAGGATAAATATATTGATATGCAGTTTGCGCACTGGTTATAGGTGCAATTACACTTCGATATTTTCAGCCGTAGAACGAATAATTCAAGCAGGTATGCACCATGTTTGTAGTCCTTGTACACCATGTTGCATTTTGTGTTTTTTGGTGCTTGCATCATTTAGTGTTTATAATCTGAACTACTTTGGATCATTAGCTAGTTTTCAAAGTGCATGTAGCTTCACATTTCTCAAGTTATGTTGATTTCCGTAGTGCAAGTGCCTTCGTATTTTTTAAGTTAAATGTTCGCCTGGTAACTTGAATTGTGGATCCGCCAACGCACACAAATCATACACGAATGCCAAGATCTGAATGAAATGAAATGCAGGGACTTACGCTAGCTCGTTGTACAGACTCACTGCAGCTCTTCTTGCGATTGGGATGTTCCATGTACAAGTCCATGTTACCACTTGCTTGGATGTGCAGGCCTTGTGCTCCTAGCATCCCCCTCTCAATTTTTGACACGACGAATGGTTGATCAAATAATAGGAATCGACCTTGATGTTGTACTGGAGGACAGATACTTACAAGGTTATATGGGTGTGCAAGATGTGTACCAGATCCCGTAGCGCCATCATGCTTCGCTAAAAAATGGATTTGCTTGTTTCGGATGATATCTCCAGAAGAAATAAGAGTTAAAGTCAGAGTTGCATAGGCGTGTAAGCTAAGAGAGCAGTGAAAGGATATCCAAA
The DNA here is from genome assembly GCA_021605205.1 of Aegilops longissima. Lineage (NCBI taxonomy): Eukaryota > Viridiplantae > Streptophyta > Magnoliopsida > Poales > Poaceae > Aegilops > Aegilops longissima. Next base: position 676,814,886 of record CM038682.1, on the reverse strand, counting down.
CATCGTCGGAACAGTGCACAAGGGAGTGATGTGTGGATACCTAGTTCGGGCCGGCGTTTCGTCATGCTCGCGTAGCTAGAGTGCGGGTAACTTCAAAGCCGTTGAGGTTGATGCGCTGGCGTTGGCTGGCCGCGCACGGATGCAGATCTTGAGTGGCAGCGGAGTGCTACGATGCGGTGGACGAGAACGTTGGTGAAGCCCCAACGGCCTCGGGGGCGGAGGTGCGATGATGTGCTCGGTGAAGTAGCCCCGGTGAGCTGGGAGACGGCGTCGGTGAAGCGCACCTGATGCGGTGGAACTCGGTGTCTGTGAGGCACGTCGGTTGTGGTGGCCGACATTGTCGGTGGACCACCCGATGCGGTGGACGAGGGCGTAGATGAGGTAGCTCCGGTGCGGTGGTGAAGCGCGACCGTCGTCTTCGTCGTCGTCGTCCGGCACAGAGGTGGGGAAAGAGAAGAGACGAGGGGCGATTCAAACTTTTCTTGGGTTGGCGGCGAATTAGGGATTTGAGCAATCTGGGCGCGGAAGGGGACGGTGGAGAAGAGAGATTTTGCAGGGCTGGAATTGGGGCCGCCAGATATTTCAATCCGAAACATGGAAGCGCGAACTTATTTTGTCGTCGTCCTTTCTTGGGGTGTGTGGGGGGAATGGGGAGGGAGGGAGGGGGTGGGTGGCTGGGTGCTATGGGTCCGTCCGACACACGCGACCACCCTGACAGGACTATGCTTCGGTGCCTTAAGGCACCTACCTTTGTTTCCATGACATGTGGGCCCAGAAGGTGGCTGGCGCACATGTCAGCGACCCAAAGGCAGGTGCCTTTAAGGCACCGAAGCAGCGTCCACCACGACACGACCCTGGTCTGCCTGGTGCGCCTACATTTGAGAATGCAAACGAATCTTCTTTCATTTGCAAACGAATCTGTATGTATTACCATGCCCGTGTTTTCGTTGCAATAATTAGTCATTCGAAACGAGATACTCCCTCCTTTCACTTTTGTAAGTCATTTCAGACAACATAAAATGAACTGTTTTGCACATTGTCTGAAATGTCTTCAAGGTCTTATAAAAGTGAACAGAGGGAGTACTATAAATTAATTAATGAGGAGTTATTTGAAAAAAAAAATCGAAACGGTATCCACGCTAACGTGGATTAGAGTGTGTGTCACATAATTAGTTAGTTGAATTAGAGTGTGTGTCACGTAGCGATCTCCAATTCTAACGTGGATTTCGCATTTCACTTTGTATCCACACTACTTTTTAATACAAATTCATATGTATATGATGAACACCATGGTAGTGAGAAAACTTTTGGATGGATTCAAACATATGACCTACAAAAAAGCACAACAAATTGAGTCAATGTCAACTTTTCGAAACTTAGTATGGCACGAATTCGAAATAACTACCCGTATGCGTGGTCCTCGGTTCAAATCTTACAATGTACACCGAATTGAAACATCGATATTAAGTCTCGTACTATGTACATTCAAATGTTTTTAGCCCCCCCACAAGACAAACGCTACATACTTCTCAGTCGGTGAATGTTCCTCTCCTAACCACCTTAGGAAGATATCGGTTTCCAACACACGTTCATTCTTCCTCTCCATGTTTCGATCTAAGTCTCTCAACTACACAACCCCCTTTTCTACTCTGTTACCAAATGTATTTACCTCACACACCCGCCATTGGACCCTATGCCGAGCTCTCTCTCTCTCTCCCCTCTCTCTCTCACCCTCTCGCGCTAAATACATGCATTGCCTATCTATCCCCCCCAACCTCTCGTGTGCACGCACGCACGTTGTATATCTAGGTCACTCCCTCGAGACTATCTCACTCTTTCTTCCGCACGGCGGGCCGCTCTCGCTCAATCTCGCTCTCTTTATCTGTGTCTCGTTTAACCTCGTTTTCTTTCACACACAAATGATATATCTCCCTGTTCGGGCCTCGATTGACACACTATACTCTCTCATGCATATTGTCTATCTAGGTCAGTCCATCCAAGCCGCCGCCACTCTTTCGACCTCATGGCGGGCCACGCTCACTCAATCTCTCTCTCTCTCTCTCTCTCTCTCTCTCTCTCTCTCTCTTTGTATGTCTCGATTGACCTCGCTCTTTCTCGGACAAAAACGATATATCACCATGTTTGAGCCCAATTCGACCTATTCACACTGTATACACTCTCACGCACATTGTCTTTCTAGGTCACTCTCTCCAACCCGTCTCACTCATTCGATCGCACGGCGACCCATGCACAAAATATATCTACACGTCTGTGACTGGATCATCTCTCAAGCTCTATCTTATAGCCCTCACCCTTGACAAAAGCTCAATCGGACAATATCTCTCCAGAGCATATATATCTGTTCAATGAATGTCGGACCACACTCACTTTGTCTCTCTATCTATATGTCTCTCGATTGACCTCGCTTTCTCACACCGTATCTTCCATGCATTGAAGCTACTACCTCTCCATCCCTCGCAAAGCCGGAGCTATTTACATTGCGAGGGGCACTCCAACCTTGGATTAATTTGTGTTGGCATTTATTCCGGTCTGTTTAGATTATATTTTCGTAGCATTCGGCCCACAACTACTCCAAACAACGTTGCAACCCCCGCAACTCCCCTAGTTGATTTCCCTCTGGCTCGGTCATTGCTCTCTCGCACGTCCTTTCTCGCCTTCAACGTCGCACCATGGTATTATTGCAAAAAAACTATGTTATTCTCTTTAATAATTATAAATAAGCTACAAAACTACACACCGATAGTCCACTTGGAACGGAACAAATTTCGACCCACAAATTGAAGTGCTACAAACAACACACCGAGGGGCCCACATGTCATGAAACAAATTTGGACCCATATACAAATTAAAAAATAAAGTACGAGGATCGAACATGCGACCGGGCCTTCAAGCCGCACGTCAATAGGCAACATACGTAGAACAACAACATTTGTTGTACCCCCCTTTGTTCACATAATGTTTTTATATTACCACAGCCTAATTAATGGATAACATGTAATATTATTTTTAGTACTATTCGCCTTCACTTACTTGTGGGTTCCATGTGTGCTCTCTATCTCCTCCCCTTCTGCGTTTAGACGCACAGGCAAACACGAAGAACTCGCGAGCGATGTTGCCGTTGACCATATCTGGACGCGTTCACAAGTCACGGCACCAGTTTCACGTACTAGAAGCACTAGTCAGTGTGTACATGCAATGCACGTTAATTTGGAAGTATATTAAGTGCATGCGGATATTAAGTACTAGGATATTATTTAGGTGTTATTATGTGATTAGCACTATTTTTTCCATGAAATTAACTGCACGCTAAACGTGTTGAGCGCTCGACATTGAAGCAGTCTAGGTCGTTGGATGACAAGGAATACATGTGGCTTGATAACGTTTTATATTTAATTTGATACGGCTCTAGCAGATCATTCAATCAATCAAACCATAGATTTCGTTCAGTCTGACTCCGAGTTTAAATTATACGACGATCGATATAAAATAAACGGAAATGATAGACGTTCGGATTTTAAGCATGGCAATCCGAACGTTTTTCATGGCAAATATAGATTACGCGGTAGCGGCGGGGGCGTCTTGCAATGGGAAGCGGCTCCTCTGCCGTGCTCTACGTGTCGTCGGGCCACTGACCGATGGCGACGGCGGCGTCTTGCGCCGTTGTTGGCGTACTCCTGGACGTTGGCCAAAATGTTCTGGACTTTGGAGCGAGTCAACTGGCGAGAGGAGGCGACTGGCATTGGTGCAAGGAAGCAGTCGACGGCGGCCATCCATGCCGCTGAGGGGGGCACTGGCACCCGTGCGGGGACAGGTGCTGTCAATGGCGCGACGGAGACATTCGTGTGCACGGGCACCGGCATGGGTGCGCACGTCGATCTGCACGCGGCGCGCTGTTGGCAGGTGCATATGGGGCCGGCATGGGCGTGCACGTCAGTGCACGCAACCGCGCATGAGCTGGCAGGTGCACGGGCGCGTGAAAGTTGGCGGGGAACTCGTGGAACCCCGTGGGATCAAGCTCGGCGACAATGTGCGGCTCCCAGCCCATCAATGCCACGGGGATGGGCGCTGGCGCGGTCGGGGCGACGGGAGCCGGAACAGGAGCGGGGACAGGTGCGTCATCTTCCCGCAAGGCGAGTTCAAGCTCGTCCCAAAGCACCTTATGTTCTTGAGACTCTGGCTGGGTATCTTCCTCAGGAAACTGGAACACTAAGGGTAGAACATCGTGAAGCAGCATGGCGTACGTTTAGGTCAGGCTAGTTGGAGGTAGACGACAGGAGAATCGGAGAGGAAGAGAGAAGATTGCAGCGATACCGGGTAGTGCGGGGTTGATTTTAAACGGCGGCGCCGACAACATTAAAAGTGGGAGCAGTTGGGACGACGGTGGGAGGCGGAACCTGGTCAAAGGGCTCGCCTCCCGGTGAGCCTGCACAGCGGTCTTCTCGCACTCCTCACTGACAGCCGGCGCAGCGGCCTGCTTGCACGCGTCCCGTCGACTCACATGCTTGCTCGGACGACACCTGCCGATGAGAAGCGGGGATTCGTGGCGGCACATAAACGCCCATGGTTTCAATAGTGAAAGCGTTCGCCTTAACGTGATAGGTCTTTGTTCCAAAATACCTTGGCTCTTCATTTGTGCAACTTGTCATAAGCAGCTTGTCTCAAATTGAAGAAAAAACTTACGAAGTAATATTTGTGCCATATCACATGACCATGCTCAGTTTCAAGAATTTATGCTCACTTTTGGATTTTCTAAAATTTAAGATGCATGATTCGAATTAACATCATAACCTGCATCATGCAATAAATTTTCAAGCCGTACATCTGTCCTGTTGTATTTCTTAATAAAGGATTTGGTCAAACATTTTGCTTAGTTAGACTTCAGACAAGTTATATATGTAGAGTAAAAGGATAATCCCTCCGTACCAGTGCATTGCCTGATATGTTAACTCAAGTACTAGGCACAAACAAACGGGCTCAATTATGTGCTCATCCTGGTGTAGTAGTAGTAGTACTAGGCAATGCAGTTGATGGGTGACCTTGACGAGCGGCGACCGAGGGAATTGAACCATGCTCGGCACGGTAGGTAACATTGTCTAGTTACTAAAGAATCCCTTCGTTGTTCATCGGTAGTCATTATGGACCGGGGACATGAGGGGAATTTCCTAGGGCTGGAATTCTGGCCGCCAGATATTTTGACTTGAAACGCTGAGGCTCGACTGGTTGGGGTTGCCTAATGTGCGTACCACGCACGCGACCGAAGGACACGAGCCCGGTTTTTTTAATTTTATTTTATTTTTTTAGGATCAACACGAGCCAAGGTCTGGCTGGTACGCCGTTGGGTCCTACCATTCGAGAATACGAAAGGAACCTTTTAAATTCCTGAACAAATATATGTGTATTACAATACCCGTATTTTCCTTGCAAATACTAATTTCAACGTGGTAATTGATTTATGACGAGTTGTTGAATTAGAGTGAGTTTGTGATATAGTGATCTCAACGTGGATTTCACATTTCATGGTATCCCTAGTAAGTGTTCCAATGCAAATTCAAATTTAAAAGATGAACAATATGGAGGTGAGAAAGCTTTGTATGTATCAAGCATATGACCACACACACACACACACACACACAGACACACACGCACAAACACAACAACAATCCAATAAGTATAGTGCATCTATTTTTCCAAACCATGCATGTATGACACGAATTCAAAAATACTCCTTCTATTCCTAAATATTAGTCTTTTAAAGAGTTCAACAAGTGACTACATACGGAACAAAATGAGTGAATCTAGACTCTAAAATATGTCTATATACATCCGTATGTGCCAGTCCATTTGAAACCTCTAAAAAGACTAATATTTAGGAACGAAGGGAGTAAAATGTAAGACATGCATGGTCCTCAGTTCAATATTTAAAACGAACATGAAACTGAAACATGAATATTAAGTCTAGTACTACAGTACATGCAAATGTTGTGTTTAGGCGGAGCTATGATTGTCGGGGGTCAACACCTCAACCTTACATAAAATTGTGGAGCTCTGTTTAGGGTTGTTTAGATTATATTTGTCCCCACCCTCCCAACCACCGATTGGTTTTGCACCCCCACCCCTCCTCCCCGGGGGAGAATATCATGTGCCCCCATACCTTAGATGATACATGCCGATACGAGTTGCTTGGAGCTTGTAGATCTGAGATATAGCAGCTCATATGATGTGTCTTAATATTTTACAGGAAACCTTGATGAGTTTGAGAATTGCACACAATTTGTACAAAAACTACTCAGATGCCCTTGGATCCCATATCCAACGACCTCGAAGCTCGTATCACCGTAGCATCTAAGATGCAGGAGGACATCATATTCTCCTGTATGTAAGAATATCATGTGCTACCACACCTTAGATGCATTGGTGATACAAGCTCTTCGGAGCCGTTGGATTTGTGACCCAACACCTCCTCGGTGGTTCGAATGGTTTTTGGCAGAAAAGCCCCAAAAGAGTTCGGCCACTGCTTACAAGCACAAAGACTGCTCAGATGGGTCTCAGATCAAACGACCTCCAAGCTCGTATCACCGTAGCATCCAAGCTGCGATAGCACCTTATGTTTTCTTGCACGGGAGAATATGAGGTGCTCCCACACTGTAGATTCTATGGTGATACGAGTTCACTGAGATCTAACGGCCCAAAGTAGGAGGTTTGAATGTTTTTGTAATATAGGGCTGATAGAGTTTGGGAAATGCGCAAAAAGTACAAGTACTACGCATGTGCCATCTGATCACTGATCATACGACCTAAATGCTCATATCATCGTAGCGGGTAATTAAGCTACGGGGAGCACCTAATATGAGCAACGGGGAGCCGTTGGATCGAAGATGCAGCGGCACACACGAGGCCTGAATGTTTTATTTGCAATAAAACCTTTGGAGAGCTTGGAAATTGCGCATAATTACAAAGACTACTCCCAAGCCATTGGATCTCACTTCCAACGGTGTAAAAACTCGTATCACCATAGTATCTAAGCTGCGGGGTGGATGTGATATTCTATGCCGCTGTCAATTTTGTTCGTAAACTTGCAAAATACGTGTAACTCGTGCCGTTACTTGTCTAACCGCGCAAAGTGTTTGTTAAAAAAAAACCATCCTACACTGAAATATCGGAACTACACACGGGGGTCCCACTTGTCATTAATCAAATTTGGACCTAAAACTAACAAATCTGAAAGACGAGATTCGAACTGGCAACCTGGACTACAAAGCGTAAGTCGATAGCCTGAAACAACAAAGGTTGTTGGGTTTGTCCCATAACTTGATTTTATACAGTACTTATGTTGAGTAGAATAGAGGGAGTGCCTCGTCAACACGTCCATGACCGTTGTCTCACTTACTGGTGGGTCCCAGGTCTGCGATCTCAATCTCTCTTCTCTCCATCATCTAACCTTTGAACGGGCACACACGAAGAGCGGCGCTAGCTTGCCGTGGTGTTATTACAACTAAAAAAAGCTTGGAAAATAGAAGAATCGCCTAGAACAAGAGACGTTGTGGCTGGTCGAGACGGATCTAACCACATCTATCCTCCGTGCCACGTTTGCATGATGAAGCTGTGTGGCTAGTGGGGTGTTTTTGACTGACTGGCTGGGTCCCGAGGTCATACATTAGGTACTACGTCTGATACAGTATATTTTTACACGCACATTTTTCCTCCGTGCCGACACGTGGCACACCCTACCGCGCGGTTTCGGGGTCCTCCCGGGTTGTGCACGCATATATTCTTCCTGGCGTGGGACGCCCTACCGCGCGTTTTCTGGGTCCTCCTCGGTCGTAGCGCCGAAGCAAGTAAATGAGTCGTCAAATCACGAAAGACCACCTTTCCGCCGAGTACATCGGTGAAGCACGGTGGCTAGCTAGTTGGGCTAGTTCGACCGATTAGCTAGGCCGCCACATTTGTTTTTTTCACCTTTTTTATCTACTTGCGGTAGGTAATTTAAATATCCACCGCGGCGTTGCTCGGTGTTTGGGTGCGGCAGGATTTTTAATTTTTTGATTGACGGGAGCAGACGCGACAGGATTTTTAATTTTTTGATTGACGTGAGCAGGCGCGACATGATTTTTAATTTTTTGATTGACGGGAGCAGGCACGGCAGCAATTAGTCACGATGACTCCACCTGTAAAACCCACTGCTCCCTGATGTGAGAAGTCGTCGACTGGTGTTTTACCATGGTGAAAACCAAAAGATTCCCCGCTCCTCTGCTGGCTCCCTCCGTCTTCCCATAGATTGCATTTCCTTTTAGCCGTTTCACCCCCTTTGCTTCCTCTCCCAATTGCTTCTACCTGGTGCCATGGCGGCGCATCAGATCACGGAGTCCGAGGTGAGGCGCTTGACATAGGAGCTCCATGCCAAGGATGTGGAGCTCAGGGCCAAGGACGTGGAGCTCCGTGAGCTCAAGGAGGAGAGGAGTGCCATGCTCCTCCGTTATGTGCGGGAGTTCACGGAGCTTCAAAAGCGGCAGGAGTCCACCACAAAGATGCTTGAGGCGTCGGCGACATTGCTGCAGAAAGCGGGAGATACGATAGGCCGTCAGGGGAGCCGGCTGGAGCGCGAGCGGGCCGATCGTGACGAGGTCCAGGATCGCCTCATCCACTTGGTGAACCAAGTTGCCACGCACGTGTTGCGGCTGCGTGATGCCTACTGTCGTGCCAGCGCAACGATGCCGGCCATCGGGCTAAACCCGTTCGACCACCCGGTCGACTTCAACGAGTTGCGGCTTCCTGACCTGGTCTCCTTCTTCACCTATATCTCCGAGGAGCTGAGCCGTCTCCATGCGATGGTGGGGGCTGAGCTGGACAAGGAGGGGTTGTGGGCTGCCGTCGCCGTTGCAGTTGCCGGGCGAATCCTTTCAGGGCTCCGTCACCGGAATCCATTCGTGCCATTGGACGCCGTCTTTGATGAGTTGGCTCCCGTCGACAGGGAGCAGGCTCTGCGGGCGGTTGCACCCTGCACCACCAATGTCGTGTACCTCGAGAAGCAGAGGGACTTCGGTGGTGTTTAGGCGCCCTCTGCATGGGCATGTCCATGTCTCGGCGCAACATGACCGTTGGATCAAACTCAGACGGTGCAGATCATTCACTGTAGCACAAAGCGTGTGGGTGTGTTTGGTTGCATTCTCATCTCAATATAGTTGTTTCCTCTTCGTGTATTTTTGTTAACCTACTAGTGTGGACTCATGCACCCTTCATGCACTCCCCAAACACCCAAAAGTGGGTCGAGAAGGGAACTTTTGCTCCCATCCCGTGCACCCTTCATACACCCTGTCTAACACGATTCGTGCTTCATATGGTTCATGTTTCGTGGAGTACTGTAGCACCGTACTCTCCGTGCGGTGTGGACCTATTTCTGTTAACATTGATCTCACCGTTCATTCTCGACCGGACAGTCGAAAAAGCGGTACTATGTTACATATAGGAGTAGTTGACATGCGCACAACACCATTGTTATCGTCATATCTTACTACACTAGCAACAAGATTGTGTAGTAAGGACGTATGAACCACTGCACATGCCTAGTAGTAGGAGCACTGTGTATGTTCAAGTGGCTGCCATGTTTCGCACTCCTCCGTCGTAAGAGTGGAAACGCTTGCTGTAATCATTTTTTTGTTTAGAAAAACAGTGGACATGCTCTACCGTGCGGAGCCTCCTCCAGTCGTACACTGAATTACTCACTTTCACCGACGTGTGGGACAGCCAGCACCTGGGTCCACCAGCCATGCACTAAATTACTCCGTAGTAGAGTGACGGTAGACTACCCCGATCGAATCGCCGCAGTAATGCCCAATGAGCCGTCAAATCACAAAACCCCCTCCTTTCCAGCAGTAAGTTGGACGGACGAAGCAACCATCATTTCACTCTTCTCTCTCAGCTTCCTCTCTTGAAGAAAACCCCCACTCGCTTCGCTTCTCCCTCATCTCGTTCCTCCTTTCACTCTTCTCTCTTAGCTTCCTCTCTTGGATGGACGTTGGAGCACCGGCCGACGTGATGTCTATGGCTCTGGCCAAAACCGTCGAGGCTCATGGTACGAAGAAGCGCAAGCACCCCGCCGACACTACCGCAGACAAGTTCAAAGCCATCACCCTGTCCAAGTCCCCCTCTCCGGGATCCCTCATTAAGGAAGTCCAGGTAATGTCTCTTGTTGACGATCTTTTTCTCGATCTTGATCGTGTTTTTTCATCTAACACGCAGTACTAGTACTGGTAGTACAACTTTCTGGGTGATCTTGCATGTGATTTTAGTGTGCCAAATGACGGTTCTAAATTCCTCTTTTAACCAAAACATGTGAGAGGTTGACATTGATTCCTTATAGATTACTTTCAACTACTCCCTCTGTCCCAAATTTCTTGTCTTAGATTTGTCTAGATACAGATGTATCTAATACTAAAATGTGACTTGATACATCCGTATCTAGACAAATCTAACACAAGAATTTTGGGACGGAGGGAGTACTTTATGAACATCAATGCTACCTTTGAAGAGGGTATATTTGCCTCAGTAACTTGTGTTATGGATATTGCAAGTAATCCCTCTGCTCTCATGCCTTTGAAGACATGTTCTAGTGTCTTTGTTCACTCATTTCTGTGCATATATGTAGTCATATATGGAGTATAATATCGAAAATCATCTTATATTTCTGAACGAAGGTAGTAATAAAATATGGTTTCTATTTGAATTAGAACCAGGTCCGCAATGGAGACGAAGTTCTCAAAGTCATGCCGTGTGAACTGGAAGACCTGATGATGAGTTCTACTGCTGAACTATCCAGCTGGTGTGTCCTTGTCGCCACGTGTCCTGAACTAGTGTTTTCCTGTAGCTTTGTTGTCAGGCGTGTTCTCGAGGCTGTACTTGACCACAACAATTTCCTGGTTGTGCCTTCGATTACGAAGGGTGTGGTTCTTGTAAAGCTTCCCAACAAATCTGATGCGGCCTGTCTTCATCATCATGTTTATGAGTGGAAAGACCACTCTGTTAGGTTCTCCAAGGTTGACAAGATGGTGATGGTATATGTAGACATCTCTCACGAAGTCCATGGCCTAGTCAGTTATGCGGGGTTCATCCCGTAGGTCGGTGGCAAGAAATAGTCTGTAGAGTTTAGTTAGTGCAACTTTGCTTGTCTGTAGTAAGTACTATTGTTCAGTACTTGATTTGTGTTTGTGAACCCTGTATTGTTTATTAGTACTGCCGCTTTTGGTGTGTGGTCAGTCCTGAGAACGGTCTCTGTTAATGTCTGTCCACTCAATTCAGTCTGTATATTTTGAAGTATCCAGATCATATTTTTTGTGAGGATGGTTTATCAATTATGGTTACACTCCAATATATGTATGCATTGCAGGGTTTATCGCACCCACCAGGATTTCCAGTCCCATGGATGTTCGGTCCATACGATTTGTCACGACCTTTCGACTGTCCTCCTTGTGGGAGTAGGCGGGGCCCCTGCATGCCACCCATAGTTGGACGATCAATCTTCTGTTTAGTACTTCAACATAATGATTTCCTTGTAAGGTTTCGCTCGTGTCACATCAAGTAAATCTTATTGATTTACTATCTAAATCTTATTGATTTAATGTCATGTTTTCTTTCTTTTCCTGCAATTTTACGATGCAGGTTTTTCCATGTGACATTCATCACAGAATAAACCGTTTGGTTTGCTCTATGATGGCTATTTTTGCAGCTTTCACTTCTTATGTCGTGTCAGTAACGAAGGCACTGTCCATCATTTATATTACTGGAAAAATTGAATCAATCTGTTGTCTGAGTACAAGCTGAATCCCTATGATGAACTGCAGTTTGGTTTAACAAAATCGCCACAATTAGTCCTTCTCGCGTTTAAAAGAAATGAAGAAAAAAAACTGGATCACACTCACGGATCCTAGTCAAGTTAGAAAGCTGATCATAGCAGACCAGACATGATCGCCGCTGTCTCGCACAACGGTACCACCTTCAGCAATGGGTCAAGCATCGACAGTTGCTCTAGCACTGAGAGCGGCAGCAGCTCAGTCTGATCCAGCTAAGGATTGGGCACCGACCGCGTCAGCGGATCAGTCTGATCTACCAGAGGATCGGGCATCGACACCGGCACCTGCTCCGACACCGGCACCAGCTCTACAAGGAGCACCATCTCCCGCAGCAGCTGCGGCTTCGGCACCTGCACCAACACTTGCACTTGCATCTGCTCCGGCCCGTGCAGTTGCACCGGCAACAGACTGGGCTGTAGTTCGCACTTTATATACCAAAGTCCTTACAAAAACTGACATGTCCAACTTCTTGGTAAGCATTGGCCGCCCAAGTGCTTCGTTCTTTTTTCTTTCCATGTTGTTTCACATGATTCACTGTGTTGATCTAACTGTTTGGGTATGTCTTCTTGTTTGCAAACAGAGAATTCCTAGAGAAACGAGGGAGTCGTTCAACAATCCAGGCGACTGCGGCCAAGTTTCTCTTACCATGCGCAGCCTTGGTGTGAATGAACCTGCTCAATATACCGTAAGTACAAAGGATGGTCGCATGATGATTGATGCTAAAGGATGGTCAAGGTTCAAATCTAAATCATATCTTGCGGTAGGGGATGATGTCAAAATCGAACTTTCTCGGCAAGGAGAGCTGGTCCAAATCAACTTTGAAATTGTTCAGTAGCAGCACACAACTGCCGAACTGATCTATCCTCCGAGAGATTTTGATGTAATAATCTGGCATGGTGAAACAAGTGTCCTGTGTGTATAAGTAGTACGACAGTATTATTTATCACATGGTATATCCTTGATAGAATTGCAACTCTGATTGTTGGTTTGGAACTGTCGTTCGATTTCATTCCAACAGCTGCTGTGCTTTATTCAATTTTGTGTATTCGCCTTGCGACAGCCTCTAAAACCATTGTCGTACCGATCGCTTGCAATATGAAAAGTGCTAAGGTAGAACACATGGGCCCCCAATTATGCAGGGTGGGTCGGCGGCCCAAAGTCCAGAACCGTGAGGATGTCTGAGTATTATATTCTCAGCTGAACCCCCATAATGCCCGTGCATTGTAGAGGGAGTATATTTCTCGGCAAGGTGAGCCTGTCTGTGATATAAAAGATTTGTATATTTATTTACAGAGGGAGTATCTCTCTGTCAAAATATATATTTATGTGTAACTAGTTACTCCTGTCTTTCTACTTCCTTTCACTGATATGTGGGGCAACCGGCAACGGGGTCCACGTGCCATATGCACAAATTAGAGTGCAAAACTTCACAGTAGACACACCCCAGTCATAGCGCCGCAGTAATGCCCAATGAGCCGTCAAATCACAACCCCCCTTCCAGTTTAGCGAAGCTCGAGGCAAGCGGCAATATTTCACTGGGCATGAATCCCCTTCTCCCTCGTCTGCTTGTTCAGAGAAAACCCCTCTCGGCGATTGCATAGGGTTTTCTCATGGAGAACCAGTGCAATTCTTTATCCATCCCCAATAAATCCAAGTCCCTTGGTCGAAGGTAATCCTAGGATGGCAGCCGCCGCCGTTGATGCATTTTTCTTCCTACTGAATCTAGTGTGTGTCATTTGCAGTGCCCAAAGTGCGAGTACCCTACAGGTTTCTGCGCCCTCGGCGAGACACCACACTTGTTCCCTCTCATCCTAATACAGGATTTTGAAACACGCACAGTATGTTCCTAGAATCCTCTTTTCTACCCGGGAGGGTGGGTTTTTTTTTAACATGTTGTCGACTAATTTGGAAATTTGGTTTGCTATATTTGGATAAAAGGTACTACTAGTACGATGATCAACACTGACGTGAAGGAGGAAGTTATTTCTAGATTTGGATAGGGAATACATTGTGTTCTCATATTATTTTTCCTGCAGTGTATTATTTTCTCTGCCAGAACACATGTACTCAAGATGCTCGGCCTTGCCATAACTGAATACACTAGTTTAATTGTCACAGTGAAGACAAGCCATGGATATAAGTTCCGAGTTGGGTTCATGAACCAAGAAGATCGCTGCTTTTTTATGGCCGAACTTGGATAAACTTTCTCAAGTGTTACAGACTGAAATTGGCACACGAATGTTGATGGAAATAGGAGAACCTGGTCTCATCTTCACTGCGATCTTCCACCCCGACGTCGTTCCAATTGTTCATCCATGTTAGGTTTGTATTTGGTTCTTGGTTGTTGCCTTGATTACTTCGTAATCCACCTATTCTGTCTAACTAATCACAATTTAATTTTAGAAGTAGCAACAAATCTCTCACGAAGATGCTACTTCTAACTAATATTTTCTTATAATTGGTGGCACGTGTAGGTTTTTTCAGAGTTAAGCAGTCTGCTCGTTTGTTACTCTGTAATAACTCGGCTATTACTGATGGCACTGAAGTTGACTGGATTGACATCCACAAGTTCCTACACTTTATTGATCGTCTTGAGGTCCTTGTGGGGCGTTTCAATGGTGGAAGGCCACGTGGGATATGTGTGCCAATGCTGCACTCATTGAACAGGTCCAACTGTGTCGAGAAACTTATGCTACGAGCTGTTTTCTGTTATATATGTTGTTCATAAACTATTGCTTATATAAAGTTTTACAGCTGTGATCTTCTTGAAACATAAACTGCCCAGTTCTATTGTTCCTATACAGATGTCTGACCATGGTCGGGTCAGACTTGCGCTTGGTCACAACATGATGTTTATGTAGACCTACTCAATTCCCCTTGGAGGTGAAAAGATACTTATTCATGGGTGGTCACAAATAATGAAGGCCCGTCCATCTTGGAGAATAGGAAGGAGATTATGTTCATGCTTTTCCATGGATCTAAAGAATATCCTGTTTACTGACCACATTGCGAGATGAAGCCGCTTTCAGAAGGTTGTGGATGCGCAGGGTGGCGCCTGGGCCTTATCCTGGGGCTTGGCGGCCTCACCCTTAGTTAGCTGTTGGCAAACTAGCCTTTGTTTGAGGCGTGCTTTATGCAGTTGAACCTGTATAAGTACTCATACTACTTTCAGCTTTGGTTGTTAAGTGCCCTGCTGGTTTTGATTAAGGTTGTTAAGTACCCTGTTGCTTTTACAGACTGTCGTGTTTCTTCATCTGTCTTCCTCCGGCCGCCAAAACCAAACCAGCGCCTGTGCCGCCGCCTGCTTCCGCCTCCCACGGCTGGCTGCGCCTCAGTGTATGCATCGCCGCCCCACCGTCTCCTAAATCGTTAACGCCGACGTCCTCCGCGCGCTTTGGTGAGCTCGCCGCGGCACCGCCCTCTCGCGTTGTCAACATGGTCAACAAACAACGAGAATCGGCGGAAATGCGTGGAGAGGATGCAGTAGGGGCCCACCACGTCATCGTATGGAAAAATAAAATGCTTCCTCCTAGTGTTTTCCTGACATCTGGGACCCACGACATTGTGAGCGTATATAGTCAATAGACAAGAGAACAACACAAGAACGGCTGACACCTGGGACGTAGCTTCTCGAGTAGTATTTTTTTTGTTATTGTTGAGATGGAGCAGGGTTTGAACTGGGTGGTGGCCCATCTAGCCCAGGTTTATATTTTATGTTCACCATGTGACCAGCCCAGCTATTTTTTCTTTGTGAAAATGAGCCCAATTTATTTTTTCTGAAGAATACCGAATCCAGGCCTACCGAATCTGGCTCGACATTTCGGTATTAAAATAGTTTTGAACCCACAAAAATATGCGAAATTGGCCTTGGCCAACCAAAAAAACGACTGCAATAAATTGCATAAGAAGTTGCCATGAGCTATATATAAATTATTAAAAAAGAGGGAGTGGTCTGACTTGTGGGCCTGTTTAGCTGACGCGTATGCAAGATTGTTTTAGTTATTATATACGTCAACAAACGATTCTAGAAGACGTAACCGTTGGATGTCAATCCAACGGCCCTTGTGTTTCTTCAGTCTCTGATCTTCTTGCTCCAGCCGCCAAAGCAGTGCCGGCGGGACCACCTGCTCCCGCCTCCCGTGGCCGGCTGTCTTTGTCGCCTTGAGCCTCGGCGCCCCTACTACTCCCACTGCTGGCCAGGGCATCCCTCTACTCACCCACACCCCCTGTTATTCTGCGACGACGGCAGCCTCACACCGCAGCCGAACCGGTGAACCCTCGTACTCCTCTCCGCGCGGGCTTCCACTGCCGCGTCTTCCCTGGCTCGACGTCGTCCCCTTCCTAGGCCTCGCCGTCGTCCACCGCCGTGGTGCTCTCGGCGCAGCGTGGTCAATGTGGTCAACGACCGACTTCCATCAAAAGAGTACTGTACGTGGAGAGGCTGACAGCTGGGTCCACGGCAGCCGCAAGGAAGTGCCTCCTTATTACGTGGAAAATAATTATTCCTCCACCTGACAGCAGGACCCACCGGACGGGCCACCAGTATTTCACGAAAAAAATGTTTCCCCCTGACTGCTGGGACCCACCGGACGGGCCACCGTATTTCATGAAAAAAACATTCCCCCCGCTGTCAGCTCGGACCCACCGGAAGTGCCTCCTTATTAGCACAAACAAAACGAATACCCCCTGCTAGCTGGGACCCACCTTGGTGGGAGGCTGACTTGTGAGCCTACTAAGTTGACTGGGACGGAGGCCTTTGTCAACTTTAGTAAATATATCAACGATTCTAGCTCCAGTGACCGTACGATGTCCATCCAACGGCCGTAGTGCTTCTTCAACCTCTAGTCTTCTTGCTCCAGCCGCCCAAAGCATTGCCGGTCGTGCCGCATGCATGCTCCTGCCTCCCATGGCCGGCTGTGCTGCCGCGGAGGCCTCACCACCCCCCTACTATTCCCACCGCTGGCTAGGCCCTGCAGCGACGGCAGCCTCACACTGCAGCCGAACCAGTGAACCCTCGTACTGCTCTTCGCGCGGACTTCCATTGCCGCGTCTTCCCCGGCTCCGCGTCGTCCCCTTCCTAGGCCTCGCCGTCGTCCACCACCGTGGTGCTCTCTGCGTGGCGTGGTCAACGTGGTCAATGAACGACTTCCATCGGACGTGGACTGTACGTGGAGAAGCTGACAGCTGGGTCTACGGCGGCCGCAAGGAAGTGCCTCCTTATTAGGTGCAAAATAATTATTCCTCCACCTGACAGCAGGGACCCATCGGATGGGCCACCGTATTTCACGAAAAAACATTTCCCCCTGACTGCTGGGACCCACCAGCTACACCTTCGCACGCAAGGAAGTGCCTTTGGGCAAAAAAATGGTGCCCCCCGCTGGGACCCACCAGCTACATCTTCGCAGCAAGGAAGTGCACGGCGGTCGGGACCCACCGGTGAGCGTCACGTGGCGTTGTCATTCTGGTGTGACGATGTGCGTACATCTTGGTCATCGTGAGCGGCGCACATGTAAGTAGTAGAGGCACGCACGTAGCATGTACACGCGTCATACAACGGCCAGGGTGCAAGAAAAGAAAATCTGACACGCACGCATTACATCTGGGCGGGTCTTGAACGCCTACTCGCGCATACGTACAGCCATGGCTCATGTACATGGCTGGGTCGAAACAGAGAAACAACATCATTGTCGTGTTCATGGGGAGGCAACGGAATGCGTCGTGTTCATGGGGAGGCAACGAAATGCGTCTTGTTCATCGGGAGGCAACGGAACGCGTGGGAGCCCACCGGCTGGGTCGGAACAGAATGTGTCTTCGTGTTCATCGGGAGGGCTTGGACGGAACAGGCGATGGAAACGAGGCCTGGCGTACCACAGAACGGAGGAAACGGCCTTGTGTTCGACCGCCACGTTCAAAGCGGGACCTGTTCGCCGGAGAGACTCTGGCGTATCGCAAAACAGAGAAGCGGACCTCCCACGATCAAGCAGGGGTCCTGTTGATCGGGGGGGTGTGGCGTACCGCAAAACGGACGAAACAGACTTGTGTTGGAGCGCTACGGTCGAAATTGGGGTCCTATTCATCGGGAGGGGTGTGGCGTACCGCAAAACGGGATACCACAGCATACTGTTCATATCCACCGTCGACCTCCTCCAGCCTCCACGGGCTACCGTCGACCTCCTCCAGCCTCCACGGGCTCCTATTCATCCAGCCTCAACCGTGCGCTACTCCACCGGCTACTGTTCAACCACCCCTCCACGGGCACCCCTCCATTGTCTACTGTTCATCCAGCCCTCCTCGGGGTCGTCTTCATCCAGCCCTCCACACCACGGGGTCCTGTTCATCCAGAGGCAACGCCACCGCTCACTGTTCATCCACCCCCCCCCCTCGTGCAACGCTCATTCTTCATCCAGAGAGGCAGCATCGATCAGCTTCAGTTAGCAGCAGTAGCGAAGGAATCGCTCGATCGGGTTCAGTTAACAGCCATCGATCGATCGCTCGGGTTCAGTAACGCGTAGCCTGCAGTGCAGTCGCTCGGGTTCAGTTAGAGCCAGCGCCTCGCACACACGCGCGCACGTCTACGAGAGAAACGCGCATCGCTTGGCCGCTGACCTCCCACCGTAACCGGGAACTCCCTGAAATTTTCCTCATCCTCGCTTCTACTACGGGTTTTCCCGTCATGGACGGCCCAAAGAATGTCATGCAGCTGCGTCTCCGGCCCGCCCATGACGAAAAGCCCATTTTCTGTCATGATTTTTTGTCATAGAAGTAGGAGCCCACCACATCTATGATGATACCGGGTTTTGTCACAATTATCGTCATAGAAGTATCAGATGTATGACAGGAAAAAAATTCGTTCGGCCCAAAATGTCACGGATGTGTCTTTTTTTTGTAGTGCATGGGGTTTGATCATATCTTGCTTGTGAGAGAGGTTATTAGTCAACGGGTCTGAACCTTTCAGATCCGTGTGTGCTTTACAAATCTCTATGTCATCTTGTAGATGCAGCTACCTAGCACTACTTGGAGCTATTCCAAATAACAACTCTACTATACGAATCCGGTCTACTACTCAGAGTCATCCGGATTAGTGTCCAAGTTTGCATCGACATAACCCTTTACGACGAACTCTTTTACCACCTCCATAATCGAGAAAATTCCATAGTCCAGTAGTTACTAAGGATAAGTTTGACTTCTGTCATGTGATCCATTCCTGGATCACTCTTGTACCCCTTGATTGACTTCATGGCAAGGCACACTTCAGGTGCGGTACACAACATAGCATACTGTAGAGCCTACGTCTAAAGCATAGGGGACGACCTTCGTCCTTCTCTCTCTTCTGCCATGGTCAGATCTTGAGTCTTACTCAATGCTTACACCTTATAAAATAGCCAAGAACTCCTTCTTTGCCGATATATTTTGGACTCCTTCAAAATCTTGTTACGGTGTGTGTTCATTTGAAAGTACTATTAAGCATTTTGATCTATCCTTATATATCTTGACGCTCAATGTTCAAGTAGCTTAATCCAGGTTTTCCACTAAAAAACACTTTTCAAATAACCCTATATGGTTTCCAGAAATTCTACATCATTTTGAATCAACAATATGTTAACAACCTATACTCATCAGAAATTCTACAGTGCTCCCACTCACTTCTTTGGAAATACAAGCATCTCATAAACTTTGTATAAAACCAAAATCTTTGATCATCTCATCAAAGCGTACATTCCAACTCCGAGATGCTTACTCCAGTCCTTAGAAGGATTGTTGGAGCTTTGCATACTTGTTAGCATCTTTCAGGATTGACAAAACCTTCTAGTTGTATCACATACAACCTTTCCTCAAAAAATCATCGAGGAAACTTTGTTTTTTGACATCCTATCTGCAAGATTTCATAAATAATGCAATAACTGCTAATATAATTCCAACAGACTCTTAGCATCGCTACGATTGAGAAAGTCTCATCGCAGTCAACTCCTTGAACTTGTCGGAAAACATCTTAACGAAAAGTCGAGCTTTCTTAATGGTGATACTTACCATCATTGTCCGTCTTCCTTTTAAAATCCATCTATACCCAACAGCCTGTCGGTTGAAACGACACCAATGGGATCACAGGAATCCCTACTGCGATTGCGGGGCGTTGGGATCGTGACAAGAGCGGGACTAGCAGACAGCACAGGGATCGTTTACCCAGGTTCGGGCCGCGAGGATTCGTAAAACCCTAGTTCTGCTTTGGTGGGTGTATTTCTGAGAGTTCTTGAGCTCTCGAACTAGCTGTGGTCAGCGCGTGGTTCGGAAGAGCCGACCCCTTCTCCTGGTCGCCTCGGGCCTCCTTTTATAGGAAAAAGGGGTTGCCACAGTGGCACACAGGAGGTGGAAAGGTGTACAGTGTTGCGAGTTTATCCCTCGTATTACAGGACAAGACGCATTAAATGCGTAGCTTAGGTGTCCTCTCGCTTTATTGGGGGACGGGGGCAAGGCCCGTCCCGTCCGTCGCCGCTCCTCCTTGCTTCTACACGCGCCCTGGCCAGCGATGCGTGTGGAGCCATGTAGGCAGGCAGGCAGCTGAGGTGGCGCGGTGGTGGAGTCTTCACGAAGGGCTGCGTGTTGCCACTCAGGTGCCTGCCCAGCTAGTTGGGTCGGCAGCTGCATGCGAACGACGACGAAAGCTTGGTTGGAGTGGACCTGGCGGTGGCCCTGCCGGCGTCCTTGGTGAGGGCCTTGCAGGGTGGCCCGGCAAGGGTCTTGCCGTGTGGCCCGGCAAGGGTCTTGCCGTGTGGTCCGACAAGGGTCTTGCCATGGCGCGCCGTCGTCCCCGGCAAGAACCTTGCCGGGGGTCTGGTGGCCTTCCTCGGCAAGGATCTTGCCGAGGACCATCGTCTTCTAATCCTCATCTGATCTTGAATATGTCTCCATAAAGATCTGCATGCCACCACAGGGGTGCCTTCCCGAGCCCTGGCCCCACGCGGATGACGGTGTTGGGGACCGTGGGCTCAAGGGTGGCTCGCTCTGCTGGTGCGGGGCGAGTTGCCCCGGCAAGGGTCTTGCCGGGGGATCCTGCTTCATCCCTGTTCTCTTTGTGGTCTTGGCCTTGGCGTTGCTCTGCTCGTCTTGGGCTTGGTCTTACCTTGACTTACCTCCTCTACTCTGCTTAGTGCGACCCATGGCGCAGCTCACTGCCGATGCAAAGGTAAAGGGGTACAAAAATGCGCCCCTCTTTTTGTACACCGACAGGAGCCCTCGGGCCTGGGCCACACATAAGCGTGACACGTTGTTGGGCCAGGCCCAAAATGGTGCGCGGGAAGGCGGGGCGGTTTTTACCGTGGTAAGACTCTTCGCGCGCTCCGCTTCCCACAACCCGTGTGTGTGGCGCGGCATGGAGGGGTGTGCGTGACGTGGGCGGCATGCGTGGGGCGGTTCCCGCACGCATGCGTCACGTCGCAGTAAATGGGCAGCGCGCCCTGTGGCTTTCCCATAAAAAAGGGATAACCGCGGGCGCACAGTTCACACAACCCCAATCTCAGAAACCTCCGCCCGGCTTCCTCTTTTTCTCCGAGCTTCATTTCTGCTCGCCGCCGTTGCGCTTCTGCTGCCCTCTGTCCTGCCCTCCTCCTCCAGCCACCACGGCGCCAAAATCTACCAAGGGCAAGGGGGCGGCCAAGGTCGCCGGAGCATCGGAGGCGCCGGAGAGCGCGCTGGCGGGGCAGCGGACGCAGTCCCCCTTCTTCTTCCCCTTGATGGTCGACGTGTTCGAGCTTCGGGACTCCTTCAGGCCCCTGTGGGGAGTGAAGACTGGGGGGGTGTGAGAATTCGGGGCATCCAGCCACGCGTGTCATCCCCGCCGACTGCGCCGAGCCTGCCCCAAATCGGTACCCCTTCTTTGTTGATTATTTTTCTTGTGGGATCTGTCCTCCCTTCTTTGATTTCTTCAACGACATAATGCACACCTTCGGCTTCCGCCTCCTAGATTTTACTCCGAATGCGGTGGCGTGCATGGCTCTTTTCGCGCACCTCTGCGAAGGCTTCGCCCGGGTGCACCCCAACACGGCGCTCTTCCGCCATTATTTCTTCCCTCGGATCCAGACGGGAGGTGCCATCTCGGGGTGCATCGCCTGGATACCAAAATCCAAGGGAGCGTACCCGAATGTCACCATAAAGGAGAGGTGGGAGGAATGGTGGGGCCGGTGGTGCTGGATCGAAGAGAAGGACCCGCCGGTGTTCTGCAAAGTTCGCCGGGCGCTGCCGGTTCGCGGAAGTGATTGGAGCGACGTCGATGCCGATGATTGAAAGCTCAGGGTTGCCACCACCAGGATTCTCCGGCTTACCCAGGCCGGGCTCACCCTTGAAATGATCGGGGCGGACTTCATCCGTCACCGGATCACTCCTCTGCATAACAAGGGGAGGCTAGCATGGATCTTCACGAACCCTGCCGACATCATGCGGCTCCGCCCCGGCCTCGAACACAACTTCATGGTGATGGCGCATGCCCATTTTTGCCAGCGGCTCTTCCAGCTTGACGTGGGCCGCGACGGAGAGGTCGAGCGGACCGGGAATGTCGCGAGGGCCGCTGCGAAGGCCAGCAAGGTCCTCAAGGGGCAGTTGTTCAAGCTGCCAACGGGGGTGGTCCCGTTGTGCAACAATTCACGTCGGTCCGAGATCATTGCCATGATGCCGGACTGCAACGCGCATGGCCCTGTCCCGAGCTGGAAGGAGCCGGAGGACGCCGAAGTGCAGTAGTTCTTTGACACCCTGCACGAGGGGTATGTCAACGCCGACGCCGAGTGGCTGCTTGTCCAGGACACCACCCATGCAGAGCTGGACTACATCACCTCCAGGGCGAGGGAGGCACAACTTGCCAGGGAGGCCGGCAGCGCCGGCGGTGTGGAGGACAAGGCCGCGAAGGCCGTAGAGGAGGAGGAGCTCGCCCGATGGGCGGCGGCCGCAGGGGGAGCCAGCAGCGCCGGCACCGAGGCTCCTCTGGTTGAGGATGTGACCGGCGAGTCATCGGAGGAGGAGGCCGAAACCGCAGGTCGACACCGGCTATGGGGAGAGGGCGAGTCCTGTGGCAGGGCAGTTCCGGTGAGCCGGTCCGGCCTGACACGGCTGCGTAGCCGCAGCTAACCTTGGAGGGGTCCCGGCCTCACACAAGGGCCGTGGCGGCGAAGAAGCCGGCGAAGGTCGCGGTGAAGAAGAAGACAGCCGCCCCTTCTTCATCCAAGCGTGCCCATACGCCGCCTCCTTCCCCTCCTCGCGGTGAAGAAGAAGACAGCCGCCCCTTCTTCATCCAAGCATCTGGTTCCTTTTTGTTATCTCTGCCTCCTCACTCTGTGTTGCTTGTCTTGACTTGTCGTAATTCTTGTAGGGACGGGGAGACCCGGAGGCTTTGCCAGGGTGCCATGACCAAGGTTCTCACCAAGGTGGCGCACTGGTAACCCAACCTCGACTTCGACGCCACACTGGAGAGCTTGCTGGAGGGTACTGATCTGGAGCTGCTCAGGGAGCGTATCAAGCCCATCGTCAGCCGTGTCGGCAGAATTCTGAGGGTGGAGGGCCAGCGCCGGGATTAGGCATCCCGTTCTTTATCGCTGCTGCAGATCCACAACCAAGACAATCACTATCTTTAGTTAGGACCGCAACAACAATTTGATGTAATATAACTCTGCAGCACTTTCAGTATTATGCATGTTATTTTCCTGTTTGATTTTCCTTTGTATGTCCACCCTATGTAACTGGGTAGGCCTTGCCGGCGCGTAAACCCAGGGCGGCGTCTTGGAGATGGATCCCCATTGGCCTGCCGGGTGTGCTTGCTGCCGGGCGAACCACCTCACCGCCCTTAGCGCGGCCGCCCGAACTGTTGAGCTTGACTCGAGTCAGAGTCAGGAGCGTTGCCAGGTGCGGAAGGCTACCCCACCGCTCTCGACGCGGCAACTTTGAGCTGTTGAGCGGGCTCGAAAGAGAACAAAGGCTTTGCCAATCGCGAGGGGCCCCTTTGGGTGCAGGTTTCCCATACATAGGCTAGATCTCCAAGGACGATAACCTCAAGTGTAAAAGCAAAATAATCCAAGGCACTGAATAACTTAGCTTTTCTGTTGCCGAGTCGGCGTCGTTTCTCCAGCCGCCTTATTCTCAGAAATCGAAAACGATGAAGAACCGCTAGGTTAACTAATAGACCAGATTCTCAAAATTGCGCCCCCTACCTGGCGCGCCAAAGATGTTGGTGGGAAACGACACCTATGGGATCACTGGAATCCCTACTGCGGTTGCAGGGCGCTGGGATCGTGAGAAGAGTGGGAGTAGCAGACAGCACAGGGATCGTTTACCCTGGTTCGGGCCGCGAGGATGCGTAAAACCCTAGTCCTTCTTTGGTGGGTGTATTTCCGAGAGTTCTTGAGCTCTCGAACTAGCTGTGGTCAGCGCGTGGTTCGGAAGAGCCAACCCCTTCTCCTGGTCGCCTCGGGCCTCCTTTCATAGGAAAAAAGGGGTTGCCACAGTGGCACACAGGAGGTGGAAAGTTGTACAGTGTTGTGAGGTTATCCCTCGTATTACAAGACAAGATGCATTAAATGCGTAGCTTAGTGTCCTCTCGCTTTATTGGGGGACAGGGGCGAGGCCCGTCCCGTCCGTCGCCGCTCCTCCTTGCTTCGACAAGCGCCCTGGCCAGCGATGCGTGCGGCGCCATGTAGGCAGGCAGGCAGGTGAGGTGGCGCGGTGGTGGAGTCTTCACGAAGGGCTGCGTGTTGCCACGCAGGTGCCTGCCCAGCTGGTTGGGTCAGCAGCTGCATGTGATCGGTGGCGGAAGCTTGGTTGGAGTGGACTGGCGGTGGCCCTGCTGGCGTCCTAGGTGAGGGCCTTGCCAGGTGGCCCGACAAGGGTCTTGCCGTGGCGCGCTGTCATCCCCGGTAAGAACCTTGCCGGGGTCTGGTGGCCTTCCTCGGCAAGGATCTTGCCGAGGACCATCGTCTTCTAATCCTCATCTGATCTTGAATATGTCTTCACAAAGATCTGCATGCCACCACAGGGGTGCCTTCCCGAGCCCTGGCCCCACGCGGATGATGGCGTTGGGGACTGTGGGCTCAAGGGTGGCTCGCTCTGCAGGTGTGGGGCGAGTTGCCCCGGCAAGGGTCTTGCTGGGGGATCCTGCTTCGTCCCTCTGCTCTTTGTGGTCTTGGCCTTGGTGTTGCTCTGCTCGTCTTGGGCTTCGGTCTTACCCTTACTTACCTCCTCTGCTCTGCTTGGTGCGACCGCGGGCATGGCTCCGACTGCCCGTGCATATGTAAAGGGGTACAAAAATGCGCCCCTCTTTTTGTACACCGACACAGCCTTACGACCATCAAGTCGTTCTTTCAAAGTCTATACTTTGTTTTCACATATGGATCCTCTCGGATTTTATGGCCTTGAGCCATTTGTTGGAATCCGGGCCCACCATCGCTTCTCCATAGCTCGTAGGTTCATTCTTATCTAGCAACATGACCTCCAAGAGAGGATTACGTACCGCTCTGAAATAGTACGCATCCTTGTCGACCTACGAGGTTTGGTAGTGACTTGATCCGAAGTTTCATGATCACTATCGTCAGCTTCCACTTCAATTGGTGTAGACGCCACAGGAACAACTTCATGTGCCCTACTACACACAAGTTGAAGTGACAGTTCAATAATCTCATCAAGTCTACACCATCCTCCCACTCAATTCTTTCGAGAGAAACTTTTCCTCGAGAAAGGACCCGTTTCTGGAAACAATCACTTTTGCTTCCAGATCTGAATTAGGAGGTATACCCAACTGTCTTGGGTGTCCTATGAAGATGCATTTATCCGCTTTGGGTTCGAGCTTATCAGGCTAAAACCTTTTTCACATAAGCGTCGCAGCCCAAAACTTTTAAGAAACGACAACTTAGGTTTCTCTAAACCATAGTTCATACGGTGTCATCTCAACGGAATTACGTGGTGCCCTATTTAAAGTGAATGCGGTTGTCTCTAATGCCTAACCCATAAATGATAGTGGTAATTCGATAAGAGACATCATGGTATGCACCATATCCAATAGGGTACTGCTATGATGTTTGGACACACCATCACACTATGGTGTTTCAGGCGGTATTAGTCGTGAAACAATTTCCACAATGTCTTAATTGTGTACCAAACTCGCAACTCAGATATTTATCTCTATGATCATATCATAGACATTTTATCCTCTTGTCACGACGATCTTCAACTTCACTCTGAAATTACTTGAACCTTTAAATATTTCAGACTTGTGTTTCATCAAGTAAAGATACTTAGCATCTACTCAAATCATCTGTGAAGTAAGAACCTAACGATATCCACTGCGTGCTTCAGCACTCATTGGACTGCACACATCAAAATTTATTACTTCCAACAAGTTGCTTTCTTATTCCATCTCACTGAAAATGAGGCCTTTCAGTCATCTTTCCCATGTGGTATGATTTGCATGTCTCAAGTGATTCAAAATCAAGTGAGTTCAAACGATCCATCTGCATGGAGTTTCTTCATGCATATATACCAATAGACATGGTTCACATGTCTCAATCTTTTCAAAAACGAGTGAGTCCAAAGATCCATCAACATGGAGCTTCTTCATGCATTTTTATACCAATATGACTCAAATGGCAGTGCCACAAGTAGGTGGTACTATCATTACTATCTTATATCTTTTGGCACGAACATGTGTATCACTACGATCGAGATTCAATAAACCATTCATTTTAGGTGCAAGACCATTGAAGGTATTATTCAAATAAACAGAGTAACCATTATTCTCCTTAAATGAATAACCGTATTGCGATAAACATAATCCAATCATGTCTATGCTCAACGCAAACACCAAATAACAATTATTTAGGTTTAACACTAATACCAATGGTAGAGGGAGCGTACGATGTTTGATCACATCAACCTTGGAAACACTTCCAACACATATCGTCATCTCACCTTTGGCTAGTCTCCGTTTATTCCGTAGCCTTTTATTTCGAGTTACTAACACTTAGCAACCGAACCAGTATCTAATACCCTGGTGCTACTAGGAGTACTAGTAAAGTACACATTAATATAATGTATATCCAATATACTTCTGTCGACCTTGCCAGCCTTCTCATCTACCAAGTATCTAGGGTAGTTCTGCTTCGGTGACCGCTCCCCTCATTACAGAAGCACTTAGTCTTGGGTTTGGGTTCAACCTTGGGTTTCTTCATTAGAGCAGCAACTGATTTGCTGTTTCATGAAGTATCCCTTCCTGCCCTTGTCCTTCTTGAAACTAGTGGTTTTACTAACCATCAAAAATTGATGCTCCTACTTGATTTCTACTTTCGCAGTGTCAAACGTCACGAATAGTTCAAGGATCATCATATCTATCCTTGATATGTTATAGTTCATCACGAAGCTCTAGTAGCTTGGTGGCAGTGACTTTGGAGAACCATCACTATCTCATTTGGAAGATTAACTCCCACTCGATTCAAGCGATTGTAGTACTTAGATAATTTGAGCACATGATCAACGATTGAGCTTTTCTCCCTTAGTTTGAAGGCTTAAGAAACTTGTCAGAGGTCTCATACCTCTTGACGTGGGCACTATCCTGAAATCCCAATTTCAGTCCTTGGAACATATCATATGTTCTTTGACGCCTCAATTCTAAACCATTTAGCATTACACACTGAACTATCATGTAGTCATCAAAACATGTATGTCAGATGTTCGCAACATCCACGAACGATGCTTGAGGTTCAGCACATTGAGCGCTGCATTAAGGACATAATCCTTCTGCACAGCAATGAGGACAATCCTCAGTTTACGGACCCAGTCCGCATAATTGCTACTGTCAACTCTCAACTAAATTTTCTCTAGGAACATATCTAAAACAGTAGAACCAAAGCGTGAGCTACCACATAATTTGCAAAGACATTTTGACTATGTTCATGATAATTAAGTTCATCTGATTATTTAATGAACTCCCACTAAGATAGACATCCCTTAGTCATCTAAGTGATACATGATCCGAATCGACTAGGCCGTGTCCAATCATCACGTGAGACGGACTAGTCATCAACGGTGAACATCTCCATGTTGATCGTATCTACTATACAACTCATGTTCGACCTTTCGGTCTCTTGTGTTCCGAGGCCATGTCTGTACATGCGAGGCTCGTCAAGTCAACCTAAGTGTTTCGCGTGTGTAAATCTGGCTTACACCAATTGTATGCAAACGTTAGAATCTATCACACCCGATCATCACGTGGTGCTTCGAAACAACGAACTTTCGCAACAGTGCACAGTTAGGGGGAACACTTTCTTGAATTTCTTTATGAGGGATCATCTTATTTATGCTACCGTCGTTCTAAGAAAATAAGATGTAAAAACATGATAAACATCACATGCAATCAAATAGTGACATGATATGGCCAATATCATTTTGCTCCTTTTGATCTCCATCTTTGGGGCGCCATGATCATCATCGTCACCGGCATGACACCATGATCTCCATCATCGTGTCTTCATGAAGTTGTCTCGCCAACTATTACTTCTACTACTATGGCTAACGGTTTTTCAATAAAGTAAAGTAATTACATGGCGTTATTCAATGACACGCAGGTCATACAATAAATTAAGGCAACTCCTACGGCTCCTGCCGGTTGTCATACTCATCGACATGCAAGTCATGATTCCTATTACAAGAACATGATCAATCTCATACATCACATATATATATCATTCATCACATCCTTTTGGCCATATCACATCACACGGCATATGCTGCAAGAACAAGTTAGATGTCCTGTAATTGTTGTTGCAAGTTTTTTTACGTGGCTGCTATAGGTTTCTAGCAAGAACGTTTCTTACCTACGCCAAAACCACAGCGTGATATGCCAATTGCTATTTACCCTTCATAAGGACGATTTTCATCAAATCCGATCAGACTAAAGTGGGAGAGACAGACACTCGCTAGCCACCTTATGCAACTAGTGCATTTCAGTCGGTGGAACCTGTCTCACGTAAGAGTACGTGTAAGGTCGGTCCGGGCCGCTTCATCCCACAATGCCGCCTAATCAAGATAAGACTAGTAACGGTAAGCAAATTGAACAAATCATCGCCCACAACTACTTTGTGTTCTACTCGTGCATAGAATCTACGCATATACCTAGCTCTGATACCACTGTTGGGGAACGTAGTAATAATTCAAAATTTTCTTACGTGTCACCAAGATCAATCTTGGAGATGCTAGCAACAAGAGAGAGGGAGTGCATCTTCATACCCTTGAAGATCACTAAGCGGAAGCATTACAAGAACGCGTTGATGGAGTCGTACTCGCGGTGATTCAAATCATGGAAGATCCGATCTAGCGCCGAACGGACGGCGCCTCCGCGTTCAACACACGTACAGCCCGGGGACGTGTCCTCCTTCTTGATCCAGCAAGGGGAGAGGAGAAGTTGAGGGAGAGCTCCGGCAGCACGACAGCGTGGTGGTGGAGCTTGCAGTTCTCCGGCAGGGCTTCGCCAAGCACTACTGAGGAGGAGGTGCAGTTGGAGAGGGGGAGGGCTGCGCCAGGGGCAAGGGTACAGCTCCCATGCACCTCCCCACTATATATAGGGGTGGAGGGGGCTGGTTTCTTGCCCTCCAAGTCCATTGGGGCATTGGCAAAGGTGGGAGGAAAGAAATCCCATCATTTCCCTTCCCCACCGATTGTTATCCCCCCTTTTTAGGGATCTTGATCTTATCCCTTCGGGATATGATCTTATTCCTTCTAAGGGGGGATCTTGGTGCGCCTTGACCAGGGGTGTGGGGCCTTGCCCCCACTACCCACGTTCATGTGGGTCCCCCCATGCAGGTGGGCCCCACTCCGAAACCTTCTAGAACCTTCTCGATACAATACCAAAAAATCCCAAACATTTTCAGGTGGCCAAAATAGGACTTCCCATATATAAACCTTTACCTCCGGACCATTCCGGAACTCCTTGTGACATCCGGGATCTCATCCGGGACTCCGAACAACATTCGGTAACTGCACACTAATTCCCATAACAACTCTAGTGATACGTCTCCAACGTATCTACTTTTCCAAACACTTTTGCCCTTGTTTTGGACTCTAACTTGCATGATTTGAATGAAACTCACCCGGACTGACGTTGTTTTCAGTAGAACTGCCATGATGTTGTTTTATGTGTAGAAAAGAAAAGTTCTCGGAATGTCCTGGAAATCCACGGAGGCACTTTATGGAATTTATAAGAATTTTTGGCGAAAGAATTAATGCCAGGGGTCCCACACCTGTCCACGAGAGGCAGGCGCGTCCCCTAGGCGCGGCCTCCTATCTCATGGGCCCCCTGGACCTCCTCTGACCTCAACTCCAACTCCATATATTCCGTCTCGAGGAGAAAAAAATCAAAGAAAAAGTTTCATCGCGTTTTACGACACGGAGCCGCCGCCAAGCCCTAATCTCTCGGGAGGCTGATCTAGAGTCCGTTCGGGGCTCAGGAGAGGTGGATTAAATCGCCGTCGTCATCATCAACCATCCTCCATCACCAATTTCATGATGCTCACCGCCGTGCGTGAGTAATTCCATCGTAGGCTTGCTGGGCGGTGATGGGTTGGATGAGATTTACCATGTAATCAAGTTAGTTTTGTTAGGGTTTGATCCCTAGTATCCACTATGTTCTGAGATTGATGTTGCTATGACTTTGCTATGCTTAATGCTTGTCACTAGGGCCCGAGTGCCATGATTTCAGATCTGAACCTATTATGTTTTCATGAATATATGTGTGTTCTTGATCCTATCTTGCAAGTCTATGTCACCTATTATGTGTTATGATCCGACAACCCCGAAGTGACAATAATCGGGATACTTCTCGGTGATGACCGTAGTTTGAGGAGTTCATGTATTCACTATGTGCTAATGCTTTGGTGCGGTTCTCTATTAAAAGGAGGCCTTAATATCCCTTAGTTTCCGCTAGGACCCCACTTCAACGGGAGGGTAGGACAAAAGACGTCATACAAGTTCTTCTCCATAAGCACATATGACTATTTACGGAATACATGCCTACATTACATTGATGAATTGGAGCTAGTTCTATATCACCCTATGTTATAGCTATTGCATGAGGAATCGCATCCGACATAATTATCCATCACTGATCCATTTCCTACGAGCTTTTCACATATTGTTCTTCGCTTATTTACTTTTCCGTTGCTATTGTTACAACTACTACAAAAACCCAAAAACATTTATCTTTACTTTTGCTACCGTTACCTTTATTTATCATACCACTTTTGCTACTAAACACTTTGCTGCAGATACTAAGTTGTCCAGGTGTGGTTGAATTGACAACTCAACTGCTAATACTCAAGAATATTCTTTGGCTCCCCTTGTGTCGAATCGATAAATTTGGGTTGAATATTCTACCCTCGAAAGCTGTTGCGATCCCCTATACTTGTGGGTTATCAAGACTAATTTCTGGCGCCGTTGCCAGGGAGCATAGCTATATTCTCTGAGTCACTTGGGATTTATATCTGTTGATCACTATGAAGAACTTGAAATACGCTAAAACCAAGATTTTCCCCTCAACTACGAGGGGAGGTAAGAACTGCCATCTAGCTCTGCACTAGATTCTTCTTCCATTATTGGTAGGCTTGCGACACCTAAACCTGCTACTGCTTTGAATTCTTATATGTCGCATGTTGATGATGATGCCACTTCTACTATGCATGATGAAACTACTTCTGTGCGTGATACTACTTTGCCATTAGGTGAATTTCTTGATGAACAACTTGCTAGAGTTAGGGGGAATGAAATTACTGAAGATCCTATTACTGATGATAGTGATGACGAAGGTTCCCCCAATGATTATCTATTACCTGTTGTTCCTAAGGGTTATGTTATGAATGAAAAAGCTGCTATGGAAATCCTTGCTTGCAATGATAGAAATGATCTTAAGAAATTATTAGCTAAATGGAAGCAGCAGTCTCTTAATGCTAGAATGAAACCCGATCCTGCTTTTGCTACTTCACCTATCTGTGTTACTAATAAGGATTATGAATTCTCTGTTGATCCTGATATTATTACTTTAGTTGAATCTGATCCTTTTGATGGTCTTGAATCTGAAATTGTTGTGCCACGTCTTACCAAGTTGAATGATATAGCCACCTTGTTTACTAATGATGAGAAGTCTCGCTATTTATATGTCCTTAAGATATTTCCGTTCTCATTAAAGGGTGATGCTAAGACTTGGTATAATTATCTTGCTCCTGGTTGTGTGCCTAGTCCCCAAGATATGATTTATTACTTCTTTGCTAAATATTTCACTGCTCATAAGACACAAGCTGCCTTGCGGGAAATATATAATTTTGTGCAAATCAAAGAAGAGAGTCTCCCACAAGCTTGGGGGAGGCTTCTCCGGTTACTTAATGCTTTGCCTGATCATCCTCTTAAGAAAAATGAAATACTTGATATCTTTTATAATGGACTAACCGATGCTTCCAAGGACTACTTGGATAGTTGTGCTGGTTGTGTTTTCAGGGAAAGAACAGTCGACAAAGCTGAAATACTATTGAATAATATGTTGACTAATGAAAATAATTGTACTCTTCCCAAGCCAGTTCCTGAAGTAATTCCTGAACCAATTGAGCCAACTCCTGAGCCTATTCCTAAACCCACTCCGAAGAAGAGAGGTGTTTTATTTCTCAGTTTTGAAGATATGCAAGAGGCAAAGAAATCAATGAAAGAAAAAAGTATTAAAGCTGAAGATGTTAAGAATTTACCACCTATTGAAGAAATACATGGTCTTAATATACCGCCTGAAGAACCACATTGTCTTGATAACCCGACACAGGTAGTAAAGGTAAATTCTCTCTATAGATATGATAAAGTTGAAATACCCTCTACTAAATTTCATAGCCCATGCTTATATGAATTTGATGACTTTATGGCTAGACAAGAAAGATTTAATGCTTATGTTGGTAGAGAGTTAAAGAATAATGCTTTCGAGATAGGACGCGTAGGTGATAATCTGGCTAGAGTTAAAGATGAACTTCACCACATTAGCAAATATGCTTCTATGGTTGCTAGTCAAGCTGAGCAAGTACTCAATGCTCAAAATGATTTGCTTGATGAATTGAATAATAAAAATGACTTTGCTGTTAGAGTGGCTACTAGAACTGGTAGAATGACTCAGGAACCTTTGTATCCTGAAGGCCACCCTAAGAGAATCGAGCAAGATTCTCAGAGAAATAATTTAGAGGCACCTAGTTCTTCTAAATAGAAGAAGAAGAAAAATGATAGAACTTTGCATGCTTCTAGTGAACCTACTGTAGGCACACCTGAGAATCCCAATGATATTTCTATTTACGATCTTTGAAACACAATCGGTGATGAACATGAACCTAGTGATAATGTTAATGATAATGTTCATGTTGATGCTCAACCTAGCAAAGACAATTATGTAGAGATTGAACCAGTTGTTGATCTTGATAACCCACAATCAAAGAATCAACGTTATGATAAGATATATTTTGTTGCTAGGAAGCACGGTAAAGAAAGAGAACCATGGGTTCAGAAACCTATGCCCTTTCCTCCTAAACCATCCAAGTCAAAGGATGATGAGGATTTTGAGCGCTTTGCTGAAATGATTAGACCTATTTTCTAACGTATGCGCTTAACTGATATGCTCAAAGTAAATCCTTATGCTAAGTATATGAAGGATATCATTACAAATAAAAGAAAGATACTGGAAGCTGAGATTTCCACCATGCTTGCTAATTACACTTTTAAGGGTGGAATACCAAAGAAACTTGGAGATCCAGGTGTTCCAACTATACCATGCTCTATTAAAAGAAATTATGTTAGAACTGCTTTATGTGATGTTGGAGCCGTTGTTAGTGTTATGCCTCTCTCTTTATATCGTAGACTTGAGTTGAATAAGTTGACACCTACTGAAATATCTTTGCAAATGGCTGATAAATCAACTGCTATACCTGTCAGTATTTGTGAGGATGTGCCTATTGTGGTTGCAAATGTCACTATCTTAACGGACTTTGTTGTTCTTGATATTCCCGAGGACGATAGTATGTCTATTATCCTTGGTAGACCTTTTCTTAAACTGCAGGGCTGTTATTGATTGCAACAAAGGCAATGTCACTTTTCATGTTAATGGTAATGAGCATACGGTACATTTTCCGAGGAAACAATCTCAAGTTCATAGCATCAATTCTATTGAAAAAGTTCCAACTATCATTTTTTGAGGTTTTGAATTTCCTCTCCCTACTGTCAAGAAAAAGTATGATATTCTTATTGTTGGGGATTTCCATATCCCCGTTGAGGTAACTTAGTGTTATTCGAAATTTCTCCGGTTCCGTGTTATTCGGAATGAGTTTGTTAACAAGACTTGATCAACCTTGTTAGTGGGTTCATTTTGATGATCACGAGATGGATGAAACTAGAAGGGACAACCTTCTGTACCCTCTTTTTACTTTCTGTTATTTAGAATAAATAAAGCAAAAATAGTATTATCCGTCTGTTTTCTGAATTATCCGTGAATTAAAAAATAGTCTGAAAATAAAAGTGCTCCAAATGCCCTGCAAATTCAGTATGATTTTTTCTGGAATATTTGAGGATTTTAGGCACTGAAAACACTACAGGAGGGCCAAGCACCAGGCCACAAGAGAGGAGGGCGCGCCCCCCTGTAGGGCGCGCCCCCTGTCTCATGGGCCCCTGGTGGCCCCCCTCCACTTATGCCAGCACGCACACACTTCATCGTCTACCCAAAAAAATCCCCATCCAACTCAAGCACGAGTTCTAGCTCGTTTTGCTGCGATTTTCGAACTCTTAGCTCAAAGCTCCATCCGCAAAACTGCTTTGGGAGATTGTTTCTTGGTATGTGACTCCTCCATTGGTCCAATTAGTTTTTGTTCTAGTGCTTTATTCATTGCAAATTTTTGCTGCATAGGTGACCATGTTCTTGAGCCTGCATGTTAAATTTTTGAGGTCCCAAGCAATTCCAATGCATGATATAGGCTCTAGGCACTTGTAGGAGTAGTTGCAATCAATCTTGTTTAGTTTTATTCACTTTTATTTCGAAGTTACTAAAATTTCAGAAATTTTCAGAAAATGTTAAGGAGGCTTTTTAAAGGCTCTTCTAGCCAAAGCTCTCGGGAAAAATAAGCCAAAGAGAAGGAAAAAGCCAAGTATAATCTTCCTCGCTTAGCGGAAGTACGGTCGTGCGAATGGCCATGTGAGGATTTCTTGAAAGAAGCCGGAATTCATGAAGACTTTTATGCTTTAATCGAGACTGCAGGCCTCACCGGTTTCGTGAACGACCGAATTGATCAGTATCTCTTACTCACCAATACTTTCGTGCAAAACTTTTATTATTATCCTAAGAAATCACTGCCTGCAGTATCATTTCATTTATATGATGAATTCAAAGAAATGTCTTTACGTCATTTTTGCGCAGTATGTAGGATACCTTATGAGGGAGAATTAGATGAACCCCATCGTGAAGATGTGGGTGGCTTTGTTAATATTATTGTTGTAGAGGAGCAAAAGAAGGGCTCCGAGGCGAAGGTCTCTAGCATACACTTTCTTGTTTTACACTACTTTCCCATATTTGCTAGTAGATGCTTGATTGGTCGTGGAAATAGTGGAAATTTGAGCGTTCTAGATATTATTATTCTTCAAAATGCTTTGCTAGGAGACAATACTTTTAGTATGGGTGCCGTCGTTGCTAGACGGCTAGCCCTGAATCATACAAAAGGCCCCATATTTGGAGGTATCTATGGTGCACGTCTTGCTGAACATTTTCAGATACCCATTAGGCACCATGAGGAGGAGGAGACAAAATTACCTCCTCACATTTTAGATTATAAGAGCATGGTAGCACACAAGTTTTGTTGGGGAACGTAGTAATTTCAAAAAATTTCCTACGCACACGCAAGATCATGGTGATGGCATAGCAACGAGAGGGGAGAGTGTATGTCCACGCCCTCGTGAGACCGTGTGAGCGTTATAACAACGCGGTTGATGTAGTCGTGCGTCTTCACGATCCGACCGATCCAAGTACCGAGCATACGGCACCTCCGAGTTCAGCACACGTTCAGCTCGATGATGATCCCGGGCTCCGATCCAGCAAAGCGTCGGGGATGAGTTCCGTCGACCTGACGGCGTGGTGAGATGATGATGCTCCACCGGCGCAGGGCTTCGCCTAAGCTCATGACGATATGACTTCTCCGGCGCGAGGGCTTCGCCTAAGCTCATGACGATATGACCGAAGTGGAATATGGTGGAGGGGGCACCGCACACGGCTAAGGAGCGATCCGTAGATCAACTTGTGTGTCATGGGGTGCCCCCTGCCCCGTATATAAAGGAGCAAGGAGGAGGTGGCGGCCAAGGAGGCGCGCCAGGGGAGTCCTACTCCCACCGGAGTAGGACTCCTCCTTTCCTAGTAGGAGTAGGAGAGAAGGAAGGGAAGGGAGGAAGGGGTGCGGCCCTCCCTAGTCCAATTCGGACTAGGCCTTGGGGCGCGGCCTGCCCTAGGCAGCCCCTCTCTCTTTCCCGAGGGCCCAATAAGGCCCAATACTTCTCCCGGCGAATTCCCGTAACTCTCGGTACTCGAAAAATACCGAATCATTGGAACCTTTCCGATCTCGAATATAGTCGTCCAATATATCGATCTTTACGTCTTGACCATTTGAGACTCCTCGTCATGTCCCCGATCTCATCCGGGACTCGAACTCCTTGGTACATCAAAACTCATAAACTCATAATAAAACTGTCATCGTAACGTTAAGCGTGCGGACCCAACGGGTTCGAGAACTATGTAGACATGACCTAGAACTATTCTCGGTCAATAACCAATAGCGGAACCTGGATGCCCATATTGGCTCCTACATATTCTCGAAGATCTTTATCGGTCAAACCGCATAACAACATCGTTGTTCCTTTGTCATCGGTATGTTACTTGCCCGAGATTCGATCGTCGGTATCAATACCTAGTTCAATCTCGTTCTTGGCAAGTCTCTTTACTCGTTACGTAATGCATCATTCCGTAACTAACTCATTAGCTACATTGCTTGCAAGGCTTATAGTGATGTGCATTACCGAGAAGGCCAGAGATACCTCTCCGACAATCGGAGTGACAAAACCTAATCTCGAAATCGCCAACCCAACAAGTACCTTTGGAGACACCTGTAGTACTCCTTTATAATCACCCGATTCGTTGTGACGTTTGGTAGCACCAAAGTGTTCCTCCGTGGCAGGAGTTGCATAATCTCATAGTTACGAGGAACATGTATAAGTCATGAAGAAAGCAACAGCAACATACTAAACGATCAAGTGCTAGGCTAACGGAATGGGTCATGTCAATCACATCATTCTCCTAATGATGTGATCCCGTTAATCAAATGACAACTCATGTCTATGGCTAGGAAACTTAACCATCTTTGATTCAACGAGCTAGTTAAGTAGAGGCATACTAGTGACACTATGTTTGTCTATGTATTCACACAAGTATTATGTTTCCGGTTAATACAATTCTAGCATGAATAATAAACATTTTATCATGATATAAGGAAATAAATAATAACTTTATTATTGCCTCTAGGGCATATTTCCTTCAGTCTCCCACTTGCACTAGAGTCAATAATCTAGTTCACATCGCCATGTGATTTAACATCAATAGTTCACATCTATATGTGGTTAACACCCATAGTTCACATCGACATGTGATCAACACCCAAAGGGTTTACTAGAGTCAGTAATCTAGTTCACATCGCTATGTGATTAACACCCAAAGAGTACTAAGGTGTGATCATGTTTTGCTTTTGAGATAATTTTAGTCAACGGGTCTGTCACATTCAGAGCCGTAAGTATTTTGCAAATTTCTATATCAACAATGCTCTGCACCGAGCTACTCTAGCTAATTGCTCCTACTTTCAATATGTATCCAGATTGAGACTCAGAGTCATCTAGATTAGTGTTAAAACTTGCATCGACGTAACCCTTTACGACGAACCTTTTTTCACTTCCATAATCGAGAAACATATCCTTATTCCACTAAGGATAATTTTGACCGCTCTAGATCACTATTGCACTCCCTTGCCAAGCTTAGTGGTAGGGTATGCAATAGATCTGGTACACAGCATGACATACTTTATAGAACCTATGGCTGATGCATAGGGAATGACTTTCATTCTCTTTCTATCTTCTGCCGTGGTCGGGTTTTGAGTCTTACTCAATCTCACACCTTGTAACACAGGCAAGAACTCTTTCTTTGACTGTTCCATTTTGAACTACTTCAAAATCTTGTCAAGGTATGTATTCATTGAAAAACTTATCAAGCGTCTTGATCTATCTCTATAGATCTTGATGCTCAATATATAAGCAGCTTCAACGAGGTATTTCTTTGAAAAACTCCTTTCAAACACTCCTTTATGCTTTGCGAATAATTCTACATTATTTCCGATCAACAATATGTCATTCACATATACTTATCGAAATGCTGTAGTGCTCCCACTCACTTTCTTGTAAATACAGGCTTCTCCAAAAGTCTCATATAAAACCATATGCTTTGATCACACTATCAAAGCGTTTATTCCAACTCGAGATGCTTGCACCAGTCCATAGATGGATCATTTGGAGCTTGCACATTTTGTTAGCTCCTTTAGGATTGACAAAACCTTCTGGTTGCATCATATACAACTCTTCTTTAATAAATCCATTAAAGAATGTAGTTTTGACATCCATTTGCCAGATTTCATAAAATGTGGCAATTTCTAACATGATTCGGACAGACTTAAGCATCGCTACAGTTGAGAAAATCTCATTGTAGTCAACACCTTGAACTTGTCAAAAACCTTTCTGCGATAAGTCGAGCTTTGTAGATAGTAACACTACTATCAGTGTCCGTCTTCCTCTTGAAAATCCATTCATTTAACATGACTTGCTGATCATCGAGCAGGTCAACCAAAGTCCACACTTTGTTCTTATATATGGATCCTATCTCAGATTTTATGGCCTCAAGCCATTTCGCGGAATCTGGGCTCATCATCGCTTCCTCATAGTTCGCAGGTTCATCATGGTCTAGTAACATGACTTCTAGAATAGGATTACCGTACCACTTTGGTGCGGATCTTACTCTGGAAGACCTACGAGGTTTGGTAGCAACTTAATCTGAAGTTTTATGATCATCATCATTAACTTCCTCACTAATTGGTGTAGGAATCACTTGAACTGATTTCTGTGATGAACTACTCTCCAATAAGGGAGAAGGTACAATTACCTCATCAAGTTCTACTTTCCTCCCACTCACTTCTTTCGAGAGAAACTCCTTCTCTAGAAAGGATCCATCTTAGCAACGAATGTTTTGCCTTTAGATCTGTGATAGAAGGTGTACCCAACAGTTTCCTTTGGGTATTCTATGAAGACGCACTTCTCCGATTTGGGTTCGAGCTTATCGGTGAAAACTTTTCACATAAGCATCACAACTCAAACTTTAAGAAACGACGACTTAGGTTTATTGCTAAACCATAGTTCATACGGTGTCGTCTCAGCGATTTAGATGGTGCCCTTTTAAGCGTGAATGCAGCTGTCTCTAATGCATAACCCCAAAATGATAGTGGTAAACCGATAAGAGACATCATAGATCGCACCATATCCAATAAAGTGCTGATTCTGACGTTCGGACACACCATTATGTTGTGGTGTTCCATGTGGCGTGAGCTGTGAAACTATTCCACTTTGTTTTAATTGAAGACCAAACTCGTAACTCAAATATTCATCTCCACGATCAGATCGCAGAAACTTTATTTTCTTGTTACGATGATTTTCCACTTCACTCTGAAATTCTTTGAACCTTTCAACTATTTCAGACTTATGTTTCATCAAGTAGATATACCCATATCTGCTCAAATCATCTTGTGAAGGTCAGAAAATAACGATACTTGCCACGAGCATCAACACTCATTGGATCGCATACATCGGTATGTATTATTTCCAATAAGTCAGTAGCTTGTTCCATTGTTCGGAGAAACGGAGTTTTAGTCATCTTGCCCAAACGGCACGGTTCGCAAGCATCAAATGATTCATAACCAAGTGATTCCGAAAGTCCATCAGCATGGAGTTTCTTCATGCGCTTTACACCGATATGACTTAAACGGCAGTGCCACAAAAAAGTTGCACTATCATTATTAACTTTGCATCTTTTGGCTTCAATATTATGAATATGTGTATCACTACGATCGAGATCCAACAAACCATTTTCGTTGGTGTGTATGACCATAGAAGGTTTTACTCATGTAAACAGAACAACAATTGTTCTCTAACTTAAATGAATAACCGTATTGCAATAAACATGATCAAATCATATTCATGCTCAACGCAAACACCAAATAACACTTATTTAGGTTCAACACCAATCCCGAATTTATAGGGAGTGTGCGATGATGATCATATCAATCTTGGAACTACTTCCAACACTCATCGTCACTTCCCCTTCAACTAGTCTCTGTTTATTCTGTAACGCCTGTTTCGAGTTACTAATCTTAGCAACCGAACAAGTATCAAATACTCAGGGGCTACTATAAACACTAGTAAGGCACACATCAATAACCTGTATATCAAATATACTCTTGTTCACTTTGCCATCCTTCTTATCCGCCAACTACTTGGGGCAGTTCCACTTCTAGTGACCAGTCTCTTTGCAGTAGAAGCACTTAGTCTCAGGCTTAGGACCAGACTTGGGCTTCTTCACTTTGAGCAGCAACTTGCTTGCCGTTCTTCTTGAAGTTCCCCTTCTTCCCTTTGCCCTTTACATGAAACTAGTGGTCTTGTCAATCATCAACACTTGATGCTCTTTTCTTGATTTCTACCTTCGTCAATTTCAGCATCACGAAGAGCTTGGGAATTACTTTTGTCATCCCTTGCATATTATAGTTCATCACGAAGTTCTACTAACTTGGTGATAGTGACTAGAGAATTCTGTCAATCACTATCTTATCTGGAAGATTAACTCCCACTTGATTCAAGCGATTGAAGTACCCAGACAATCTGAGCACATGCTCACTAGTTGAGCGATTCTCCTCCATCTTTTAGCTTTAGAACTTGTTGGAGACTTCATATCTCTCAACTCGGGTATTTTACTTGAAATATTAACTTCAACTCCTGGAACATCTCATATGGTCCATGACGTTCAAAACGTCTTTGAAGTCCCGATTCTAAGCCGTTAAGCATGGTGCACTAAACTATCAAGTAGTCATCATATTGAGCTAGCCAAGCGTTCATAACGTCTGCATCTGCTCCTGCAATAGGTCTGTCACCTAGCGGTGCATCAAGGACATAATTCTTCTGTGCAGCAATGAGGATAAACCTCAGATCACAGATCCAATCCGCATCATTGCTACTAACATTTTTCAATACAATTTTCTCTAGGAACACATATAAAAACATAGGGAAGCAACAACGCGAGCTATTGATCTACAACATAATCTGCAAAATACTACCAGGACTAAGTTCATGATAAATTAAAGTTCAATTAATCATATTACTTAAGAACTCCCACTTAGATAGACATCTCTCTAGTCATCTAAGTGATTACGTGATCCAAATCAACTAAACCATGTCCGATCATCACGTGAGATGGAGTAGTTTCAATGGTGAACATCACTATGTTGATCATATCTACTATATGATTCACGCTCGACCTTTCGGTCTCCGTGTTCGAGGCCATATCTGTTATATGCTAGGCTCGTCAAGTTTAACCTGAGTATTCGCGTGCGCAACTGTTTTGCACCCGTTGTATTTGAGCGTAGAGCCTATCACCCGATCATCACGTGGTGTCTCGACGAAGAACTTTCATAGCGGTGCATACTCGGGAGAACACTTCTTGATAATTTTAGTGAGAGATCATCTTATAATGCTACCGTCAATCAAAGCAATATAAGATGCATAAAGGATAAACATCACATGCAATCAATATAAGTGATATGATATGGCCATCATCATCTTGTGCTTGTGATCTCCATCTTGAAGCACCGTCATGATCACCATCGTCACCGGTAGCGACACCTTGATCTCCATCGTAGCATCGTTGTCGTCTCGCCAACTATTGCTTCTCGACTATCGCTACTGCTTAGTGATAAAGTAAAGCAATTACATGGCTTTGCATTTCATACAATAAGCGACAACCATATGGCTCCTGCCGATTGCCGATAACTTGGTTACAAAACATGATCATCTCATACAATAAAATATAGCATCACGTCTTGACCACATCACATCACAACATGCCCTGCAAAAACAAGTTAGGCGTCATCTACTTTGTTGTTGCAAGTTTTACGTGGCTGCTACGGGCTGAGCAAGAACCATTCTTACCTCGCATCAAAACCACAGCGATAGTTTGTCAAGTTGGTGCTGTTTTAACCTTCGCAAGGACGGGCGTAGCCACACTCGGTTCAACTAAAGTGAGAAAGCAGACACCCGCCGGTCACCTTTAAGCAACGAGTGCTCAAGCGGTGAAACCAGTCTCGCGTAAGCGTCTGGCGTAATGTCGGTCCGGGCGCTTCATCTCACAATACCGCCGAACAAAGTATGACATGCTGGTAAGCAGTATGACTTATATCGCCCACAACTCACTTGTGTTCTACTCGTGCATATGACATCAACGCATAAAACCAGGCTCGGATGCCTTTGTTGGGGAGCGTAGTAATTTCAAAAATTTCCTACGCACACGCAAGATCATGGTGATGGCATAGCAACGAGAGGGAGAGTGTATGTCCACGTACCCTCGTAGACCGTAGGCGGAAGCGTTATAACAACGCGGTTGATGTAGTCGTACGTCTTCACGATCCGACCGATCCAAGTACCGAGCGCACGGCACCTCCGAGTTCAGCACACATTCAGCTCGATAACGATCCCCGGGCTCCGATCCAGCAAAGCGTCGGGGATGAGTTCCGTCAAGACGACGGCGTGGTGACGATGATGATGCTCCACCGGCGCAGGGCTTCGCCTAAGCTCATGACGATATGACTTCTCCGGCGCAGGGCTTCGCCTAAGCTCATGACGATATGACCGAAGTGGAATATGGTGGAGGGGGCACCGACACGGCTAAGGAGCGATCGTAGATCAACTTGTGTGTCATGGGGTTCCCCCTGCCCCGTATATAAAGGAGCAAGGAGGAGGTGGTCGGCCAAGGAGGAGGCGCACCAAGGGGAGTCCTACTCCCACCGGGAGTAGGACTCCTCCTTTCCTAGTAGGAGTAGGAGAGAAGGAAGGGAAGGGAGGAAGGGTGCGGCCCTCCCCTAGTCCAATTCGGACTAGGCCTTGAGGCGCGGCCTGCCCTAGGCAGCCCTCTCTCTTTCCCAGGGCCCAATAAGGCCCAATACTTCTCCCGGCGAATTCCATAACTCTCCGGTACTCGAAAAATACCGAATCATTGGAACCTTTCCGAACTCCGAATATAGTCGTCCAATATATCGATCTTTACGTCTCGACCATTTCGAGACTCCTCATCATGTCCCGATCTCATCCGGGACTCGAACTCCTTCGGTACATCAAAACTCATAAACTCATAATAAAAGCTGTCATCGTAACGTTAAGCTTGCGGACCCTACGGGTTCGAGAACTATGTAGACATGACCTAGAACTATTCTCGGTCAATAACCAATAGCGGAACCTGGATGCCCATATTGGCTCCTACATATTCTCTGAAGATCTTTATCGGTCAAACCGCATAACAACATCGTTGTTCCTTTGTCATCGGTATGTTACTTGCCCGAGATTCGATCGTCGGTATCAATACCTAGTTCAATCTAGTTCTTGGCAAGTCTCTTTACTCGTTACGTAATGCATCATTCCGTAACTAACTCATTAGCTACATTGCTTGCAAGGCTTATAGTGATGTGCATTACCGAGAAGGCCCAGAGATACCTCTCCGACAATCGGAGTGACAAAACCTAATCTCAAAATCGCCAACCCAACAAGTACCTTTGGAGACACCTGTAGTACTCCTTTATAATCACCCGATTACGTTGTGACGTTTGGTAGCACCAAAGTGTTCCTCCGTAAGCGGAGTTGCATAATCTCATAGTTACAGGAACATGTATAAGTCATGAAGAAAGCAATAGCAACATACTAAACGATCAAGTGCTAGGCTAACGGAATGGGTCATGTCAATCACATCATTCTCCTAA
Organism: Aegilops longissima; assembly: GCA_021605205.1. Lineage (NCBI taxonomy): Eukaryota > Viridiplantae > Streptophyta > Magnoliopsida > Poales > Poaceae > Aegilops > Aegilops longissima. The sequence goes on along the minus strand of CM038682.1, from coordinate 676,770,857 downwards.
TGATGTGATCCCGTTAATCAAATGACAACTCATGTCTATGGCTAGAAAACTTAACCATCTTTGATTCAACGAGCTAGTTAAGTAGAGGCATACTAGTGACACTATGTTTGTCTATGTATTCACACAAGTATTATGTTTCCGGTTAATACAATTCTAGCATGAATAATAAACATTTTATCATGATATAAGGAAATAAATAATAACTTTATTATTGCCTCTAGGGCATATTTCCTTCAAGTTTATTGTTGACAACGAAGAGAAGATGCTCTTATATGAACTTAGATTCAATAAGAAACACTTTGAGATTATTATTTTGCCTGCGCCTTTGTTGTTTGATTTGCTTGCAGAAAATTTTCTTGTCACGCTGGAAGCGGTGAACAACATCGAGCTCAAGCTTTTACTCCAGAACCTGAACCTGAGCCGGAACCTGAACTAGACCCTTATCATGCATCATCTGTCCAGTGGGATCCGGTGATGACCAGCCAGTGGTATCCTGATTACACCTCCCATTACACCGGGGAGAGTAGCGGCAGTGATTGGTATTAGACCAACTTAGGCCAAAAGCCTAAGCTTGGGGGAGTACGTATTTCTCACCGACTTTACATTCATGTTCACACACTAGTCGTCGTTGCTCATACTCTTTCATTGTATTATCCATGCTAGTTTAATTTTCTTTTTCTAGTTTTCTTCTTGTGTGTTTGATAAACCTTAAGAAAAACCAAAAAAAATTAGTTAGTTTAATTTCCATGCTTGTAGTAGAAACTAAAATGAAAATCCAAAAAGATTTCTCGTTCTTCTTTTACTTGTTGGGAGCTTTCCCGTGTAAATAGTTTTATTTTCTTTTCTTTCTTTTGGGGGTCGAGAAGACCATATTGAAAATGCTTAATGGCTCTTATATGCATGATGGTTTATTTAATTTAGAGCCCCTATTACTTGTCTTCTCTCTTGAGTTGAATTCTTGCAGATTCCAGCTTAGTCCAATGCACGTGCACTCTTATTATTATACACATCGTTCGGTCGTGCGAGTGAAAGGCAATAATGACGATATATGATGGACTTATTGGGATGAGAAAAGCTGGTATGAACTCGACCTCTTTTGTTTTTGTAAATATGATGAGTTCATCGTTCCTGAGTCAGCTATTATGAAGTAAACATATTTGCAATGACATTTAGAGATTATAGTTGCTCGTGCCATGCTTGATTAGCTATGAGTTATAATGGTTTACCTTGCGTGCCAACATGCTATTAGAATGATTATGATGTGGTATGATGGGATGGTATCCTCCTTTGAATGAATTGAGTGACTCAACTTGGCACATGTTCACACATGTAGTTGAATCAAATCAACATAGCCTTCATGATATTTATGTTCATGGTGGATTATATCCTACTCATGCTTGTTCTCGGTGTGAATTAATTTTAATGCATGTTTACAACTGTTGTCGCTCTCTCAGTTGGTCGCTTCCCAGTATTTCGCTAGCCTTCACTTGTACTATGCGAGAATACTGCTTGTGCATCCAAACTCCTTAAACCCCAAAGTTGTTCCATATGAGTCCACTATACCTTTCTATATGCGGTATTTACATGCCGTTCCAAGTAAATTTGTATGTGCCAAACTCCAAACCTTCAAATGAAATTATGTTTTGTATGCTCGAGCAGCTCATGTTTCAACTAGGGCTGCCTATATCTTCCATGCTAGGTGGGTTATTCTCAAGAGGAGTGGACTCCGCTCCTCATTCACGAGGATGGGCCGGTAACCGGGATGCCCAGTCCCATGATCCAAAAAGATCAAAGCAAATCAAAATAATTAAACAAAACTCCCCCAGGGCTGTTATATGTTGGAGGTACTCGTTGTTTCGAGCAAGCCATGGATTGATGCTTGTTGGTGGTTGGGGGAGTATAAACCTTTACCATTCTGTTTGGGAACTGCCTGTAATGCATGTTGTATGGAAGATACAGCCATCTCATAGTTGTTTCGTTGACAGCAAAAGTTTGCCGCTCAAAATGTTATTCAATCTTTAATTTAAAATCGAGCTCTGGCACCTCTACAAATCCCTGCTTCCCTCTGTGAAGGGCCTATCTATTTAATTTTATGTTGAGTCATCACCCTTCTTATTAAAAGCACCAGCCGGAGAGCACACTGTCATTTGCATTCATTATTATTGGTTTATATTGGGTATGACTTGACTGGATCTCTTTTACCATGAATTACAATGTTTAGTCAGTCCTTGATCTTTAAAGGTGCTCTGCATTTATGTTTTGCGGTCCCAGAAAGGGCTAGCGAGATACCATTTTGTTATATCATGTTATAATTATTTTGAGAAAGTGTTGTCATTCGAGTTTTATTATTATGGCTCGCTAGCTGATTATGTTATTGATATGAGTAATTGTGAGACCTGTGTGTTATCGTGAGTATGGTTAGTTCATAATATTTACTGAAACTTGAATGCTAGCTTTTCATGTTTACAACAACTAAAAGTTTTTCTTTATCACTTTCAGTTTATCAACTGAATTGCTTGAGGACAAGCAAAGGTTTAAGCTTGGGGGAGTTGATACGTCTCCAACGTATCTACTTTTCAAAACACTTTTGCCCTTGTTTTGGACTCTAACTTGCATGATTTGAATGAAACTAACTCGGACTGACGCTGTTTTCAGCAGAACTGCCATGATGTTGTTTTATGTGTAGAAAACAAAAGTTCTCGGAATGTCCTGGAAATCCACGGAGGCACTTTTTGGAATTTATAAGAATTTTTGGAGAAAGAATTAATGCCAGGGGGCCCACAGCATGTCCACGAGACAGGGGGGCGCCCCCCCTAGGGCGCAGCCTCCTATCTCGTGGCCCCCCTGGACCTCCTCCGACCTCAACTCCAACTCCATATATTCCGTCTCGGGGAGAAAAAAAATTAGAGAAAAAGTTTCATCGAGTTTTACGACACGGAGCCGCCGCCAAGCCCTAATCTCTCCCGGGAGGGCTGGTCTGGAGTCCGTTCGGGGCTCCGGAGAGGGGGATTCGTCGTCGTCGTCATCATCAACCATCCTCCATCACCAATTTCATGATGCTCACCGCCATGCGTGAGTAATTCCATCGTAGACTTGCTGGACGGTGATGGGTTGGATGAGATTTACCATGTAATCAAGTTAGTTTTGTTAGGGTTTGATCCCTAGTATCCACTATGTTCAGAGATTGATGTTGCTATGACTTTGCTATGTTTAATGCTTGTCACTAGGGCCCGAGTGCCATGATTTCATATCTGAACCTATTATGTTTTCATGAATATATGTGTGTTCTTGATCCTATCTTGCAAGTCTATAGTCACCTATTATGTGTTATGATCCGACAACCCCGAAGTGACAATAATCGGGATACTTCTCGGTGATGACCGTAGTTTGAGGAGTTCATGTATTCACTATGTGCTAATGCTTTGGTCTGGTTCTCTATTAAAAGGAGGCCTTAATATCCCTTAGTTTCCGCTAGGACCCCGCTTCAACGGGAGGGTAGGACAAAAGACGTCATACAAGTTCTTTTCCATAAGCACGTATGACTATTTACGAAATACATGCCTACATTACATTGATGAATTGGAGCTAGTTCTATATCACGCTATGTTATAGCTATTGCATGAGGAATCGCATCCGGCATAATTATCCATCACTGATCCATTGCCTACGAGCTTCTCACATATTGTTCTTCGCTTCTTTACTTTTCCGTTGCTACTGTTACAACTACTACAAAAACCCAAAAACATTTATCTTTACTTTTGCTACCGTTACCTTTATTATCATACCACTTTTGCTACTAAACACTTTGCTGCAGATACTAAGTTGTCCAGGTGTGGTTGAATTGACAACTCAACTGCTAATACTCAAGAATATTCTTTGACTCCCCTTGTGTCGAATCAATAAATTTGGGTTGAATACTCTACCCTCGAAAGCTGTTGCGATCCCCTATACTTGTGGGTTATCATCTAGCGTCACCGAACCTTAAGTGTGTAGACCTTACGGGTTCGGGAATCATGGAGACATGACCGAGACAGCTCTCTGGCCAATAACCAACAGCGGGATCTGGATACCCATGTTGGCTCCCACATGTTCCACGATGATCTCATCGGATGAACCACGATGTTGGGGATTCAATCAATCCCGTATACAATTCCCTTTGTCAATCGATACGTTACTTGCCCGAGATTCGATCGTCGGTATTCCAATACCTCGTTCAATCTCGTTACCGGTAAGTCACTTTACTCTTTCCATAATGCATGATACCGCGACTAACTACTTAGTCACATTGAGCTCATTATGATGATGCATTACCGAGTGGGCCTAGAGATACCTCTCCGTCATACGGAGTGACAAATCCCAGTCTCGATTCGTGCCATCCCAACAGACACTTTCGGAGATACCTGTAGTGCACCTTTATAGCCACCCAGTTACGTTGTGACGTTTGGTACACCCAAAGCATTCCTACGGTATCCGGGAGTTGCACAATCTCATGGTCTAAGGAAATGAAACTTGACATTTAGAAAAGCTCTTAGCAGGCGAACTACACGATCTTCTGCTACGCTCAGGATAGGGTCTTGTCCATCACATCATTCTCCTAAGGATGTGATCCCGCTATCAATGACATCTAATGTCCATGGTCAGGAAACCCATGACCATCTATTGATCAACGAGCTAGTCAACTAGAGGCTCACTAGGGACATGTTGTCGTCTATATATTCACACATGTATTACGGTTTCCAGTTAATACAATTATAGCATGAACAATAGAAAATTATCATGAACAAGGAAATACAATAATAACCATTTTATTATTGCCTCTAGGGCATATTTCCAATACATATAATCGTCCATATATCTTTTGAATCTACAAACAAAATAACAAAATGAACTATTAATACACAATGCATTGACATGATGCAAATACTGATGGGTTGCCCAGCAAATAGGAAACGTTACTTCTTACAATGGGTCATTACTTTCGAAACATTGGTTGCCCGCCTAGATTACAACTATTACAAAGAAAAGTTGCGACCTGAAAGTATTCCCTTACAACTCAATATACTACTTCAAGTGACAAAACAAACATAAACAGACTCGAAGAAAAATAAACAGATGTGGTTGTGGCCTAAAAGCAAACCACTAATAAGATTGTACCTACTTAGTTGACGGATTAAAAGCATAATAGACACTGCTTGTATGGATTAGTGCAAGCGACATAATGGGAAATTCAGCAATTTACAAACCATGATAGCAAGAGTTCATGTGGGTAATTCAACAATTTATGAATCAAAGTGGTATGAGCTTAGTGGTCACTTTAGCAATGTACAAATCAAAAGGGCAAGAGCATCTAAGAATAACATTACTTGCATTTCTGTCTTCGCAAACAATTAAGATCGCAGACAGTTACCAGAACTATGACTACAAACACTACTGTATCTTGGACAAATCTACTCGCAGCTCATGCCGTCCGTGATGTCGCCTCCATTTCGGTAGTGCCGGAACGGATGAGTGCGGAGCCTCACATTAAATTACACACAACAATATGTACACAATTGGCGAGATAGGAGTACATAAATAGTTGAATAAGAGCATAAAAGAAGGCTGAAAAATTGTAGAGCTAATCTAAGCAGTAAAGGAATAAATAAATAATCACCTCAACGGAAATAGTCTTAGTTGAAGGTAAAACTCAGAGGTGTACAATGAATGTAGAGACTGGCACATTGAAAACCACCAAATGGCATTGAGTATTTCTTTCTTCGAAAACCTGCACACAAACAAACGTGAGCCTCTAGTTAGCGAATGACTAATATGATCATTAACAGTGAGCCGCGGCCGGTGTATATGTGCGTGTGCTTGCTGCAAGCTTTTGTATATGAATGTTTGCACATGAACATGCATAAAGCTCAGGTGTAGGTTGCATCTAAGTGGGGTATTGGGATTCAGTTTTATTTTCACTATGATGTACATCGGTAGTAGATAAGTACCATTTTTAGATTAGTAGATAAGTACTTGGTATAGATGAATCCTTTGCATTGACTTGACCCAAGTGCATATATAATAACTGCATGCTATGAGAGCAGTGGCGGAGCGTGACCAAAACACAACAGGGGGCCAAATACAACTAAAAACACACAATATGCATGAAAAAGCTACTCATCATAGAACATGTGTAAGCGATAATTTGTAGGGATCCCATAATTATATGACTAAATAATATGTCGTTTCCATTGTTGCTATATATCTAAATCAGGAATTTATAATGCATCAAATTGTCCAGCATTTAAGCGATGCAGTGGACATCTATATGAATAAATTATCGTCACACCTCGCTTCTCAGTTACTCTCTCCGTTCCGATCAAAAAATAGGACACACACTTTCTGTAGTAAACTAACTAAGCAATTAGCCAGGCAAGCACGAAGCACCAACCAGCAGTGTCCAAGACGTTTGGTTTCAATCAACAAGGAGCCACAACCCAGCAAGAGGATTAAGGTCCAGTGCGCACTAGTGCTGGTGCGTCCACCGTCCGGCGTGGTGGCTTGCCGGTGTCATCGGCGTGCAGCTCCAAGCCTCTGACTGATAAGAAGGGGATAGACAAGTCGATAAAGAGAAGGAGCCAAGGAGGTCATTAGACGAACGGACGAGTTCGCAATGGTGGGTCGCTCAAATCATGTCAGCGGACGATGATTCACAATAGCTATGGCCTACTAGTGATCTGACCCTGCAGTAGCAGTCTATCGGAGCCATGGAGAATCGGGGATGGACGCTGTTCCTAGACTGCTACTGGGCATTATCTCCTGAGTTGTGCTAAAGTAGTGAATAAACCTAGTATAAAATTCTTTTTGTAAGTTTGGAAGGGGGGTCGTGGCCCAGTTTCGCCTCCACTACCCTCCTCTAGTGTATGAGAGGACAATCACATAACCAAAAGACAAAGAAAATGTGTATTGTCTTATTTATCAGTGTTCTGAATCATATCAACAGCATCAAAGAAACATCATAGAAGAAACAATGTGGATTATTAGTTCACCTGCTCACTAAAACAAAGGTGTACGTGCTTCCCGCAACAGATCCACATCCTCTAGTATTTGAGTTGGACGTGAAAGCCACCATTAGCAAGTTACTACCTCCACCTAAATAACCTGACCATCAAACTCCTAAAAAGTGTGAAATTACAACAAAAAACTTTGATTAGTATAACTCATCAAAACTGCAATACATAGATCTATTAAGACCGGATCCCTCCTTATCTATTGTAACTCTTGTAATAGACTATTTGACACGGGGTCCGCATATATGAAGTAGTGCTTCTCTAAATAAAAAAAATAGAAAGAATTAACGACTCATCTATCAAGAATGGATGAGTTAGCACTTAGCAGCATATAAGAATTTTTAAAAATTTGATGCTCCATTGATATCTAATAATTACTAATTTAATAGAATAGCAATCAGTGCATAAATGTAAATCAACGGAGATCGAAAGTCAGTATACATGCCTATCAGTGTTCGTCAATGAATTGCACAAGGGCCAAACTTTTTAGCAGCAATAGAATCGGGGGTGCATACCTAGACGTCTACAGGAGAAGAGAAGAACAGAGGTTAGAGAAAGGGGAAGAGAGAGAGGACAAAGCCAGGGGAGGGGATTCACTCACCGGACAAGAGGATGACATGGCCACCGGCGCCTGAGCCGACGCCCGAAACCCTGGCCATCGGGGAGAGGTCGCGGGTGGGCTTTGGTGGCCGCTACCGCTGGATCTAGCCGCATGGAAGGGTGCCACGGTGTGAGGGGACGTCGGGCTGTGCTTCGCGATGGTGGGATTCACCGGACGTCGCCTGAATCAGCCGCCGCAGGTGGCGCAACGAGGAGTTGCATCAAGAGAGAGAGATGGGATGTGAGAGGGATAAGTGGGTGGGTGGGTAGGTGGGTGATGCGGCATATCCGGTAGCCTCCAGAGCTGTGAGGTGGGAGGAGAGCAGGGGAGGGCCGGCGGCTAGGAGGAGAGGAGGGTGACGAGGCGGTTGGTGGCGGCGACTTGGGAGAGAGGAGGGGCATCGGGGGATCTGTTTCTCGCGCATCCCTCTCTCCTTCCCTCTTTTTTTGGCATATGTCCCACGATAGGGTCAAGAGATGCAAATCTGGAATGTATATCTACAACCTTTAATATGCGTATCTATTATGAATTTTACAGCGTATAGCTAAAATGTTGTAGAATGTGCGTTGCTTTATAAGGGGTATTCTTGTAGTGTTTCTGTGGTATAGCTGGTGCTATGGAAACTGAAATCGGCATACCTTTTGTTGGAGTGCAGGTCCTGTGTGGTGGGGCTAGTGGTGTGGCCAGTGAAGTATGGGTACAGTCTGCTGGAGTCAGTCCTACATTTTGTGTCACTGATTGTAGAGCAAATATAAGTAGGGTGCTCTCTAATTTCTCCGGCACTACCACGTTTTTCAAGGACTTTGCTGGTGCTCCTTCAGGTTCGGCAATCACCCTCTTCCTTTTTGATGTCTGATGCACAAGAACAACATTTGAGTGGAAAAACATGGTATGATCACAGATGGAATATGTATTGATAATGGATGGGCATGGCATCTTTACATATATGATGAGTAAACTAAGAAGATGGCGGTGCAACAAAGTAGAGGAAATGCAAGACACCTTATGCAAGATACGCGCAATCAATAAAACCTTGCCAAATTAGAACATGCACCTTGATGGGTGAACAGGACAGGCCATCTGCCTTTGACCCTCGAGGTCAGAATAGTCACTAGGATCATATTCTGAACAAGAATCTATAGGTGGGGAGCGTATGAGTTTCATTGCATCCAGAATGGCACTCAATGCCTTGGTGCCAATTTTGTAAGTTTTCAATATTCTTGTGATGTGCGGATTCTGATATTCACTGTGATTACGTATAATATCTGAGAAGCATGAAAACATAAATAGTAGTGAGATTATCTTTGTAATGCAGAGGATATTCTAATATAGGGGCGCCCTGTAAACCGTTGTGTGCTATCACTGGATTCTGATGAGAGAGCCCATGTGTGTTGTGATATGGTGCGTGCATTAATATAATCTGGCACAAGTACACAAAAAAATAGGCTCCAGAAGTAAGGATAGTTGGCAGATGATAGGTTCATAATATACTGTATAGAGAGTTTATTGCCAAACCATGATAACAAGAGCACACAGCAACTAGGAAGATCGTAGTGTACATAAAAGGGGTACACCATAACCAGGATATATAAATCGGGAAAGTGGAACTGGCTGGAAAATACGATGTTGTATTGCCGCTACTAATTGAAAGCCTATCGATCACGTACATGCCAACTCTATCAGCTATTGACTGCAAATGTCCCTACTCCCCTTCCTAACAAGGAACATACTGTACGTACTAAATACAGAATAACAAAAGAGGAACATGTTAAAGCACAGAAGAGGAAGCATATTCTTGAGGTTCTGCTTCTTTGCATACAATCTTGGTTGCCAACTCATGATGAATCACAGCACCCAAAGAAATGCAATTCCACGCTGTCTCTCTATATGTGGCCACATGAAGGAAATATGCCCTAGAGGCAATAATAAAGTTATTATTTATTTCCTTATATCATGATAAATGTTTATTATTCATGCTAGAATTGTATTAACCGAAAACATAATACATGTGTGAATACATAGACAAACAGATAGTCACTAGTATGCCTCTACAAGACTAGCTCATTGATCGAAGATGGTTATGTTTCCTAACCATAGACATGTGTTGTCATTTGATTAATGGGATCACATCATTAGGAGAATGATGTGATTGACATGACCCATTTCGTTAGCTTAGCACTTGATCGCTTAGTATGTTGCTTATGCTTTCTTCATGACTTATACAAAGTTCCTGCAACTATGAGATTATGCAACTCCGTTTACGGAGGAACACTTTTGTGCTACCAAACGTCACAACGAATCGGGTGATTATAAAGGTACTCTACAGGTGTCTCCAAAAGTATATGTTGAGTTGGCATGAATCGAGATTAGGTTTTGTCACTCCGATTGTCGGAGAGGTATCTCTGGGCCTTCTCGGTAATACACATCACATAAGCCTTGCAAGCATTGCAACTAATGAGTTAGTTGTGAGATGATGTATTACGGAACGAGTAAAGAGACTTACGTAAGCGAGATTGAACTAGGTATTGGATACCAACGATCGAATCTCGGGTAAGTAACATACCGATGACAAAGGAACAACGATATCGTTATGCGGTTTGACCGATAAAGATCTTCGTAGAATATGTAGGAACCAATATGGGCATCCAGGTTCCGCTATTGGTTATTGACCGAGAATGGTTCTAGGTCATGTCTACATAGTTCTCGAACCCGTAGGGTCCGCACGCTTAACGCTTCGATGACAGTTCATTATGAGTTTATAAGTATTGATGTACCGAAGGTTGTTCGAGTCCGGATGTGATCACGGACATGACGAGGAGTCTCGAAATGGTCGAGACATAAAGATTGATATATTGGAAGCCTATGTTTGACTTGGAAGGTTCGGATGAAAACAGGAAGTTACGGAACACGGGGTTACCCGAACCCCGGGGGTCTATGGGCCTTGATGGGCCATAAGAGAGAAGAGGAAGGGCCGGCCAGGCAGGCGCGCCCCCTCCCCTCTAGTCCGAATAGGACAGGGAGGGGCGGCGCCCTCCCTCTTCCCCTCCTCCAATCCTAATCCAACTAGAGAGGGGAGTCCTACTCGGTGGGAGTAGGACTCCTCAGCGCGCCCCCTAGGGCTGGCCGCACCCCCTTGGCTCCTTTATATACGAGGCAGGGGCACCCCATGACACACAAGTTGATCTACGGATCGTTCCTTAGCCGTGCAGCGGTGCCCCTTCCACCATATTCCACTTCGTCATATCGTCGGAGCTTAGGCGAAGCCCTGCGCGGAGAAGTCATATTGTCGCGAGCTTAGGCGAAGCCCTGCGTCGGTGGAACATCATCATCGCCACCACGCCGTCGTCGACGGAACTCATCCCGACACTTTGCTGGATCGAGTCCGGGATCGCCATCGAGCTGAACGTGTGCGAACTCGGAGGTGCCGTCGTTCGGTGCTTGGATCGGTCGGATCGTGAAGACGCACGACTACATCAACCGCGTTGTTATAACGCTCCGCTTTCGGTCTCACGAGGGTACGTGGACGGACACTCTCCCCTCTCGTTGCTATGCCATCACCATGGTCTTGCGTGTGCGTAGGAATTTTTTTGAAATTACTACGTTCCCCAACAGTAGTATCAGAGCCTGGTTTTATGCGTTGATGTCATATGCACGAGTAGAACACAAGTGAGTTGTGGGCGATATAAGTCATACTGCTTACCAACATGTCATACTTTGGTTCAGCGGTATTGTGAGATGAAGCGGCCGGACCGACATTACGCAGACGCTTACGCGAGACTGGTTTCACCGCCCGAGCACTAGTTGCTTAAAGGTGACCGGCGGGTGTCTGTCTCTCTCACTTTAGTTGAACCGAGTGTGGCTACGCCGGTCCTTGCGAAGGTTAAAACAGCACCAACTTGACAAACTATCGTTGTGGTTTTGATGCGAGGTAAGAACGGTTCTTGCTCAGCCCGTAGCAGCCACGTAAAACTTGCAACAACAAAGTAGAGGACGCCTAACTTGTTTTTGCAGGGCATGTTGTGATGTGATGTGGTCAAGACGTGATGCTATATTTTATTGTATGAGATGATCATGTTTTGTAACCGAAGTTATCGGCTGGCTGGCAGGAGCCATATGGTTGTCGCTTTATTGTATGAAATGCAAAAGCCATGTAATTGCTTTACTTTATCACTAAGCAGTAGCGATAGTCGTAGAAGCAATAGTTGGCGAGACGACAACGATGCTACGATGGAGATCAAGGTGTCGCGCGGTGGCGATGGTGATCATGACGGTGCTTTCGAGATGGAGATCACAAGCACAAGATGATGATGACCATATCATATCACTTATATTGATTGCATGTGATGTTTATCCTTTATGCATCTTATCTTGCTTTGATTGACGGTAGCATTATAAGATGATCTCTCACTAAAATTATGAAGAAGTGTTCTCCCTGAGTATGCACCATTGCTAAAAGTTCGTAGTACCCAGACACCACGTGATGATCGGGTGTGATAAGTTCTACGTCCATCTACAACGGTGCAAGCCAGTTTTGCACGCAGAATACTCAAGTTAAACTTGACGAGCCTAGCATATGCAGATATGGCCTCGAACACGGAGACCGAAAGGTCGAGCATGAATCATATAGTAGATATGATCAACATAGTGATGTTCACCATTGAAACTACTCCATCTCACGTGATGATCGGACATGGTTTAGTTGATTTGGATCACGTAATCACTTAGATGACTAGAGAGATGTCTGTCTAAGTGGGAGTTTTTAATATGATTAATTGAACTTAAATTTATCATGAACTTAGTACCGATAGTATTTTGCTTGTCTATGTTTCTGTAGATAGATGGCTCGTCTGTTGTTCCGTTGAATTTTAATGCGTTCCTTGAGAAAGCAAAGTTGAAAGATGATGGTAGCGATTACACGGATGGGTCCGTAATTTGAGGATTATCCTCATTGCTGCACGTAAGAATTACGTCATGGAAGCACCGCTGGGTGCCGTGCCTGCTGAGAGCAACGCCGAAGTTGTGAACATCTGGCGAGCAAAGCTGATGACTACTCTATAGTTCAGTGTGCCATGCTTTACGGCTTAGAACCGGGTCTTCAACGACGTTTTGAACGTCATGGAGCATATGAGATGTTCCAGAGTTGAAGTTAATATTTCAAGCAAATGCCCGGATTGAGAGATATGAAGTCTCCAATAAGTTCTATAGCTGCAAGATGGAGGAGAATAGTTCGTCGGTGAGCACATACTCAAAATGTCCGGGTATAATAATCACTTAATTCAGCTGGGAGTTAATCTTCCGGATGATAGTGTCATTGATGAATTCTCCAATCATCGCCACCAAGCTACAAGAGCTTCGTGATGAACTATAATATGCAAGGGATGACTAAGACAATTCTGAGCTCTTCGCAATGCTAAAAGCGCGGAGGTAGAAATCAAGAAAGAGCATCAAGTGTTGATGGTCAACAAGACCACTAGTTTCAAGAAAAGGGCAAAGGAAAGAAGAAGGAAACTTCAAAAGAACAGCAAGAAAGTTGCGGATCAAGAGAAGAAACCCAAGTCGGACCTAAGCCTGAAATCGAGTGTTTTACCGCAAGCGATCGACACCGAAGCGGAACTGCCCCAAGTATTTGGCGGATAAGAAGGATGGCAAGGTGAACAAAGGTATATGTGATATACATGTTATTGATGTGTACCTTACTAGAGCTCGTAGTAGCACTGGTATTTGATCTGGTTCATTGCTAATATTTGCAACTCAAGCAGGACTACGGAATAGACGAGCACCGCAAAGGACGAGGTGACGATGCGCGTGGGAAATGGTTCCAAAGTCAATGTGATCGCGGTCGGCACGCTACCTCTACATCTACCTTGGGATTAGTTTTAGACCTAAATAATTGTTATTTGGTGCCAGCGTTGAGCATGAACATTATATCTGGATCTTGTTTGATGCGAGACGGTTATTCATTTAAATCAGAGAATAATGGTTGTTCTATTTATATGAGTAATATCTTTTATGGTCATGCACCCTTGAAGAATGGTCTATTCTTGTTGAATCTCGACAGTAGTGATACACATATTCATAATGTCGAAGCCAAAAGATGCAGAGTTGATAATGATAGTGCAACTTATTTGTGGCACTGCCGTTTAGGTCATATCGGTGTAAAACGCATGAAGAAACTCCATACATATGGAATTTTGGAATCACTTGATTATGAATCACTTGGTACTTGCGAACCGTGCCTCATGGGCAAGATGACTAAAACACTGTTCTCCGGTTGTATGGAGAGAGCAACAGACTTATTGGAAATCATACATACAGATGTATGTGGTCCGATGAATGTTGAAGCTCGTGGCGGATATCGTTATTTTCTCACCTTCACAGATGATTTAAGCAGATACGGGTATATCTACTTGATGAAGCATAAATCTAAAACATTTGAAAAGTTCAAAGAATTTCAGAGTGAAGTTGTAAATCATCGTAACAAGAAAATAAAGTTTCTACGATCTGATCGTGGAGGAGAATATTTGAGTTACGAGTTTGGTCTACATTTGAAGCAATGCGAATAGTTTCGCAACTCACGCCACCGGAACACCACAGCGTAATGGTGTGTCCGAACGTCGAATCGTACTTTACTAGATATGGTGCGATCTATGATGTCTATTTCCGATTTACCGCTATCGTTTTGGGGTTATGCTTTAGAGACGGCGCATTCACGTTAAATAGGACACCGTCAAAATCCGCTGAGACGACGCCTTATGAACTATGGTTTAGCAAGAAACCAAAGTTGTCGCTTCGAAAGTTTGGGGTTGCGATGCTTATGTGAAAAACTTCAACCTGATAAGCTTGAACCCAAATCGAAAAATGTGTCTTCATAGGATACCCAAAGGAGACAATTGGGTATACCTTCTATCACAGATCCGAAGGCAAGACATTCGTTGTTAAGAATGGATCCTTTCTAGAGAAGGAGTTTCTCTCGAAAGAAGTGAGTGGGAGGAAAGTGGAACTTGATGAGGTAATAGTACCAACTCCCTTATTGGAAAGTAGTTCATCACAGAAATCAGTTTCGTAACAACTACACCAATTAGCGAGGAAGATAATGATAATGATCATGAAACTTCAGATCAAGTTGTCACCGAACTCAGAGATCAACCAGAATAAAATCCGCACTGTGAGTGGTATGGTAATCCTATTCGGAAGTCATGCTACTAGATCATGGTGAACCTACGAACTATGAAGAAGCGATGGTGAGCCCAGATTCCACAAAATGGCTTGAAGCCATGAAATCTGAGATGGGATCCATGTATGAGAACAAAGTATGGACTTTGGTAGACTTGCCCGATGATCGGCAAGCTATTGAGAATAAATGGATCTTTAAGAAGAAGACTGACGCCGATGGTAATGTAACTGTCTACAAAGCTCGACTTGTTGCAAAAGGTTTTCGACAAGTTCAAGGGGTTGACTACGATGAGACTTTCTCACCCGTAGCGATGCTTAAGTCTGTCCGAATCATGTTAGCAATTGCCGCATTTTATGATTATGAAATTTGGCAAATGGATGTAAAAACTGCATTCTTGAATGGATTTCTAGAAGAAGAGTTGTATATGATGCAACCAGAAGGTTTTGTTGATCCAAAGGGTGCTAACAAAGTGTGCAAGCTCCAACGATCAATTTATGGTCAGTGCAAGCCTCTCGGAGTTGGAATAAACGCTTTGATAGTGTGATCAAAGCATATGGTTTTATCTGACTTTTGGAGAAGCCTGTATTTACAAGAAAGTGAGTGGGAGATCTGTAGCATTTCGATATTATATGTGGACGACATATTGTTGATTGGAAATGATATAGAATTTCTGGATAGCATAAAGGATACTTGAATAAAAGTTTTTCAATGAAAGACCTCGGTGAAGCTGCTTACATATTGGGCATCAAGATCTATAGAGATAGATCAAGATGCTTAATTGGACTTTCACAAAGCACATACCTTGATAAAGTTTTGAAGAAGTTCAAAATGGATCAGGCAAAGAAAGGTTTTTTACCTGTATTACAAGGTGTGAGATTGAGTCAGACTCAATGCCCGACCACAACAGAAGATAGAGAGAAAATGAAAAATGTTCCCTATGCTTCAGCCATAGGCTCTATCATGTATGCAATGCTGTGTACCAGACCTGACGTATGCTTAGCTGTAAGCTTGGCAGGAAGGTACCAAAGTAATCCAGAGTGGATCATGGACAGCGGTCAAGAACATCCTGAAATACCGAAAAGGACTAAGGATATGTTTCTCGATATGGAGGTGACAAAGAGCTAGTCGTAAATGGTTACGCCGATGCAAGCTTTGACACTAATCCGGACGATTCTAAATCGCAAACCGGATCGTATTTTTATTAAACGGTGGAGCTGTCGGTTGGTGCAGTTCTAAACAAAGCGTCGTGGCGGGATCTACATGTGAAGCGGAGTACATAGCTGCTTGGAAGCAGCAAATGAAGGAGTCTGGATGAAAGAGTTCATTTCCGATCTAGGTGTCATACCTAGTGCATCGGGACCAATGAAGATCTTCTCGTGACAATATGGTGCAATTGCCTTGGCAAAGGAATCCAGATTTCACAAGAGGACCAAGCATATCAAGAGACGCTTCAATTCCATTCGGGACCAAGTCCAAGTGGGAGACATAGAGATTTGCAAAATACATACGGATCTGAATGTTGCAGACCCGTTGACTAAGCCTCTTCCACGAGCAAAACATGATCAGCACCAAGACTCCATGGGTGTTAGAATCATTCTTGTGTAATCTAGATTATTGACTCTAGTGCAAGTGGGAGATCAAGGAAATATGCCCTAGAGGCAATAATAAAGTTATTATTTATTTCCTTATATCATGATAAATGTTTATTATTCATGCTAGAATTGTATTAACCGAAAACATAATACATGTGTGAATACATAGACAAACAGATAGTCACTAGTATGCCTCTACAAGACTAGCTCATTGATCGAAGATGGTTATGTTTCCTAACCATAGACATGTGTTGTCATTTGATTAATGGGATCACATCATTAGGAGAATGATGTGATTGACATGACCCATTTCGTTAGCTTAGCACTTGATCGTTTAGTATGTTGCTTATGCTTTCTTCATGACTTATACAAAGTTCCTGCAACTATGAGATTATGCAACTCCGTTTACGGAGGAACACTTTGTGTGCTACCAAACGTCACAACGAATCGGGTGATTATAAAGGTACTCTCAGGTGTCTCCAAAAGTATATGTTGAGTTGGCATGAATCGAGATTAGGTTTTGTCACTCCGATTGTCGGAGAGGTATCTCTGGGCCTTCTCGGTAATACACATCACATAAGCCTTGCAAGCATTGCAACTAATGAGTTAGTTGTGAGATGATGTATTACGGAACGAGTAAAGAGACTTACGGTAACGAGATTGAACTAGGTATTGGATACCAACGATCGAATCTCGGGTAAGTAACATACCGATGACAAAAGGAACAACGATATCGTTATGCGGTTTGACCGATAAAGATCTTCGTAGAATATGTAGGAACCAATATGGGCATCCAGGTTCCGCTATTGGTTATTGACCGAGAATGGTTCTAGGTCATGTCTACATAGTTCTCGAACCCGTAGGGTCCGCACGCTTAACGCTTCGATGACAGTTCATTATGAGTTTATAAGTATTGATGTACGAAGGTTGTTCGAGTCCGGATGTGATCACGGACATGACGAGGAGTCTCGAAATGGTCGAGACATAAAGATTGATATATTGGAAGCCTATGTTTGGACTTGGAAGGTTCCGGATGAAAGCAGAAGTTACGGAACACCGGGGTTACGGAACCCCCGGGGTCTATGGGCCTTGATGGGCCATAAGAGAGAAGAGGAAGGGCCGGCCGGGCAGGCGCGCGCCCCCTCCCCTCTAGTCCGAATAGGACAGGAGAGAGGCGGCGCCTTCCTCTTCCCCTCCTCCAATCCTAATCCAACTAGAGAGGGGGAGTCCTACTCCCGGTGGGAGTAGGACTCCTCAGCGCCTCCCCTAGGGCTGGCCGCACCCCCTTGGCTCCTTTATATACGGGGCAGGGGCACCCCATGACACACAAGTTGATCTACGGATCGTTCCTTAGCCGTGTGCGGTGCCCCTTCCACCATATTCCACTTCGGTCATATCGTCATGAGCTTAGGCGGCCCCTGCGCTGACAAGTCATATCGTCGTGGAGCTTAGGCGAAGCCCTGCGTCGGTGGAACATCATCATCGTCACCATGCCGTCGGTTGTGGAACTCATCCCGACACTTTGCTGGATCGAGTCCGGGGATCGTCATCGAGCTGAACGTGTGCAGAACTCGGAGGTGCCGACGTTCGGTGCTTGGATCGGTCGGATCGTGAAGACGTCGACTACATCAACAGCGTTGTTATAACGCTTCGCTTTCGGTCTCACGAGGGTGCGTGGACGGACACTCTCCCTCTCGTTGCTATGCCATCACCATGGTCTTGCGTGTGCGTAGGAAATTTTTTGAAATTACTACGTTCCCCAACACCACATGCATTTGGAAAATAAAGTGGGAGCATTATACCTGACCAATTAAATGTGTGTCTGTTAACTAATATCAGTATCATATCACAATTTGTATTTGAAAAATTAAGCTTTGGACTTATGTTTGGTGTGTTGTTTAGCTTCAACAGTGGATTGATGCTAGTGCGATACAAAGCAGCTACACAGATCATAGTGTAGATATAATGGGAAAACTGTAAGCATCACAAGTAAAATCAGCAAAGTGGAACTTGCTGGAAAATATAGGCTACTATTACCCAAACGGCTAGAAAGGCTTCGGATACCAGCTCTCTTCAATTGAAGGTGCGGTACTGTTAATATCAATGTAACTCTCAAAGGCGACACAACTCCCCGCATTTCCTTGCTAATCTTATAGGATTCAAGTGCGCAGGCCACTACAATTCCTATTCCTATGTTTACAAAATCCTACAAATCAAAGAGGCCCGAAGAGTTGAAAGTGTCCATCACAACCGACCAAATAGACCTCTACAATGTAAATGTCCCTGCTCCTCTTCACTATGAGGAACATATTGTACTACTATCATACTCCCTCCGTTCCAAAATATAAGTCTTTGTAGGGATTTCCACTATGGATCAGATACAGATGTATACACATACATTTCAGAGTGTAGATTCACTCATTTTGCGCCATATGTAATCCATGGTGGAATCTATACAAAGACTTGTATTTAGGAACGGAGAGAGTACTTATTAAAGAAGAACGGAAGAGGAACATCCTAAAGAAGAGCAAGCAGATTTTGGATAATAAAATGTTTATTGCACACGCGCAGTGCCCACACATGATGAACCAGAGCGCATTAAGAATGCAACTCCCTGCTGTCTCTCTATATGTGGTGCACGTGCTTTTCGAAAGTAAAGTAGGAACATTAGCTGACCAATTAAACGTTATCTGTTTTAGTAATTCAGCATCATATCAGATTCGTATTTGAGCAACAAGTTTGGAATTATGAGTGGCACGTTGTTTAGCTTGATGGACTCAGGAGCAGTGCTAAGCAGCTACGATGATGGTACTGAATATAATGGAATATCTGCATGCAAGTCGCGTGACATTTGTCATTTGTGTTAGTCTACCATTTCAAGCGGTTGGATGAAGATCCTACCTCTCCTAACCCTTCTTCTTCCTTGTCTCTTATTCTTCCCATACAGAACAACGCATGGGCCACCGGCCGAACCACCGACACCGACCCCCCCCCCCTCCCCTGAACCTCCCTCCAACGCCTGTGTTCCTCCGCCAACCCCACCCCCACCCCTGCCCCCACCCGCATCGAGTTTTCTTTGTTCGGTGAGGCCCCACCACCGCCAGGCAACCGCCCCCCACAACCAAGGTCCCCACCCGACCCCCTTTCTTCACACCGGCGAACTATAGCGAGCTCTCAAAAATCAACTGACCCAGTTTTGAAATTTAGTCTACTTCATTTAACTAGTGTGGAATATAAAAGAGGAAAACCATAAGCATTGCGAGTATAGTGTTGAGCGTGCCATGGCGGATCTGAAGGTGCAAACTGGACAAAGGCAACTTCGCAACCAATGTTTTCTTTCCACTAACAAGTAAGTGATGGATAAGAAATCAGAGTAAAGAAGTGGCGATCTATTTTCTTGCTGCGATAAATAAGTTGAGCTGATACAAAAGAGTACCGCCTCTGGTGCGGCGCCGTGTATGCATCTACTGAGAATTTGATGGTCCTGCGGTAGCGATGTCTTCGGCGGCATGGAAGCAGATCTAGGAGTGCAGACGGTGGCGGCGGGGGAAATATCCCGGCACGATGGACGAGACGGTCGTAGGAGCGGCGCCGGCAAGGTGGACAACGGCGGGGATGAATCGAGAGGACGGGATGTGTCGTGGTTTTGTCACGGCAGATGTCCTCGTGAAAGGACTTAGTCGTGGAGCCATTGCTATGGGTTAGCTTAAAGGGGTTAAAGCGGACAAGGGACGCAAGAGAGTTTTATACTAGTTCGGCCCCTTACGATGAAGGTAAAAGTCTACGTCTAGTTGTGATGGAATTGCTGGGGTTTCAATGACCAGGGAGGGAATACACTTTTCCTGAGTCTCGAGTTGTTGTCTGTTCCTCCTGGACCGCCGCCGGGTCGTCCCATTATATACATGGGTTGACGCCCGTCGGTTTACAGAGTACCGAGGCCGGCTCATAAACGTGTCCGGCTTGGTCTGTGCTCTTTCTATCTTACAATAAAAGTTACATACTAATACCAATTTATGTCTACATGCCTTAAACCGGTTCTGGGCCTTGGGCCTCCATAAAGCGTCACCGTCCATCTTCATGGGCTTCAAAGGTAATGCATTGCTGATGGGGTTAACCCGACCTCTCCTGGCCGGTTTACACCCAGTAGTAATATCCCCAACATTAGGCCACAGATTGATTCGAACTGGTTCATGTCAATCCTCAGTACTTAAGAAAACTTCGTCTTCAACATCTTCACATTATCCCGTAAACCGCCATGACGTCATCTTCCAGGACCACTGTAAACCGCCATGACATCATCTGTTATTTAAAACTGTATATAGGCCATCTTTATTAATGGGCCTTCGAGGATCAAGGCAATAAAGCTGTCACACACCCCATTTTTCTGGCTCCTCGATTCTTGCGCCTGCCTTTTATCCATTCCTCTTATAAATAGGACCGAGGGGTCACTTTCACTTTCCCCCTCGTGCCCCTGCGTCATCGTCTTCCTCGCGCTGACCGACCCTCGAGCTCTGCCGCCGCCGTCGTCCTTCATCTCTGCTTCGACAAAGGCCGCTGCATCACCCTGAACGCATCAGAAAATCATGGCGCCTCTCCAATCTTCCCTCAGCATCTATAAACCTTCCTTCCTTCTGCCATAGATCTGTCATTAGGGTTTCAATGTTCATCGGTGTTCATCGGTGTTCTTCGTTGTTCAATAGCTCTTTGATTCAAACCTTGATGTTTATCATGTACAACGATAACCGTAGCCCTTCTTTTCCATCCGTGAATCTTGTTTAAGTAGAAAACTCCTATCTGAATCTTCATCAACCGCTTCGGCACCAATGTCTAGGTCTGAATAAAATTTCATTTTCCGACATGCAGTAGATCCAAAATTATAATGCCAACTTGTGAAACCTGTTTTTCCTTTACTTACGCATCTTTGGATTTGTATCTTCAATACCAGATTAGGCGGTTTAACTCCTTAGAAAAATGACAACCCGGTAGATACCATTAGTCCCCTATTGAACCGCTAGTGCACTTCACCATTATACTATCTCCATTAAAAACTACGGTTTACCAACAACCAACTCCGGTTTAAAAACTTGCTTACACCATTATATTGCTGTATAGTTGTCCACTGTAACTCTTTAAACCGGTGAACATAATGTTTCAGATTTTCGTTGCCATGGCCAAGCAAGTCTATGAATGCAATTGGGCTCCTTCTCGAGTCACCGAAGTATAATTAAACAATCTTGTTAAGACGTGCGCTTTAGCTAAGAAAGATGTCATCCACTGGAGGGTCCCTGGCCCGGAAAATCCTCCTACACCCAAGGATGGAGATGTAGTTGTATTTGCTGATCACTTAGGACGGGGTTTCAGCCCTCCCGGTTCAAAAAAATTCCGGGATGTACCGGCTAGCTTTCAACTGCGCCCTCAAGACATCGGTCCCAATTATGTGACCAACATCTGCCACTTCCAAGTCTTCTGTGAGGTTTATCTGCAAAAGCAACCTACAGCCGAATTGTTTAGGGACTTCTTTCATTTAAACCGTCGCACAAAATTCATAGATGGACCCAATACACAATTGGGTGGAATGGCAGTTCAGAAAAGAAAAGAAGTCACTTTTCCTCATCCCAAGCTCCACAGCCACCCCAAAGAGTGGAACCAGACCTGGTTTTACTGCAAGGATACATCTCCAGCTGATGAAAACCCCCTGCCGGGTTACCGCCCTGAACGTCTTAGCAACACACATCCTTTTCCTCAGAGGCTGACCGCAAAAGAGAGGGCCAAATATGCTCCTCAACTATCAAAGCGTAGGGCCTTCATGGCGAACGGTTTGACAGGAGTTGATTTTGCTCATTGCTGGATAAGCTGGACTATTCTGCCCTTAAGCCGGCGCCCCGGTTTAATGTGCGAATATACGGGGAGTTTGAAGGATGCCCAACGACATATTGACATTCAGCTTACAGATGAGGAAGTTACTGAAGTTGTAAAGAAAATGCTGAACAAACCGGAGGCTGTCTGTGCTCAAACCGGACTACTCCCTTTCTGCACTTTCAACAAACCGCCAGCTGTAAGAATCATATAATCTGTTTTTCTTAAGTTGCTTCTGTCCAAATATTCTCTGAAAATGTGATATATTTTTCTGACAGGGTAATGATCCGTTCTAGAACAAGAAACCACAAGACAAACTGGCTAAACCACTTCGCCAAAAGACCAAGGTTGTTAAGAAACCTGGCAAGAAAAAGACCACTGCATCTTCCGATCCACCAGCTGATGACGATGTGGGTAACCCGGAATCAGAGGTAGAACTTGATTCTCTTGGTTCATTTTTCATACACTTCATTAACAATGATTATTATCAGGACGATGCTGAAGGTAGTCACGCTGATGATGTAGAGGTAATAACTCTTTCCTCCGATTCAGATCCTCTGCCAACATCAAAAATCCGTCGAGCAAACCAGAAAGTAAAATTTTCTCACCCCCTTGCTTACATGGACCAAAACTTTCTTTTGAAGAGGCAGCAGCACGAGGCTCGCCGCACAACCCGGCACAGCGGCAAGGTAGTTACCTCCGCCAGTTTACCGAACAGCCCAATTCGGAAACACCGATCAGAGGTCTCTTATCCCTATGACACTTCATGCCCCAAAACAGGTTGTTTCCGTCAGCCTCTTATCCCATCTGATTCAAATTATTAGGGTACTTCTCACTCCTCTTTTGGCGAGTCGTCTGCCACAAAGCTTCCACCCCTCAAAACAGTTCTTGGGTGAGTTATATACTTACTTTTATCCTTGACATGTTATTTGAATATATACTATACTGATCTTCATGTTTTATCTTTCTCAGGGCCAAGCCCAAACCCAGCAAGAAGGCTCGGTTGAATAAACCGGCTGACGAGGGCATGGCTGTTGAACCGGAGAAGACTCCAGATCCTGAAGAGACCAACATTGATGACATGCTGACTGACCCACCGCCTCAAGATCATGACTTCATTGCTGAGCAAGTAGAAGTTAACACTACAGGCCATGCTGACCAACCAACCAGCCTTGTCCAAGCTAATGAAAAACCGGCAAGTCCGGTAAAAAATACTGACAAACCGGCAACCCCAGTAACGACTGCTAATGACAAAGATGATGATGTTATGATTACTAGCACTGGCCATACCGCCCCTAGCAATCCTGTCGCTTTGTCAAAGCATACTGCCAAAGATGAACTCTCTGCAATTGGCAAAGGCAAATGGAATGCTGATTTGTCAAATTATGCCCATCTGAGTGCTCAAGATCTTCATTCTGGCTTCCTGAACCGTCTGTTCACTAGCCGTGACTATGAGGCCGGTTTGGTGAATATGATGAAGGAACGATATGAGATAACTTCATAAGTGTTTCTCTCTTTATATTTAATTGCAGCTTATCAACTCCAGTAGCCCCCAAGTGACGGTTTAAGATATCAACTTAATCCGGGACTTTAATAACAATTTCATGTTTGCAACAATGCATCTTAACTTCACTGATGTAGCCCCCAAGGGCCGGTTTAACTTTATAAAGATGAACCAGGACTTTGTAGAAGAATTGCTATCTCAGCAGTTTATGAGCAAATATGCATTAGCCCCCAAGTGCCAAGCTTAATACTTGTATTGTGCTTGGGACTTGTAAAATTTTCTGAGAAAGAGCAAATATGCATTAGCCCCCAAGTACTAAGGGCATAACTTGTTATGTGCTTGGTACTTAAAATATGCACTATCAACTCATTGTATATCTGTCTCTTTATAGGCTAAACTGAGCAAGAAAGAAAGCCAAACCGCTGATCTACAAGAGAACCACAAATCTCAGTAGGCTGAAACCTCAAAAGCCAAGGAAGAGTTAACTAGCGCTTTAAGAGGGCTTCAACAAAGAGCGGGCAGATTGTGACCGGATCCTCCTCTGGCGGTAGGGTGAAATTTGCCTTCAGCTTAGTCCAAAGATCATCTTTCTGCATATCATTGACATAAGACACCTCGGGGTCTTCCTCCTTAGGCTTATACCATTGGTGGATGCTGATCGGGATCTTGTCCCTAACAAGAACCCCGCACTGAGAAGAAAATGTGTTCTTTGTCCGGATGGGTTCAATCGGTTCGTCGTCGGGCGCGACTGCTGTGATCTCAAACCTTTCATCCGAGCTCAACTTTTTATTCGGGCCTCGTCTCCTTACCGAAGTTGTGCTCGATCCGGAGGGCTAGAAAAAGGAAGAAAGACGAGAGTTAATTAATATGTGTACATATACCAAAACAATGAATGCATCAATTAACTAGTCAGCACGGGTTAACTAATATATATACCTGGTCGGACTCGGTTCGGTCACCGGAGCAGTCAGCACGGTCTCCTTCTTGTACCTCCATTGGGTCACCGGAGCCATCATGAACATAGCCCTCTTCTTGTACCGGCATTAATGGGCCGGAGCCATCATGAACATAGCCCTCTTCTTCACCCAGTCCTTCCTGACCATCGGTGTCGTTGAGAAATGACGCAACGACATCACTTCCTTGTGCGATTATGTCCCCCAACATCGCTTCTGTTGCTTCGTCTCGAGAGTGCTCCATAGTTTCTGCAAATATTTACAAATGTCAATTATTATTCAAACATGGTACACATGGATATATATTAGTGGCAAACGTAGAACTAGCTAGCTAATCACAATAAGGAATCATGTTAGTGGCCTCGACGCTGCTTCTCTAGGGTTTGGGGTGGCCTAGACAACGCTTCAAGGGTTTGGGGTGGCCTCGACGACAACGCTCTTTTAACTTGGTAAATTTGGGTGGCCTCGAGAGAGTTTGTCGGGTAGGGGTGCGGCGGGAGGGGGTAGGAGACCAACATCATTTTTTCTCTAGGGTTTGGGTGTCCTCGAGAGTTTTGGTCGAGCGAGAGGGCCGAGGGGGGTGCTGCCGTGGTATAAGTTATCACGGTCGAGAGGGGGTATATATATCGACCGCCCCTCATGTCGAAGTTATCCGGGAGGGGGTTATATCGACAACGACGTGACATACATATACATGGGAAAATAATGTTATAGGGGAGGGGGTATATCGACCCCCCCCCCCTCGTAACGTAAAGGAATAGAGGAGAAGATTGAAGAAAAAAATAAAAAAAAGAGAGAAGAAGAAAGGAATAGAGGAGAAGAAGAAAAAATAGAATATTTTTTTCTTCTTCTCGTTTATTCCTTTCTTCTTCTCCTCTTCTTTTTCTTCTTTTTTCTCTTCTTATTTATTTCTCCTCTTCTCCTTCTTTCTTCCTCTTCTTTTTTTTTTTTGCATGTTCTTTCTTCCTCTTCTTATTTTCTTTTTTCCTCTCATTCTTTTAGTATTGCTTGTTTTTTTTAAATGTTCAAATAGAAAATTTCGAAAAAAAGTAAAGGTTTTGCCTAATGCATTGTACATATTTCATCAACATATATGCATACAAAAAAGCATACATACATACATATATACATACAAAAAAGCATACATACATACAAAAAAGCATACATACATACACACACACACACACACACACACACACATATATATATATATATATATATATATATATATATATATATATATATATATATATATATATTGCAAGGAAAGTAAAACATACATACATATATCATCAACATATATGCAAAAAAGCATCACTAGCTATGGGGGCGGTGGTGGCGGCAGGGGGCAGGGCGCGAGGGCTCACTATGGGCGGCGCCGGCGACGGCGAGGTCGGGCCGGCCTGAGGCAGAGGCGGTGGCGCTGGGAGGGGGGACGGCGTCGGCGCTGGCGATCGCATTGGGCGACGCTGGGCGGCGACGGCGTCGGGCGCGACGGGCGGGCGGACTGAGGAGGCGAGGCGGTGGGCGTGGGGGGGCGGCGACGAGGAAGGCTCGGGACGGCCGACGGTGAAGCGCCCTCGGGCGAGGGCAGGGGCTGGGCTCGGGACGACGCCGGCGACGGCGACGGCGAGGCACGGGCGACGGCGACGGCGCTGTCGGGCGGGGGCGACGGCAGGGGCGGCGGATGGCGTCGGGGCAGCCTAGCGGCGATGAGCTTGGCGTCGTCGGGGGCAAATGGAGATGAGAAACTAAAATTTTCACAAGTCCTGGTTATATACCAAGAGCATTGGTCCCGGTTCGTGGCACCAACCGGGACCAATGCCCCCTTTAGTCCCAGTTGGTGCCACCAACCGGAACCAAAGGCCAGTTTTCGGCAGCCCAAAGGGCGGGAAGCGGCGGCCTTTGGTCCCGGTTAGTGGCACCAACCAGGACTAAAGGAGGGCATTGGTACCGGTTGGTGCCACGAACCGGGACCAAAGCCCTCGTTTAGTCCCGGTTGGTGCCACCAACCGGGACCAAAGGCCCTACGGTGCCCGCTGCCAAAAGTTTAGTCCCACCTCGCTAGTTGAGAGTGAAGGAAATATGCCCTAGAGGCAATAATAAAGTTATTATTTATTTCCTTATATCATGATAAATGTTTATTATTCATGCTAGAATTGTATTAACCGAAAACATAATACATGTGTGAATACATAGACAAACAGAGTGTCACTAGTATGCCTCTACTTGACTAGCTCGTTAATCGAAGATGGTTATGTTTCCTAACCATAGACATGAGTTGTCATTTGATTAACGGGATCACATCATTAGGAGAATGATGTGATTGACTTGACCCATTCCGTTAGCTTAGCACTTGATCGTTTAGTATGTTGCTATTGCTTTCTTCATGACTTATACATGTTCCTATGACTATGAGATTATGCAACTCCCGTTTACCGGAGGAACACTTTGTGTGCTACCAAACGTCACAACGTAACTGGGTGATTATAAAGGTGCACTACAGGTGTCTCCGAAGGTACTTGTTGGGTTGGCGTATTTCGAGATTAGGATTTGTCACTCCGATTGACGGAGAGGTATCTCTGGGCCCACTCAGTAATGCACATCACTATAAGCCTTGCAAGCATTGTAACTAATGAGTTAGTTGCGGGATGATGTATTATGGAACGAGTAAAGAGCTTGCCGGTAACGAGATTGAACTAGGTATTGAGATACCGACGATCGAATCTCGGGCAAGTAACATACCGATGACAAAAGGAACAACGTATGTTGTTATGCGGTTTGACCGATAAAGATCTTCGTAGAATATGTGGGAGCCAATACGAGCATCCAGGTTCCGCTATTGGTTATTGACCTGAAACGTGTCTCGGTCATGTCTACATAGTTCTCGAACCCGTAGGGTCCGCACGCTTAAGGTTTCGATGACAGTTTTATTATGAGTTTATGAGTTTTGATGTACCGAAGGAGTTCGGAGTCTCGGATGAGATTGGGGACATGACGAGGAGTCTCGAAATGGTCGAGACATAAAGATCGATATATTGGACGACTATATTCGGACATCGTAAAGGTTCCGAGTGATTCGAGTATTTTTCGGAGTACCGGAGAGTTAGGGGAATTCGTATTGGGCCTTAATGGGCCATACGGGAAAGGAGGGAAAGGGCCCAAAGGGTGGCCGCACCCCTCCCCATAGACTAGTCCGAATTGGACTAGGGAGGGGGGGCGCCCCCTTCCTTCCTTCTCCTTCTCCCTTCCCTTTCCTTCTCTCCTACTCCTATTACTTGGAAGGTCTCCTAGTTCTACTAGGAAAAGGAGAATCCTACTCCCGGTGGGAGTAGGACTCCCCTAGGGCGCGCCATAGAGAGGGCCGGCCCTTCCCCTCCTCCACTCCTTTATATACGCGGAGAGGGGCACCCCTTGGAGACACACAAGTTGATCTTCGTGATCGTTCCTTAGCCGTGTGCGGTGCCCCCCTCCACCATATTCCACCTCGGTCATATCGTTGCGGTGCTTAGGCGAAGCCCTGTGGCGGTACAACATCATCATCGTCACTACGCCGTCGTGCTGACGGAACTCATCCCCAACACCCTGCTGGATCGGAGTCCGGGGATCGTCATCGAGCTGAACGTGTGCTGAACTCGGAGGTGCCGTACGTTCGGTACTTGGATCGGTCGGATCGTGAAGACGTACGACTACATCAACCGCGTTGTCATAACGCTTCCGCTTACGGTCTATGAAGGTACGTGGACAACACTCTCCCCTCTCATTGCTATGCATCACCATGATCTTGCGTGTGCGTAGGAATTTTTTTGAAAATTACTACGTTCCCCAACAGTGGCATCAGAGCCTGGTTTTATGCGTTGATGTTATATGCACGAGTAGAACACAAGTGAGTTGTGGGCAATACAAGTCATACTGCTTACCAGCATGTCATAGTTTGGTTCGGCGGTATTGTTGGATGAAGCGGCCCGGACCGACATTACGTGTACGCTTACGCGACACTGGTTCTACCGACGTGCTTTGCACACAGGTGGCTGGCGGGTGTTAGTTTCTCCAACTTTAGTTGAACCGAGTGTGGCTACGCCCGGTCCTTGCAAAGGTTAAAATAGCACTAACATGACGAACTATCGTTGTGGTTTTGATGCGTAGGTAAGAACGGTTCTTGCTCAGCCCGTAGCAGCCACGTAAAACTTGCAACAACAAAGTAGAGGACGTCTAACTTGTTTTTGCAGGGCATGTTGTGATGTGATATGGTCAAGACGTGATGCTATATTTTATTGTATGAGATGATCATGTTTTGTAACCGAGTTATCGGCAACTGGTAGGAGCCATATGGTTGTCGCTTTATTGTATGCAATGCAATCGCCCTGTAATGCTTTACTTTATCACTAAGCGGTAGCGATAGTCGTAGAAGCATAAGATTGGCGAGACGACAACGATGCTACGATGGAGATCAAGGTGTTGCGCCGGTGACGATGGCGATCATGACGGTGCTTCGGAGATGGAGATCACAAGCACAAGATGATGATGGCCATATCATATCACTTATATTGATTCCATGTGATGTTTATCTTTTATGCATCTTATCTTGCTTTGTTTGACGGTAGCATTATAAGATGATCTCTCACTAAATTTCAAGATAAAAGTGTTCTCCCTGAGTATGCACCGTTGCCAAAGTTCGTCGTGCCCAGACACCACGTGATGATCGGGTGTGATAAGCTCTACGTCCATCTACAATGGGTGCAAGCCAGTTTTGCACACGCAGAATACCCAGGTTAAACTTGACGAGCCTAGCATATGCAGATATGGCCTCGGAACATTGAGACCGAAAGGTCGAGCGTGAATCATATAGTAGATATGATCAACATAGTGATGTTCACCATTGAAAGCTACTCCATTTCACGTGATGATCGGTTATGGTTTAGTTGATTTGGATCACGTGATCACTTAGATGACTAGAGAGATGTATATCTAAGTGGGAGTTCTTAAGTAATATGATTAATTGAACTTAAATTTATCATGAACTTAGTCCTGGTAGTATTTTGCAAATTATGTTGTAGATCAATAGCTCGTGTTGTTGCTTTCATATGTTTATTTTGATATGTTCCTAGAGAAAACTGTGTTGAAAAATATTAGTAGTAATGATGCGGATTGGATCCGTGATCTAAGGATTGTCCTCATTGCTGCACAGAAGAATTATGTCCTTGATGCACCGCTAGGTGATGGACCTATTGCAGGAGCAGATGCAGACGTTATGAACGTTTGGCTAGCTCAAAATGATGACTACTTGATAGTTTTGTGCACCATGCTTAAACGGCTTAGAATCGGGACTTCAAAGACGTTTTGAACGTCATGGACCATATGAGATGTTCAAGGAGTTGAAGTTAATATTTTCAGCAAATACCCGAGTTGAGAGATATGAAGTCTCCAACAAGTTCTATAGCTAAAAGATGGAGGAGAATCGCTCAACTAGTGAGCATGTGCTCAGATTGTCTGGTACTTCAATCGCTTGAATCAAGTGGGAGTTAATCTTCCAGATAAGATAGTGATTGACAGAATTCTCTAGTCACCATCACTAAGTTACTAGAACTTCGTGATGAACTATAGTATGCAAGGGATGACGAAAACGATTCCCGAGCTCTTCGTGATGTTAAAATCAACGAAGGTAGAAATCAAGAAAGAGCATCAAGTGTTGATGATTGACAAGACCACTAGTTTCAAGAAAAGGGCAAAGGGAAAGAAAGGGAAACTTCAAGTAGAATGACAAGCAAGTTGTCACTCCCATGAAGAAGCTCCAAGCTGGACCAAAGCCTGAAACCGAAAGTGCTTATAATCGCAAAGGAAATGGTCCTTTGGAAGCGGAAATGCCCTGAATATTTGGTGGATAAGAAGGATGGCAAAGTGAACAAGGGTATATTTGATATACAGGTTATTGATGTGTGCCTTACTAGTGTTTATAGTAGTCCCTGAGTATTTGATACTTGTTCAGTTGCTAAGATTAGTAACTCGAAACAGGAGTTATATAAACAGAGACTAGTTGAAGGGGAAGTGACGATGAGTGTTGGAAGTGGTTCCAAGATTGATATGATCATCATCGCACACTCCCTATACTTTAGGGATTAGTGTTAAACCTAAATAAATGTTATTTGGCATTTGCGTTGAGCATGAATATGATTTGATCATGTTTATTGCAATACGGTTATTCATTTAAAGTCAGAGAATAATTGTTGTTCTGTTTACATGAATAAAACCTTCAATGGTCATACACCCAATGAAAATAGTTTGTTGGATCTCGATCGTAGTAATACACATATTCATAATATTGATGCCAAAAGATGCAAAGTTAATAATGATAGTGCAACATATTTGTGGCACTGCCGTTTGGGTCATATCGGTGTAAAGCGCATGAAGAAACTCCATGAAAGATGGATTTTCGGAGTTACTTGGTTATGAATCATTTGATGCTTGCGAACCGTGCCTTTTGGGCAAGATGACTAAAACTTCGTTCTCCGGAACAATGGAACGAGCTACTGACTTATTGGAAATAATACATACCGATGTATGCGATCCAATGAGTGTTGATGCTCGTGGCAAGTATCGTTATTTTCTGACCTTCACAAGATGATTTGAGCATATATGGGTATATCTACTTGATGAAACATAAGTCTGAAATAATTGAAAGGTTCAAAGAATTTCATAGTGAAGTGGAAAAATCATCGTAACAAGAAAATAAAGTTTCTATGATCTGATCGTAGAAATGAATATTTGAGCTACGAGTTTGGCCTTCATTTTAAATATAGTGGAATAGTTTCACAGCTCACGCCACATGGAACACCACAGCGTAATGGTGTGTCCGAACGTCATAACCGTACTTTATTAGATATGGTGCAATCTATGATGTCTCTTACCAATCTACCACTACCGTTTTGGGGTTATGCATTAGAGACAGCTGCATTCACATTGAAAAGGGCACCATCTAAATCCGTTGAGATGACACCTTATGAACTGTGGTTTGGCAAGAAACCAAAAGTTGTCGTTTCTTAAAATTTGGGGTTGCAATGCTTATGTGAAAAAGTTTCAACATGATAAGCTTGAACTCAAATCGGAGAAATGCGTCTTCATAGGATACCCAAAAGTTACTGTTGGGTACACCTTCTATCACAGATCCGAAGGCAAGATATTCATTGCTAAGAATGGATCCTTTCTAGAGAAGGAGTTTCTCTCGAAAGAAGTGAGTGGGAGGAAAGTAGAGCTTGATAAGGTAATTGTACCTTCTCCCGAATTGGAAAGTAGTTCATCACAGAAATTAGTTCCAGTGATTTCTACACCAATTAGTGAGGAAGCTAATGATAATGATCATAAAACTTCAGATCAAGTTACTACAGAACCTCGTAGGTTTTCCAGAGTACGGTCCGCACCAGAGTGGTACGGTAATCCTGTTCTGGAAGTCATGTTACTAGACCATGATAAACCTACAAACTATGAGGAAGCGATGATGAGCCCAGATTCCGCGAAATGGCTGGAGGCCATGAAATCTGAGATAGGATCCATGTATGAGAACAAAGTGTGGACTTTGGTGGACTTGCCCGATGATCGGCAAGCCATAGAAAATAAATGGATCTTCAAGAGGAAGACGGACGTTGATAGTAGTGTTACTATCTACAAAGCTCGACTTGTCGCAAAAAGGTTTTTGACAAGTTCAAGGTGTTGACTACAATGAGATTTTCTCAACTGTAGCGATGCTTAAGTCTATCCGAATCATGTTAGGAATTGCCACATTTTATGAAATCTAGCAAATGGATGTCAAAAACTGCATTCCTTAATGCTTTTCTTAAAGAAGAGTTGTATATGATGCAACCAGAAGGTTTTGTCAATCCTAAAGGTGCTAACAAAATATGCAAGCTCCAGCGATCCATCTATGGACTGGTGCAAGCATCTCGGAATTGGAATACACGCTTTGATAAGTTGATCAAAGCATATAGTTTTATACATACTTGCGGTGAAGCCTGTATTTACAAGAAAGTGAGTGGGAGCACTACAAAATTTCTGATAAGTATATGTGTATGACATATTGTTGATCAGAAATAATGTAGAATTATTCTGCAAAGCATAAAGGATTGTTTGAAAGGAGTTTTTCAAAGAAAGACCTCAGAGAAGCTGCTTACATATTGAGCATCAAGATCTATAGAGATAGATCAAGACGCTTGATAAGTTTTTTCAATGAGTACAAACCTTGACAAAGATTTTGAAGTAGTTCAAAATGGAACAGTCAAAGAAAGAGTTTCTTGCCTGTGTTACAAGATGTGAAATTGAGTAAAGACTCAAAACCCGACCACGGCAGAAGATAGAAAGAGAATGAAGCCATTCCCTATGCCTCAGCCATAGGTTTTATAAAGTATGCCATGCTGTGTACCAGATCTATTGCATACCTTACTATTCTTAGTGGAATAAGGATATGTTTCTCGATTATGCCATAGGTTTTATAGGAGTAGATCATTGGACAGCGGTCAAAATTATTCTTAGTGGAATAAGGATATGTTTCTCGATTATGGAAGTGACAAAAGGTTCGTCGTAAAGGGTTACGTCGATACAAGTTTTGACACTAATCTAGATGACTCTAAGTCTCGGTCTAGATACATATTGAAAGTGGGAGCAATTAGCTAGAGTAGCTCCATGCAGAGCATTGTAGACATAGAAATTTGCAAAATACTTATGGATCTGAATGTGACAAACCCGTTGACTAAAATTATCTCACAAGCAAAACATGATCACACATTAGTACTCTTTGGGTGTTAGTCACATAATGATGTGAACTAGATTACTGACTCTAGTAAACCCTTTGGGTGTTGGTCACATATCGATGTGAACTATGGGTGTTAACCACATAAAGATGTGAACTATTGATGTTAAATCACATGGCGATGTGAACTAGATTATTGACTCTAGTGCAAGTGGGAGACTGAAGGAAATATGCCCTAGAGGCAATAATAAAGTTATTATTTATTTCCTTATATCATGATAAATGTTTATTATTCATGCTAGAATTGTATTAACCGAAAACATAATACATGTGTGAATACATAGACAAACAGAGTGTCACTAGTAGGCCTCTACTTGACTAGCTCGTTAATCGAAGATGGTTATGTTTCCTAACCATAGACATGAGTTGTCATTTGATTAACAGGATCACATCATTAGGAGAATGATGTGATTGACTTGACCCATTCTGTTAGCTTAGCACTTGATCGTTTAGTATGTTGCTATTGCTTTCTTCATGACTTATACATGTTCCTATGACTATGAGATTATGCAACTCCGTTTACGGAGGAATACTTTGTGTGCTACCAAACGTCACAACGAATCGGGTGATTATAAAGGTGCACTACAGGTGTCTCCGAAGGTACTTGTTGGGTTGGCGTATTTCGAGATTAGGATTTGTCACTCCGATTGACGGAGAGGTATCTCTGGGCCCACTCAGTAATGCACATCACTATAAGCCTTGCAAGCATTGTAACTAATGAGTTAGTTGCGGGATGATGTATTATGGAATGAGTAAAGAGACTTGCCGGTAACGAGATTGAACTAGGTATTGAGATACCGACGATCGAATCTCGGGCAAGTAACATACCGATGACAAAAGGAACAACGTATGTTGTTATGCGGTTTGATCGATAAAGATCTTCGTAGAATATGTAGGAGCCAATATGAGCATCCAGGTTCCGCTATTGGTTATTGACCGGAAACGTGTCTCGGTCATGTCTACATAGTTCTCGAACCCGTAGGGTCCGCACGCTTAAGGTTTCGATGACAGCTTTATTATGAGTTTATGAGTTTTGATGTACCAAAGGAGTTCGGAGTCCCGGATGAGATCGGGGACATGACGAGGAGTCTCGAAATGGTCGAGACATAAAGATCGATATATTGGACGACTATATTCGGACATCGGAAAGGTTCCAGTGATTCAGGTATTTTTGAGTCTGGGAGAGTTGCGGGAATTCGTATTGGGCCTTAATGGGCCATACGGGAAAGGAGAGAAAGGGCCCAAAGGGTGGCCGCACCCCTTCCCATAGACTAGTCCGAATTGGACTAGGGAGGGGGGGCGCCCCCTTCCTTCCTTCTCCTTCTCCCTTCCCTTTCCTTCTCTCCTACTCCTATTACTTGGAAGGTCTCCTAGTTCTACTAGGAAAAGGGGAATCCTACTCCCGGTGGGAGTAGGACTCCCCTAGGGCGCGCCATAGAGAGGGCCGGCCCTTCCCCTCCTCCACTCCTTTATATACGCGGAGAGGGGCACCCCTTGGAGACACACAAGTTGATCTTCGTGATCGTTCCTTAGCCGTGTGTGGTGCCCCCCTCCATCATATTCCACCTCGGTCATATCGCTGCGGTGCTTAGGCGAAGCCCTGCGTTGGTAGAACATCATCATCGTCACCACGCCGTCGTGCTGACGGAACTCATCCCCGACACCCTGCTGGATCGGAGTCCGGGGATCGTCATCGAGCTGAACGTGTGCTGAACTCGGAGGTGCCGTACGTTCGGTACTTGGATCGGTCGGATCGTGAAGACATACGACTACATTAACCGCGTTGTCATAACGCTTCCGCTTACGGTCTACGAAGGTGCGTGGACAACACTCTCCCCTCTCGTTGCTATGCATCACCATGATCTTGCGTGTGCGTAGGAAATTTTTTGAAAATTACTACGTTCCCCAACAGAGAGAACTATGTGGCCCTTTGGCTCATCGTATGATGTATTCGCTTCCTTATCTTTTCTTTTTCTCGGTCTGGTAGACATGTCTTTCACATAGATAACCTATGCCACATCATTGGCTAGGCGAGCGGTTCGTCGGTGTACCCAAGATTTTTCAGATCCTTTGTTGTCATTCCGTCTTGTGGGTCTACCTGCACCCGCCTCGACAGATTGACCTAGTTGCATTTAAACAAAGGGACCTTAAAATCTACTCCGTAGTCAAGTTCCCATATGTCCAGTATGTAACCATAATATGTGTCCTTTCCCCTCTCGGTGGCTGCATCAAAGCGGACAACGTTGTTTTGTTTGGTGCTCTTTTGATCTTGGGCGATCGTGTAAAATGTATTCCCATTTATCTTGTATCCTTTCCAAATCATTACAGTTGAAGATGGTCCCCTAGACAACAAGTACAGCTCATCACAAACAGTGATGTCACCTCTGAGACGTGTTTCCAACCAACTGCTGAAAGTCCTGATATGTTCACATGTAATCCAGTCATCGCACTGCACCGGGTGTTTGGAGCGCAGACTGTTCTTGTGTTCATCGACATATGGGGTCACCAAGGTAGAGTTCTGTAGAACTGTGTAGTGTGCTTGAGACCAAGAATATCCGTCCCTGCATATTATTGAGTCCCTTCCAAGCGTGCCTTTTCCAGTCAGTCTCCCCTCATACCGCGATTTAGGGAGACCTATCTTCTTAAGGCCAGGAATGAAGTCAACACAAAACCCGATGACATCCTCTGTTTGATGGCCCATGGAGATGCTTCCTTCGGCCTAGCGATTACGGACATATTACTTTAGGACTCCACAAACCTCTCAAAGGGAACATATTGTGTAGAAATACGGGCCCCGTAATGACAATCTCGTCGACTAGATGAACTAGGGCGTGCGTCATGATATTGAAGAAGGATGGTGGGAACACCAGCTCAGCCCGACAAGACATTGCGCCACATCACTCCTTAGCATTGGTACGATTGCTGGATCGATCACCTTTCGAGATATTGCATTGAGGAATGCACATAGCTTCACAATGGCTAATCGGACGTCTTCGGTAGAAGCCCCTCAATGCAACCGAAGCGGTTGTGTCATAATCACGTGGCAGTCATGAGACTTTAGGTTCTGGAAATTTTCTCGGCATATATATTATTCCCTTTATATTCGACGAGAAGCCAGCGGGACCTTCATCTCGAGCAGGCATTCAAAGAAGATTTATTTCTCTTCTTTCGTAAGAGTGTAGCTGGCAGGACCTTCATACTACTTCGGAGGCATGCCGTCTTTTTCGTGCAAGCGTTGCAGGTCCTCCCGTGCCTCAGGTGTATCTTTTGTCTTTACACGCCCAAGAAGCGTAGCAGTTTCATGCAAAGGTTCTTAAATCACGTGCATCACGTCGATCGAAGAGCGGACCTCTAGGTCTTTCAGAGGGTAGGTCCCAAAATATAGATTTCTTCTTCCACATGGGTGCGTGTTTTCGGCGTCATTCGAACAGCTAGCCGCGGGACCCTTTCCAAAGATTACGTGTAAATCATTGACCATAGAAATACGTGATCACCGATACGCATGGCGGGCTTCTTCGGTGATCTGTCTCGCCTTTGAAATGCTTGCCTTTCTTTCGACATTGATGGTTGGTCGGAAGAAATCGGCGATAGCCAGTACACATTCTTCCCGCAGCTTCCTGGTATATACTATCGGTGTCAAGTAAACAGTGTGTGCATGCGTGGTATCCCTTGTTTGTCGTCCGAAGGTTCTTGAGGCGGGCCAATCGTTGATGGTCACGAACAGCAACGCCTTTAAGTCAAATTCCTCCTATTTGTGCTCATCCCATGTACGTACACCGTTTCCATTCCACAGTTGTAAAATTTCTTCAACTAATGGCCTTAGGTACACATCAATGTCGTTGCCGGGTTGCTTAGGGCCTTGGATGAGAACTGGTATCATAATGAACTTCCGCTTCATGCACATCCAAGGAGGAAGGTTATACATACATAGAGTCACGGGCCAGGTGATGTGATTGCTGCTCTGCTCCCCGAAAGGATTAATGCCATCCGCGCTTAAAGCAAACCATACGTTCCTTGGGTCACTTGCAAACTCATCCCAATACTTTCTCTCGATTTTTCTCCATCTGCGACCCGTCGTGGTGCTCTCAACTTCCGTCTTTCTTACGGTCCTCACTGTGCCATCGCATCAACTTGGCATGCTCTCCGTTTTCGAGCAGACGTTTCAATCGTGGTATTATAGGAGCATACCACATCACCTTCGCAGAACCCTCTTCCTGTGGGCTCGCCGTCAACATCACGAGGTCATCTCGCCCGATCTTATACCATAATCTGCCGCATACCGGGCATGCGTTCAGATCCTTATACGCACCATGATAAAGGATGCAGATCATTAGGGCATGCATGTATCTTCGCACCTCAATCCTAGAGGGCATACGACCTTCTTTGCTGCGTATGTCTTTGTCAGCAATTCGTTATCCTTTGGAAGCTTCTTCTTCAATATTTTGATAGCTTCTCAAATCCTTTGTCGCACAGACATTCTCGCCTTCCTTTGTAGCAATTCTAGTACTGTGCGAGCTTTGTGTTGCCATCTTCGCAATTGGGGTACAACCCTTTTTGTGATCCTCTAACATGTGATCGAACTTCAGCTTCTCCTTTTGACTTTCGCATTGCGTCCTTGCATCGACAATGACCGGCGGAGATCATCATCATTGGGCACATTGTGCGGTTCCTCTTGATCTTCAGCAGCTTAGCCCATTGCAGCATCATCGTGCACATCGTCTGGTTCCTCTTGATGTTGGTAGCATCACCGTATTCAGGGGCACATAGTTGTCATCGTACTCTTCTTCTTTGCGTCTTCCATCATAACCCCTATTTCTCCGTGCCTCGTCCAAACATTATAGTGTGGCATGAAACCCTTGTAAAGCGGTGGGTGTGAAGGATTTTCGGTCGAGAAAGACTTCGTATTCCCACATATAGGGCATGGAAAACACATAAAACCATTCTGCTTGTTTGCCTCAGCCACTTGATAAAATCATGCACGCCTTAATGTACTCGGAGGTGTGTCTTTCACCGTACATCCATTGCCGGTTCATCAGCGTGCATTATATATAATTAATGTGTCAAAAATCATTCTGAACATCATGAATAGATAATTAAGTGACCAAATTAATAGAAGTTCATCATCACATTAAAACCAAAGTACATACATAGTTCTCATCTAACAACATAAAGCTCTACAGAGCATCTAAATTAATTAAACCATACACTGAAACTATGTAAAACATTTCAATGCGAAAACAAATGCGATCATAATCGCAACCAAGGTAACAACTGATCCAATGGCATAATGATACCAAGCCTCGGTATGAATGGCATATTTTCTAATCTTTCTAATCTTCAAGCGCATTGCATCCATCTTGATCTTGTGATCATCGACGACATCCGCAACATGCAACTCCAATATCATCTTCTCCTCCTCAATTTTTCTTATTTTTTCCTTCAAGAAATTGTTTTCTTCTTCAACTAAATTTAACCTCTCGACAATAGGGTCGGGTAGAATTTCCGGTTCAACAACCTCCTAGATAAATAAAATCTATGTCACGTTGGTCGGCATAATTTTCATAAACAATAAATGAACCAATAGTTATGAAAAGATAATATATACCACATCCGAATCATAGGCAGGGACGAGGGCCGACGGGGCGGATACCAAAACCATCGCACTATATAAGATGCAATAATAAAAGTAAGAAAATAATACAAGTATCTATCTAAACATACAAGTAAGAATACTTTTCCTTTCAGAAAGAAGATAAGAACAAGAGGCTCACCACGGTGGTGCCGGCGATGAGATCGGCGCGGGCGATCGACGGCGGTGAAGACGGAGACGGGACGTGACAGACCGCTAAACCTAGACAAATATTGAGGAAAATGGAGTTTGGAGGTCGAGCTTGGAGAGGAGAAAGTTAAGTAGTGTGGCTCGGGCATTCCATCGAACACCTCGTGTGCATAGGAGGTGAGCTAGAGCACCACAAAGCTCTCCAACGGTTGGGCAGAAAAACAGAGCAGTGAAGTGCTCTGCCCGCGAGCGATGGGTATATATAGGCACCTCATTGGTCCCGGTTGGTGGCATGAACCGGCCGGACTAAAGGGCAGCCTTTGGTCCCGGTTCAAGCCACCAACCGGGACCAATGGTGGTGAGCCAGGAGCGAGGCCCATTGGTCCCGGTTCGTCCCACCAACCGGGACCAAAAGGTCCAGACGAACCGGGACCAATGGCCCACGTGGCCCGGCCGGCCCCCGGGGCTCACGAACTGGGTCCAATGCCCCCATGGGTCCCGGTTCTGGATTGAACCGGGACTAATGGGCTGACTTGGCCTGGACCATTGCCCCCTTTTCTACTAGTGCTTCTTACAGACTGGGGCTCCATGTTGTATTACCTAGCTGCGACATTGTAGCCTAATCCCCTCCACCCCCTTGTACCCCCCCCCCTTCTCCCATATGTTGTTGTAATTGGTTCTTTGATTATTAATATATGTTCAGGCCGGCGTAAGCCCGCCGTTGACGCGTCAAAAAAAAGTAGGCAGCTTGAATACTTGGACATGGGTATCTGACCATTTTACGATATTTGGACTTGAGCCATCAACCTGCCAAGTTTCTGATTTTTATTTTTTTTCTTGCTTGGCTGGAAATCCTGCAGGTACTACAAACACATGTGTCATCAGGAAATTGTTCTGAAGGTGGATTTGTGATCATCCTTCAAATGATTCGGGGGTGATTCATGTACAGGCTGATGCGTGCAATTGTGGATGAAAGGTTGCACTTGCATCCCACAGTGCTCCGTATACCAGTCCTCAACCAAATGCTGCTGCTTGCTGCTGTTCATAACGACATTCAGGAAGGTCAGGTTACATTGTCATGTACGAACAGTGTAGCTTTTTTCTGTAGCTAGAGTAGTGCATTTTTTTCATGGGATGGAAAGATTTCAATGGGTCATGTGTTGCGGGAACCAGGGAGTGTACTGTCTGTTTGACACGCTTCATAAAGAAAAATATATATTAAAAAGTCTATGTTTGTAAAGAAAAAGTACATAAAAGTTTTCTCTGCTAGAATACTAAAAACTCTACACTTTTTTAGGTTGACACTAACCTTTACAATAACAAACAACAACAACAAAGCCTTTAGTCCCAAACCAAATAATAAAAGATATTTCTGCTACTTAGATTGCACTGTACGGGTTGTTTATTTGATTAGGATCACTCTGGTTTTATGGCGCCACAAAAATCAATTTACTTTCCTTAATTGCAACTCCACCTCTTTCTCATCACACACAATGTGTTCACTTTATACTACTAATGTTGTTTATAGTTAGAAGGCAACGATGCAGCTAGCTAACATACCATGGATTAAAGCCAGGGCATGATTTTTCGAAATATTAGAGTGTCGGAGTAATGGGCCACGGGTAGGCAAACCCGAGCCCCTGGACCTTTCAAAACATCGGGGCAGACTGCGCCCCTCAAGAGCCCAAGATGAAGAGCCGCCTTCTGAGAGTCGGCGACGGAGTCGCCGACTACCCCTCCCAGCCGAGTCCCAGAGACGGCCTCAAGACGAGCCGACTCCAAGCCAGCGACTTCCGATGAAGCCGGCTACGAGGAGTCGGCCCGCAACTCCCTCCACCTCCTGCCGAGCGATCATGAAGCGGATGGGATAAAGCCGCCTCGCGCCCGCCCCTGCCCCGCCATAAAAGAGTGCATGGCTATAGAGCGCCGCATCGACGGAGATCTCCGTCCGGGCGCAAGCATTGCCACGCTGCCTCGACGACAAGACCGTGGGCGATTCTCTGTACCCACGATGGCTTGTCTGTACGACCCAAGGACGGCGGGACCCGCCTGTCGGCGGGAGTGCAGAAGACGGCGAGAGCGCCCCAAAGACGGACCCGTTGGAGTCGGCCTCCGAGAGTCGGCCGGCCCCTCCCACGGGCTCCATGCGCTATTAACCAGACAAGACAGGGAATGGCAACAGTGATCGCCCGCCAGGCGGCGGCAATGTTGCCATGACCCCGCGACCAAGCTCGCGTCATTAGAAGAGCGGCTACAGTAACCCACAGCCGGCAAGACCTGCTCGCGGCGGACAAGGGTTGTTCGGCCCCATGCTGGACCGTCGGTGGGACCCACTAGTCGGCGGGCCCCAGGAGTCGGCGGAGAAGACGGCAACTTAAGAGACTGACGGCA
Source organism: Aegilops longissima (assembly GCA_021605205.1). Taxonomy (NCBI): domain Eukaryota; kingdom Viridiplantae; phylum Streptophyta; class Magnoliopsida; order Poales; family Poaceae; genus Aegilops; species Aegilops longissima. The sequence continues at coordinate 676,729,164 of CM038682.1, read as the reverse complement.
GGGACCCGCGCCCAGCCGGATTACCATTGTACCCCGGGGGGAGGCCTATATAAACCCCCCGGGGCACCCATGCAAAGGGTTGGAAGCTAGTAGTTTGACACACACACATAGAGGGAAGAGAAGAGCTAGCCGTGCCCTTCTTCTTCCTCACCCCGAACAGCTCAAGGAGCAATCTTGTACTCACCTTGCCATAGTGATCATGCGGAGACCCCGCAGAGCAGCGATAGGGGTGTTATCTCCTCGGAGAGCCCCGAAGCTGGGTACGATTCGCCAACAGGCATGTCTTCGCCATCCTGCGTTTCTGTGCACCGCGACGCTCTACTCGCCTCCATGATAAGCCATCCTTTGGCATATGTCGCACCCAACCCCGACATTTGGCGCCCACCGTGGGGCTAGGTGCACCGCCGTCCGAGACCTGCTCGACGGAACCCTCTTCCTCCCTGGCGAAGCGCAGCCAGCGGCTGCACGCCAGCGGAGTATGCGCCGACGCTGCGCATGGCGCTGAGGTCGCTGCTGGCGAAGCTGCCTCGCCGAACTTGTCGGGCGAGGTTCGCCTCTCGACGAGCTCGCGGCTCGACGCAGACACGGACGGCCCCGAGCCTCCTCGCGGGCCTCTCTCGAGCAGCTCCACGCCGCCGGGCGAGCCCGCCGCCAACCTCGAGCCCGCCAGAGGCTCCACCGACCCGATGCTCGCCGACTCCGACACCGCGCCGCCGACGCGTCCCCACCAACGTGGTGGATCGACGAGCCGCTCCCTCGCGGAGAGCGGCGGAAGCACAGCCACGGAGGTGCTCGTCATCGGTCACAGCGAGCCTTCCGGCGAGGGAGCTCGTGACCTCTCGACGCGTTTACGCAAGACCCGACCGCCCCATTCCGGAAGACGCCGACGCCGACGCTGAAGCGCCGCCCCAGCTCCTCGTGGGTGCATGTAAGCGGCAAGCATGAGACGCTTGTCGAAGCCTACCAGCCGCGAGATGGATCGGCGCCAGGCGTTCGCCAGCCCGATCGGGCCTAGCCGCCTAGGCGCGGTCCAGCAGCGCAGCGTAGCCATCGCCAGTCTGTTTGGGGCCAATCGCCTGTACGCCACGCCGCGGAGAATATCCGCGCCGCCAGCGGCGGCGATTTAGCTGGATAACTTTGAGGGCGAGGAGCGCCGCCGATGACGGAGCGAGTCCAGCAGCTCGACGCGTTGCTGCGCGAAGACGGCGGCTGCCGCGACGGAGGCGCCGCGACGACAAGACGGCGACTTGCCTCCCTGCCGAGATCAAGGCGCGACGTCTCGGACGCCGACTGGCGGCGTCCATGGAAGAAAAAACAAGGATCCGGCTGTCAGCCATAGCCGGACTCACATCTCCATCGAAGCGTGATTTAAGACGGCCGCCGAGAGCAAGTGGAGCGGCGGGACGACTATCTGCCTCCTCCTCCCCGCAGAGAAAGGCGAGTCTCCCCGCCACCCGTCGAGCATCCGACTCTCGGCGACCGCCTTGGCCGCCGAGAGGGAGTCGGAGAAACGACGCCCGCCACCGGATCGAGCGACTCCACCGATCCCTAGCGCTGGAAGAAGAAGATGAGTTGGGCCCGCCTGTTTCGGACCTCGCATCCGAGACGAGCCCTTCCCCAGAGGATTCACACTTCGAGACACACCCAAATACACCGTTCCGTGAAGCCGAGGACTGGCTAGTGGACTACTCCACGGCCGTCAAGATAGCTTAACGGCAACAAGCGCTGCCATAAAGTATGTTCCCCTCATGCTCCAGGGCACGGCCCGGACATGGTTGAACAGTTTGAAGCCCCGCAGCATCAACAGCTGGGTCGACTTCACCGAGGCCTTCGTCCGCAACTTCACGAGCACATACAAGCGACCTCCCAAGCCTCGCCAGCTTTCCTTGTGCATGCAAGGCCCCAACGAGTCTACTCGCGACTACCTCACGCGCTGGGCCGAGCTCCGGAACTCCTGCGAGGGAGTGCATGAGGTGCAGCAATCGAGTATTTCACCGCCGGGTGCGGAGAAGGCACCTCCTCAAGCACAAGCTCCTTTGCGACGAGCCGGAGACCTCGACGAGTTGCTGATCATAGCGCATAAGACGCCATGCCGACTCCTCCATGAAGTCGGAGATCAAGTCGCAGGATCGCAAGGTGGCTCCTCGAGGCTCCCAGAACTCGGTTTGGCGACGCCAGCGGCGACAAAGAGCAGAATGATCACAAGCGCAAGGCCCTCGCAGCTGGCTTCCAACAGCCGGCAGGTGGCGATACCAAGACCAGCAGCCAGAGGGCAGCCTCACCGCCAAGCGCGTAAAGGCGGCAAGTCCAACTGGTTGCCGGCCTCTCTTACGAAAGCAGACTGGATGGACCCCGCAAGTTCCATAGCGGCGCCTGGCCGCCGAATCACACCACCCGGAAGTTCCACTCGCCACCAGATCGCCAAGGAGACGGCCTTGTCCCTCCTCCGCTTCTTTGGGCGCCGCCTCCACCACCGCCCCAAAGAGTCGGATGTCGTGCCGGTCGGCAAAGACAAGACGAAAGTACCCGTAAGAGCATGGTGCCTATGTAGTGTTCACCCAGTGGCCGACGATCGCCATAAAGCGGCGGCAGCAAAAGAAGAAGTGAATGCAGAGCATCGATACTCCAAAATTCATGCACTCGTCCGAGAAACCTATCGCTTGAGCCGGGCTGATCACCCGAGGTGATGCCGAATCCGTGCTCCCACGCCTGGTCCTCGAGCCACCCTTGCCGCGGATAGGCGGGCCGCTCGCTTCTCGCGAGTGCCGATAGACGGAGGCAGCAGATCAACATCCTGCATAAGGATACCATGGAGAAGTTAGGAATCAAGCAAAAGACAGCTTGCCAAAGACAATGGACTGTGTTCCACGAATTGTACACAGCCTTTCCTGCTCACCGATTGGCAAGATTCGATAGACGCCTCTTTGGGGACAAAGATCACTTTCGCTGAGAGCCAGTCTGGTTCGAAGTGGTGGACCTTGAAGCCCTTACCATGCTCTGCTTGGCCGACCTGCTCTGGCCAAGTTCATGGCGGTCCCCCATTACGCCTACCTCAAGATGAAGATGCCGAGTACCAAGGGGATTCTAACCGTAGCCGGTGACTACAGAAAGTCGTCCGCCTGTGCAGCTGAAAGCAGTCGGCTGGCCGAGTCCCTAGTGATCGCAGCTGAGAAGCAGCTCCTTGATCGGGTTGTGGTAATGGCCGACAAGCAGCCAGAGATGTCGCCCGACCCCAAGGAGTCAGAAGCTAAGGGCTTGTTCAAGCCGGCCAAAGAGACCAAGAAGATACCCTTGGACCCTGAGCCCCCGGAGAGATACGCTGTTGTAGGTGCAAACCTCGACAGCAAATAGGAAGGCGAGCTCGTCGATTTCCTCCGTGAGAATCGGGACATTTTCTCATGGTCCCCTAAAGACATGCCAGGTGTACCGACGGAATTCGCCGAGCACAAGTTACATGTCCGATCGATGATGAAGCCCGCCAGCAGCCCTTGCGCCGCCTGTCGAAGAAAAAAGAAGAGTTGTTGGAGAAGAGATAGCCCGCCTCGCAGCCGGTTTCATCATGGAAGTGTTCTTTCCAGAGTGGTTAGCGAACCCGGTCTTGGTACTAAAGAAGAACAAGCAGTGGCGGATGTGTATTGACTACACGAGCCTCAACAAAGCCTGCCCCAAGGACCCGTTCGCTTTGCCAAGAATTGATCAGGTGATAGACTGCACAGCCGGATGCGAGCTGTTGAGCTTCTTAGATGCATATTCAGGATATCACCAGATCAAGCTGAACCCGGCCGACAGATTGAAGACCGCCTTCATCATGCCATTTGGAGCGTTCTGCTACCTGACCATGACGTTCGGGTTGAGGAATGCCAGCGCCACCTTTCAGCGTTGCATGCAGAAGTACCTCCTCAAGCAGCTTGGCAGAAATGCCCACGTTTACGTGGATGACGTGGTGGTAAAGACGGAGAAGCGAGGAACGCTGTTGGAAGACCTCAAGGAGACCTTCGAAAACCTGCGCCGATTCCAGATCAAGCTCAACCCAGAGAAGTGCGTCTTCGGAGTACCAGCCGGCCAGCTCCTTGGCTTCCTGGTCTCTGAACGCAGCATAGAGTGCAACCCCGTGAAGATCAAGGCAATCGAAAGGATGGAAGTACCCCGCCGACCGCTAGATGTGCAAAGTTCACCGCTGCTTACGCCTATCACCGATTCATCACCGGTCGGGCGAGAAAGCTCTTCCTCCTGCATCAGCTCATGAATAAGACCACCTTCTTCGAATGGAACTCCAAGGCGGACGAGGCTTTTCTCCGCTTGAAGAAAATGCTGACTACTCCCCAAAGGTTTGGCGGCTTCGACTCCAAAGGAGCCCATGCTCTCTGATATTGCCGCCACCAGCAGGTAGTCAAGACAGATTATCGAGTTGAACGCAAGGAGGAAGGCAAGGCTCTACCTGCCCGTAGACCGGTTTATTACCCGAGCGGGCATCGCCGACCTCCAAGCAGAACTACCCCACTACCGAAGATGTGTTACTGGCGCACTTTGCCGCCAAGAAGTTGAAGCCTTACTTTCAAGAGCATCCAATCACCGTGGGTTTGCACGGCCCCACTAGCGAGATCATCGAAGCCGAGATGCTTCGCCGAGTGGCCAAATGGGCCATAGAGTTGGCCCCTTACACCATCTATTACCAGCCCCGCACCGCCATCAAGTCACAAGCACCGCCGATTTCGCCGACCGGGCCGAGACTCAAGATCGCCGCCAAATACCGACTCCACCCATTGGCGGATGCACTTTGATGGCTCCAAGATGCGCACCGCTTGGGAGCCGGCGTGGTCCTCACTTCCCCAAGGGCGATAAGCTCAAGTACGCGCTGCAGATCCATTTCGCCGCTTCCAACAACGCCGCCAATACGAGGCGCTTATTCACGGCTCGCTTGCCAAAGAGCTTGGCATTCGCCGGATCCCGTGTTATGGCGATCCGACTTGGTGATCCAACAGTCATCCGCGATCGGGACGCCAAAGATGCAAATATGGCGAGCTACCGCTTCGGTACAACAGCTGAGTGGATATTTTGAAGGGTGCGAGTTCCTCCACGTGCAAGAAACGACAACGACCAAGCAGACACTTCAGCAAGAATCGGCTCCACCCGCCAGTAATACCATTCGGCCGCCTTCGCCTCCTCGCCATCCGTCAAGCCGCCACCGAGTCGACTCCATTTTGTGCCGGTTCTCAAGAAGTCGGATCCGACTCCAAAGCCTCAGCAGACGGCACAAGAATCCTTGCAGATGTCCCCAAGAACGCGGCAATCGGCCGCCCGGGACTTCGAACCCGCCACGGGATCTGGGCGACCATTGCGAAGACTCCAAGATTGCCCGGGACTGCGCCACGGTCTGGGACTTCTTCAACCAAAGAACAAGCTCTGCAAGACTCCAACCCGCCGCCCCCAGCCCAGCCGCCTCGCCCAAGTAGCAAGACTGGCAACAAGAAATAGTAGCACCTCATGGGCCCAGCCCATCCTCAAGTTTTTAGTAAGCGGAGAGCTACCAACCGATGAGACCTTGGCTCGGCAAGTGCAACGCCGAGCAGCAGCCTACACTATAATCAATAGAGAGCTGGTCAGCGCAGCGCCATCGGTGTCTACCAGCACAAGGCCGAGTCGAGCAAGGCCAAGCAATTCTCAAGACATCCATCGTATGAAAAGGCCATCATGCAGCCTCAAAGCACTGCCGCCAAAGCCTTCCAACACGGTTTCTTCGGCCGACTGCCCTAGAAGAGGCCAAGGAATTAGTTCAAAATGCAAGGTGCTGTGTTCCGCTCCAAGCCGCTTCACCGGCTTCTACACTCAAGACTATCCCCATCGCCGCCCCTTGCTGTTTGGGGCCCGGACATGGTGGGACCATTCAAAATGGCACGAGGCGGCCTAACTCACTTACTTGTCGCGTGGACAAGTTCACCAAGTGGATAGAAGCAAAACCCATCAATAAGTTGAATGGTCCTATCTGCAGTTGACTTTCATCGCCGACATCACGACTCTGCACGGCGATTACACAAGATCATCACCGATAACGGCACAAATTTTGCCAAAGGCGCTCGCCCGCTTCTCGCGCGACGCAAGGCATCCGATCGACTTAGCGCCCGCTGCCCATCCGCAGTCAAACGGCCAGGTGGAGCGAGCGAACGCCCTCATCCTGTCTCGCATCAAGCCTCGATTGGTCGAACCATTGGCGCGCTCGGCCGCTGCTGGCTTGAGGAGTTGCTAACCGCCCTCGAGTCTGCGCGACGACTCCAAACAAGTCAATCGGCTTCACACCTTCTTCCCCGCTTCACGGTGCCAAGCCGCCATCCCAACGGATATAGAGTTCGACTCCCGCGATTCACCATGTACACCAAGAGGAAGCGAAGAAGACGTCAAGACGGCGCCGATCTGCTGGAAGAGGGCCGCTGTTGGCACTCAGCCGTCCAAAGATCTACCAACAGAGTCTCGCACCGCTACTACAACAAGAAGGTCAAGCCAAGATCATTCCTAGAGGGCGACCTTGTGCTCCGCTGATCCAGCGAATAGCCGCCAGCACAAGCTGTCGGCGCGCGCGGGAAGGCCCATTCATCATCGACAAAGTGCTGGGCAACGACTACTACTACCGACCGACGCCGAAGCCCCGAGCACGCAAGAGGGACGACTCCGCAAAGAGACAGAACGGCTATGGAATGCTAATCTCAAGATTTTACAGCTTGATGCAGTATGCACGCTACCCTTTGTGTTTAAAGTACTAAGACTTCGGGCCTCGAGACGAGCTCGGGACTGCCCTCTTTGTTATCTGTATGATAAGAATTATGCCTTTGAGTATGTTACTCTTTGTTATGCTATTTGGCATCGGGCTCACTAGTCGGCCCGGGGACTCGCCGCCTTTGGGCTATGAAATGCTTCCTGCAGTCAGACAAGTAACGTGCGGTGCCTAAGCCGTCTCCTATCAGAAGCCGCAGCTTGCAGAGCGACTGTTTGGTGGGCAGGAGTAAGGAAGAACGGGCGCCCACACGAAAAAATGGCTAAGGACCCAAAGCATAAACATAGTTTAAATCGGCTTCCAGCCCGTTTCGTAAAACCGACTCTTAAGTAGTCGGCTTGCCGCTTTCTACCCAACTTGCTTAACGACTTAAAAATGGCCAAGTACTTGCCTTCTCAAAGGTAGCCAAGCACTTGACCTAGACGGCAGTCCGCAGAGCGGTTGCCCGATGGGCAAGGCGGCATCTAAGGGAAGGCGGCAAAGGAAAAAGCCACAAGAGCAATAAGCAAGGAAGGATAAAATTAGAATAATATTTACACAAGCTTAGGCCCTTGGCCGGATCTTCGGACAGAGGTTCAGAATACACCCCGCGGGTGGAATTGTGCAAATTAACAAGTTCTTTCAAAGACTAGCAAAACAGATAAAATAAAGGCGAGGCAGCGGCCTAAGAAGCGGCAGATGGGGTTGGAAGGCCGGAGGCGGCGGCGGCGTCAGGCGCCGGGGCGGAAGGCTGGGCGGTCTCGGCTTGATCGTCTCCGGCGGCAGTCGGCCCAGACGGGCGCGGCTCGTTGCTGGAAGTGCGGTCGAGCTGAGGCTGGTCGCCCGCCTCCGCCTTCCGGGCGCCCATGTCGCCTCCTTCCTCCGCTCGCCTTCCTCCTCGGCGCTGAGTCGATCACCTCCGCCGAGTCTCGCCGTAGTCCGGGTTCATCTCGAACCACTCCGGCGGTGCCTCCCCACCGTCCTTAGCCCGCTCAGGGATGAAGACGCTGGTGTCCGTGTAGTCGGCAATCGCGTCCATTGTTCCGCCTGGGCCTCTGACCGGAATGCGGCCAGCCGGTCCAGATCCAGCCCTGGATACCATGCCTTGATGAACTCCAGGGCTCGGCGAGCTCCGGCCCGAGCCGCGGAACCCTTCCAGGCCTCAAGACGGCCAGCCGCGACCTCCAGCCAATCGGTGGTCCGGCTGGGAGTGCGTAGAACCGGCATGTCCGGCCACAGAGCAGCGATCGCCTGGGCGCCAACACGCTGAAGCCGGCGCCGCATCCGATGGGCCGGCCGGAGATGAGCCTCAATGCTCGTGGAGCTGCTCGTCAAGGGTCCGGGGCGCATGCGATCTCAAGACCACCCGCCTTTCAAGGCCGCGATCAGCCTCGATGGCTTGATTGGCCGCCTGCTCGTGACTGGGAAGAAGTCTGCCAAGAAGAAGAAGAAGCAAGTCGAAAACAGAGTCGGCTCGACCCATAGTCGGCGCACCCAAAAGAAGAAGTAAAAGCGAACTCACCATCGACGATATCCTTGATTTCTTGGAAGCCGGAGGTCAGCAGCGCTTCCCTGTCGGTCCAGGAGGAGCGCTCGCTCTCAAATTCGGCTAGGAGAGCGGCCTCTTTCTTCTCCGCCTCGTCCTGCACCGCCTTGAGCAGCTCCCTCTTCTCCGCCTCGTCCTGCACCGCCTTCAGCAGCTCCCTCTGCTCCGCCAGCTGCGTAGCCAGCAGGTCGCGCTCTGCGGCGAGCTTGCCGCACTCCTCCTCTTTGGCGCGCAAAGCGGTGTTGGCCGTACCCAGCTGCCGCCGAAGAGTGGCGCTAGCCTCTGAAGAATAAAAAGAAGAAGGACACGAAGTCGTCACCTAAGAAGGTCGCCAGGAAGATCCGGCCAGACTGCGCAGCAGTCGGACCGAATCTCGGGGACTACAGCCCGCGGGTGCGCCAGCGCGCCCCTGCGAAGAAGAAAACTCACATCGGCTCCTCGCCAAGTCGGCAGTCCGCTTGCTCAGCTCCTCAACGCTATGTTGAAGGCAGTGGCGCGGAGGTTGTGATACTCCCGCGACAAAAGTTTCGCATAAAGGTAAAACTTGAGGTATGCAAATAGAGTTCCGAGCCGCTCGCCAGAGCCGCCCAAACTCGGGATTACACTCAGGCAGGGCCGCGCCTTACGAGAAGAGCAAGAAAAGTTCAAAGAAACATACCCGCACGGCGGATCGCGATGCCAGTGCGCTTTGGAGAGGTTCTCGATGGCGCCGCCTCACCACAACCGCTCGACGCCCGTAAGCGCCTGTTCAGCGGGCGCCGCCGCCTCGCACCCACCCAATTGGCGCGGCGCTTGTCGCCGGGCGCCGAATGGCCGAGCTGAGGCGCCCGGTCTGCGGGGCGCGGCGCCAAGTCGCTTTCAAGACGGCGTCGCTACCGGGCGAGGCGATTTGAAGAAGCAAGCCGCGCCACGGCTCGCTGTCGGTCGGGCGGCACAGCGGTCCGCCGGCTGTTTGCCTCAAGGCTGGACTGTGGTGGAGGCGGCGGAGGTGGCGCGGCGCGTGCGGATAGGGAGGCCTCACCGCCTTCCTTCTCTCGCGACGGGACCTCATCGCCGACTCCTCCGACTGCCCGTGAACTCCGGGCGGCGGTGGCGCAGAGCTCAACGGGTGACGAGCAGCGCCGACCGGAGGCGCTGCCTCCTCGGCTCGCCTCTTGGCTGCGGGCGGCTTCGACCTCCTCCAGCTTCTTCGGGCGGAAGCCGCCGCCTTCTCAGCCTCCGCTTTCTCCAGACGGGCGGCCTCCTCCTCGTCAAGGCTTCTCCCGCGATTCCGCCCGTCGCCTCCCGAGGGCGGCCGCAGGTCAACCCGCCGAGTATTGGCGGACGCCTCCGCCGACCCCATGACGGAGGCGGCGCGACCTCTCCAAGGTGAGGGAGTCCTGATGAGAAAAAGACATGTAAAGACTTGGACAAGACGGACCAGAAGAAAACAAGACAAAATAAAAAGTACTTACGCTGAGACCAGCGGTGGCTTCTCCACTTCCTTGCGGAAGGTTAGCTCTCGACCGCCTCTTCGCTACTGGGTCGCGCGGCCGCCCCCTGAATTTTTCGCCTGCCGCTGGCAGACTCGCCCGCCCGGCGCTACCGACGACCTAAGGCGGCGGAGGAACTCATACTGGATGGCCGGCTTTCTGGCTGGCGGGGGCGATTTCCTTTCGCCGTTGCCGCCAAAGGCCGGGCCGGCGAAGGTTGCCGAAGGCCTGAAGTCGCCGGCCCTCCTCCTCCTCGGCGAGGTCTCCATCGCCGCCACGCCAAGTCGGGTCGCCGGCCGCTCTCCGCCCGGTCGGGACGACCACGAGCTGCCTCATGTGCCGCCGAGGACTGCATGAGGGGATTCTGAATCGAAAAGACCAAGGAAAATTAGAGCCGGATTCGGTCAAGAAGGAAACAGAGAAGCAAGAGATGACTTACCACAGCGGGGTTGGCGCTACAGTACGGCTCCTCGCCGAACTGCCATTCCTCCGTGAGGCCGCAGCTTGCCTGTGAATTTCACCGTGTCCACCACCTCGCGTGGGGCATGTCTTTGAGCACACCCGTTGGTCTCGTGGCCGCCATCCGATGATCGATGAGGTCGGCCTTGAAGAGGAAGGACTCGGCAAGGCCACGGGCGGCCAGCAAGTCCGCCCGCCAGCCCTCCGACTATGTCATCACGCCGGAGTCAGCGACGGTGGCGCTGCTCGCGGAGTCAACGCTCGCCCGGCGGGACCAGCTGGAGTCGCCCGCCAACTCGCCGCCACGTAAGGCAGCAGTTGACCAGCCGCTTCACGGGCGACGTTTTGACGAGAAGTACGCGGCGCTGCCACATCTTCACCGACTTGATGAGGGGATGGCAGGAAGGGGTTCTCGGCACCGCCTCCTCATGATGGCGAACGTGCCGCGACAGAGCCGACACGCGAGCGATGTGGGTTCCGAGCTTGGCTTGAAGAATTCCCCACAGCTCGATGGTGGGGAGAACGCTAAGAAAGCCCTCGCATAAGGATGCGAGCGGCGCCAGCAGCACCACCGTGTTGGGGTGAGGTGGTGCGGCTGGAGCCCGAGAACTCCAGAACGCGCGAAGAAGCCGCCGCCGGCAGCCCTAGCCCGCGCATGAGGTGCGAAGGAATATGACCCGCCGCCTCCTCCGCGCGCAAGCGTTATTCGCCACGCCGGCGCGCTGGTCCGCCTAGGTGGCTGCCGGGGATGCGGCGCGTTTGGCGGAGAAACTCGATGATGTCGTCGTCGACGATGAAGCCGTCCCACACGCCGGAGCGCGCGGTGGGAGGCGTGGCGGCGGAGGAGGAGCTCATCTCCGCGGCACGACGAGGTTCGGCGCGGCGGAGCGAGGAGGAAGATGAAGCGAGGAGGAAGATGGAGCAAGAAGCGAGAGGAAGCGGGGAAGAGTGGGTGCGCGTGCGTCGCCGCCTCCTCCCGCCTACTTATAGGCGCCTAGGCTGAGAAGCCGAGGGGCGGGCGTGGGATTAACTGCGCCCACGTCCCCATGCCCCCACGATTTAACCCACGACGTTATTGCGCGCAGAAAAGCTGTGGGGAGCCCAACCGCCCGCACGGCCGCAGCGGATCCGCCTGTGCGCCGAGGCGCGGTAATGGCGGGCCCCGCCTGACGGGCCTGTCTTGTCATGCGCGTGGGCTGGCAGACTGGCCCTGCCGCGTGGCGTCACGTGGCGGGCCCGCAACGGGCAGCTGCCTGCAAGCTTATCAGGCACGCCGCCCGAATCCCGCCGCGACCTTCGAAACCTTTGAGGAGCAAGACGGCCTCCTGCAAGGCCGACTCCAGCTAGTCGACTCAAAGATAGAGACGGCAAGCCGAGCCCAGATTCTTCCATTGAAGGGATGAAACTGTTGAGGCTCCTCGACATGTTGCCCTCGGCGCCTCACCAGCTTCGGGGACTACTGTCGGAGTAATGGGCCACGGGTAGGCAAACCCGAGCCCCTGGACCTTTCAAAACATCGGGGCAGACTGCGCCCCTCAAGACCCCAAGACGAAGAGCCGCCTTCTGAGAGTCGGCGACGGAGTCGCCGACTGCCCCTCCCAGCCGAGTCCCAGAGACGGCCTCAAGACGAGCCAACTCCAAGCCAGCGACTTCCGATGAAGCCGGCTACGGGGAGTCGGCCCGCAACTCCCTCCACCTCCCCGCCGAGCGATCGCGAAGCGGGATGGGATAAAGCCGCCATGCCCGCCCCCGCCCCGCCATAAAGAGCGTGCATGGCCACAGAGCGCCATACCGATGAAGATCTCCGTCCGGCGCGGCATTGTTGCCACGCCAGCCTCGACGTCAAGACTGCGGCAGATTCTCGTACCCACGATGGCCTCGTCTGCACAAACCAGGACGGCGGGATTACCGCTGTCGGGCGGGAGTGCGAAGACGGCGAGCGCCTCAAAGACGGACCCGTTGGAGTCGGCCGGCCCCTCCCACGGGCTCCATGCGCTATTAACCAGACAAGACAGGGAATGGCAACAGTGATCGCCCGCCAGGCGGCGGCACTGTTGCCATGACCCCGCGACCAAGCTCGCGTCATTAGAAGAGCGGCTACAGTAACCCGCAGCCGGCAAGACCCGCCCGCGGCGGACAAGGGCTGTCGGCCCCATGCTGGACCGTCGGCGGGGCCCACTAGTCGGCGGGCCCCAGGAGTCGGCGGAGAAGACGGCAACTTAAGAGACTGACGGCAGGGACCCGCGCCCAGCCGGATTACCATTGTACCCCCAGGGGGTAGGCCTATATAAACCCCCCGGGCACTCATGCAAAGGGTTGGAAGCTAGTAGTTTGACACACACACATAGAGGGAAGAGAAGAGCTAGCCGTGCCCTTCTCCTTCCTCACCCCGAACAGCTCAAGGAGCAATCTTGTACTCACCTTGCCATAGTGATCATGCGGAGACCCCGCAGAGCAGCAGTAGGGGTGTTATCTCCTCGGAGAGCCCTGAAGCTGGGTAAGATTCGCCGGCGTGCATGTCTTCGCCTCATCCCGTTTCCAGGCACCGGCGACGTTCTACTCGCCCCCTCCATGATAAGCCATCCTTTAGCATATGTCGCATCCAACCCCCGACATAGAGCAACTTTCTTTGTGTTTTGTTTGAAGGAATACTGAATGAGATATTTCCAAGTTGGGATAGATGCTAAACATGGATCACGGCAAGCTTGTGGACGCCAAAAAGACTGGAAGACAAAGCACAAGCTACCTTCATGACACAAATTACTGCTACCTGTACTGGTTGTTGATTTTTACTAAGACCACTCAAGTTTATTACTGCTACCTGCACAAAAATGTCATGTTGCTTCCGGTGGTTGAAGATGAAATATGAACGATAGTGAGCACGGTGACACTGACCATCAGGACAAATAGGAAAAACTCTCTAGTATCCATTATACATGAATGGACCTACAATTAGTACTATGAACTGACAGAACAGAGCTAAAGTATTTTTGCATGATAGAACCTTCTCATGGAAAATACTTAAAATTTATGACTATTCAAGAAACTGAATTAAGCATTTGCTATATTGTGTAAATTGAGGGATTTTACTATTTTATTGCAGTTTATGAAGAGAGTATTATTGCACTGCACTCTGCACTCAAAGCTAAATGTCATAACAGTAGCTCATATGCACCTCTGTTTTGCTTTACAATCGTTCTATTGCTTTGTATTGCAAGCAAGCATGTTCTAAAATGTCTGAAAGTGGTTAGGATAATTTCCAATTGAAACCGTTTCCAAATCCCTTTTTATAGGATAGAAAAAGAGATTTTTTTTTTGCATCCGAACACAATCTGATCTTAACCTGAGTCAAAGTTGATATGATAAAGGATATGGTGTTTACTAATATACGAGCCGTAGGATAATCCGTTTTTTCTAGGTCGATAATCTAATCTTCTAAATATGGATATTCGATTTATGGGTAAATTTTAAGTTTTAACAAACAATATGTGAATGCTATCTTTACTTATGAGACAAGACATAGGCTTGTTAGTTATTTATTTGTCTTATTTTAGTACTTTCCAGTGATTTATGTGCGCTTAAAGTTTATAAGTATTGATACGCACTTGCTCAGTGTTTATGTACAATTTTACTTTAAATCATGTATATATTCCTCGTATATGCATGTGGTATATGATTGTTTCCTATCCGACTCCATTCCGTTACCGTACCGCGTCCGAATCCGGCATAATCTGGTATTCGAATCCGCATCCATTCTGCTTCCAAGTCCGAATTTTTGAAGGAATAGGATCGATCCAGTTTCACCCCTAGTGCACTGCATCATTAACTTGGTGCCGTGAGGAGACCAATTTAATCCTATGATTCTAGTTCTGATTTAAAAATTGATCATTAGACAACAAGTCCAATGAAATCATGTGACACTCTCAGTCAATCAACAGCGAATTTTTTTCTTTTCCCAAGAAAAACATTGTCACTCACAACCATACACTTGATTATGTGTGCCTTCGCTCACAATAATGCTTCTTATTTATTGGACATTGACAAAGAGTAATATCCATTGTAGGATTTGTAGAGTCTTGACCATGTGCAACTGCAGGAATGAGCAGCCATACAAAAATGGACCAATCAGGTGGAGAACCTTCAATAATTGCAGGTACATATACTAGTACATGTTAGCATACTCAATGCTAATGGTAGATTGGGATCAAAGCATGTTCTGCTTGCTCGTACAAAGAGACTGGGATATATAGTAGATGGATATATCCTAAACTGCTTCCTTGAATTTCTCGGCGTTTCTTTCAGTTGAGCACAGGGGAGCCGGCCGGTGAGTGATTGTGTACGGCGCACATGCGTGTCTGCTTTCTATTCGCCGCTGACTAGTCTTGTAAAATGTATCAATTGGGGCCTTTTTTTATTTCTGTATTATTGGCTATCAAACTCCGCCTATGTTGTCTCAACATAGCCAGTCCAAGCCCGGGTAAGGGAGGAGGATTGTGATAGGCTTGGCAAGCCAATGTAAAAACTCAGCCACTCTTATGGAGATGAAACCCAAAAGATTTTCAGAACTAGCTATGGACAGGGGTGTGTGGAAGCTTACTATCCATGTGCCAGAGCCATGAGTTGGTCGCGAGATCTTTTGGTGTTGCTGGTGTTACTGTTGTTGTTGTTGTTGTTGTTGTTGTTGTTGTTGCTGTTGCTGCTGTTGCTGTTGTTGCTGGTGCTGGTGCTGCTTTTTTTCAACCATATTATCCTTGAGGACTTTATATTATCCTTAGAACTGTTTATCTTGACGGTCACAGTTTGATTATCTCAGTTCATCAGGATAGGGGGTATTGGTTTTTCAACCATAGGTAAGTCCATCAAGAGCTCACGATGCCACTCTGCTTCAACAGTGGTAGTGTCTAATGCTGTGAGTTCTGCTTCCATAGTTGAACTCGTTAAGATGGTCTGCTTGCAACACTTCCAGGAAACAGCGACACCACCAAGTGTAAAAACATAACCACTTGTGGCCTTAATCTCATCAGCATCAGATATCCAGTTTGAGTAACCCTCTAGTACCCTTGGATACCCGGTGTAGTGAATCCCATAGCTCGCAGTGCTTTTCAAATAGCGCATGACTCTCTCAAGCGCATTCCAATGATCATCTCCCAGCTTTGACACAAACCGACTCAGTTTGCTCACAGCAAAAGAGATGTCAGGCCTCGTGGCACTCGCCAAATACACAAGCGAGCCAATAATCTGGGAATACCTCAGTTGATCTCTAGCAATCCATCGATTCTTTCGAAGCAACACACTAGCATCATATGGAGTTGGAGAAGGCTGACAGTCGCTATACCCAAAACGACTCAAGACCTTTTCCACACAAAGGAGACCAAGCAAAGTGTAATCCCACCATTCTCATCTCTCAACAGCTTGATGTTTAAGATAACATCAGCTACTCCTAGATCCTTCATCTCAAAGCAACGAGATAAAAAATCCTTAACCTCCTTGATTAAATCAAGTTTGGTTACAAAGATCAGTATGTCATCGACATACAGACAAACAATAACTCCTTCGCCCCCACCATGGCGATAGTACACACACTTCTCACCATCGTTTACCACAAAGCCTGCAGCAGTTAATGTTCTTTCGAACTTCTCATGCCACTCCTTAGGAGCTTGTTTAAGGCCATATAAAGACTTTAATAACTTGCACACCTTTTGTTAGAGTACGTAATGGGCCTAATGGTCCTGGTCTGGCGGTATAGCCCGTTAGTCTTAGGGTTAATTAGAGATAAGGGTCGCTTGCTTAGGGGTCAAGTAAAGCCTTGCTTGGGAGTCAAGTAAACCTCTTTATATAAAGAGAGGAGATGTATCAATCTAATCAAGCAAGAATTAAGAAGGAAATCCCTTCCCTCTTGCCCGGCCGTGGGGAAAAAGGCCCCCAGCCGGCCCTCTCGCGCCCTCCTTCTAGCAGTGCCATAACAATTTGGTACCAGCTAGCTTCGGTTCGATCATGTCTTCACCGCCGCCCAACCCGTCTCTCCTGCTGTCCTCCGCCGCGCCCGCCCCCGCCGTCCTCACCTGGAGGGGGTGTCCAAGGCGCTGCGGGACCTAACCCAGGCGGTCCAGGAGATCCGCCTGTTCTTGGCCGGGTCCTACGGGTCGCACCCGGCTACGCCGCGCATTGCCGCCACCGTGCCGCCGTGGCTGCTGCCGCGCCCGGTGCTCTGCCGCAGCAACCGCTGCCCGGTGCGACACCGCAGCAGCCGCTGCAACTGCAGCAGCCACCGCCGGTCAGCTCCGGCCCCGCATCGCGCGCTCTGGCGGGAGTCCCAACCCACCAGGTCCAGTTCCCGCCCTCGCCGTCACTGCTTCCGTCTTGGATCGCTACCCGCCATGTGTCGACGGCGGTGAGGCTGCAGGCTGCTGCGCGCGGCCTCCTAGCGCGTCGGCGTGTGTGGGAGATGCGTGGTGTGTAGTTGCCGCTCCTACAAATTGCCCTTCGCTGCGCAAAGGACCTCGGTCTCGTCCGCTGCATCGGGGATCTTGGGCATGCGGTTTCCCCCACGGGCGGCGGGCATGCTGTTTTCCCCGCAAGCAGCGACCTCAAAGTCCGCCACATTGGCGGTTGGGGGCGCACCCCTCCTCGTCATTCTCCATCGCAAGCCCTCCACTCTTCCCTGTGTGGTGCAGACCAACAGCCATACACATGCACTCCTTTTGTCCAGGTGGTGTCCATGGGATCCAGGTGGCTATACACGTGCACGTCCGACGTGCGGATGGTGTCCACTTTTTGTTAAGGGGTCCAAAATAAAGCGTCCCAGTCCATTTCAGGCTGAGAGTAATAACACAAGCCGAGATGTAAAAGGCTTGTTTTTAGGTGTTAGGTTTGTGTTGCGTCGAGTCATGGTTATAAGTTGGTTAGGCTGCAGCTCGAGGACAAGCTGCATGTCCAGGTGGGGTGTAGTGTTAGAGTACGTAATGGGCCTGGTCTGGTGGTATAGCCGTTAGTCTTAGGGTTATTAGAGATAAGGGTTGCTTGCTTAGGGGTCAAGTAAAGCCTTGCTTGGGAGTCAAGTAAACCTCTCTATATAAAGAGAGGAGATGTATCAATCTAATCAAGCAAGAATTAAGAAGGAAATCTCTTCCCTCTTGCCCGGCCGTGGGCAAAAAGGCCCCCGGCCGGCCCTCTCGCGCCCTCCTTCTAGCAGCGCCATAACACCTTTCCTTCCTGACCAGGTACTACAAAACCATCTGGCTGATCCATGTAAATTTCCTCCTTCAACTCTTCATTGAGGAAAGATGTCTTAACGCCCATTTGATGAACGAGAAGACCATGTGAGACAACCAGTGATAGTAGCACCCGAATAGTGGTCAGTCTAGCCACGGGTGAGTAAGTATCAAAGTAGTCTTCACCTTCTTTCTGGGTATAACCCTTGGCCACAAGCCGTGCCTTGTACTTTTCAATCGTACCATCAGGTCTAAATTTTTTTTGAACACCCACTTACATCCTACAGGTTTGCACCCATAGGAACGATCAGTGATTTCCCAGGTTTTGTTAGCTAAGATGGAACCCATCTCGCTGCGGACAGCTTCCTTCCAGTAATCAACATCAGAAGAAGCATAGGCTTCTGAAATAATCCTGGGTGTGTCATCCACGAGGTACACAATGAAATCATCACCAACGGACTTTGCGGTCTTCTGTCTCTTACTCCTTACAGGAGTTTCATTGTCATTCTCAACAGGATTCTCAACATGTTCCATCACAATGGTGGGTTCAGGAATTACAGCAAATTCCTGACTAGATGGAGTAGGTATCTCCTGATTTGATGAACTCGACATATCCTTCATAGGAAATATGTCCTCAAAGAAAGTCGCATCATTCGACTCCATAATTGTACCAACATGCATGTCGTATACCTCAGATTTTATTATCAAAAATCTATAGCCAATGCTATGAAAAGCATAGCCCAGAAGAACACAATCCACGATTTTTGGTCCAAGCTTGCACTTCTTGGGAATTGGTATATTGACTTTCGCCAAACAACCCAAAGTACGTAGGTAGGAGACTTTCAATTTTTTCCTTTCCCATTCCTCAAAAGGAGTCATGGTCTTATGCTTTGTGGGAACTCGGTTTAGGACATGACATGCAGTGATTAGTGCCTCCCCCCACCATGCCTTAGAGAGACCCGATGTGTCTAACATGGTGTTAACCATATCAGTTAGAGTTCGGTTCTTTCTTTCAGCTACCCCATTTGACTGAGGTGAGTAGGGAGGCGTCCTCTCATGGATTATACCATGTTCTTCACAAAACAAATCAAATTCATTGGAAAAATACTCTCCACCACGATCAGACCTAAGCCGTTTAATTTTTCGATCAAGTTGGTTCTCTGCTTCAGCTTTATAGTTTTTGAAGAAATTTAAAGGCTCATCTTTTCATTTCAGAAGATACACATAACAATATCTAGTGGAGTCATCAATCAACGTCGTGAAGTATTTCTTTCCACCTTTTGTCAATACGCCATTCATCTCACAAAGATTAGAATGTATAAGCTCTAGTGGCGCCAAGTTTCTTGCCTCTGCAGTCTTATGGGACTTGCGAGGTTGCTTAGCTTGCACACACACTTGGCACTTGGAGCCCTTGACAGTGGTGAATTTCGGCATTAAACTCGTATTGGCTAGCCGCGTCATGCAACCAAAGTTAATATGACAAAGTCGTGAATGCGAAATATTGGACTCATTATCGTGGCAAACATTATTGATAACTTTAGTGCAAATATCTGACAAAGACAGGCGGAACAAGCCTCTGCAAACATAGCTTTTTCCAACAAATTGTCCACACTTAGAAATTACAACTTTATTGGACTCGAAAACCAACTTAAAACCATCTCGACATAAACAGGATCCATTGACAAGATTCTTATTGATGGACAGCACATGATGAACGTTCTTCAGAAGCACGATCTTCCCCGAAGTAAACTTCAGATCGACCGTACCGACACCTCGAACAATGGCATGTGACCCGTTCCCCACCAGCACGGGAGAAGTCCCTGTGACCTACCTGGTAAGAAGAAAACATGGAGGCATCAGCACAAACGTGTACATTGGCACCGGTGTCAATTAACCAATCTGGAGATTGAAATACTGAAATGATGGTAGGAAAAATACCGTACCCAGATTCCTTCATATCAGTATCACCGATGACAACATTAGCGGACTTGCCGCTCTTCTCATGTTCGCGCTCCTCAAAGCGGTTAGGACATTTCGGAGCCCAATGATTAGGATCACCGCAGACATGGCATAGTCCTTTCCCCTTCTTATGAGAATTCTTCTTGAAGTTGGTATGATGTGACAGCTTGTTCTTTGCATCAAACTTGCCTTTGCCCTGAGTTTTGTTCTTGTTGTTTTTGAACTTGTTGGGCTGAAAGTTCTTCTGCACCATATGGGCATTAGAAGCTCCCTCGGCAACTCGAGCACGTGTGTCTTTTGCTCTCGCCTTCTCTTCAACATCAAGAGTACCAATGAGATCCGAAACGAAAAACTCCTGTCTCTTGTGTTTCAGGGAAGTAGCAAAATTGTTCCATGAAGGTGGAAGCTTGGCAATGATGCCTCTGGCAATAAATTTGTCCGGCAACACACATTTGAATTACTCAAGTTCCTTTGCGAGCGACTGTATCTCATGAGCTCAAAAGGGCGCCTTTAAAGAGGGTATGCATATTCTGAAAAGCTTCCTACTGTGCAGGATTAAGAACGCCCTCGGGCTTGCCCTTGGTGGCGTCATAGCAGTACATGGTTTGGAACCAGTAAACTGCTCTCGTGCGCTATATAGACAACGCGCATAGCTCTGTCCTCGGCTCGGCTCATTCCCGCAACCCGCGGTACGGCGAGCGAGGAGGAGGAGCGCGCGTGTAGGTCTCCTCTTCTCATGCTCATACAGGTGGTAGAAGAACTCGCCTTATAAAGAGGTGCCAGTCTCTCTCAACTTCCGGGATGGGACTAAACTTTAATCCCACTCACATCTGTGCATGAATGGGCAAGAGAATTTCAGAATTTTAGTTGAGCCCTGGGTCAAAGGCCCACTAGCAAATTCCAACAAAAGGTACACAAGCTTTACGTATTTACGAAAAAATAGTTATAAACCGACGATACCAAAGCTAGGGCATGATTTTGAAAATGTTACAACAACTTTCTTTGTGTTTCCTTCGGAGGAATACTGAAGTTTTCAGGAGTAATAGGTTTTGCTGCTTGGCTTGGGTACTACAACGAGATATTGCCCGGCAAGCTTACGGACACAAAAAAGGCTGTGAAAGACAAAGTACAAGGTGTCTTCATGTCACAAATAACAAACTGCTTCTGCATGTACTGGCTGATTTTAGCAAGATCACTCCAGTTTTCTTGCAATGATTCTGACTCTGCTTGCTTTCTCTGCAGGGTTAAAGTTCATTTGTCTTATCAATCCCTGCAATTTCGATGAAACAGAAACAGTTTTAGCATTGAGTGAAACATCTCTAAATTAAAACTTGCTCAACTGAATTGGATAAACATAGGTTTCTGAATAAATGGAATGTCATGGCACAATCGAATCTACTATAAATGCATATTTGGCTTACACGTGTATGATAATGCAAAAGCTAGACAGAGAGTAACCATAGTTTAACACATGGTGGATAGGACCATGGGATTGATCATGAGATATTGTCACAGTTTTAAATAGCGCGCTATAGCGTTCCGCTGCCAAGAGGCATAGCCCGCTATTTAAAACTATGACAGTATCTCATATGCACCTCGGATTTGCTTTATAATCCTTCTATTGTATTTCCCGCATGTTCTAAAATGTTTGAAATGCTCTTTGCAGACTAACTTTGTGTGTGGGGGGAGGCTCAATTGTTTCAACATATCCAAATGCAAACGGAGGCCCACTTCTGCTTCCCTGCGTGTTGACGGTGAATTAGCTGTTGAAGATTGAACTATCGTAATTAGGAGATCTGTAAACTTGTAGTTGCTCTTGAAGCACCTTCAGAATATCCTCGAAGGACCTTCGCGTTTCAGCACCCATGGCAGCTTCGCGCTTCCACTGGTGAAACTGGAAACTCACCGGTCAAGGAAGTATGAACCACGTATTGGTGATTGGTGATAAGCAAATCCAAGTACAGTAAAACTAGGGTTGAATTGGTGGTGGGCTTGAAGCCTTGAATGTTATAGTTCAGCAAATTGCTTGAAATACAAGCACAACTGGATTTTTTTTCGCAGGCGTTCTGACTTGAGCCATCACTTGCCAAGTTTTATTGGCTTGGATGACTTGAGTCATCACGGGCGTGTCTCTCACGGAAGTAAATCCGTGCCACTCGCGGAAGAAAAAGAAATTCGTTTTCGAGAGGCTCGGCCGTGTCACTCGCGGAAGTGAAACCGTACCTCTTGCGGAAGTAAATCCATGCCTCTTGCGGTTGCTAGTTTGCTGAAAACAATCCAGCTTTTGCCAAAAGAAAGCCAAACTCTCATCCAGATGCATCTCGATTCACATTTATGTATGATAATATGTAGGACCGATTCTTGTATTTGCTGATATAAGAGATTCTTTCAAAAGATAACCCTAACCCCTGGGTGGGCGAAAGATGGAGACAATACTCCCGTTGAAGTGCAAGAGTAAGCAGCAGTCTTGTGTTTTTTTTTTTCGTTTCCGAGAAACGCGGCCATGCCTCTCACAGAAGCAGAAAAAATAAACGATTTTTTTTTTGCGTAATTTTTTTGGATTTTCTTTTTAAAAGTTAAGAAAGACCAGTGAAAAATCAACAAGCCGAAAAAAATAAAAAACATCTAGAAAGCCGAAAGCGTGTGCAGAAAAATAAAAAGAAACAAAAATCAGAGGGAGCCCTTAGAGCGTGACCCGTGGCGGCGGCTGAGAGCGTGCAAATGGCGCGTTCTCAACCAACCCCAGGAGACCCTTGTGGGGCTTCCAAACGAGCAATCATTAGTTAGTGCTTTTTTTAGGAAAACTCGTTAGTTAGTTGCTCTCTCCTACTCAGCACTTGAGGCGCCCGGAATTAAATTTTTTTTTTAGACAAGGCGCCCGGAATTAATGTTGGCGCTCACACGGTAAACGGCCTGCGGCCTAGTATCGCTTCCCGCCTCCCACAGTTGACGGGCTCGTTCGCTCGGACGTCCTGCTCGTGGATTAAAAAAATGCTGGTGACTACTTAGCCGTCCTGCTAGTCACTAAGCTCGTTGCACAGTTACTCATTCAACAGAAAAAAAAAACCGACTTTTGGATTTTTATACATTAAAACTTCATATGTTTAAAAAGGATCATGGATTTTAAAAATTCATGGGTTTAAAAAATGTTCATGGATTTGGATAATACAACTCGTGAATTTGCAAAAGATTGTGGATTTTGAGAAAACGTACACGGATATGAAAAAAGCTCGAGAATTCAAAACATTCACACATTTGAAAAGTGTTCCCGAATTTTAAAAAGTTCATGGATTTTAAGAAAAAGTTTCTTATTTGAAAAGTGTTCACGAATTTGAAAAAGTTTAATGGATTTTGAGAAAAGATATGTGAATTCAAAAAAAGATCATGGACTTGAAAATACGCCATGAATTTGAAAAAACTTCATGGATTTTTTATAGTTGACAAATTCAAAAAGTGTTCGCCAATTTTAAAAACATTCATGGATTTTCAAAAAAAAATTCCAATTTTAAAAGTGTTTGTGGATTAAAAAACGGTCATGGATTTGAAAAAATGCAAGAAATTCAAAAAATCAGGGATTTTGAAAGAAATGCAAATTAAAAAAATGGATTTGAGAAGAAGTTGGAAGAATTGAAAAGGGTTCGCGAATTTGAAAAAGTTTAGGGTTTTAAGAAAAAGTTCGTGTATTTGCAAAAAAGTTCACAGAGTTGAAAAGTTTTCATCAATTCAAAAAAAGTTGGCAAATTCAGAAAATATCATGGCCTTGAAAAAGTTTGCAGCCTTGAAAAAGGTTCACGTGTTTGAGAAAAGTAAACGAAAGAAGGACTAAAAACTCAGCCGAAAGAAAATAGAGAGAAAAAAAACAGACGTGGAACCTTCCAGAATCTTAACAAATCAGATCGGGCGGCTCAATCACCTGTCATTTTACATCAGCCGGCCCAACTGCTTAGCTAATGAGCATCACGCATGGAAACACCACTATTTGGCGCTGGACTCGCGCGGTAAGCGACGTCCTAATTAGTGCCTTCAGTGTTTCCTATTCAGCGATCGCGCACTCGCTAAGCAGGCTAACGACCTATAGTGCTCGACATCAATCTCATCACTGGAATTTGCTTGCGTGGCATTGATGACCTTTGACAAAAATTATTGATCGTTGTCATCTAAAAAAAGTTCAGAAAGTAAACAGGTCATCGCAACAAGGCACGACGAACGCAGTCCAAAAAGAGGTTGTCGTTTAACCAAGGCGCTACAATGGGGGGACAAAAAATAAGGGTGCAAGACCATATGGTGCTCGCCTATAGCACCTGCACCAAAGGGCGGGCCCAGTGCATGAGGCCTTAAGCGCTCATTCATTTCTTCCTTCTTTTTATATTCTTCTTTTGTTTTTTTTAATATTTAAAACATATATAACACAAAACACACTATAAATAAAATTTTATAAAAATGTTAATCATTCATTGTAAAAATGTTAAATGTGTAGAGAAACATGTTTTGATTTATACAACAACATACAACGTGTATTAAAAGAATTAGATACCAAAACATGTATATGGAAAAATGTTTATCATGTATTTGAACAATGTTACATGTGTATAGCAAAATATAGCTGGTGTATAATAAAATGTACAAGGTGTATGGAAAAAGTAGGCATCAAAAACATTTTTGGAAATATTAACCATATATTGGGAAAAAAGTAAATGTGTATATAAAATGTACAATGTCTATGAGAGATAGACATCAGAACATGTATTTTTTTAAAAATATTAATCCTCCATTCGAAAATGTTAAACATGTAAAAATATACATAAAAATGTATAATGTATATGAAAATGATAGAAATCAAAACACGTATTTTAAAAAATGTTTAACATGTATAAAAAATGTATCTAATCTATACGAAAAATGAAGACTTGTGTTGGAAAACCGCGAAGGAAACCAAAACGATCTCATCGCTGGCATTTGCTTGTGTGGCAATGATGACCTTTGACCAAAACTGTTTTTTTTTTTGCGCAAAAAAAATACTGTTTTTTTTACGGTTGACCAAAACTGTTGGTCGTTGAACATCTGCAAAAAGTTCACAAACTTAACAGGCCATCGCAACAAGGCCCGGCGAACACAGTCCAAACGAGGTTGTCGGCGCTGCAATGGGAAACAAAAAATAAGGGCGCGATACCGTACTAGCGCTCGCCTGTAGCGCCTGGGCCAATGGGTGGGTCCAGTGCACGATGCCTCAAGTGATTCATTTCTTTCTTTTTTACATTTTTTTACTTTTGTTTATCTTAAAAAATATTTAAAATACATATATTAAAATACACTGTAAAATGTTTTTGGAAAATGTTAATCATAGATATGAATAATGTGTATAGGAACATGTTTGTAATTTATACAAAAACATATAAAGTGTATGAAAAGAATAAGATATCAAAACACGAATAGGAAAAAATGGTAATCATCTATTTGAAACATGTTACACGTATATGACAAAATGTTCCTGATGTATAATTAAAATGTACAAGGTGTATGGAAAAAAAAGTAGGCATTAGAAAATATTTCTTGAAAATATTAACCCTATATCCACAAAATGTTATATGTGTATATAAGAAATGTACAATGTGTATAAAAAGATAGGCATCAAAACATGTATTTTAAAACAATGTTATCATTTATTTGAAAAATATACCTAATGTATACCAAAATATAGACTAACCAAAAACGATCTCATCGCTGGAATTCGCTTGCCTAGCACCGATAACCTTTGACCAAAATTGTTGATAGTTGACCATCTGAAAAAAGTTCACAAAGTTAACAGGCCACCGTAACAAGGCCTGGCAAACACAATCAAAAAAGAGGTTGTGGTTTAACCTAGGCGCACCAATGGGGGACAAAAATAAGGGTACGAGACCGTATGAGCGCTCGCATGTAGCCCATGCGCCAATGGGTGGGCCCAACACATACATAGTATTTATAAAAAACAGAGTTGGTGATGATGGTGTGCCTGCCATCCTGCAAATATAAGCCGTCCGATTTATATCTGACGGATAGGAAGAAAACTATGGTAATTTTGCAAAAAGATACCCAAACCCCTATCCACATTTGCAAATAAGGTCTTTTCTCGTTCATCCTTTTCTCTCACAAGATAAACTACTCATACAAATGCATCTTGATATATCGTGCAACACATGGGCATCTTGCTAGTACATAGTAACACCGATCCCGATCTTTACCCTAGCCGCTCGAGGCGACTAGGGTTTACCTACTCTGCCGGCGTCGCCGGCGCTGAGTCCTTTGTCCCCTGTCCCCTTCACTGCCGATGACGTTCGCTCGGGCTCCCTGACCTTGGCGTTACGTTTTCGATGGCCTTGCGCGAGGGTGTCTAGGGTGTTGGTTCCGGCCCAGATGGGATGGGATGTTGTGGAGCACCAAGGCTGGTGGTTCGAGCTCGGCCTCTGGAACGGGGAAGAATACGTGGCAGCGACGAAGCGTCGTCTGGGCGTGCAGAAAGAAGTATCAAAATTGTAATTTTTTAACCTAGGCGCTCCAATGGATAATTAACACTTTTTTTAGGGTGAAACCGGGGCTCTTTATTCAACATCAAAACCTCCAGCACAATCTGCTAAGAGGCTAGTTACAAAAAAACTTCTTGTGGTATCAATCCAACACTCTGTAACATCTAAAGTGCTCGCCTGTTTCGCACAGAGATGAGCAGGGACATTGGCTGCTCTCTCGACATGCTGAATTACAAAAGACTTAAAAGAAGGAACATGCTCCCCGATTTCAGAAAAGATAGGCGCCACCACCGCACGAGAGGTGTGACGCGAGTTCCAGAGATTCACAATCTCCAAATTATCCGACTCCAAAACCACTTCCTCATAGCCCCGAAGATGCGCAAAGATAACTCCATCGCGGATGGCAAAAGCTTCAGCTATGAGCGGGTCCGTGACCCCTGGGTATGGTTTACACCATGCTGCAATAAGGTTTGATTTGGACCGAGCTACTCCCCCTGTCCCTCCCCTCCTTGCATCCATTGCAACACTTCCGTCAGTGTTTATTTTGATCCAGCCCGACTCAGGCGGGCGCCAACCATGGCCGGGCAGGATTCTAGCGTGATCTCGAGGCAGTTCAAGAACTGCTAGCGACTCCCGAACCCTCTTCAGAGACTGAATAGGATTATAAGCATTCTTGTCGTGGGTGATATTGTTCCGCGAAGTCCAAATCGTCCACATAACAGTCACCATTGTCGCTCTCTATGACTCCGAGAACATCTGATCGCACAAGATATCTCTAGACCAGGTCAAAGGGTGCAATATCGGCCTTCTGATATTCAACCATTCGGGGGTTGCATCCCAAAACTGTCTGGCATGAGAACAATCAAGCAGGGCATGCATCATGTCCTCGTCCGCGTGAAGACATATTTTGCATGTACTAACCGTAGTAATATGGCGATGTTTAAGAGTAGCTTCTGCTGGTAGAATGCCATGTAGTACCCTCCACCAGAAGACCCTGACTCTTGGGATGACTTTGAGCTTCCACAATCGAGACCACAGCTGTTTGTCAGTCAATGAAGATTCGGTAATCGTCCCCTCCTCTAGAGCAGTCTGCTCGTTCTGAGTCATTAAGGCACGATACGATGATCTTACAGTGCAGCAACCCGATTTTTCAAAAGCCCAAGCCAACGAATCATCACCCCCTCCTTGCCTCAGCGGAATGTTGAGAATGGCATCCGCATCTCGGGGTATGAAATTACCTCGAACCACATCAGCCTTCCACGACCAGTTGCTGTGGTCGATAAGATCCGACACCACATTCAGCTGATCGTTGCCAATGCTGCAAACCGGCGTCATTGATAGTGTACCAGAAATCCATTTGTCATGCCAAACGGAGATCGTAGAGCCGTCGCCTACCCGCTTTAGAAGACCGATCTGCAGGGCATCCCTCCCAGCAATTATAGCACGCTAGGTTGCAGAGGAGAAGCGAGGAGCTGTGGCCTGCATAAAATCACTAGTGGGATAATATCTTCCTTTAAGAACTCGCGCGCAGAGAGATTTTGGATTTGTCATCAGGCGCCAACCATGTTTCCCGAGGAGAGCTGTATTGAACAACTCGAGATCCCGGAACCCCATTCCACCATGCGCTTTAGGTTTCGATAGAGATTCCCATGCCTTCCAGTGCATAGATCGACGGTCAAGGGAACTACTCCACCAATATTTTGCTAAACAAGAGGCCAAACTTTTGCAAACCTTCTTTGTTAGCTTGAAACAGCTCATGCTAAACATGGGGATGGCTTGGGCAATTGCCTTGATTCACACTTTCCGTCTAGCACAAGAAATCATCTGTTCCGATCCTCCTTGGAGCTTGTTTCGAATCCTCTCCCCGATATGATCGAACGTGCCACTCGTGATCCTGCCAACTGCTGTGGGTAGACCAAGGTAGCGCTCACTGAAAGCTTTGACTGAAATATTCAGTGTTTGTTTCAGTAGCAGTTTGTCCGGAGCAGCAGTATTTGGGCTGAAATATATCGAGCTCTTCTCCTTATTAACTGCCTGGCCCGAGCCTTCTTCATAGATTCTCAAAATCTCATTTAATCTTTGGGCACTTTGCTCCTTAGCTTGCATGAAAATTAAGCTATCATCCGCAAAGAGAAGATGATTGATCCAGGGTGAGCGATAACTTACCCTTATGCCTTTATCTGCATCTTCTCCTCCGAAACGATTCAGCAATGATGTAAGCCCTTCCGCACACAGCAAGAAGAGGTACGGAGACATTGGGCATCCCTGCCGCAGGCCCCTTGACGGAGAAAAAAATGGAAGAAGCTCGCCATTGATCCGAATTGAGAATCTGACCGTGGACACACATTTTTCATGACAAGGCGAACAAAATCCACACCAAATCCAAGTTTGAGCATGATAGCTTGCAAATAATGCCATTCGACACGATCATAGGCCTTCATCATGTCTAACTTGATCGCACACACTGAGTTGCCCCCTTTTTTCCTTCTCCTCATTGCATGCACACTCTCATGTGCAATAAGAACATTATCAGTTATCAGGCGGCCGGGGACAAAAGCACTTTGTTCGGCTCCCACAATATCATCGAGATACTCACGGACACAGTTAGCAATTGCCTTGGCAGCAATCTTATACAAAACCGGACAAAGTGATATAGGTCGATATTGGGAGATTTTTTGAGGAAATTGTACCTTTGGAATGAGTGATTTCTTGAATGGGGGGGATCTGCCAACAGGAATGAATGATAATTAACACTTTTTAACCTAGGCGCTGCAATGGGGGACAAAAATAAAAGAACGAGACCGTACTAGAATACAAGAGCTCTGCGCCAATGGGCGGGCCTAGTACATGGTGCCTTAAGCACTCGTTCTTTTCTTCCTTTTTTTACAATTTTTGTTTTTGTTTTTTTCTTTTGTTTATCATTATAAATATTATACGGGACATGGGCGCTCATTCAATTTTTCCTATGCAAAATGTAAATGTGTATGGAAACATCTGATTTATAAAACAACATAGTGTATGAAAAGAATTGCATATCAAAACATGTATAGGAAAAAATGTTAATCATCTAATTAAAAAAAGTTAGATGCATATAAAAATATTTCTGATGTTTAATAAAAATTTACATGGTATATGGAAAAAGTAGGAATAAAAATATATTTTTAAATATTGACCATATATTTGAAAAATGTTAAATATGTATATAAAATGTACAATGTGTATCAAAAGGTAGACATCAAAACATGTATTTTAAAAAAGTGTTAATTATCCATTGAAAAATGTTATCCCTCTGTCCCAAAATAAGTGTCTTAATCATACTACAACTTTATACTAAAGTTAATACAAAGTTGAGACATGTATTTTGGGACAGAGGGAGTATTTGGGAAAGATAGACATCAAAACATGTATTTTAAAAAATGTTAATCATTTATTTAAAAATGTTAAACATGTATAAAAACATTTATCTAATGTGTACCAGAAATGTAGACTTTTGTCAAAAAACTCTGAAGGAAACAAAAACAATGAAAAAAATATAAATTAAACAAAAAACCTTTAAAAACCAATAAAGAAAGAAAAACAAAGAAAACCAAGAGAAAATGATGTATAACAAAGAAAGACCAAAAAACGGTGCAAAAACAAAAGAAACCCAAAGTATACATATAAAAAGAAAAACTAAAGAAAACTGACAATGAAATAAGTAAACCCAAAGGAAAACGTAAGAAAACAAAAAATGGAAAGAAAACCTCAACGAAGCAACCAGTAGCGAACAGAGGAATGGGCTAGCCCAATACTGTAATATGCAAGTAATTTTGCCAGGCGAAAACCTATGAAAGAAACAAAGAAAACCGAAGGAAAAAACCTAAACAAAAGAAAGGCGAATAAAAGCTCAGAAAAATGAAGGAAACCGATGCAAACAATGAAAAGTCGACAAAGAAAACCATAGAAAGCAAAACTTACGTGATAGCTACAGTACTGGGTCAGCCCAGTAACGCCACGCGAGAGGCGAGACTGAGTTAATTCTTGCATCACGTGAAAATAGCCATGGCGCTTATATCTTGCTTATGGCGAGTTGCAACAAGCACTCAATGCACACTTTCTACATTGGTCATGGCCCATTGAACCCGAGGGGATGAGATACCAAGAGGCCGCGCGACCACCACTGTTCTAGCCCAGTGGTGCAAGTTATGGTGGGGAAGTAAGGTGGGTGAAAGAAAAATTGCCTAGGTTGCACGGGAAATTATGGCGATGCCAAAGTATAAATGATGGATGGGCTTTTGATACATAGAATTGTTCAACCTGGCGCTGCTGGCGCGCTAAGTGTGGCGAATATTGCATGATCTGATAATGTTGAGTTTGAGGATTCCCAAGGTAGTTTATTTCCCTAACTCTGATATCCTTTGTGTTGAAGTTGGTTCACATCAAACTCAATTGTGGCACTCCTTATGTGAAGGTAAAGATATATTGCAGTTGGGGCTGATAAAGAGAATTGGAGACGGACTAGCTACAGACGCATGGCAGGAAAATTGGATTTCACCGGATTTCAGGCCAAGCCCCACATGTGCTTTATTTGTTAACCCTCATGTCTTGGTCTCAGAATTCATTTGCTCGACGACTCGATAGTGGGACATCCAGAAGCCTAAGGCCCACATGTTACTTATGGATGTGGTCATGATCAGAAAAATACCAATCAGTCATATTCCTCAGAGTGATTTTTGGGCACTGCATTACAAAAAAAATTGGCTACTTTATAGTGCGATTGGCTTATAGGATGTTGAGTAACACTAAGCTCCAAAGAGAGAGTTGGCTGTATGGGGCAACAAGTTCATCAAATACTGAAGCTGAACAAAAGAAATGGAAGCGTCTTTGGAAGGCTAATGTCCCAACAAAATTGCGTGTGTTCGCATGGTGGTTGGCTCACTCCTCGTTACACACTGGAGAGGAAAGAAATTGTAGGCACATGACGGACTTGGCGATTTCAACTATATATATGAAATGAAAGATGACACGTGGAGGCATGCTCTACTAGACTATAATATGATGAAGAGCGTATGAGCTCTCCATGATGATGATGTTGTACTACCGATTATTGACAATGAAACCCCACATGACAAGCTATGGTTCTTCGGTTCGTGTGTGTTGGAGAACGTAGTAATTTCAAAAAAATTCCTACACACACGCAAGATCATGATGATGCATAGCAACGAGAGGGAGAGTGTTGTCCACGTACCCTCGAGATCAGAACGGAAGCGCGTTATGACAACGCGGTTGATGTAGTCGTACGTCTTCACGATCCGACCGATCCAAGTACCGAACGTACGGTACCTCCGAGTTCAGCACACGTTCAGCTCGGTGACGATCCCCGGACTCCGATCCAGCAGGGTGTCGGGGATGAGTTCCGTCAGCACGATGGCGTGGTGACCATGATGATGTTTTACCGACGCAGGGCTTCGCCTAAGCACCGCAACGATATGACCGAGGTGGAATATGGTGGAGGGGGGCACCGCACACGGCTAAGAAACGATCACGAAGATCAACTTGTGTGTCTATGGGGTGCCCCCTGCCCCCGTATATAAAGGAGTGGAGGAGGGGGAGGGCCGGCCCTCTCTATGGCGAGCCCTAGGGGAGTCTACTCCCACCGGGAGTAGGATTCCCCCTTTCCTAGTAGAACTAGGAGCCCTTCCAAGTAGTAGGAGTAGGAGGGAAGGAAAGGGAAGGGAAAAGGAGAAGGAAGGAAGGGGCGCCTCCCTAGTCCATTCGGACCAGCTCATGGGGAGGTGCGCCACCCTTTGAGGCCTTTCTCTCCTTTCCCGTATGGCCCATTAAGGCCCAATACGAATTCCCGTAACTCCCGGTACTCCGAAAATACCTGAATCACTCGGAACCTTTCCGATGTCCGAATATAGTCGTCCAATATATCGATCTTTACGTCTCGACCATTTCGAGACTCCTCGTCATGTCCCCGATCTCATCCAGGACTCCGAACTCCTTCGGTACATCAAAACTCATAAACTCATAATATAACTGTCATCGAAACCTTAAGCATGCGGACCCTACGGGTTCGAGAACTATGTAGACATGACCGAGACACGTTTCCGGTCAATAACCAATAGCGTAACCTGGATGCTCATATTGGCTCCTACATATTCTACGAAGATCTTTACCGGTCAAACCGCATAACAACATACGTTGTTCCCTTTGTCATCGGTATGTTACTTGCCCGAGATTCGATCGTCGGTATCCAATACCTAGTTCAATCTCGTTACCGGCAAGTCTCTTTACTCGTTACGTAATGCATCATTCCGTAACTAACTCATTAGCTACATTGCTTGCAAGGCTTATAGTGATGTGCATTACGGAGAGGGCCCAGAGATACCTCTCCGACAATCGGAGTGACAAATCCTAATCTCGAAATACGCAAACTCAACAAGTACCTTCGGAGACACCTGTAGAGCTCCTTTATAATCACCCAGTTACATTGTGACGTTTGGTAGCACACAAAGTGTTCCTCTGGTAAAAGGGAGTTGCATAATCTCATAGTCATAGGAACATGTATAAGTCATGGAGAAAGCAATAGCAACATACTAAACGATCAAGTGCTAAGGCTAACGGAATGGGTCAAGTCAATCACATCATTCTCCTAATGATGTGATCCCGTTAATCAAATGACAACTCTTTTGTCCATGGCTAGGAAACATAATCATCTTTGATAAACGCAAGTAGAGGCATACTAGTGACACTATGTTTGTCTATGTATTCACACATGTATTATGTTTCCGGTTAATACAATTCTAGCATGAATAATAAACATTTATCATGATATAAGGAAATAAATAATAACTTTATTATTGCCTCTAGGGCATATTTCCTTCAGTCTCCCTCTTGCACTAGAGTCAATAATCTAGTTCACATCATCATGTGATTCAACACCAATATTCACATCTGTATGTGATTAACACCCATAGTTCACATCGTCATGTGACCAACACCCAAAGGGTTTACTAGAGTCAATAATCTAGTTCACATCGCTATGTGATTAACACCCAAAGAGTACTAAGGTATGATCATGTTTTGCTCGTGAGAGAAGCTTAGTCAACGAGTCTGTCACATTCAGAGCCGTATGTATTTTGCAAATATTCTATGCCTACAATGCTCTGCACGGAGCTACTCTAGCTAATTGCTCCCACTTTCAATATGTATCCAGATTGAGACTTAGAGTCATCTGGATCGGTGTAAAAAGCTTGCATCGATGTAACTCTTTATGACGGGCTCTTTTATTACCTCCATAATCGAGAAATATTTCCTTAGTCCTCACTAAGGATGTTCTTGACCAATGTCCGATGATGTACTCCTAGATCACTATTGTACTCCTTGCCAAATTCAGAGCAAGGTATACAATAGGTCCGGTACATAGCATAGCATACTTTATAGAACCTATGGTCGAGGCATAGGGAATGACTTTCATTCTCTTTTCTATTTTCTGCCGTGGTCGGGATTTGAGTCTTACTCAATTTCACACCTTTGCAACACAGGCAAGAACTTTTCTTTGACTGTTCCATTTTGAACTACTTCAAAATCTTGACAAGGTATGTACTTATTGAAAAAACTTATCAAGCGTTTTGATCTATCTCAATAGATCTTGATGCTCAATATGTAAGTAGCTTTACTGAGGTCTTTCTTTTAAAGAACTCCTTTCAAATACTCCTTTATGCTTTCCAGAAAAATTCTACATCATTTCTAATCAACAATATGTTACTCACACATATATTTATCAGAAAGGCGGTAGTGCTCCCACTCACTTTATTGTAAATACAGGCTTCACCGCAAGTCTGTATAAAACTATATGCTTTGATCAACTTATCAAAGTGTGTATTCCAACTCGAGATGCTTGCACCAGTCCATAGATGGATCATTGGAGCTTGCACATTTTGTTAGCTCCTTTAGGATTGACAAAACCTTCGGTTGCATCATATACAACTCTTCTTTAATAAATCCATTAAATAATGTAGTTTTGACATCCATTTGCCAGATTTCATAAAATGTGGCAATTGCTAACATGATTCGGACAGACTTAAGCATCGCTACAGTTGAGAAAATCTCATTGTAGTCAACACCTTGAACTTGTCGAAAACCTTTTTTGTGACAAGTCGAGCTTTGTAGATAGTAACACTACTATCAGTGTTCGTCTTCCTCTTGAAGATCCATTTATTTAACATGGCTTGCTGATCATCGAGCAAGTTAATCAAAGTCCATACTTTGTTCTCATACATGGATCCTATCTCAGATTTCATGGGCTCAAGCCATTTCACGGAATTTGGGCTCATCATCGCTTCCTCATAGTTCGTAGGTTCATCATGGTCTAGTAACATGACTTCCAGAACATGATTACCGTACCACTCTGGTGCGGATCTTACTCTGGTTGACCTACGAGGTTTCGGTAGTAACTTGATCTGAAGTTTCATGATCATCATCATTAGCTTCCTCACTAATTGGTGTATGCATCACTGGAACTGATTTCGGTGATGAACTAGTTTCCAATTCGGGAGAAGGTACAAATTACCTTATCAAGCTCTACTTTCCTCCCACTCACTTCTTTCGAGAGAAACTACTTCTCCACAAATGATCCATTCTTAGCAACGAATGTTTTGCCTTCAGATCTGTGATAGAAGGTGTACCCAACAGTTTCCTTTGGGTATTCTATGAAGACGCACTTCTCCGATTTGGGTTCGAGCTTATCAGGTTGAAAATCTTTTTCGTATAAGCATCGCAACTCCAAACTTTAAGAAACGACAGCTTAGGTTTACTGCTAAACCATGGTTCATACGGTGTCGTCTCAACGGATTTTGATGGTGCCCTATTTAAACGTGAATGCAGCTGTCTCTAATGCATAACCTCAAAACGATAGTGGTAAACCTGAAGGAAATATGCCCTAGAGGCAATAATAAAGTTATTATTTATTTCCTTATATCATGATAAATGTTTATTATTCATGCTAGAATTGTATTAACCGGAAACATAATACATGTGTGAATACATAGACAAACATATAGTCACTAGTATGCCTCTACTTGACTAGCTCATTAATCAAAGATGGTTATGTTTCCTAACCATAGACATGTGTTGTCATTTGATTAATGGTATCACATCATTAGGAGAATGATGTGATTGACATGACCCATTCCGTTAGCCTAGCACTTGATCGTTTAGTATATTGCTATTGCTTTCTTCATGACTTATACATGTTCCCGTAACTATGAGATTATGCAACTCCGCCACGGAGGAACACTTTGGTGCTACCAAATGTCACAACGAATCGGGTGATTATAAAGGAGTACTACAGGTGTCTCCAAAGGTACATGTTGGGTTGGCGATTTCGAGATTAGGTTTTGTCACTCCGATTGTCGGAGAGGTATCTCTAGGCCTTCTCGGTAATACACATCACATAAGCCTTGCAAGCATTGCAACTAATAAGTTAGTTGTGAGATGATGTATTACGGAACGAGTAAAGAGACTTGCCGGTAACGAGATTGAACTAGGTATTGGATACCGACGATCGAATCTCGGGCAAGTAACATACCGATGACAAAGGGAACAACGTATGTCGTTATGCGGTTTGACCGATAAAGATCTCCGTAGAATATGCAGGAACCAATATGGGCATCCAGGTTCCGCTATTGGTTATTGACCGAGAATAGTTCTAGGTCATGTCTACATAGTTCTCGAACCCGTAGGGTTCGCACGCTTAACGTTACGATGACAGTTTATTATGAGTTTATAAGTTTTGATGTACCGAAGTTTGTTCGGAGTCCCGGATGTGATCACGGACATGACGAGGAGTCTCGAAATGGTTGAGACATAAAGATTGATATATTGGAAGCCTATATTTGGATATCGGAATGGTTCCGGTGAAATCGGATTTCACCGAACACCGGGGTTACGGAACCTCCCGGAGGATAATGGGCCTTAGTGGGCCATGAGGGAGAAGAGGAGGGCCGGCCAGGGCAGGCCGCGCGCCCCCTCCCCCCTAGTCCGAATAGGACAAGGAGAGGAGGGACGGCGCCCCCCTTCCACTTTCCCCTCCTCCCTTTCCTTCTCCAACAAGGCAAGAGGGGGAAGTCCTACTCCCGGTGGGAGTAGGACTCCTCCAGGCGCACCCTAGGAGGGCCGGCCGCACCTCCCCCTCCCTCCTTTATATACGGGGGCAGGGGGGCACCCCATGACACACAAGTTGATCTACGTGATCGTTCCTTAGCCGTGTGCGGTGCCCCCCTCCACTATATTCCACCTTGGTTATATCGTCATGAGCTTAGGCGAAGCCCCGCGCCGGTGAAGCATCATCATCGCCACCACGCCGTCAGGTCGACGGAACTCATCCCCGACACTTTGCGGGATCGAGTCCGGGATCGCCATCGAGCTGAACGTGTGCTGAACTCGGAGGTGCCGTGCGCTCGGTACTTGGATCGGTCGGATCGTGAAGACGACGACTACATCAACCACGTTGTTATAACGCTTCGCCACGGTCTCACGAGGGTACGTGGACATACACTCTCCCCTCTGCTATGCCATCACCATGATCTTGCGTGTGCGTAGGAAATTTTTGAAATTACTACGTTCCCCAGCAAATGGCATCCGAGCCAGGTTTTATGCGTTGATGTTATATGCACGAGTAGAACACAAGTGAGTTGTGGGCGATATAAGTCATACTGCTTACCAGCATGCCATACTTTGGTTCAGCGGTATTGTGAGATGAAGCGGACCGGACCGACATTACGCAGACGCTTACGCGAGACTGGTTTCACCGCTCGAGCACTCGTTGCTTAAAGGTGACCGCGGTGTCTGTCTCTCTCACTTTAGTTGAACCGAGTGTGGCTACGCCCGGTCCTTGCGAAGGTTAAAACAGCACCAACTTGACAAACTATCATTGTGGTTTTGATGCGAGGTAAGAACGGTTCTTGCTCAGCCCGTAGCAGCCACGTAAAACTTGCAACAACAAAGTAGAGGACGCCTAACTTGTTTTTGCAGGGCATGTTGTGATGTGATATGGTCAAGATGTGATGCTACATTTTATTGTATGAGATGATCATGTTTTGTAACCGAAGTTATCGGCAATCGGCAGGAGCCATATGGTTGTCGCTTATTGTATGAAATACAACGCCATGTAATTGCTTTACTTTATCACTAAGCGGTAGCGATAGTCGAGAAGCAATAGTTGGCGAGACGACAACGATGCTACGATGGAGATCAAGGTGTCGCTACCGGTGACAATGGTGATCACGACGGTGCTTGAGATGGAGATCACAAGCACAAGATGATGATGGCCATATCATATCACTTATATTGATTGCATGTGATGTTTATCCTTTATGCATCTTATCTTGCTTTGATTGACGGTAGCATTATAAGATGATCTCTCAAAAATATCAAGAAGTGTTCTCCCGAGTATGCACCGCTGCGAAAGTTCTTCGTCCGAGACACCACGTGATGATCGAGTGTGATAGGTTCTACGCTCAAATACAACGGTGCAAAACAGTTGCACACGCGAATACTCAGGTCAAACTTGACGACCCTAGCATATACAGATATGGCCTCGAACACGGAGACCGAAAGGTCGAACGTGAATCATATAGTAGATATGATCAACATAGTGATGTTCACCATTGAAACTACTCCATCTCACGTGATGATCGGACATGGTTTAGTTGATTTGGATCACGTAATCACT
This sequence comes from Aegilops longissima, assembly GCA_021605205.1. NCBI lineage: Eukaryota > Viridiplantae > Streptophyta > Magnoliopsida > Poales > Poaceae > Aegilops > Aegilops longissima. The sequence continues at coordinate 676,691,550 of CM038682.1, read as the reverse complement.
TAGATAACTAGAGAGATGTCTATCTAAGTGGGAGTTCTTTAGTAATATGATTAATTGAACTTAAATTTATCATGAACTTAGTACCTGATAGTATTTTGCTTGTCTATGTTTACTGCAGATAGATGGCTCGTGTTGTTGTTCCGTTGAATTTTAATGCGTTCCTTGAGAAAGCAAAGTTGAAAGATGATGGTAGCAATTACACGGACTGGGTCCGTAACCTGAGGATTATCCTCATTGCTGCACAGAAGAATTATGTCCTAGAAGCACCGCTGGGTGCCAGGCCTGCTGCTGATGCAACTGACGACGTTAAGAACGTCGCGCGAGCAAAGCTGATGACTACTCGATAGTTCGATGTGCCATGCTTTACGGCTTAGAACCGGCCTTCAACGACCTTTTGAACGTCATGGAGCATATGAGATGTTCCAGAGTTGAAGTTAATATTTCAAGCAAATGCCCGGATTGAGAGATATGAAGTCTCCAATAAGTTCTATAGCTGCAAGATGGAGGAAAATAGTTCGTCGGTGAACACATACTCAAAATGTCGGGTATAATAATCACTTGATTCAACTGGAGTTAATCTTCCGATGATAGTGTCATTGATGTAATTCTTCAATCACGCCACCAAGCTACAAGAGCTTCGTGATGAACTATAATATGCAAGGGATGGACAAGTCTATTCGAGCTCTTCGCAATGCTAAAAGCATGGAGGTAGAAATCAAAAGGAGCATCAAGTGACAAGACCACCAGTTTCAAGAAAAGGGCAAAGGGAAGAAGAAGGAACTTCAAAAGAACAGCAAACAAGTTGCTGCTCAAGAGAAGAAACCCAAGTCTGGACCTAAGCCTAAACTGAGTGCTTCTCGCAAGCGATCGACATTTGAAGCGGAACTGCCCCAAGTATTTGGCGGATAAGAAGGATGGCAAGGTGAACAAAGGTATATGTGATATACATGTTATTGATGTGTACCTTACTAATACTCGCATAGTACCGGTATTTGATCTTTGGTTCATTGCTAATATTTGCAACTCAAACAGGAACTACGGATTGCGAAGATTGGCTAAGGACGAGGTGACGCGCGTGGGAAATGGTTCCAAAGTTGATGTGGTCGCGGTCGGCACGCTACCTCTACATCTACCATCGGGATTAGTTTTAGACCTAAATAATTGTTATTTGGTGCCGCGTTAAGCATGAACATTATATCTGGATCTTGTTTGATGCGAGACGGTTATTCATTTAAGTCGAGAATAATGGTTGTTCTATTTATATGAATAATATCTTTTATGGTCATGCACCCTTGAAGAGTGGTCTATTTTATTGAATCTCGATAGTAGTAATACACATATTCATAGTGTTGAAACCAAAAGATACAGAGTTGATAATGATAATGCAACTTATTTGTGGCACCGCCGTTTGGGTCATATCGTGTAAAAGCATGAAGAAACTCCATCTCGATGGACTTTTGGAATCACTTGATTATGAATCACTTGGTACTTGCGAACCGTGCCTCATGGCAAGATGACTAAAACGCCGTTCTCCGGAACTATGGAGCGAGCAAAGGATTTGTTGGAAATCATACATACTGATGTTTGTGGTCCAATGAATGTTGAGGCACGGCGGGTATCGTTATTTTCTCACCTTCACAGATGATTTGAGCAGATATGGGTATATCTACTTGATGAAACATAAGTCTGAAACATTTGAAAAGTTCAAGGAATTTCAGAGTGAAGTGGAAAATCATCGTAAGAAGAAAATAAAATTTCTACGATCTGATCGTGGAGGAGAATATTTGAGTTACGAGTTTGGTTTGCATTTGAAACAATGCGGAATAGTTTAGCAGCTCACGCCACCCGAACACCACAACGAAATGGTGTGTCCGAACGTCGAATCGTATTTTACTAGATATGGTGCGATCTATGATGTCTCTTACTGATTTACCGCTATCGCTTTGGGGTTATGCTTTAGAGACGGCCCATTCACGTTAAATAGGGCACCATCAAAATCCGTTGAAACGACACCTTATGAACTATGGTTTAGCAAGAAACCAAAGTTGTCGATCTTAAAGTTTGGGGCTGCGATGCTTATGTGAAGAAACTTCAACCAGATAAGCTCGAACCTAAATCGAGAAATGTGTCTTCATAGGATACCCAAAAGAGACTATTGGGTACACCTTCTATCACAGATCCGAGGGCAAGATTTTCGTTGCTAAATTCGGATCCTTTCTAGAAAAGAGTTTCTCTCGAAAGAAGTGAGTGGGAGGAAAGTAGAACTTGATGAGATAATCAGATCTGCTCCCTTATTGAAAATAGTTCATCACAAGAACCGGTTCTGTGACAACTACACCAATAAGTGAGGAAGCTAATGATATTGATCATGAAACTTCAGATCAAGTTTCTACTTGAACTCACGAGGTCAACTAGAGTAAGATCCGCACTGTGAGTGGTACAGTAATCCTATTCGGAAGTCATGTTACTTGACCATGGTGAACCTACAAACTATGAAGAAGCGATGGTGAGCCCAGATTCGCAAAATGGCTGGAAGCCATGAAATCTGAGATGGGATCCATGTATGAGAACAAAGTATGGACTTTGGTTGACTTGTTCGATGATCGGCAAGCCATTGAGAATAAATGGATCTTTAAGAAGAAGACCGACGCTGATGGTAATGTAATCGTCTATAAAGCTCGACTTGTTGCGAAAGGTTTTCGACAAGTTCAAGGGGTTGACTACGATGAGACTTTCTCACCCGAAGCGATGCTTAAGTCTGTCCGAATCATGTTAGCAATTGCTGCATTTTATGATTATGAAATTTGGCAAATGGATGTAAAACTGCATTCTTGAATGGATTTCTAGAAGAAGAGTTGTATATGATGCAACCAGAAGGTTTTGTTGATCCAAAAGGTGCTAACAAAGTGTGCAAGCTCCAGCGATCAATTTATGGTCAGTGCAAGCCTCTCGGAGTTGGAATAAACGCTTTGATAGTGTGATCAAAGCATATGGTTTTATCTGAGACTTTTGGAGAAGCCTGTATTTACAAGAAAGTGAGTGGGAGCTCAGAGCATTTCGATATTATATGTGGACGACATATTATTGATTGGAAATGATATATAATTTCTGGATAGCATAAAAGATACTTGAATAAAAGTTTTTCAATGAAAGACCTCGGTGAAGCTGCTTACATATTGGGCATCAAGATCTATAGAGATAGATCAAGACGCTTAATTGGACTTTCACAAAGCACATACCTTGATAAAGTTTTGAAAAAGTTCAAAATGGATCAGGCAAAGAAAGGTTTTTACCAGTATTACAAGGTGTGAAATTGAGTCGACTCAATGCCCGACCACAGCAGAAGATAGAGAGAAAATGAAAGATGTTCCTATGCTTCAGCCATAGGCTCTATCATGTATGCAATGCTGTGTACCAGACTGACGTAAGCTTAGCAATAATCTTGGCAGGAAGGTACCAAAGTAATCCAGAGTGGATCATGGACAGCGGTCAAGAACATCTGAAATACCGAAAAGGACTAAGGATATGTTTCTCGTATATGGAGGTGACAAAGAGCTAGTCGTAAATGGTTACGTCGATGTAAGCTTTGACACTGATCCGGACGATTCTAAATCGCAAACCGGATCGTGTTTTTATTAAACGGTGGAGCTGTCGGTTGGTGCAGTTCTAAACAAAGCGTCGTGGCGGGATCTACATGTGAAGCGGAGTACATAGCTGCTTCGAAGCAGCAAATGAAGGAGTCTGGATGAAAGAGTTCATTTCCGATCTAGGTGTCATACCTAGTGCATCGGGACCAATGAAGATCTTCGTGACAATCTTGGTGCAATTGCCTTGGCAAAGGAATCCAGATTTCACAAGAGGACCAAGCATATCAAGAGACGCTTCAATTCCATTCGGGACCAAGTCCAAGTGGGAGACATAGAGATTTGCAAGATACATACGGATCTGAATGTTGCAGACCGTTGACTAAGCCTCTTCCACGAGCAAAACATGATCAGCACCAAGACTCCATGGGTGTTAGAATCATTCTTGTGTAATCTAGATTATTGACTCTAGTGCAAGTGGGAGACTGAAGGAAATATGCCCTAGAGGCAATAATAAAGCTATTATTTATTTCCTTATATCATGATAAATGTTTATTATTCATGCTAGAATTGTATTAACCGGAAACATAATACATGTGTGAATACATAGACAAACATATAGTCACTAGTATGCCTCTACTTGACTAGCTCATTAATCAAAGATGGTTATGTTTCCTAACCATAGACATGTGTTGTGATTTGATTAATGGGATCACATCATTAGGAGAATGATGGGATTGACATGACCCATTCCGTTAGCCTAACACTTGATCGTTTAGTATATTGCTATTGCTTTCTTCATGACTTATACATGTTCCTGTAACTATGAGATTATGCAACTCCGTTTACGGAGGAACACTTTGGTGCTATCAAACGTCACAACGAATCGGGTGATTATAAAGGAGTACTACAGGTGTCTCCAAAGGTACATGTTGGGTTGGCGATTTGAGATTAGGTTTTGTCACTCCGATTGTCGGAGAGGTATCTCTAGGCCTTCTCGGTAATACACATCACATAAGCCTTGCAAGCATTGCAACTAATAAGTTAGTTGTGAGATGATGTATTACGGAACGAGTAAAGAGACTTGCCGGTAACGAGATTGAACTAGGTATTGGATACCGACGATCAAATCTCGGGCAAGTAACATACCGATGACAAAGGGAACAACGTATGTCGTTATGCGGTTTGACCGATAAAGATCTTCGTATAATATGTAGGAACCAATATGGGCATCCAGGTTCCGCTATTGGTTATTGACCGAGAATAGTTCTAGGTCATGTCTACATAGTTCTCGAACCCGTAGGGTCCGCACGCTTAACGTTACGATGACAGTTTATTATGAGTTTATAAGTTTTGATGTACCGAAGTTTGTTCGAAGTCCCGGATGTGACCACGGACATGACGAGGAGTCTCGAAATGGTCGAGACATAAAGATTGATATATTGGAAGCCTATATTTGGATATCGGAATGGTTCCAGGTGAAATCGGGATTTCACCGGAACACCGGGGGGTTACCGGAACCCTCCCGGAGGATAATGGGCCTTAGTGGGCCATGAGGGAGAAGAGGAGGGCCGGCCAGGGCAGGCCGCGCGCCCCCCCCTAGTCCGAATAGGACAAGGAGAGGGGGGGGGGGCGGCGCCCCCCTTCCTCTTTCCCCTCCCCCCTTTCCTTCTCCAACAAGGCAAGAGGGGGGAGTCCTACTCCCGGTGGGAGTAGGACTCCTCCAGGCGCACCCTAGGAGGGCCGGCCGCACCTCCCCCTCCCTCCTTTATATACGGGGGCAGGGGGCACCCCATGACACACAAGTTGATCTACGGATCGTTCCTTAGCCGTGTGCGGTGCCCCCCTCCACCATATTCCACCTCGGTTATATCGTCATGAGCTTAGGCGAAGCCTGCGCCGGTGAAGCATCATCATCGTCACCATGCCGTCAGGTCTTGTGGAACTCATCCCGACACTTTGCTGGATCGAGTCCGGGATCGCCATCGAGCTGAACGTGTGCTGAACTCGGAGGTGCCGTGCGTTCGGTACTTGGATCGGTCGGATCGTGAAGACGCGTCGACTACATCAACCGCGTTGTTATAACGCTTCCGCTTACGGTCTACGAGGGTACGTGGACATACACTCTCCCCTCTCTTTGCTATGCCATCACCATGATCTTGCGTGTGCGTAGGAAATTTTTTGAAATTACTACGTTCCCCAACAAAACCGATAAGAGACATCATAGATCGCACCATATCTAGTAAAGTACGATTACGACATTCGGACACACCATTACATTGTGGTGTTCCAGGTGGCGTGAGTTGCGAAATTATTTCACATTGTTTCAAATGAAGACCAAACTCGTAACTCAAATATTCATCTCCATGATCAGATCGTAGAAACTTTATTTTTCTTGTTACGATGATTTTCCACTTCACTCTGAAATTCTTTGAACTTTTCAAATGTTTCAGACTTATGTTTCATCAAGTAGATATACCCATATCTGCTCAAATCATCTGTGAAGGTCAGAAAATAACGATACACGCCGCGAGCCTTAACACTCATCGGATCGCATACATCGGTATGTATTATTTCCAATAAGTCAGTAGCTCGTTCCATTGTTCCGGGGAACGGAGTTTTAGTCATCTTGCCCAAAAGGCACGGTTCGCAAGCATCAAATGATTCATAACCAAGTGATTCCGAAGATCCATCTTTATGGAGTTTCTTCATGCGCTTTACATCGATATGACCAAAACAGCAGTGCCACAAATAAGTTGCACTATCATTATTAACTTTGCATCTTTTGGCATCAATATTATGAATATGTGTATCACTACGATCGAGATCCAACAAACTATTTTCATTGGGTGTATGACCATTTGAAGGTTTTATTCATGTAAACAGAACAACAATTATTCTCTAACTTTAAATGAATAACCGAATTGCAATAAACATGATCAAATCATATTCATGCTCAACGCAAATGCCAAATAACATTTATTTAGGTTTAACACTAATCCCGAAAGTATAGGGAGTGTGCGATGATGATCATATCAATCTTGGAACTACTTCCAACACTCATCGTCACTTCCCCTTCAACTAGTCTCTGTTTATTCTGTAACTCCTGTTTCGAGTTACTAATCTTAGCAACCGAACAAGTATCAAATACTCAGGGGCTACTATAAACACTAGTAAGGCACACATCAATAACCTGTATATCAAATATACCCTTGTTCACTTTGCCATCCTTCTTATCCACCAAATATTCAGGGCATTTCCGCTTCGGTGACCATTTCCTTTGCGAGTGTAAGCACTCGGTTTCAGGCTTTGGTCCAGCTTTGGTCTTCTTCATGGGAGTGACAACTTGTTTGCCATTCTACTTGAAGTTTCCTTTCTTTCCTTTGCCTTTTCTTGAAACTAGTGGTCTTGTCAATCATCAACACTTGATGCTCTTTCTTGATTTCTACCTTCGTCGATTTCAACATCACGAAGAGCTCGGGAATCGTTTTCGTCATCCCTTGCATACTATAGTTCATCACGAAGTTCTAGTAACTTAGTGATGGTGACTAGAGAATTCTGTCAATCACTATCTTATCGGAAGATTAACTCCCACTTGATTCAAGCGATTGAAGTACCTGGACAATCTGAGCACATGCTCACTAGTTGAGCGATTCTCCTCCATCTTTTAGCTATAGAACTTGTTGGAGACTTCATATCTCTCAACTCGGTATTTGCTTGAAATATTAACTTCAATTCGTGGAACATCTCATATGATCCATGACGTTCAAAACGCCTTTGAAGTCCCGATTCTAAGCCGTTAAACATGGTGCACTAAACTATCAAGTAGTCATCATATTGAGCTAGCCAAACGCTCATAACGCCCGCATCGCTCCTGCAATAGGTCATCACCTAGCGGTGCATCAAGGACATAATTCTTTCGTGCAGCAATGAGGATAAACCTCGATCACGGATCCAATCCGCATCATTGCTACTAACATCTTTCAATACAATTTTTTCTAGGGACATATCAAAATAAACATATAAAAGCAACAACGCGAGCTATTGATCTACAACATAATTTGCAAAATATTACCAGGACTAAGTTTATGATAAATTTAAGTTCAATTAATCATATTACTTAAGAACTCCCACTTAGACAGACATCTCTCTAGTCATCTAAGTGATCACGTGATCCAAATCAACTAAACCATAACCGATCATCACGTGAGATGGAGTAGTTTTCAATGGTGAACATCACTATGTTGATCATATCTACTATATGATTCACGCTCGACCTTTCGGTCTCCGTGTTCCGAGACCATATCTGCATATGCTAGACTCGTCAAGTTTAACCTGAGTATTCCGCGTGTGCAAAACTGGCTTGCACCCGTTGTAGATGAACGTAGAGCTTATCACACCCGATCATCACGTGGTGTCTGGGCACGACGAACTTTCGCAACGGTGCATACTCAGGGAGATCACTTCTTGATAATTAGTGAGAGATCATCTTAAAATTCTACCGTTAATCAAAGCAAGATAAGATGCATAAAGGATAAACATCACATGCAATCAATATAAGTGATATGATATGGCCATCATCATCTTGTGCTTGTGATCTCCATCTCCAAAGCACCGTCATGATCACCATCGTCACCGGCGCGCCACCTTGATCTCCATCGTAGCATCGTTGTCGTCTCGCCAACTATTGCTTCTACGACTATCGCTACCGCTTAGTGATAAAGTAAAGCAATTACAGGGCGTTTGCATTTCATACAATAAAGCGACAACCTTATGGCTCCTGCTAGTTACCGATAACTCGGTTACAAAACATGATCATCTCATACAATAAAATATAGCATCACGTCTTGACCATATCACATCACAACATGCCCTGCAAAAACAAGTTAGACGTCCTCTACTTTGTTGTTGCAAGTTTTACGTGGCTGCTACGGGCTGAGCAAGAACCGTTCTTACCTACGCATCAAAACCACAACGATAGTTCGTCAAGTTAGTGATGTTTTAACCTTCGCAAGGACCGGGCGTAGCCACACTCGGTTCAACTAAAGTTGGAGAAACTGACACCCGCATGCCACCTGTGTGCAAAGCACGTCGGTAGAACCAGTCTCGCGTAAGCGTACGCGTAATGTCGGTTCGGGCCGCTTCATCCAACAATACCGCCGAACCAAAGTATGACATGCTGGTAAGCAGTATGACTTGTATCGCCCACAACTCACTTGTGTTCTACTCGTGCATATAACATCAACGCATAAAACCTGGCTCGGATACCACTCTTGGGGAACGTAGTAATTTCAAAAAAATTCCTACGCACACGCAAGATCATGGTGATGCATAGCAACGAGAGGGGAGAGTGTTGTCCATGTACCCTCGTAGACCGTAAGCGGAAGCGTTATGACAACACGGTTGATGTAGTCGTACGTCTTCACGATCCGACCGATCCAAGTACCGAACATACGGTACCTCCGATTTCAGCACACGTTCAGCTCGATGACGATCCCCGGACTCCAATCCAGCAGGGTGTCGGGGATGAGTTCCGTCAGCACGACGGCGTGGTGACGATGATGATGTTCTACCGACGCAGGGCTTCGCCTAAGCACCGCAACGATATGACCGAGGTGGAATATGATGGAGGGGGGCACCGCACACGGCTAAGAAACGATCACGAAGATCAACTTGTGTGTCTATGGGATGCCCCTTGCCCCCGTATATAAAGGAGTGGAGGAGGGGGAGGGCCGGCCCTCTCTATGGCGCGCACTAGGGGAGTCCTACTCCCACCGGGAGTAGGATTCCCCCTTTCCTAGTAGAACTAGGAGCCCTTCCAAGTAGTAGAAGTAGGAGGGAAGGAAAGGGAAGGGAAAATGAGAAGGAAGGAAGGGGGCGCCCCCCCTCCCTAGTCCAATTCGGACCAGCTCATGGGTAGGGGTGCGGCCACCCTTTGAGGCCTTTCTCTCCTTTCCCGTATGGCCCATTAAGGCCCAATACGAATTCCCGTAACTCCCCGGTACTCCCGAAAATACCCGAATCACTCGGAACCTTTCCGATGTCCGAATATAGTCGTCCAATATATCGATCTTTACGTCTCGACCATTTCAAGACTCCTCGTCATGTCCCCGATCTCATCCGAGACTCTGAACTCCTTCGGTACATCAAAACTCATAAACTCATAATATAACTGTCACCGAAACCTTAAGCGTGCGGACCCTACGGGTTCGAGAACTATGTAGACATGACCGAGACACGTTTCCGGTCAATAACCAATAGCGGAACCTGGATGCTCATATTGGCTCCTACATATTCTACGAAGATCTTTATCGGTCAAACCGCATAACAACATACGTTGTTCCCTTTGTTATCGGTATGTTACTTGCCCGAGATTCGATCGTCGGTATCCAATACCTAGTTCAATCTCGTTACCGGCAAGTCTCTTTACTCGTTACGTAATGCATCATTCCGTAACTAACTCATTAGCTACATTGCTTGCAAGGCTTATAGTGATGTGCATTACCGAGAGGGCCCAGAGATACCTCTTCGACAATCGGAGTGACAAATCCTAATCTCGAAATACGCCAACTCAACAAGTACCTTCGGAGACACCTGTAGAGCTCATTTATAATCACCCAGTTACGTTGTGACGTTTGGTAGCACACAAAGTGTTCCTCCGGTAAACGGGAGTTGCATAATCTCATAGTCATAGGAACATGTATAAGTCATGAAGAAAGCAATAGCAACATACTAAACGATCAAGTGCTAAGGCTAACGGAATGGGTCAAGTCAATCACATCATTCTCCTAATGATGTGATCGCGTTAATCAAATGACAACTCTTTTTTCCATGGCTAGGAAACATAATCATCTTTGATAAACGAGCTAGTCAAGTAGAGGCATACTAGTGACACTATGTTTGTCTATGTATTCACACATGTATTATGTTTCCGGTTAATACAATTCTAGCATGAATAATAAACATTTATCATGATATAAGGAAATAAATAATAACTTTATTATTGCCTCTAGGGCATATTTCCTTCAGTGTGACACTCTGAGTAATTGTCAGTTAGTGGAGATCGTGATAACACTATCAGTAATTTGGTGGGAAGGTTGTTAAGCTATCCATGAGCAAGAATTTTTGGGCCCGTTGTCGACGCATTTAGTTTGTTCATCCGCCGATATATTGAAGAGTTGGAGGCTTGTGATCATATGTCAAGCACGCTGAGTATGGCTCGGGTATGGGTGAGGACAAAGGCCAAATGGATCATGTCGTCCAGTGAAGAATCAAAGCTAAATTCAGATGGTGTGGTTGCAAAACAATCTAACAGGGGTGATGTTGGAGTGGTCTGTCGTGGTGATACATGACATTTCCAGGTTGCATTTACAGTGGTGTTTGAAGGAGTAATAGATCCATTGACCCTCAAAGCTAATGCCTATAGGGAAGCAGTGGCCCTGGCTGAAGACCTGCATTTACAAAGAGTACTTATTGCATCCGGCTGTCTAAGAGTCGTCAACAAGTTGCAGGTTTCACTCTTCCTGAGTCCATATTGTATGGTTGTAAAAGATATCAAGGCACATGCGAGCAATTCTCAAGCTTGTACTTTCTCTTTTTAGCAGCATGAGTGCAATGGGGAAGTACATAGAATAGCTAAAATGGCCACTTCAATAGGAGTGGATAGGCATCTCTACCTTACTAATCCACCAGATCATTTTATGTATCCCTGTAAACATTGATCTTGAATAAAAGAAATGTTGTTCCACTAAAAAAACCTGGTCGTGCAGGTGAGATGGTGGAAGGAGGTTGCAGACTAGGACAAAGGGGACGATGCGGGTGTAGCACGATGCGATTCCCACAGGCCAAAGGTCAAGGTGGATGTGAGGCCGCATACACGACAGTGGCGAGATAATAGAGGGAATCTAGGAGGGAGATGGCGCAGATGGGATCACGAGTGTGAGGGACTTAGTTTAGGGTTATATAAAGAAGAAGCAATGTTTCAGGTTCTGCCCAAATCTATCACCAGTCCACAAGTGGAATCATCAGCGGAAATGCTACATCTGCTAATGACTCACTTATGTCGGACCACCAGTAGATATCACCTGTCAGCTGTATGGGCCGTCTGGCCGTGGGTGTACAACGTCTATGACGTTTGCGGATGTCAACCCGTCAGTGAGTTTACCCTTGTTGTCCAGGTTTGAAGATCCTATGACTACACGAGTTCATGCACTACTAGGGAAAACCCTATACACAGAATCTTAGCAGCAGCGCGGCTCAAAAATGAGCGTTGCTGCTAATTAGCAGTAGCACGGGTGTGGAAAACTCTCTACTGACAAGTGTTTAGCAGTAGCGCGCTCGGTGTAACCCGCGCTGCTACAAATATCAACCGACAGTGCCCACCGAACTCCATTTAGGAGCAGCGCGGTGCCGCGAGCCGCGCTACTGCTATAGTTGTAGTAGTAGCGCGGTTTTTCTGAGGTCGCTGCTGCTAATTTTCAAATTGGGCACACTTTTGGTCCCGTTAGCGATGGCGCTTGTGCGAAGCGCTGCTGCTACTTTCTTAGCAGCATCGCGTTTCGCCCCAGCGCCATCGCTAATCCGCACCAACCCACCACCTTTTCCCCACCCGTCCTCCCCTCCCCCTCTCTTCCCTTTCCCCTACCCCACATCCTCCCTCTCACTCTTCTTCTTGCTCAATACTTCTCCCCATTACTCTTCCTCTTCTACCTGCCTTTCTCTCTCTTCATTACTCCTACCTAACTACACCACCTCCATTAATGCATCTCCTTTCTCTTCTTCCTTCCCCCTCCACTAGTTGAAGTTGTCTCCTCCCAAATTAGGTAGCTAGGTAGATGTAGCATTTAGTTAAGTGACCTATTTGCCCCTAACTAGATCTATCTTTGTCAAGAAGAACTTTGTGCACTTTTGATCTCCCTACATCATCATCTCCACCGTGTGCTCGATCTCGAGATAGAGGTGATTAAAATTTCATGCTTTTGCAAAATGGAAATATGTTTATGTGTGTGTGATATTTTTGTGGAAATTGTGTGTGTGGCATGAGTTGACGCCAAATTGTGCTTTTGAGTTGCCTATGTTTTGCCGAAATGTCGATTTATTTCCGTTTCGGCGAATTCCGGGCAAACTCTAGATCTATATATGTCATATTTTTAAGGAAGGTCATGCCGAATTTTTGTATGATTTTGATGCATGCACGCATTTTTATAATAAATTTGTTTATTATTACCGTGCAGAGTTGACGATGGTCCGTGAAACGATGGTGGACAGGTGGTTGCAGTCGGCGGTGCAGGACATGAAAGAAAATAACCGGACAGAGGTTTTATGTCCGTGTCGAAAATGCAAAGGAATAGTTTGGCTCGACCCCCATGACGATGGTCGTGTCGAAGCGCACCTGCTCATGACTGGTTTCATGGATGGCTATACTTGGTGGATAATTGAAGATGAGGATGACGATGTTGAGGATGCCGACGGGGCAGGCAATGATGACACGCGGCAAGACAAAGAGATGATCGATAATGGCGGCGGCGAAGAGGCCGGACATGGCGGCGGAGAAGGGTTCGGACATGGTGGAGGAGAAGGGGCCGGACATGGCGGCGGAGAGAACGACATGGAATCCACGCAGCAGAGTTCGTCGGTACTAAGTTCAATCGTGCGGGACCCTCATGTTCAAGCATTGCTTCGCAAGGAGACGAATCTTGAGAGAGCTGCTTCTAGAGAGGAGGCTAAGCTGGAGCAACCTGGTGGTAGACTCGAACACTCCATTGTATGATGGTTGCAATCTGAGGTGACCCCCTTGAGTTTCACGCCCAACTCCACAAGACGAAGGCTAAAACAAATGGACCGACACTAGCCTCGATGAGCATCTCAAGTACCTAAAGGATGTTCTTCCCGCGGGTAATCTATGTCCTACTAGTGTTGATGAGGCCAAGAAGATCGTGTGCCCTCTTGATCTGCCACATGTTGGATACCATGCATGCATCAACGATTACATAATTTATCGGAAAGAGCACGCGGAAAAAACAAGCTATCCGGTGTGCAATGCTTCTCGATACAAGAAGGCCGGAAAGAAATGTCCGCAGAAAGTTGTATGGTACTTACCGATCACTCCTCGTCTCCAGAGGTATTTTTTAGATCCCAAGGAAGCAAAGCTAATGCGCTGGCACGCGGAGAGGAAGAAGCCCGACGATGGAGATGATCCGAAGCTGAGACACGTCAAGGATGGAAGCCAGTGGAGAGCATTGAACAACTTCTATCGGTATTTTGAATGTGATGCAAGGAACATCGTGCTCGGCGCGTGTACCGATGGCATGAATCCATTTGGCAACCAGAACACCAACCATAGCAAATGGCCCGTGTTTGTATGGATGTACAACCTCCCCCCTGGTTGTGCATGAAATCAAAGTACATTCACATGAGCATGCTTATTCAAGGGCCGAAACAACCAGGGAATAATATTAATTTGTATCTGGGGCTACTTCAAGAGGAGTTAGACACGTTATGGAAAACACCAGCCAAGACATGGGACACCAGCAAACGATTTTATGGAAGGGTCGAGGAGATCTGGGAGCTTGACTACTCTGGACTGCACAACACGACGATGTTCCGTGTCAGATGGGCTAAGAATGTCGAAAGAGAAAACCGGGTTTTCAGTACCATGACTATACCCGACGCCAAGAGCGCTACCGTGAACGCTATCGCAAAAAACGAGCCATGGGTACACGCTAAGCACGTGACACAATGCTTCTTCATAACCGACCCATACAATCCCAGTCGTGTTGTCGTGAGGAGAGGCAAAAGGAACATCATTGGAATGGATGGAGTCGCCAACGAGGAAGACTATGATCAGTACGGCAACCCAATGAGGGAAGATGACGATGATGATGAAGTATACATCAAAAGAAGAATCAATACTACATTACCTAAGAAAAATCTTACTCCATGGAAAAGGCAAAGTCACAATGAGGGGCTCAATTATTCTTGACGAACAAGAAGGGAAAGAAGCTGACTCAAAACGAAAACGTCGCCAATGAGGAACCGTATGTTATCGGTCAAATGATGTATATATATATATATATATATATATATATATATATATATATATATATATATATATATATATATATATATATATATATATATATATATTCCTATTTTGTATACACACTTAGCCATTATTATGCATGGGTCCAATGATGTAATATATATGTTCCTATTTTGTATACATATTTAACCGTCAAATGATTCAATATATATCGCCTTCCCTTCGTTCACTGCTCTCGGAAATAAAAGTGGGAGAAAATAAAGGAAAAGAAAAGGAAAACTGGCAGTAGCGATTTCCTTATAAAACCGCTTCTGATCAAGCTAGCGAGAGCGATTTCTTATAAAACCGCTACAGCTAGTTAAGGTAGTAGCAGCTGCGTTTGGTCTAAACCGCTACAGCTAGTGAAGGTAGTAGCAACGCTTTTGTCTAAACGCCATCGCTACGCCCACTTAACCCAAAATTCTCACTCTCCTGCTTCATCCGCCTCTTTTCCCCCAAATCCACACTCTCTTCCCCGTCGCACCGCGCTTGGCCTTCGCCCCGACCAGCCCTCGCCCCGACCCGGCCCTCGCCCTCGACCCGACCCTCGCCCCCGACCCGTCGGCCCTCGCCTCCCTCCTCTGCTTCCTCCCTTCCCAACCTCGGCTGTCGTCGGGCCTGCCTCCTCGCCCCTGCACCCTCTGTAAACCCCCCCTCGCTCTCTCTGCTAGCTAGGGTTCTTCGGTTAATTTACTTAGGTTTTAGTTAGGGCAGCAGGTTAATTAGGTTATCTATTTAGTTATGAATTTAGCTAGGTTTTAAAATAGGACAGAAATTTAGGGTTAAGCAATTGTAGTTAAAAGAAAAGGTAGCATTTAAGCAATTGTCCAAATCAACATCCCTTGTTAAAGCAAATTTAGGTACGCTAAATTTATATGCAAATTTGAACTGGACATGTGATATGTGGATATGTCATGTTTTGGACATGTCATGTTTGGAATTTGAACATGTCATTTGGACATCTGATGTTTTGGTTCAATTTTGGTAAATGATCCGAGTGGCCTATGTTACGCCGGAATGTTGATTCATTTCCGTTCCGGTGAATTTCAGGCGCTCGATATGTCCATTTTTTAGCAAAGGTCATGCCGAAATTTGTCGTGAATAAAGGCATGATTTGTGCTACATAGTTGGCATATCGAGTGCTGGCACATAGATTTCTTTTTTATGTCATTTCTCATTTATTCATACTTTTAGAAATAAATGAGGACACTTAATCATAGGAAACATGTCGAACAACGAAGAAACTGGGCCTTCTGACCAAGATGCAGACGAGATGGATTATGAGGGTGAACAAGAGTACCTCGACTATTTGACTGCTAAGCAAGGTTTGCATGTCGGCCTCGATGATGGTACTGACGCCGACATCGACACCAATGGCGCCGACACCGATGGCGGCGCCGAGACCGGTGGCGAAGGTACCGGCGGGGAAGATACCGGCGGGGAAGGTACCGACGCCGATGCCGCTACCGAAAAGAGGAAGCATAAGAAGCAGAGGATACGAAAACCTAACAAACTAGGGATTGGATGACTTGTGATCACAAAGATGGCACCTGGCAAGTTTGAGCCATTAGAGCCGGAAGAACCTCGCAAGTGCTATGGGAACCAAGTAGGATGCATCCTACGGGAATGTGCGAGCATCAACGACAATGACTTAAGGAGTAAAGAACATTTGACACAGTTGCTCCTAACGAAGTTGCACAAGAGATTCAAGTTCCCCGACTGGGATGATAACATAGAACAACCGTGGGATGATCTGAAGATGAAAAAGATTAACAATCACGCCATGGGCATGTTCAGCAATGATTTGGCCTCGTGGAAAGGGAGGGTGAAATGAGCTATTGAGGCTGAGGAACCCCTGTCCAAGATTCTGGAGGAAAATCCGACACTTACGGAAGAGGAGTTCGAAAAGTTCAAGGACACTTGCACTACCGAGGCAGCCAAGGCTAAGGCTGCGAAATTCAAGAGCCTTCAGCAAAGGAACACGGGGAAGCATTGCTTGGAAGCCGTGGCTACCTCGATAAAAGGCCCATATGGGATAAGGAGGACGCGAAACGTGAAGCCGCGGGTCTCCCAGACCCCTTCGCGAAGTTCACCAACCCCTTGGAGCGTGACTTCATCAGGGCCCGCTACAAGTGGGACAAGGAGAAAAGGTTTTTACGGACCAGATCACGAGGAAATTGATTAGACTATGGAGAAGCAACACCAGCTTGCGCCGAAAGCCCTACTTCTCGATGAGGCCCAAGTGGGACACCCTCTCAACCGGCCTTGAGCGAACTTAAGGGACTCCCTTTGGGCCAGCGGCCACAATATGGTCGTGTGCACGGCGCTGGAGACGGCGCCACATGGAAGGTGTTTACAACGAGGGCCGGAGGCCCGAAGCGAAAAAGAAGTTTAGTCAGCGGACATCGACGCCGAAGGTGAAGCTGCGGTCGAGAAAAAAGCAGCCGAGGACGCGAAAAAACAGCCGAGGACAAATATGAGTTGCTACAAAGAGCAGTCAATGCAGCTATAACTGCTGCGAAATGATTCGCTACTAACTTGGTTCCATTATCATCAAGCGGACGAAGGAAAATCAGACAAGGCGGTACATGATTTCGTTGCCCAGTTTCACCGGGAGCAACTCCATGAACAACAACACCATCGCACCATCACTTGCTCATGCAACAGGGCCTCCTCTTGCCACTCCCGCTCATAGCAGCTCGTCCTCAGTCTCTGGCGCGCTAGGTGGGCCTTCGTCTTTGGCTGAGCTCGACGCCGTCACGGTAATTACATGTCGCACCAACATATATATATATATATATATATATATATATATATATATATATATATATATATATATATATATATATAATATTCCATTTTGTTGCCTTTCGGATGTTTTACGCCACATGCATATGTGTTTGCCGTGCACCATACTCTACTTGATCAAAGGCCAGAAGGTGGACGTGGGAAAGGGGGTGATAATGGACCCCTTGCAACCCACGTTCCACAACCAGCCGATCTCGCTGGGCACTACAGGTTAGCTTGTCCGTGTGAAATCGGGCACGAGGATTTGCCTCCTCCAGTACAGCATGTGGGAGAGGACGACGAGACCCCGCCGCGGATTGGAAGCTGCAAGGGTTGGGTGCTGCTATGGCCGAAGAATCTTATTCCTCTGGAGCCGGCCGAGAGCACACCAATAACCACACATCAACAAGCATGTGCGGAGACCACCACCCCACCTACGCAATTACCAGCTCTCAGAGTGCCGGGTGAGGCGGCGGACGACATGATGAAGGGGGTGCAATAGTACTGGCTGATGTAATTTGTCCTGTAGAACAAAGAATGGATGATGAGAAAAAGGTCGACCCTATGGGTTTCCTCAATACAAACGCGTATGACTGTGACATAGATATGATGAGTCAACCATATGACGAATCGGGCTATCAGCTTGCTAATGAGGATATGGATGATATGCCCGGACAGGAAGGTCGTAGCAGGGTTTGCAAAAAGTCTCTTGTAACGCCCCCGATGCGGCTATATCTCCCACGTGTCGAGGCACGACTTAGAGGCATAACCGCATTGAAAGCAACGTCGCAAGTGAGGTAATCTTCACACAACCCAGGTAATAATTAAGGGAAAAGGTACATAGTTGGCTTACAGTCGCCACTTCACTCAGTACATAAATAAACATTCATCATTCAGAGTACACTCAAGGTCCGACTACGGAACCAAAATAAAAGAAGATACCCCAAATGCTAACACAGATCCCCGAATCGTCCCAACTGGGCACCACTACTGATCATCTGGAAAAGACACATAATAACGACCACGTTCCTCGTCGAACTCCCACTTGAGCTCGGTTGAATCACCTGACCGCCTCATCGGAACCTGCAACTGTTTTGGAAGTATCTGTGAGTCACGGGGACTCAGCAATCTCACACCCGCGAGATCAAGACTATTTAAGCTTATAGGAAGGACATAGTAGTAAAGTGGAGCTGCAGCAAGCGACTAGCATATATGGTGGCTACATCGCAAAAGAGAGCGAGAAGAGAAGCAAAGCACGGTCGTGAAACTAGTAGTGATCAAGAAGTGATCCTGAACTACTTACGTCAGACATAACTCCAACACCGTGTTCACTTCCCGGACTCCGCCGAGAAGAGACCATCACGGTAACACACGCGGTTGATGTGTATTTTATTTGAGGTCAACTTTGGGTTTTCTACAACCGGACATTAACAAATTCCCATCTGCCTCATAACCGCGGGCACGGCTTTCGAAAGATATTACCCTGCAGGGGTGTCCCAACTTAGCCCATTATAAGCTCTCACGGTCAACGAAGGATATTCCTTCTACCGGGAAGACCCGATCAATCTCGGAATCCCGGACTACAAGACATTTCGACAGCAATAAAACAAGACCAGCAAAGCCACCCGAATGTGCCGACAAATCCCGATAGGAGCTGCACATATCTCGTTCTCAGGGCACACCGGATAAGCGAAGCGTCTGAACCGACGTAATCCATGTTGCCAAGGAATGGTCCCATACGGTGCTCTAGTTTGGACCAACGCTCGAAGGAGCACGGCCGGGGTTTAAAATAAGATGACCCTCGGGCTCGCGAAAACCGGGGAAAAGGCTTAGGTGGCAAATGGTAAAACCAAAGTTGGGCCTTGCTGGGCGAGTCTTATTCAAAGCGAACTGTCAAGGGGGTCCCATAAATCACCCAACCGTGTAAGGAGCATAAAAATCAAGGAACATAACACCGGTATGACGGAAACTAGGGTGGCAAGAGTGGAACAAAACACCAGGCATAAGGCCGAGCCTTCCACCCTTTACCAAGTATATAGATGTATTAATTATAGCAGATATATATTGTGATATCCCCAACAAGTAATCATGTTCCCAAAGAGGAACAACATCTCCATGTTCCAACAAGGAACAAACTTCAGCTTCACCTGCAACTAGCAACGCTATAAGAGGGCTGAGCAAAGCGGTAACATATCCAATCAACGGTTTGCTAGGAAAAGATGGTTAGAGGCTGACATGGCAATATGGGTGGCATGATATAGCAAGTGGTAGGCATCGCAGCATAGGCATAGCAAAAGAGCGAGCAACTAGCATAGCAAAGATAGAAGTGATTTCGAGGGTATGGTCATCTTGCCTGCAATGTTCTCAGAGTTGTCGAAAACTTGATCCTCGAAAGCGTTCTCAACAGGTTCCTCGTTCACGTACTCGTCTCCCGACTCTACCCAAAACAACAACACAAAGAAAGGAACCACAATAAATCACGGTGCAATGCACAATCAACATGATGCAAAACATGGCATGATATGCATGATGAGATATGCAATGCTTATGTGCGCTCCGGAAGGTAAATGATGAACCAGGCATCAACTTGGCAAACCAAGCATGCCACTGGAAAGATGAGATGATTTGGTTGAAATCGATATAAAGATCACCGGAATCGGATGCACGGTTTGCAAATGGCAAGCAAAACAAGAATGGCGCAAATCTGCCCATTAACAGCATGATGCCACTTTGCAAGCAACAAATAATTAAGCTACTGCACCCAAACGTATCAACAAAGCACATGGCAGTGATCTACACATGATGCTCGACAAAAGATGAGCACTGAGCTACGGCTAGTTCACATCATAACATGTTCAAACAAGCATGGCAAAAGTGCACAAATTATCAGGCTGGACATGGCAAAAACAGCATCAGGTTTCAATGTTCAGAGCATCAAAACTACATGCTACAGGAACTTAAAATAGCAAAACATGGCATGGCATGAACCTACTCAAAGCCTAGAACAAAAGTCCCTTACTGACCATAAGCCAAAAAGGACTAGAAAATATAGTAACACCCATGTCAATATTGAAAGTCTCGTTAACAGATTCAGCAACTTGACATGTCAAAAACTGATAACGAGATGGCATGTTTACAAGCTCAATGCACTCACTACAGAGCCTCAAATGATAAACTAAGCATACATACATCAAGAAGACATGACATAGAAGACATACATGGCAAGAACAATAACATAGCATAAATGGATCAACCACAACAAGCTAGGAAAAATTGAATAACATGTATACAATCTGCCAGGAATCATTTGATAGCAAAAGTAGAGCTCGATTGACTCAAGCTATGGCATCCCATAATTGTAAACAAAGGCATGGATGGATAGAGCAAGTCATGCTTTACAAAACACCCTTACCGAAGTATCTCAAAATATGCATAGATCTCTCGGTATCATCAAGTAAACATGGCATCAAAATCAGCTAAAACAGGGCTGAAATCAGCAACATTAGGACACCTACTTTGCATGCTTGTGCTAGTCACCACATAGATCACAAAAATACATGGCATACACCCCTGGAAAGATGACATGGCATTTTACAAAACTCATGTAGGAATCAAATTCATAGGGTGCACATATTAATCATGGCAAAAATAACAAAAGTGCAAGTCCTGATAAAAATCAGAAACTATCAGCACATAGCACTCTTCCAACAGCATTTCGGGCGTCAAGATGAGCTCAAATGAAAATGATGCAATGAATGAAATGATCTTCTCTTCCGAGACGAACATTTTTACATATTATACGCATAAAATGGATCTCGGATGCGAAGATATAGCATGTTGAAAATTGCACAAAATATCAAAGATATTTAGACTTAGTGAAAAAAAGAGGGAGAAGAGGTCAACGGGAGCACGTGGCCCGAGGCCGGATCGGGGCCCGACCCGAATCGGCGGCGGCGGCGGTGGCGGTGAGCTTGCCGGGCGGGTAGGCCGGCGAGGGGAGGCGGTCGGCGACGGAGGCCGAGGCGGCGAAGGGTCGGCGGCGGCCAGGCCAGGCCGGAGGCGGCGGGCAAGGCAGTGGCGGAGGAAGGCGGCGACGGGAGGCCGAGCCGAGCGGCGGGCCAGTGGTGGCGTGAAGGCCAAGGCGGGCGGCGGCGCCAGGCGGGCGGCGCTGGAGGCGGAGGGCGGCGGGCGGAGGGCATGAAGCGGCGGCGCGGGAGGCGAGGTCTAAATTCAATGGCATGCTATTTTAAATAGTTACTCCCTCCGTTCTGAATTACAAGATGTTCTAACTTTTCCGAATCGGATGTATATAGATGCGTTTTAATGTATTTGTTCACTCATTTTGATCCGTATGTAATCGATATTGAAATATCCCAAACATCTTATAATTGGAAACAGAGGTGCATGGTAAGTTTTCAACGCTTAAGATACATGTGCAACTTCTTATGAAGTTTAACAGAGCTTACAAATACATTTTTCGCTACGTTCTAGAGAGGGAGCACGCCGAAACCCACGCCGATCAGTCTTGTATTTTGTTGTTTATATCTAGGTAGAGTTCGAAACGGTTTAATTTGTAGTACTAGCTAGCTAGACGACGTTAGACGTACGTACGTACGTACATATGTAGTTAACCCTAGCGTCGTCCATTGAAAGGCGTGCATTGGCTAATGAATCTATCTCGCATGCATCATACCTCTCGGCAACAGTGAATCTGGCCTAGCCCTGCCACTTGCAGCATCCGGTTTGTTGCTTGTTATCGTCCGTTTCGGCCCTTCTGGAGTACGTGCATGCATACACATGCGTTGAGAACCGGAAAAGATCGACGCATATCCTAAGGCCTAAGCTACATCCTGCTACTAAACGGTCGGATCCATCACCCCCATGATCTCTCTGGAGTATACGGAGGAGAGCATCGTACCGATCCACCCAAGGGACAGGAATAACGACGGTCCGGGCCTCTCCAGGACCATGGCGTCAAGCCAATTGAGTTGATCGGCATGGAGAAAAATGACGAGCAGGCCTACTACTGCTAGCTGAATTCATGTTCTGCATCCTAGGCGGCAGTAACAGATCTAGTTGTGTCATGATGTAGCTAGCCTTGTAGGAATTCATTGCCGATTCCTAATCAATATATCGATGTCCATACAAAGCTTCCTATATGCTCCACGCCTACGCCTCAATCGACCGAGAATCTTACAAATTTGTTCACATATATTTTCAGTAAACATCTAGCGTATTGTAAAGTTTGTTCGTTGAGTGCAAAAAAGTGTAGCGCTTATTCTCAGGGTAGAAAAAAGAGGAATCTTGCATGGACTTCAACTTCGAAATTCGCAGGGGCACGCACCTGTCGAGCCCTTCCTGGCCGCTCGATTGCCTAGCGATTCGTGAAGTAGTTGGATCCTGCATGAGGACACATTGAATTTTAAGTTTCAACCATTGAAACTTACGACTTTTTTTTCTGAAACTTGCGATTTTTCTCGCTTGCTGTTACCAAGTTTCATAGATAAAACTTTAATACATTTTTCTGTCGGTCGTAGGAACAAAATTGTGATTTTATCTAACATTTATTTTTAAAATTCATCAAAATATATTTAAATAAATCTTATTTGAAAGCCCTCTTCACGAAAAATACGAATATGAAAATAGAACTTAATTTAAACTTTTTATTCAAAAGATATGAAAGATTGAAAATTAAAAGCCAAAAGAAAAAGCACGCGCGAGGAACTCGGTGCCCCCGCACTTACGCGTCCCAAATCTACTCCGAGTGATGTTTCTTAATGTTCACTGAGCTGTGGCTAGCCAATTATCAGGCATCTAAGAATATTACTAGTAGCAAAAACCGTTGTAAAATACGTCATTTGCGCATCCATAGTTTAAAATGGTCGAAAAACACAACTTAAGAAAAATACATATTGCGAAAACACATTTGACATAGATTACGCACCATATTCTTTTCTGGTATCATATTGTAAGTTATATCATCTGTTTTTCTAATAATATCAGTAGTCAAGGTTTGAAAGTTTGACCTTACCTATATCTAGAGCTATCGTCAGCTTCTAAGTTGACCCGAAGAGTGAGAACTAACTCGGTACTACTAAGGCATCTTCAAAGTTAACCCGTAAATTTGCTTTCTGTTGAGTATCATGATTATTAAGAAAACTAGTATAGCGTAGGATATTATTTTACCTTGCCTTATACTTCAAAATGATCATGTACTTCTATATATATGCCCACGAGGCTCAAGCAACACAACGGACAATTCCATCAAACCTCTCTCTCCCTTCTAACATGGTATCAGTTTCCGGGTTCTAAATCCTAGAGGGCCGCCGCTTCCGCACCCACGCGCCGCCCCCAGGGCGGTCGGCCTTCATGACCGCCGTCGGGGGCCGCGCCGCCCATACCTAGGGTTTGTCCGCCGGTCGTGTTGACCGGCTGCCCTAGAGAGTCTTTTTCCAGAGCCCTAGCTCCGGGTTTTTTTCGCTCTCTCGCCGGTCATTTTGATCGGCGTTTTTCTTTTTGGTTTTTTGATCTATGCTTGATAGATTTGCGTCGCCCGCCGCCGCCATCGACCACCATGCGCCTCTACTCTGACACCGACGCGACCGGCCGGCCTCTTCACTGACCCGACGGCCCCGTGCGACAGGTGGCCCCTAAGGCTGTCGTCCGTGCGTCTGCCCACCCGTCGTTCCGACTCGGCGGCCTCGCGAGACAGGCGGTCCCTCACGGCCGTCGTCTGCGTCTCGGCCCGCTCGTCGACCTACGCCGGCCGTCACCGCCCTATCCCCGAGTTCAGCGCACACCTTCACCGATCGAGCAACGGGCTGCCGCTGCGTCGCCCCATCAGGCCGCCGCGCGCGCTGCCCTGTGGTTCTCCCCGTGGCTGCACCGAGCCGCGCCGCCGCTGCGTCGCCCCTTCGGGCCGTAGCATCGCGACACGTGGTCCCTGTCACCGCCCTGAGGCTGTTCCCGTGGTTGCACCACATCGCGCGCTGCCGCTGCGTCGCCCCTTCGGGCCGTAGTGCCGCGGCCCGCGGTTAACCGCTGTATCGAGGCCGTTCGCTCTAGGCCGTCCCCGAGGCTGTACCGACCCTCGCGCTGCCGCTGCGTCGCCCCGTCAGCCCATAGCGAGCGTGGTACGCGATCCCTGCAACCGCCCTGAGGTCTTCCCCGCCGTTGCCCCGACCAGCCCGACGCTGTTGCGTAGCCCCTTCGGGTCGTAACACTGTGGCCCGTGGTCCACCGATGTCCACGCACGTTGACTTCCACGTGATATGCGCCGCACCACCGTCCGCGCCGGTCTTTTTCACGCTGTCGGGTTCATTATCGCCTACTTTGAGCACCGCCGCCGTGCTCCTTCTCTAGCCGCCGCCACCTCCTTAGGCCGCCGCCGCCGCTGCTCTTCTTCCGCGGCTCCACGGCGACTACCTCGACACCGGCGATCCCCGACTCGACACCGACCACGGCGTTCTTCGCACGGCTACCTCGACTACGGCTACACCACCTGCGCTCTCGACTACCTCGACAAACGGCACAAAGGGCTATCGCCTTGCTTGAGCAACCTCGTCGGTTTCCACTCCAGCCACGACTCCGCGATGCATCGACCGTTACGACTGTGTGTGTGTGTGTGTGGGGGGGGGGTGTTCATCGGCCTCCCTTCAGATTCTTCTCCAGTCTCACCGTCTGCGTCGCTACCATTGTGACCGCGGGGGATGTTGAGTATCGTGATTATTAGGAAAGCTAGTATAGCATATGATATTATTCTACCTTGCCTTGTACTCCAAGATGATCATGTACTCCTATATATATGCCCACGAGGCTCAAGCAATACAACGAAAAATTCCACCAAACCTCTCTCTCCCTTCTAACACTTTCGCATCCGTCTGCAAATAGGGAATCAGTTTGTCGACATGGATGCAGGGTCCGGCCATCCAACACTGTCTGCATGCATTTCAAACACTGTTTCAACTAATAGGACGAAATTTGCAAACACGACAGATTATCATATAAACAGGAGCATATTCTTTACAATTCAGACATATTTTAACTATACCCGACTCTAAACCTAATCTAAATGATCGTCGGCGTCTATTTGCAGTCTCCAGCTCAGCCTCGGCAGTCTTCAGCTCTGCCTTCGCAACCATGAGCCCCGAGAACTAGAGTTGTCAGCCTCCACGTCATCGCCAAGCGGCTAATCGGCTAATAATGCCCGGCGCACCAAGCTTAGCTTCAACGGGAGGGGAGGAGCGGTGGCCTTCCTGGGACCCGAGCACCTACCACCTCCCAAGCACTACTCTTCCTCGTTGTCGGCGGCTCTCGCGGACGCGCCAACTTCGTGGTTGTGGTGGCGAGGAGCGGCTGTGGCGGAGTAGGGGATGTCCTCCTCGTCGCCGTTCTTGCTGAACACCTCATCCGCCTGATAGAGGCAGTACCATCAGGGGTCGCGACGGATGTTGGGGCCGAGTGGTAGGAGTCGAGCAACACCTCCTGCTCCGCCACGTCCACATCCGGCATGATGTGCGTGGCGGCGGCGAGTTGCTCCTCCGTGCGCCGGTGCTCATCGAAGAGACGGAGGCTGGCCTGGTCGGCCTGCGCCTGTCGGAACTTGGCCTCCCGCTCCTCCCGTATCATGTCCGTGTAGTGGGCACGGCCTCACCGATGGTGATGCTGGCATGCACCGATGAGGAGGGTGGTAACAGCTCATCCTCAGCCGCGTCCCCCATTGGGACGTCCGTTGCGTCGGCCTCCGTCTGCCTGCCAGCCGGCTGCAATGGCGGCGATCTTTTTTTTCTGCTCGGATGATAGGTTTTCCATGACGGCTTTGGGGCTCGAGGAGGCCGTGACGGCCGTGGCACAAATAGGAGGAAGGGAGTGGAGGATGATGGATGCGTCTATGGCCAAGTCTGCAGTTTATATAGCGGGGGATGGCAGGCCAACCGGCGATGTGATTAATGGCGTGCGTCAGACGGATGGACGGGTGGTGCCGGCTCGGCGTTCCTCGGCAACCGTGTGCTCTAATGGAGGCATGCGAACGGGCTGGTACCATTTGAATGCCGGAGAGACCCGCCTACACCGGGAAGCGGCACGGGCGGCACCCTCAGTTAGCGCACCGCTTCAATATCGCCTCCAATGAGAGGTTGCGTCCGCTCTGGACCGGCATGAACGCGTCGTGAGAATGCCCGTGGGTTCGTGTGGTTTTTTTTGGATGGGCCACGGTTGTCATAGGCGGACGTGGCAACGGTCCAGACACCAGCAAAGCCAGCCCCTTTCTACAGTTTGCTTAAAAAAACGTGTCCAGACCAGCCTACGGATCCATATAGGAACATGTAGAATGACAAAACATCGTCCGGACCGTGCGGTTTGGGTGTCGGCATTAGAGATGGCTCCAGAACTATAGTAGTGATCTAAATGCTCTTATATTGCTTTATGGAGGGAGTACTAAGGGCATCTCCAATAGATTGTATGTTAGTCTTGTTGATAAAATGTCCATGTCATCAACCAATAAATTATCATACAACTACTCCAATAGGTTGTATCTAAGCTATCCAATAGATGATGAGAAAATAAATGTGATTGCTCTCTACATAGTACTCCCACCGTTCCTAAATAATTGTCTTTCTAGAGATTTCAACAAGTGACTACATACAGAGCAAAATGAGTGAATCTACACTCTAAAATATGTCTACATACATCCGTATGTTGTAGTCCATTTGAGATGGCTAGAAATACAATTATTTGGGAACGGAGGGAGTACAACTTTGCTCTCTCTCCATATTTATTATATGCCACATCATCACTGTGTTCTAGGTGGCAAATTTACCGACACCTTACGGCCGAATTTCGTGTTTTGACTCTTTTAGGAAAGTATTTCAGGATCTGACCCTGTTTGAATTTTTTTCAAGATTTGACCCTTTTGCCTACCGCCAGGGCCTCTGGCGGTAGGGTTAGATAGCCTACCGCCACGGCCCATGGCGGCAGGAAACTTATCCACGTCGTGGCGGAGAGGCAGCGCCGTCCCCTCCGTCGCACCCTACCGCCAGGGCCCCTGGCGGTAGGCTGTCTAACCATACCGCAAGGGCCACAGTGGTAGGGTCCGGGCAGTTATTGCCCCAAACCCCGCGCCCTTCCTTCTCCCCACCCTCCCTCCCCAAGTCGGCAGTTCATCCATTTCTCCCCAAGTCGCGCCCTCTCTCCTCTCTCATCTCCTCCACTCCCCCCCTTGGATCTTCACCGATTCTTCATCGTTTTGGCGGATCGAGATGGCCCCGAGGAGAGAACCGTAAGCTCCTCCGATCCCTCCAATTAGTTTTTGCAAACTTGCTACCGATTCGATGCATTATTTGCTTGAAATCCCTCATGTTTTGAACTTAGATTGATTTTTTTTCACCTAAGATTGATTGTAGTTGTAGTTCTTAGTTCTTTAGTAAGTAGTGGTATTGGATATGTACTCTAATCAATAGTTCATATGTTAGTGTGAAGATGAACCCTAGTTCATAATTTTTTTTTGTTAAAAAAATTATGATGTGATGTTGATAAAGGGATGAACCCTAGTTTGATGATGCATGTGATATGATGATATGATCTAGTGTGAAGATGAACCCTAGTTTGATGATGCATGTTGATATGATGATATGAAGATGTTGTTTGGAAAATTTTGTTTAAAAATATGAAGCTATGATGTATGTTGGAGGTTTTTTTTGATATGATGCATGTTGATATGATTTGATCCATCATGTGTAGTAGATGTTGTTGGAGGAATACGCTTAAAATTTTATCTTGATATGATTTGAGTTCATTGTTTGTTTATGTATGCTTATGCTTATGGTGCTTTTGTTTATGAAACTCTATTAAAGGCGGCCACCTCTTGCGGACAACATCGCCCACAGTATGCTGCATGCTGGACTGGGCATTCGACAAGGGTCATCGTGCCGTTCATAGAGAACGGAGAGGTAAGTGATATGAAAGAAATTTTGATCAAAGTTCTCAGATTGATGAAAATGATTTCCTAACTTTTTAGCGTTCACTTTTTGTGACGCTCCAGCCACTTTGCGCATGAGGGGTCACGGGGTTCATGGGCATATGGACTGACGACTTCGCCCGTTCTTCAAGAGAGCCCGTCTGTTGGGTTTCGTGCTGCAGTTCAAGCGTCGGCCGCCGGCGCTTGTCCACGCTCTCACAACTCTGATTGACCGTTGGAGACCGGAGACCCATTCTTTCCATCTGCCATGCGGGGAGATGGCGGTGACCCTAGAGGATCGGGGATGATTACTGCAATGCCGATCGAGGTCATGCACTCACCGGTCGAGTGGAAGGGCCAAGCTGGCGGGAGAGGGTCACAACCCTCATCGGCGACTGCCCGGTGCCAAGAGTAACCGTACATCCGGTGTGCCGTTGCCCTAGCTCTCGGAGCACCGGAAGACATGCCCCCAAGGCGCAGATGAGGCGACTGTGAAGTTGTACGCGAGGGCCTATCTATGGTATATTCTCTCGGAGGTCGTGTTTCCAGACAGCTCGGGAATTCGCATAGCCCGGGCGATCTGTTCTTCCTAGCGGACTGGGATGCAGGGTACAGTTGGGGGCGGCATCTCTCGCCTACCTATACCGTTCGGTAAGAGAGTGTCTAATTGCGTACCTACCACGAAAGTGTGTCCATGACATTTTCTTATATCTGATCCTCATTTGATGTTTTGTAGCTTGACGGCCGAAGCAGAGGACGGAGACAAGTCCAATATGGGTGGCTTTGTGCAGGCCTTCTCCATTTGGATGTGGGAGCGGTTGCGGTGGGGCGTCCGGAGAAGGCGAAGACGCCCATGGGAAGACTATGGCGAAGAAGGCGACGAGACTCGAAACCCCACCGTAGCTTACGAGTGGGGCGTTGTCAAACTCTACGGGCCTAAACAAGACTTCGTACAAGACCTACACCAACGAAGTTGGGCGCTTTGGACGACACGCAAGTATATGAACTCGCCCAACACCTTTCTCTTTGATTCCACTATTGACCGAGAGTGCGAACTTACCAAGGTATATGTAATAGGTAATCTGGTGCCCGTATCGACATGAACGAGAGTGGGACTTTGATCTGAACGTGATGTGCATAGCGGACCGTGGTCTCTGGCGGTGCAGTGCCCATGATCTGTGTGTACGCCGTCGAGTGGCATTTGCCACAACGTGGCCACGCAGTTTGGGATTTATCGGCATACCCACGGGCCAGCCCACCGATACGGGCGGCCACGCGCTCCACCTGTGAGCTCTTTGTTCTCCATGAGATTATCATGTTTCTTGTTGCTTATGATGATCTCATTGCGCTTATGATGATTCTTGTTGCTTATGCCTTGCAGGATGAGCCGGCAGAAGAATCAGTCGATCACAGACTGGGGAGAGGAGCATAAGACTGATGTGACGGAGTGGAACCGACGGAGGTACCGTAAAGACGTGGAGAGGAGAGTGACTAACTGGGATGATTACCTGGTCCGACACATGAGGTGGTACGATGATGGCCAGAAGCACCGTCTTTGTCTCAGGCCTCGATGGACGGCGGAAGACATCGCAGAGCTCGAGTGGGCTGACCCCGATGAACAGGCATACCAGACCGGCATTAGAGACATGCACAGTGGATTTAGGGAGTTTGCACCCCTCATCAACAGAGTGGTAAGTTCGAACCGACGGTTGATTTTAAAATATTTTATTCGTCATCGTGACTGACTTATGCCGTTGTAGTCCGGTGAGCTGAACAGATGCATCTTCGATGCCTCAGATGCACTAGGTGATCTTCCCGGGAGCATAGAATCGGAGACCAGAGTCAGGGGGACGATGACGGTACATTTTCAACCTCCTCGGAACAGATGCATCTTTTTCACTTGCAATCAGTCGATCTGATACTTATTATGACCTTGCTTCATTGTGTGTGCAGAAGTTAGTGCAGCGTTATGCAAGCTGGTAGGGCTGCTTGGGTGTCTTTGGAGCTGGGTCGATTGAAGCTTATCACTGTAGCCACAGGGTATCATCGGCTCATCGAGCCATGCTCCCTCGTCGTCTAGGTTGGTTGGGGAGGAGGAGGAGGAGGAGGAGGAGGAGGAGGAGGAGGAGGAGGAGGAGGAGGAGGAGGCCACATATGAAGAAGGGGAGGAGGAGGATGAGAGCAACGGGGAGGAGGAGTACGATGAAGATTATGGACCTCCAGCAACTCAAACGTCTCAAGCATCTCAGCTGCCGAAGAAGAGGAATCCGAAGACGAAGGATTTGCTGAGTCGGAACCTTTCGAGACCGGTTCTCGACGGCCCAAGAAGAAGACCGAAGACACTCGTTCAAAGAGTAACGAGGACCGTACCTCAAGAGGGAAGGAGCAACTGATTATGCTCTTGATAGTTGGCTCTTTTAGTTTGGTTGAACTTCGTTTGGTTGAACTTTTCTAGTGGTTATGAAGCTACGTGGAACTATGTGTTTGCTATTTGTGGATCTATGTGTTTGCTATTTGTGAAACTATGTGGAACTCCGTTTACTAATTAGTTGAAGTTCGTTCGAAATGTTCTATGCACTTCAAATTTGTTAATGTGTATGTGATGCCCAAGTTTAATTGTTTGAGATCTGTGATATTGTTGTCATATTTGTGAAACTTGCTATAATATTACTGTCATATTAAATTTGAAAAGAAGCAAGCAATTGAACTTAAATTCATAAAACACAGGACCCTACCGCCAAGGACCCTGGCGGTAGGGTCAGACAGCCTACCGCCAGGGCACTTCAATTCTTCGTTACAAAATCATTACACTGAAAAAACAGGACCCTACCGCCATGGGCTCTGGCGGTAGGGTCGCACAGCCTACCGCCAGGGCCCTTCAATTCTTTGTTACAGAAGCATTACACTGAAACGTGACCCTACCGCCATGGGCTCTGGCGGTAGGGTCGCACAGCCTACCGCCAGAGCTCCTGGCGGTAGGTGCTTAACCACGTTTAGCGCAGTCAAACGGCCGCCGTCCCCCTCCGTCGCACCCCTACCGCCATGGGCCGTGGCGGTAGGCTATCTAACCCTACCGCCAGAAGCCCTGGCGGTAGGCAAAAAGGTCAAATCTCGAAAAAATTTCAAACAGGGGTTAGATCCTGAAATACTATCAAAAAGGTCAAAACACGAAATTCGGCCACACCTTACAGCTGTTGGAGATGCCCTAAGAAACGCACCTGCTCACCTGCTCTACCCCGCGGTCAATCACTGCATGTGTGGCGATGTACTTGCAGATCGTCCATCGGGAATATGCGGGGGAAATAAAACGGGATGTCACGTACGTACAGTACGACTTTTGATGCTGGCTGGCGCTGCTCCTGCATGCATTGCATGCACGTGCAGGCGCCGCGGCGTCGCCGGATCCGGGCGAGATCGATTTGTCTACTCTACGGCGCCGTTGCATGTGGCTCCGTCGTGCAGCCCGCTCTCTCGCCGCATGCATGCAGTGCTCGTTAAGCTGGTGGCCATGTGCAACGGCGCACAAGCCATAGTTTAGTGCACCATACGCGTGACCAACGGTTTCGACAGTTATGCAATGCAATGTAGTGGCCGGGGTAATAATTTGGTCCGAAGCACGGCGGCGACGCTCAGTTTGGCTTCAAAACGTGGAGCCTAAAAGATTGCTTGTTCACACTCTGAAAATAAAGGACATGCTAACTGGTACCGTCCAATTATTGTCCATAAAGTATTCAGCTTAAACCATTATTTGCTTCATCTTCCTTTTTGCGGAGCATTATTATTTTTCATTAAGATGTGCAACTAACTGTTAGACTATAGGCATAATATTGCGAAGGCAGATGCATGTGCAGACAGTCCACACGAAAACACAACTACGCTGGACGATGGACATTGTAATGTATGTGTACGTCCCGAGCACAAGCTAGAAGGATATTCACAGATCCTCGTAAAAGGACATTTCCAACTGTGACCCCTAATACAGGCACCCTTTTTGTTCGGAGACTGGTACCGTGGTACGGACCAGTACACGTACATTGATGTGGGAGCCGACGATCTAATCGTGTTCCTAAATGTCCATCTATGCATCTACATGTCACGGTTGAGGTGAGAGAGAATGTGTCCAACATGATGGATTTTGGTTGGCTATCGCCCCAAGTTTGCTTCAAGTTTGCAAGAATTTGGACGTCCAGACCAGTCTCACGGACGTTTGAGGAATATTATTGGATGGGAAAAAGTGATAGGATACCCGCAAAGGACATATAGGTGCTATCTGAGGGTACGCATTGGAGATTCCCTAATTCATCAATATGCACGCATGAATATAATTTAGTGTCACGGGAAATGACTTTTTGTTGAAAATTTTAAGGATGGTATTTGCACCGAACCCTCGTCGATGTGTTGTTGGCGTTACACGCATGTCGTACACGCCAGTAAGGGTGCACCTCGCGAGTGCCTGGCAATTAGGGTTTCTTAAACTCATTTGGCGCTTGGCGCCGATCTGTCTCTCTCGATGGCCTTGGGGCCATCTAGTGTGATGGACCTCAACACTTGCCAGTATGAGGGTTCCTTCTTTGTTTTTAGATTTTTAGTGTTAGTTAGGATTTGTGTCATACTCAAAAACGTGAGGCGTCGGCGGCTCCCTAAAGAACATTACATTTATTATCATCGGTGGGCATGTATAGGATCTCGTTGGAT
Source organism: Aegilops longissima (assembly GCA_021605205.1). Lineage (NCBI taxonomy): Eukaryota > Viridiplantae > Streptophyta > Magnoliopsida > Poales > Poaceae > Aegilops > Aegilops longissima. The sequence continues at coordinate 676,658,450 of CM038682.1, read as the reverse complement.
TCTGAAGGTCTTGGTCCTCAGTGGGTATCCATTTTCAATGGTCTTCATTCGTGTTTCTACATGTTGGATTGTTTCGATATACGCTTCTCTTCATCGGTGATAGTTGATATTCTGGTTTGTTCGTTGTCGGTGTCAAAACCGGCCGATCTCGGGTAGGGTGTCCCGAACTGTGTGTCTGAGGATCGAAGGTAATAGGAGGCAGGGGACACGATGTTTACCCAGGTTCGGGCCCTCTTAATGGAGGTAATACCCTACTTACTGCTTGATTGACTTTGATGAGTATAGGGGTTACAAGAGTTGATCTACCTCGAGATCGTAATGGCTAAACCCTAGATGTCTAGCCTGTATGGTTGTGTTGCCTCTACGGACTAACCGCTCCGGTTTATATAGACACCGAAGAGGGCCAGGGTTGTACAAAGTTGGTTTACAGAGAAAGGAAACTATATGACTAGCCGCCAAGCTTGCTATCCACGCCAGGAAGAGCTCCATCCGGACACGGGAAAAAGGCCCTCTATCTTGTACCTTCACGGCCCATTAGTCCGGCCCACGTCACATAGTCCGACCATCCGAGGACCCCTTAGTCCAGGACTCCCTCAGTAGCCCCCGAACTTGCCTTCAATGACGATGTAGTATCCGGCTTTATATCTTCGGCTTTACAAGGCGAGTTCTCCATTGTACTTCGGATTAATGATAGTTCGGCTGCTCATTAAATATCGTTTCTTTACTGTCGTTGCCTCGGCTTCCACGTGTCAAATGAATGTGAACAGTCTTGGTGTTTTTTTTACAAAGAACCCCTCGACCAGGTGGGAAAGGCGCCTATATAAAGAGAATGGATCTCAGCAACCATTCCCCACCACACGGAAATCCTTAGAGATTGCCGTAGGAAATTGCCCAAACATGGCCAGCGTCCCTAGCTCCTCCTCGCGCCCCAACGGCCCTCAAAAAGGCGACTGGGAAAGTTGTTCGGTATCCCATGCCCATTTGAGCAAACTTCAGATGCAGGGGTACCTTCCTCCCGCGGATCTAGTCTCCTTTCGGGCTGGATTAACTTCCATCGACGGCGAAGCCTTGGCGGAGAATTTCCCCAATCCTTCTAAAGAGGATCGGGTGTGCTTTGTTTCCTTCCTCTTGAGAGGCGTAGGATTTCCTATTCATCCTTTCCTCAGAGGTCTACTGGAGTATTATGGCCTTCACTGCACTGTCGGCCTTGGCCTCCATCCAGCGCATATGCTATCTTGGGCTCCGTCGCTCTCTGCGAGCTGTTCTTGGGCTCGAGGCCCATTTGAGCTATGGCGGCAATTTTCGCCTCGTCCCCGCTCCCAAAGGGATATATATTCAAGGTGGGTGGCGCGAAGTATGGCGCATAGCGGGACTGGATACCCGTCCGATGCTGAAGAAGGCATCCAAGATTGGCCCTCGGGTGGTTTTATATTGAAGATGTCATTCTTCAGGACCCAATCCGGTGGGGTCTTCCCGAATTCTCCATCGCTCCTTTAAAGAAGCACGCAGCTGGCGTCCCCGAAGCCTCGAAGAAGAAGATAGTGAGGAGTTTTCGAGACTTGCAAGCAAGATTAGAGTACTCGCCAACTCCGGGCTGTCTATAATTGAGGCAATGGCAATTACCATAACCCGATGCGTTTAGCCGATCAAATCTAGAGGTCTCCCCATGTGGAATTACAATGGGGAGGATGAAGCTTCTCGTTGTCTGCGCAAAGGTCCAGATAATTTTGCCGCCCTGGGCACTATCTTAGCCGATCTATACAAAGGGGAGAAGGAAGACTTCACTCGTTTAACATGCCGGGAAGGCTTTTCCATGTATAACCCCATCCCCTGGGTGAGTTTTCCTATCATTGGCTTTACTCAACCTTTTTCCAGAGTCTATGTTAGTCGAATTTAATCCGGCTACTTTTTGACAGGAATGGAGAAAGACCGTCGAGGGGATCTACAGCCCCGCTCCGGAACCAGAGGACCATATTCGGGACCTAGACCCCGGATATGAAGAAGATCCGGACATATTTATAGAGCTTAAGGAGGGAGGTTTTTATCAGGCGAGCTATGACGGCAAGGAAATAGCCATTACAGCTGATTACCCCGGCCTTCTCCCTTCCTCCCATGTAAGTACCCGGGAGACGTCTCCTCCAAAAGAGTTTTTCCATTGCGTCTCACCCACTGCACTGTCTCATGCTCCAAAGGGGCGACACTCATCTCGCCGAGCTGTATCAAAGGTGTCTTCTAAGAAGGCGACACCTGCGCAGGGCGAGTCTTTGAAAAGAAAGGCCAACGGTGATACTACTGAGCCTTCGCCGTCACCAAAGAGGTATAGTTTTTAACACGCACCCGGTGGACAGATCGAATCTTGACGTTTTTCATTGGGCCATCTTCCAGGAAGAGTGTAGTGCATCTAGTGCCCCTTAGTGATTTTGGTGTATTGAAGACTTATAGGTTAAGGGACTAATGTGTTTATGAGTGTACACATGTCTATAAGTCTATGAGGAGTTTGATATTCTAGAGAAAGTCGACCCTAAAATGAAGTTCTTCGATACGAAGACTTGGATTTCAAGACTTTGAAAGTGAAGAAATTGGTGTGACCTTGAAGACTTGGTATTCATTCGAGGAACATGAAGCGTGAAGACTTTTGTTTTCGTAGTTTCATTTTCTCTTTCTTGAGTCATAGGAAACACCGTACAGTTAAAGGGGGTCGAGGAAATACTAAGGAAAAATTTCCATGTGATGCTCAACTCAAAATCCTACACCTACCAATCCCTTCGAGTGAAGCCATTGGAAATCTCATACAGATTCAGTCATATTCTTGATGTGAGTAGACAAGTTCTTCATCTCGAGGAATTTTTTCTCGACCGAGGAGTTAGGAATTCGCCAGTCTGGATTGCCTATGCGATGAGAACATGATAGCCCCGAGAATTTGATACTCAAATTTCCGACCGTTGCTATACTCTGCCTTGGTGTCCCAAAATATCTACCCACCTAACGGTCATATTATTGAAGGAATTTATGTCTTATCGTCGGGCTGCTCCCTAGGATATAAATAGCCGCCCCTACAACCACTAGCTGGTTGGCTGCTCCAGAGAAACCGACACTTGTCATTTGAGAGCATCCCATCCTCGAGGACTTTGGCGAAAATCATCGAGTGAGGAAAACCCAAACCCAAAACCTACAAACCCAAAGTGATTGAGCATCTTGAAGAGATTGATCTGCGTGGATCCGGCGCTTGTTACCTTTGAAATCGTGCTTCTTCCAGACGGTTAGGCGTCATGGTCTAGAACATCCAAGAGGAATTGTGGATCGTCGGTGACCGAGTTTGTTAAGGTTCGGAAGTCACCTAAAGACTTACCACGAGTGATTGGGCGAGGTCTGTGTGACCTTAGCTCAAGGAGAATACAGCGAGGACTGTGTGTCCTCAGGTTTAAATACCTAGCCGCTCCAACCAGATGTACAACTGAGACAACAGTTGGAACTGGTCTACCAAATCATTGTCTTCACCAAGCCTACTGGTTCTATTTCCTCAACTCTTTCATTTCTCATAACTGAGACAACAGTGTGAAGAAATTAACGAAGAATTTGATTCTCAGAACCCTACAACAATTGTACGCGGTGTCTGAAATCATCATTCTTATACGGTGGGTCACGCCACCACCAAAGTTGAAAATCTTCAATTTGATTTTTTCCTCAGTTTTGAAATTCCTCAGTTGTTCATTTTCTTCAACTTTGCATTGTCTTTACCTTTTCCGTCATTTTCTTCATTGGCACTATTCTAATCCCAGGATTAGAATAGTTATTTCAATCACAGCAGCCCCTATATAGGGCCCGACAGGGCCCTCCCGAACTTCTGGACTGCCCCCGGCTCGACAGGATCCACTGGATCCCAAGGCCCCCCGACAGGATCCACCTGATCCTGATCCCGAGCCGCCCAACCCACCTCCTCCCCTCGATCCCCCGACCTCCCCCCGTGGTCGCCGCCAATCTTCGCCGGATCCGCCCCCTCCCGTCTCAGACTCTGGCCGGCGGATCCGCCGCCTCCCTTCTTCCCGGCTCCTGGCAGGCCGGGTCCGCCGCCTCCCCTCCGTCTCCAGCTCTGGCAGTCACCGCTGGGCAGGAAGCGGCGGCGGATGCCCGGACGAGGGAGCCAGCGTCGCTGGGACGCGAAGCCGCCATGGACTTGAAGCCGCATCCTCGTCCCATCACCACCGCCCAAGACTTGGCAGACGGATGGCGGGCCCGGCGGCGGCGGCGCGACCAGCGGACAACTCCTCCACGGAGGCGGCATCGCCGCCCTCAAATTCAACCATAGCGATACATGAACTTCCTCCCAATTTTGCCTTCTTCTTCAATATTGCATTCTCTGACCTTCTTGCTTCGTGCAGATGAACTTCGCGCCCTCTGCAAGACATGGATTGCCATGGGATTCCTCTCATACCTCCATGACGAATTGTTCTCAGGGTGGCCTATCACTCTTTGGAAAAAGGTTGGCGAACTTATAGCGTGGTATGGTTGAACTTCTTCCTTCCTTGATTTGTTATTTGCTTACAGCTATGTGAAGTTCAGGTGGTGTGTGAGCATCAGTCCAGTCCAGGCTACAAAAGCTTTTTAAAATCTCACGCTTACAACCATTTGAAGTTACGGTAGTGTATGAGCCTCGATCCGGGCTACAAAACAACATTGTAAATCTGCTGCGCTACTTACGCATGTGAAGTTCGGGTAGTATCACGAGCCTCGATCCGAGCTACAAAACAACATTGTAAAATCTGCACTGCTGCCTACACGCATGTGAAGTTCAGTAGTATCACGAGCCTCGATCCGGGCTACAAACACTATAAAATCTGACTGCATTCACATTCACATTCACATTCAAAAAAATAAAAAGGAAAATAGAACATGCATGTGATATGACTTGAAGGTCAGGTTGGTATGCACTAGCAGTCCAACCATTCAAAAAACTCATGAAGGTTCAGGTTTTCTAACTGTAGACAGTATTTCCCCTTTGCAAGACAAGAAGTTCAGATTGTGGAGAGTGCTCAATTCAGGTACATATAAGTAATCTAATATTGCAGAATTAAAAAACAGGATGTGAAGTCATTCTGTGAAGGGTGCTCAGTTCAGGTACAAAGGCATTGGCAGATGCTCACTTCAGTGCATAGTGTGATGGCTCTCACCACTTTTATATGAGAAGTTCAGACTGTGAATAATGCTATGTTCGATTCACGAAGGTATATGCAGATATAACTTGTGTGCTAATAGACATTTTTCCTTTTATGTCGCAAGACTAGAGCGCATGAAGAAGCTTAGAAGTTCCGGTGCAAGTACACAATCCAAAGCACATCGCGTTGCACCACCCTCTCAATGGGTCACACCTCAAACGCACCAATAGCATTACCAACCTGCTCGGACCAAAAATGGGCGACACGAAACACATGGATACTCCAGAAGCTGGGTCACAGCCCTATCCGCACAAGTTTGCGCCTCCACCTAATTGGGTGACGCCGGAAATCCCCCGCGGATTCTTTGTATCCACCAGCAGACTCCCAAGCACGCCGATGGAGGAGGGGGTTAGCTCAAGTCCTGCGTATAACTCTGGAGGTTTTCCTGGTGTGCCTCATCAATGCCAAAGCGAAGAAACTAAACCAGATCCCAGGACAAATCCAACAGCAACACACACACGGAGGAGAGTGATCTGCACACTACCACCGTTTGATCCTGCTGCTTCTTTGCTACAAAGTCGAATTATGCAGGGCATAAGGTAGATGGATTGCTTCACAAAACAAAAGAGCAAACCAAGACCAGGATGGCAATACCTCCACAACCACCTCAAGCAAAAAGGCCGCAAACAGGAGAGAGGCCATCTTCAGCCCTCCTTCCTCCTCGTGATCCTCTACTGCATCCTGCTATGATTACTCCGCCATGCCCCATCCCAGAGGGACAGCAGCCGACACCGGCGGAGTTGCGATCATACACGCACGTAAGTGAAACAAAAAATATTTATATAAACATCTTGTATTATCTGCAAATTTTCTGCTCCCTCCAGGATAACAAGTTCATAAACTGCATTTTAAGGTGTTGTTTGGATTTTTTTTCTTTTTCTGCAGACGCCAGATCTACCGGATTATCTAATACTAAGACTAAATATGCGATTCAAAGATGTAGAGAAAGCAAGAGAATTTTATAACAGATACGCTGGTTTTGGAATCAGGAAGGCGGGTGGAAATGACAACCACAAGTATTTTGTTTGCGCCTTCAAAGGATACACATCTTGATTTCATAGGCGGCGAGAAGCGAAACAAAACATCACAGAGGGCGGGCTGCAATGCAAGAATGAGGTGAAGGTGCAGGAGGATGGCACATGCGTGGCGATGGACATTGAGTACAATCATAATCACCAGCTCATGCAAGCGATGACATCTTTGGTGTTTTGCTCTCACACAAAATTATGACCCCACTATTTTGGAGTCACGTAAAGCTCTGCGGTACCACGATGTCAAGCACACAACAATCATGTCCATGCTATCGAAAATGAAGATGGAAGCTACTTCCTAAGCATGACCGGACGAGACCTGCTAAACCAGTAAGTACTCAAACACCCACATACTACAATGTAAAATAGCATCCTAGCTCACAACCCTTTGCTAGCAAAAAATAAACAAATGCATGTTTGCATGTGATTTGCAGGAAAGCCATGAATGCAAGGAAAGATGATTTGGATGATGTATTGAAACTTGTTTCATTCTTCAAAGACATGAAGGCGATAAATGATGAGTTTTTCTATGACATCCAAGTGGACAAGGACAAGTCAATTAAAAACATTTTCTGGTCCAATGCAAGCTGCCGAGGAGCCTATCAAGACTTCGGGATTGCGTAACATTCGACACGACTTACAAGACCAATAGATTTCATATGCCCACAGGAGTGTTTGTTGGAACAAACCATCACTTGCGATCAACGATATTTCTTTGTTGCCACGATAAGAGCGAAGATGCAAAGTCATTCAAGTGGCGATTCGATACATTTCTACGGTGCATGAACAACAAGCACCCAACTTGCATTCTAACGGTGAGTTCAAATAAAAACTCCTCAAGTTTCATCATCTTTTCAGGTCTATGGGGTGCGTATTGAGTATATTTGGTTTTATCTGAAAATAATATACAGCAAGCAGTTCAACCACTGTTAGCACATAAGTCCAACTAACAGTAGAAGAAAGCAAAATTATCTGTCACATGTTTAGAAAAAAAACTAGTCATGAATGTGAAGTTCAAGTACAGGAATCATAGAAGTTCAAGGACAAAAAGATGTAAAGAAAAAAACATGTAACATGTTCAGAAAAATATAGTTATTTATGTGAAGTTCAAGCACTGGTACCACAGAAGTTCAAGAACACTGTTGTAAGAAAAATTTGAGTGTGACACTACTAGGTAGTCCCACTACTACCTGTTAAGTTCAAGCACTGGTACCACAGAAGTTCAAGAACATTGCCGTAAGAAAAAATACATGTGCCATTTTTAGATAGTCATATTGCTGCATGTGAAGTTCAAGTACTTGTACAACATAAGTTCACCATCAGTACAAAAAAAGAATCAAGTTTCATTTTTTTTACTTCATGCAGACCAATGCCCATCGATGGCTAAAGCTATACCACAATCATTTCCAAACACCGTCCACAAGCTATGCCATTGGCACATCTTGAAGAAGTACAGGGAATACCTCGCGTTTCTGTACAAAAAGTATAAAACATTCAAAGAGGAGTTCACAGCTATATTAAACTGGCCGCTGATGGCAACGGAGTTTGAAGATGCATGGGCTAAACTCGTGCACAAGTACATCCTGGAGAACGACCAGATGATGATGCAGCTCTGGAGTGATAGGAAGATGTGGACTTGACATATTACAAGAAAATTTTACGTGCTAGAATGACTTCCACACAGCAAGCGAGAGCATGAACCACGTGCTAAAGAAAGGGTTTGTCAAGGGACCCAGAACCTACACAAGTTTGCTAGGCGGGTCAATGCTTGCATACAAACTCGGATGCAGAAGGAGAACGAGCAAACAATGACCAGCTTTTTGACATGTGCAGACCAATCATATTCTGTTTTACCTTCAACATGTGCACTTTGAATTTAAAAAAATGAAAACCCATGACTCTGCTTGACTAATATCTCACTTTTGACATATGCGAGACCAATCACTGTGACAAAAACAACTTACGGACTCTGAGGAAGACATGTCCATCAAGTACATGAGAGCCGTGTACACGAGATGAGGAATAGGATGAGAAAGGCAGCGCTATTCCACGCATAAGCGTCTGCAGAGCCCACTAAGTACCTTGTGTACTACCACAACAAGCACAGCCATGATGATGAAGAAAGATTTTCTGGTCAAAGCATGAATTCAGGTTGTAGTGACACGAGAGAATGAAATATCTGAGTGTGAATGCAAGCTCTGGACACACACAGGTGAGCGAAAAATCAAGCTCATTAAATAGCTAGACTAGTAGTATCATATCAAAATTTATGAAACTCATTCTGGCTCACAAACTATGTATACGCATTCATCACAAAAATGCAGGCCTGTTCTGCCTTCACATCATGAACATACTGGACTACCTCAAGCCTGACAAATTTCCAAACAAGTATATCCTCAAACGGTACACAAAGACTGCAAGATCACAACCAACCTGACTACAACACAACTGCATTGGATGGCAGCTCAAGGCTATCGAAGCAAGACATCTTGCTGCAGCTGAATTTGACGGTTAACAAGAAAGCGATGAGATGTGACCAGCAATATGACAGAGCCTACTATGTTCTCAAGAGGCTTGTGGAAGAGCTTGATGCAAGACATTCAGCAAATCAAGCGGATTCTGACGAAAGGATGGCTGAAGAGGACGCTGAAATTGAAGATGACCTTCATTATTATGCAGCTGAAATGCTCAACGCCACCGCTGAAGCCAACCAATGCAAGCAGGATGTTGACCAATCAATGGAGCAGCGCCAGCAAGAGACGATGAAACTGCCGCTGTATTCTGAAACAAAGGGTAGGAAGAAATTTTCTGCAGCAAAGAAAAGTGGCAAGGGAGCTCAAATAAAGGCACCACCTGCAGGAAGAGTCGTCGTGCTCGATCAGAACGGAGTGCCACTTGGACACAGGAAATGCAGTGTATGCAACCAGGTTGCGGGACACAGCAAGCTCACCTGTCCAACACTCTTGGAAAGAAACGATGCTGAGGAGGTCAAGCAACCCAAATCTCAAAAACAGCAGCCCAAAGTTATGGAACAAAAGAAGGGACCACACCCAAAGAAAGCAAGCAGCAGACTTTGTAGCATATGCAAGGAGTATGAACCACATAATGCAAGAACATGACCGAAGCGTGCAGATGCTGAAAAGACAAGCAAAATGCCAGAGAAGAAACGGAAAGCAAGACCTAGAGCCAACAACAAGAAAGTGGTGGAAGATGAAGAGGAAGACGAAGATTAGGACACCGTCGAAGAAGAGGAAGATGAAGAGGAAGAGGAAGAGGAAGTGGAATGCGACGATGAAGAGGAAGAGGAAGACGCCGATGAAGAGGAAGAGGACGATGAAGAGGAAGAGGTACATGTCAAGCAAAAACCTCTACCACCAAAGCCTAGGAGGAGCGCAAGGCTCATGAACAGTTAGAATAGGTCAATTAACACAATTCAAACTTATGTCATGTCAATGTGCAGAACATTATGTCATCCCCCGGTAATATACACTCTGAAGTTCAAGTAATATTACTGCATAAGTCCTGGTATGTTATGGCAGGAAGTGATGTGCTGGTGTTGTACTGCATGAAAGTGCAAGCAGTGTTAAATTGAAAAACATACCTTGTGAAGTTCAAGTAATATTCTGCAGAAGTCCGGTATGTTATGGCGAGGAAGTGATGTCTTTGGTGTTGTCTTGCATGAAAGTGCAAGCAGTGTTAAATTGAAAAACATACACTGTGAAGTTCAAGTAATATTACTGCAGAAGTCCTGGTATGTTATGGCAGGAAGAGATGTGTTGGTGATGTACTGCATGAAAGTGCAAGCAAGAACAAACATGAAAAACATACATTGTGAAGTTCAAGTAATATTACTGCAGAAGTCCTGGTATGTTATGAGAGGAAGTGCTCGTGTTGTATTCCATAAAAGAGCAACCAGCAAATAATCATACAGTTTTGAAGTTCATGTCAGCTTAAAGAAGAAGTTCTGGTATGTAAAATCGATGTAGGAAAAGAACATGCTTAAAAAATAAAGTTTCGCTGCATAAACTAAGGTTAGCAAGCCTAAGACAACGCGTTCAAATGTGAAGTTCTGCTTGGATACGTGCAGAAGTTCATGTACAATGCCGACAAAGATAAAGAAACGTCAACAATATCTCTGCACAAATTTACATGTGAAATACATTCGCACTTGAAAAAACACAAAAAACAAATGTAGATTCTACACAAAAGCATACATATTGGTTGGGTTGAAAATTACCAATGCATTACACAACACAGAATATCCTCTCCATCTGAAACCAGCAGCCCAGCCACATTCTCAAAGCAGAAGTTCAAGTCTACGATCATATGTTGGGGGCCCAAAAATAAACAACACAAAAAATCAAGCAGTTCAACCAAAACCGAGGCAGAAGTTCAGGTACATCTATTGGGGCAAAAACATTCAACACATGGATACTGAAAAACGACGCAGTACATTGAAATTCACAAAAGCCAAATCATTCTTCACACCAAATGCATTTGTCCACAATATCATAAGTAATAGTGCTTCACCTATAGTAGATACACAAATCACTAAAAACATTCTTACAACCAAATCTTTACGGAATTGTTCCAATCATTATCAAACCTAAAAATCCGTACGAAATCAAATTTACAATGAAACTAATGCTTCGAATTCACGGGCCAAAAATTTGGATCTCTTTAGGGAGCTCTGAACGCATGACTTCATTCTTCTCGCTAAAAACAGTGTGCATGAACTCAGCCTTCGGTGATCTGCAGCAGCACTGCAAACAAAAGAAAGGTGAAAGCGATGGTTTAGTAGCGGATATCTAAAACCACGATGGGGCGTCACAGAAAAACACACAAGAAAAATCAAAAGGATGATGAGACAAGAACAAAGACAGAACATACTTCCACATCACCAAAATCTTCAACAATCTCATCGCCGTCATACGAAGAGCTGAACTTCATGGCAAAGAAACCACAATCATTACTCTTCTGCTTCGGAACATCGATGAAAGTCGGCCTCTTTACAATAGTCACCCAGTTAGGCTGCTTGCTCGCCTTGTATGCAGCCTTGCCGTACACCTCCTTGAGCAACCCAAAAAATCTCTTCATCTGCCAGAAATAAAAAAATTAGATGAAGTCAAAAACATGTTAACCAAAATAGTTAAGTTCAGGTACATAAAAAAGCGACACTTGCATAAGATCAACCTAAACAAAATAGCAGAAGTTCAACTTCTAAATGATAGTCAGTTCAAGCAGTATTACCAAAACAGAGACAACAACATATTTTGTCAACGCAAGGCATAATAAAATTCGTGTCAAACAAGAGAATGTGAAAGGAGGTTCAGGCTAAGAAACACTCACGATATTTTGGCAGTCCCCGTGGAAAATCGATCGCGACATTTCCATATTATCGTAAGAAAGTGAATCAAGGATGTCAATGCTCCCACGATATCTATTCACCACGTACACACTATAGTGCGCCATTGTGCCAATTGGCTTGAATAGAATCAATAAAACCTGCCAAGAATGAAAGGACCGGTGAACACAAACTATAAAGCATATGTACTGAAGAACCGGCATGAACAAAAACTTATTGACAAACTCAGCAAAAGGATGCACATGAAATTTAAAAAAGCAAGAGTTATGAAAAACTAACCAGCTTTGCGTTAAGAAGGTCTTCTTCCTTGCGAACAAACATTGGGAGGAGTTTAGCCGAATTTTTTGCATCGAACTTTGGAACTGTTGCAGCGTAGAAATCATACTCCAGGCAGTACTGTGCATTCACCAAAACACAATTAAAACACCTCCCAGATGCCACTACAACAAAACTAAGGCAAAAAAAGGAGATAGGGGTGCAAAGAACTAAAACCTGTATGAAGTAGGGACTAAGTACAACCCTGTCAGCATTAGTGAATATCTCAGATGTCTCCGGCTTATCCTTCCACAAATTTATGAGATAATCCATTATGTCTCCTTCCATTTGCTGCCCTTCACCAAAAAGCCTTTAAAGGAAATTTCCTGTGAGGTCAATCACATTCCCAGGGATGGTAAACATGTAGTAGCTTGTCCTGCAGAATACAAAAGGGTGGTAAAAAATATATTAGAAGTTTAGATACAACAACAAACAGAAGTCCAGACACTATAACTCAAAAGGCAAGAGGAGACATAAAATAGAAGTTCAGATACTACAGCAACGGCAGTTCAGACAATACAACAACAGAGGTTCAGACACTACAACTCCAAGGCAAGGGAATGACAGATGAGGGTAACTCACCCAGAATACTTCTCCAGACCGTCTTTACTCAGCACATACTGTTTCAACTTCCGGGCCTCGGATAGATGAGGGTAACTATATTTTTTCAGGGGGGCGACAGGAGAATGCCACTTCAAAGGCAATCTTGATGCTTGCTTGAAGGTAGTTATGTTCCCAGACTCAACTGTCGGTTTCCTCCTGGTCATCACAACATTCTTCCCACCTCTACCAGCAACAGTTCCAGCACCACGTTTAACATTCTTCGGGTAAGCAATCTTCTCAAAATCATCATCGGACGAAATCACTTACCTTGGTGCTTGATTGCATCGGCCTTCACAGCAGCAAGGGTTTTTGGAGTACCACGAATACCACCACTGCTCCCCCAACTTGGAAGGAATGAGGTCAGAGGTCTATCATCTTCTATCGGAGCTGTACTCATCGGTTCCTCCCTAGGCTGGTATTCTGTGACGAGGAATGAGTAGTGGTAATCGGTCAACTCCAACGGATCCTTGTCAAAGAAAAAAGAAGAAAACATCACCATTAAAATACAAGCTGAAGTTCAGGAACATCACAATGTGCAGTCCAACTAATGAAGATGACATGGTTACTACTCATCTTGACCTAAAAAATTAGTTGCGATAAAAAACTAAATGAAGTTCGAGGCACAACGGAGAGGCACAGTTCAAGATAAACCGATGAACTCGAAATCATTCAACTACAGCTAACAAAAACCATAGAAAGGCATCATCTCTGAAGTTCAATTAGAAAAAAAAATGCTCATGTCCATTTAAGCAAAGGAAGGACAGAGATTACTGAAACCAAACACACAAGCAAAATTAAAAAAGATAGAAATGAAGTTCATGTACAAAGAAAATGCTCCTCTCCTTCCGAAACCAGCAGCCCAGCTAGATCTCAAGAGGAAGTCCAAGTTTGAGAAAAAAAATATGAAGTCCAGGTAGAATAAAAGATGCAGTGCAGGTAAGCAGTCCAACTTCCAAATACTTACATGTGTAGTAGCCAAACATAGATTGGAAGTCTGTCTCAAACAGGTTAGAAGAAGCGATAGAGTATAGCCACGTCTTCCTGATATCCCCGATATTCTCATGGGAATAATTTGCAAGAACCCCGTCATGATACGAATTAACATTCGTAAGCATGAAGAATCCATGATCGATCGCCATCAAAGGAAGTAAAAAGAATAGTGTTAGAACAGAAAAAGAAAGCCAACGAATTAAACACGTCGCAGCTTAAGTACAACTACAGTTAAACAGATGTGATTAAGAGAAAAAGTGGAACTCATACTTGTTTTGCTGCTCGGGGACATCAATCCAATCCAGAGTGAAATTGTCGCTGCTAACTGGACTGAAGGGTGTCTCCCTATCGTTGCTGGCATCCTTCCAAAGCCTCTTGATGTTGTCGGTCATCCGCCGAAACAGGCGTACCGCACATTCATCTTTTGGTCCATAGTAGGAATCGAGAAGCTGGAACCTTGAATTCTTCAGGTCAAGGAATACCGACACCCAATGACCGACACCACCCATGGAAGCGGGAACCTCAAAGGGTCAAAAGTAGGAAAACAACTGAAGCATCATAAACACACGAATCATTAAAAATGAGAATTAATATCGAGCGGTACAAAGAAAAATAAAAAAAATATTAACACAGTGGATCGCACTGCAAAACTAATATAGAGGCAAAGAACAAGATATTGCATACCGAATCATGTGCATCCACGCTATCTGGACCACTCGCCATGAAGTACTTCCTCACACGGGTAAAATAATGCAGGCAACACCAACATATGAAAAAAAATACAAAAACGAGACAAACAAGTTTTAACTAAAAAAATGGTAAGGAAAAAACGGAAAAGAAATCACTGTATGGTTGACTTACACAAAGCCAATACGGCATGATGAGTTTATGCGATCCACAGTACTTCATGACGAGCGAGTAGAGTGCACACTCAGCCACATTAGACCGAAGCATTCCGCGAGGACCAAAAGATATTGCAACATCTTCAACAGAAGCTTCACACTCCTTGTTTTGGAACATAATCATTGATCTAAAACAAGCGAACAGAAAGTAAAAGAAGTTCAGCATCAGGGAACTCAGGAAGTTCATAACACATGTTAACACAGAAGTTCAGCTATATCACAACAGGCAGTACATTACAAAAGAGGCCAGAAGTTCAGCACCAGAGAAGTAAAAAACAAGAAGTTCAGGTACATAGAGTTGGGAGGTTCAGGTAAGAAACCACAGGCAATTCACACGGGGCACATGGATGATGTAAATATTGAGCAGCTGCACTCACCTCTTGGAACGATCATTCCTAAGCCTAGTTACACTATAATAAAAGTCATCAAACTTCTTTCGGACGACAGCAAGGTCGCTATCTGCTCACCAAAAAGAAAATAGCAATTAACAGCAACACTCAAAGCACATAGATTCACGACAGTTTCAATTAAGACCAACATTCAAGCACAAACATTCAAAACATAAGCACATCTCAGCTGCTACATCAGAAAGGATAAAACCACAGCATCATAGACATCACAACACATGCATTACAAACCTCCACCCACATAGAAAAACAGGTTCACTTAACATTCTTTACAACCCACACGACAAACAACAAAACCAGAAGTTCAACTTAGACCACACAGGCAGTTCACAGGGGATATCATGGACCAAAACCAAACAACAAAGAGGGAGGGATGGGGAAAGAAGAGAAGCATGCTCCTCTCTTCATGGATCCTTGCCTAGACCGATGGCGACTTTGGAATGATCAACCTCCTCTCCATAGCTATCGCTTTCGGTATCTTCATCGTCGTCTCCAGTAGACGTTGCAGCATCGTCGGGAAGGACACCAGTAGCAGCTGTAGCAACCAGAGAATCTGAAACAAGAAAAACATTTGGTTGTGCCTGTACAGCATCAACATCAACTGATGGCTCTGCTGCAGGTGACTTATCCGGGCTTGCAGCAGCACTACCACCAGTTTGTATAGCAGACTCAACATGATCTTTCTCCAAAATGATATCTCCAGTTGTCTTGCCCTGCTCAGCATCAGAAACATCAGCGCCAACGGACGACTGAGGTTTAGTTAGGACCACCCCGTCGAAGCAGCCGGTGCCTGAGACGGACATGTCTGCAGCCTTCTCTGGAGAAACACTAACATCATCATTCTGCTGCTGCAAAAAAGAAACCAAAAGTCATTACAAAGGGCTGACTGAACCTCATGCACAGGGGCAGCAAGTTCGTCTCAGGGGCAACAAGACAAATGGACAAGAAAAAATGGTACCTTATTTTCATTGCCATGAACCTCATCAACTAATACATCACTAGAGGGGCAAGGATCATGCACAGGGGCAGCTTCATGCACAGGATCATCTTCATGCATCGGTAAAACATCCTCCCTAACCCCAGCACCATCATCAACAGCCTAGAAATAATCATGTAGAAAACAAATATCTAATCAGCAAAAGTTCACGTTACATAATTAGAGAAGGTCAGGTATCACAACCTGCACATAATGGAAGTCCAAATACAGTAAACATAGCAGATAACATACCAAACTACCATTAAGATACAAAAGAAGACAAAAAGGGCCAGTCATCAAAAGTTATGGAAGTTCAGGTGCTGAAGCACTTGAAGTTCAGGTCCTATAAACAGGGAAGGTCACCTAGGAAACACTAGTACCAAAAAGAAAAAAGACTAGAAAATAATCATGTAGAAAACAAATACCTAATCAGCAGAAGTTCACGTTACATAATCAGAGGAGGTCAGCTATCACAACTGACACATCATGGAAGTCCAAATACAGTAAACATAGCAGATAACATACCAAACTACCATAAGATACAAAAAGGCACAAAAAGGGCCAGTCATAGAAGTTCAGGTGCTGAAGCACTTGAAGTTCAGGTCCTAGAAACAAAGAAGGTCACCCTATAACTGCATAACAATAATAACTCAAAGCTAACAATGAACAATAGTGCAAAAGAAATATCAAAAGCCAACATAAACAAACCTCTTCGGTACGCTCCACATGGCCTCCTTCATGACCCAAACAAACGGGATCCTGCCTCTGAATCTCTCTCACAACAACACTCGCCTCATCTTCAAAAGGCTTGCAACGGGCGTCCAGTATTTCCTTGAACAGCACAAAACTAGCCCGGAGGTGGGAAGTGCTCTCACGAAGCTCAGCAAGATATTTAGCTTCAATCGACAAAAGCTCCTTCGAAGACTCAGCATCAAATCCGTGGCCGGGAGGAAGAATCCCATCCACGCGACTAAGACGCTCAACCGTTGTCGGAACGCGAGCCATCTCTCCACAAACAGTTTCCAGAAGTCCATCAATCCTACAAAGGGAAATATTCGACATCGAACAAACTACGGGAAGAAAGCGCCTGCGGCACTCACACAGGCGGAAGAACCTCCCGGATCTCTGAGGAGGCACCAAGTGTTAACATCCGCGAGAATTCAAATCTCGGAGAACGTCCACTACCTAGGCGGTGACACGAGGCATAGTAAAACGGGGACGTTCGATAACCCTAAAGAACACAACCTTAACTGTGTCTTCCTTTGCATATATGAAAACAAAAATCAACACGTCATGAGAACAAAAGAAAGAACATGGGCGAAATACGAAGGCGATGGCGAAGTTCAAGTTAGTACCACAAAGCTGGTACTGAAAAAAAAGACAATGACAAGGAAAAAAAGGCCGAACAATCAGATACACAAAACTACACCAAAAATTCCACTAATGCCTACACACGCAGTACATTTCAGAAGTCCAACTATTTCTACATAGGCAGTACAACAATGTATGACCAGAAGTTAACATGCTTTCAAAAATGTTGGAAATTTACATAGCAGAAGTTCAACCATGCATGTGAAACAACAAAGTTTAGCTTATTTCATATGAATATATCCAGAAGTTCACATATGTACACAAAGGCAGTAATACCATATAAGCCAAGCAGTTCAGCTAATTTACTCGTCTATATGAACCAGAAGGTCATCTATGTACATAGCAGAAGTTCAACCATGCACACAAAGGCAGTACTAACTACACAGAAAGTAAGAAACACTCACAGGTAGTCTCCCAAACACCCAGTTGGTTGGGTCGTCATCACCTTTCCTGACCAAGTCAGCCGCAGCGAGCTCAAGAAGCTTGGCCTGATCCATGTAATTGATGTGAGGCGTCCTCAAGTCAACATTAGGCGTCTTGCCAATGATAAGGCAGTCCAGGTACATAAGAAGCATTGTGATGGCACAGCCTGTGAAAGCTTTTCCTCTGCTAGTACCTTGCTGATACCTAACAATAGCACTTCGAAGGTCATCAACAACCAACTGGCAGTAGTCCATATCTGCCATATCCTCAAACATAAGATTCTCACCATTCTTGCCTCCACAGACACTCTTGTAGGCGTTCGAGGATAACCCCTTCATGAAAACAATCGGGTAAAACACCTTGAGCAAGATCATCCTTTGTCTCATCCTTCACAAGATCCGCGAGGATATTCCGCAGATCCTTTGTCTTGATGTCGTCACTCCTAGCGTACCCAAGCTTGCGCTTCAACCTCATAACAACATCATCAAACCCATCACTCGAAGGCCTAGGAGAATACGATTACCTTGAGGAATCCAAGCAGATGGTGAATAGCATCACTTGTAGTACGCAGAACCTTGTTCGCCTCACCCATGTCCAGAATCATGGTTGCAGGGTCAATCCTCGTGTAGATGTTGCCCACCAAAGGACGAGAAATGTTGGAATCAACCTTCAGGTCAAACACACAACCAAAACCAGCCTTGATAACCCTCGTCTTGTGCCTAAGCTGTAGCATTTTCGCACATGTCTTCACCTCTCCTAGTGAGCAACAAACCGTCTTGTTAAAACATTTTGCCTCACCTCCTCCTTGGCCACCTTCTTCGGGCGCTTTGCATCCTCTCTTCCTCCTCTCAGGCCGCTCCACAAGCTGATACCGGAAAAAATGAGATACACAATGAGATACACAAGCTACACCAAAATTCCACTAGTGCCTACAAAATTACACACTCAGTACATTTCAGAAGTCCAACTATGTCTAAATAGGCAGTACATCCATGTATGACCAGAAGTTAACATGCTATCAAAATGTTGGAAGTTTACATAGCAGATGTTCAACCATGTACAACAAGGCAGTAATAAAACATGAATACCAGAAGTCCAACTATGTCACATAGGCAGTACAACCATGTATGACCAGAAGTTAACATGCTTTCAAATTGTTGGAAATTTACAAACAAAAGTTCAACCATGTATACAAAGGCAGTAATCTAACATATATCTCAGAAGTCCAACTATGTCAACATAGGTAGTACAACCATGTATGAACACTAGTTAACATGCTTTCAAAAATGTTGGAAATTTAAAATGCAGAAGTTCAACCATATACACTAAGGCAGTAATCAAACATGTATACCAACAAGTTAAGCTAATTTCTTCATGTATATACCCAGAAGTCCAACTATGTACACAAAGGCAGTAATACCATAAAAGCAAAGCACGTCGGCTAATTTATTCGTCTATATGGAGATGGAGCAGAAGGTCAGCTATGTACGCCAAGGCAGTGCTAAAAACAATAAAACTACAACAATAGCAACAAATTCTCTAAAAACAGTAAACATGAGACATTCATACCTGATTAGCGGCATCATCATCATTGAAGTCGTCCTCATCATCAGCATTGAAATCAGCATCATCCTTGTCCTCTGGATTAACACGAGAACGCTTCTTCACACCCTTGTTGACCTTTGCAGGTGGAACCTTGCGCTTCACGCCGCATTTCTTCACCTTACCAGATGCACCAACACCAAGTGGAGAAGGCGTAGGCGCGGCAGTGGCAAGCACACGAGGACTACGGCGTGGCGTACCACCAAGGCCTAACCCTTCATCTTCAACAACTTCTGCAGGCCTTGAAACACGTGGGCTCCTCCGAGGAGTAACTTCACCAACTACTAGCTTCCTCGCATCAGTCTTCTTGATTTTCTTCTTAATAGGGACAACCGTGCCATCACTACCACACGTCACGTATTCCTCAACAGTGAACTCAGCCGCATGAACAGATCCAGGAACATCAGAACCTTTCTCAAGGCGGGCCACCCTCTTCTTGACAAAATCTTCTTGCTTCTTCCTCTTACGTTGGTCCTCCAGGAGAAGCTGAAGAGCCACATCCTCGGGTTGCGTGACAGGTTCAGTGCCATCAACAGACTGCGACTGCGTCACTGACATCTGAAGAGAGCACAAAGGATCCTGAACGGAATCACAACCTTTGACTGACGGAGCCCCCTCCTCAGTAGCAGCAGGGGTTTCCGATAAACCCAAATCAGATAAAACATCGTTGATGGTGTTCACAGCTTCCTCCTCTGTGGACACATCTGCAAAAGAACAAAAAAATCAAAGCAAAAAAACGAAGTCAGGAACAAAAACAAAAACAAACAACATGAACAAGCTAAAAGAACATGGCTCGAAACTTTAAAATGAAAATAAAAGGGGTTTCACATACTAGGTGAAGCAAGAGCTGCAGAAGCAAGATCCTCAAGGCTTGGAAAATTCTCAAGGCTCGAAGCAACCTCAGCAATCACAGTCAAAGGAATAATGGGTTATTTAGCCGCATCAGATATTGGAGCATCAGTATTAACCTCTGAAGCTCCATCTTTATCGCAGGCATTTTTTTCAGAACTATTCAACTCATCACCAACTACAAAAAATGCAAGTAAAAAGGCAGCTGAGTTCTAATGCACAATCCTACATCAAAGGGACTTCTACTTTTACATCAATGTCCAATACCCTGAAGTTCAACAACAACTAACAAAGCAGTAAACACAACAAAACAATCTAAACATTACATACTAAATATAAAACAATCTACACCAGAGGTGCTACTACATACAAGATTAATCTCCAGAAGTTCAACAATATATAACAAAGCAGTAAAACAAAAGGTGCATAACAGAACTTCAACCAAATTTCATTATAAACAAACAATAACTAAAACCAGAAGTTCAACTACGTGACCAAAGCTAGTAGCACATAAAAAAGATGTAGCATGACCACAAATAGTATTTCACAGCAAAACTAAATGTCAATACCATGAACATGATAACAAGAAAACAAAAAACAAAGATGTACACTTTAAAATATGAAATGGCACACACATAAACTATGTGTAAAATGCATACACACATACCTTGTTAGAAGTTCACACTACTAACACTGGCAGTCCAACAAGAAAACCAAATAAAGATATGGGCAGACATATATAACAATACTACTGTTTAAAATACAAGATACAACTACATTAATATACCTGGAGAAGATTTTGAAGCCATGACAACACAACCGCCTCGATGAATGCAACTCCAAACACTAGAACAACCTGTAAACACAGAAGATTGATTCCATATAGTTAGCAAGTACAAAAACATACAACAAAATGCAAAAAAGGAAACTGAATCAAACACTAGAACCAACTACAAACAACTAGAACCAACAAGTATGAAATAGATGACAGTAGCACATATAGGCAAGCACAACAAAAAACGTATCCAGAAACTAACTACAATGTCACAAACATAATCTAGACCTCCAAATCCACAACACTAATGCCATTAGATACAACAGATCTAGCATCAACAATCACACCACAACCTCTCTGACATGCACCTGACTGCTAAAATCAACAAAGGGGAAATGAAAATCCACACACAAGCATATCACAAACAAATCTGGCCACGGGGGAATGCATTCCAACCACCACACGCCCAATAACCCTACCTAATGTCCCACCAAACCATCAGAAAAAGGGGGTAGGAGGCGGACGCGAGAGCAAACAGAGCAAACAGGGCAGGCCTCCATAGATCTGGCGAAAGTGAATATAAGCATTAGGGGGGAGGGGGCAGGGCGCAGCGTTTGTACCTCTCCAAGCACGAATCCGCAGCGGTTCTTTACTCCCCACAACGCCCAGCACAAGCAGTTGCCGCCCTCGCTTCAGAGCAGAGGAGAGCGGGATTGGCGAGGAGGCTGACGCTGGGAGTAATAGGAGGCGGGAGTCGCGGTTACTCCACTCATGGCCGCAGGGACAGGCGGAGAAATCAGGGGGAGTAGCAGTTGAAGGAGGCAGCGGAGCGACGGAGAGGGAAGAGAGAGAGAGCGACAGAGGGAGAAGAAATTTTCTGACTGGTGGTGGCGAGGGAGATGGTCAGTTAATGCCTATCTGGTGTGGGACTTGCATCACCACCAAATTTACAGTTTTACCCCCCAACAGCTAAAATAGTAAATACATGTGTAGATAAAATAAATGCACCATTTGAATGCATCTATTATGATGAGATAAGATCACAAAAACAGCAAACCTGATACCTCAAAACAAAAAATAGATGGCAAATACACTACTAAAGGAAGAAACATACATACATAAATATGCCCCTAAAAAACAAGAGAAAAGAAGTTCAAAAAATAAAGAACAGAAGTTCAAGTACTCTAATAAAAGAAGTAAAGCAATAAGAATAAATAAACCATAAAGAAACAAAAATAAGAAGTTCAAGTAGAAAAACAGATGAAGTTCATATCTAACCCTAAAAACCCTAAGATAGATAGTGGGGTCACGGATGTGACGGACTCGCCTCCGCATGCGACGACGCGCACGCCGGCGCGTGCCGCCTCTCCGCCTCGTTCTGTCTCGGCCTCGCGAGGAGGGGGGGTCCCACCCCGTACCCCTCTGTTCGGCCTCGCTACCGCATTGCTGCATGCTAGGATTTGACGGGGCGCAATGCGGTTATTCTGCTTCCACCCCCACCGCACGCACCTAAACCCTAAAACCCTAAGATAGGCGGTGGGGTCACGGATGACGGACTCACCTCGCATGCGACGGACGCTGCACGCCGCGTCGTCGCTGCTCCGGCTTCGTTCTATCTCGGCCTCGCAGGGGAGGGAGGGGTCCCCCCCCCCCCCTCGCTCGGCCTCGCGCTACAGCGTTGCTGCGTGCTAAGATTTGACGGGGACGCAATGCGGTTATTCTGTTTCCACCCCCACCGCACGCACCTAAACCCTAAAACCCTAAGATAGATAGTGGGGTCACGGATGTACGGACTCGCCTCCGCATGCGACGACGCGCACGCCCGGCGTCGTCGCTACTCAACTTCGTTCTGTCTCGGCCTCGCAGGGTCCCTCCCCCCCCCCCGCCGGCCTCGCGCTACCGCATTGCTGCATGCTAGGATTTGACAGGGGCGCAATGCGGTTATTCTATTTCCACCCCACCGCACGCACCCTAAACCCTAAAACCCTAAGATAGATAGTGGGGTCACGGATGTAACGGACTCGCCTCCACATGCGGACGCAGCGCACGCCGCGTCGCCCGCCTCCGGCTTCGTTCTGTCTCGGCCTCGCGAGGAGGGAGGGGGTCTGACCCCTCCCCTTCTCGACCTCGCGCTACCGCATTGCTGCGGCGCTAGGATTTGACGGGGCGCAATGCGGTTATTCTGCTTCCACCCCACCGCACGCATCCTAAACCCTAAAAACCCTAAGATAGATAGTGGGGTCACGGATGTGACGGACTCGCCTCCGCATGCGACAATGCGGCACGCCGCGTCGTCGCTGCTCGGCTTCGTTCTGTCTCGGCCTCACGGGGGGGAGGGAGGGGGTCGACCCCCCTCCCCCTTCGCCTCGCGCTACCGCATTTGTCAATAGGACCAATGCCTATTTCAATGTCTACAACTGTTTAAATCTTAAAATAACAAACATAATTGTATTTAAAGAAGTTCAAATAGAAAAGATAGAGATGTTCGGGATTTTGTCAAAACCTCAAATTAACATTTTAAAAACGATTAGCATACAGAAGTTCAGGATAGTTATTCACTGAAGACCAACAACTACTATAAGTACGAAAACATACTAGAAAAAATAAGAAATATACGCATATCCGTAAGAAAATTACATGGTTGCTCATGGGACTATCAAAAAAATCCAAAGCAATGCAAAAGTACGAAAAATAACATAAAAACAAAAAGAAATACAGAGGGGCTTGCTCCATTACCTTGCAAAGAAAGGAAAAACAGAAGCTCGGGTATGAACAGTACAGAAGTCCAGCTTGTAAAACAACCCTTAGATGATCTGGAAAAAGTCCATGCATACTTGGACTAATCCCATGATTGCCCACGAGACAAACTCTAAAAATAACATCTCAGGAACTAAAATTATAAAAAAACGAAAAAATAAAATATATAGCACCATGCACCTTCGCCTTGCAATATATGGAATGCAATGTGGAAAACCAGAAGTTCAACCATTAATTAGAAAGAAGTCCAGCATCTACTGAAGATGGTGATTATCGAAAATAACAACCATCGACTGAAGTCCAGCATCTACTTATAGCACAGAAGTTCAGGTGCGGAAGTTCTAGCAGTCCAGCTTGTACAAACAGAACGAAAATTGATTGAAACAACAACCCCGATTAAATTTGGTTCCCAGATTTAATCGTTTGGGTCAATTCCGACAAGTCAACAGCCATTTCGAACGTCGTCATACTCCAGATAAACACATCCAAAAAAGATCCGCCATCAATCAGTGCGCTCGAACAACGAACCACGATGGGAGGCGGAAAGTGCAATCCACAAATTCGGAATGAATGAGCCAGCCAAATCGAATTAACAAAACGGGAAGGATTCAACCGCCATTTCAAACGTCATCATGCTCCAGATAAATAAGAAAATGATCCCCATCATATTGTCGCTCGAACAAAAAACCACGGTGGGAGGCAGAAGATCCAATCGCCGGATTTCGATTTTGTATGAGCCCGAATAATCAAATTAACAACATGGGCAGCATTCTGTCTCACTGATGCACGCAAATCCACACCCAATTTGAACAGAAAACCTACAAATCTACAACAGCGGCCGAAACCAATCCCGCAGACGAAGAACAGACGTGGCGGACCACCAAATCGAATTTGTTCGAAAATAACAACAAATCATGAAGTAAACTCGTACCTAAACCCAATTTTCATCCTGTTATAGATCCTAGAACATCTAGTACATGCAAAACACTTGTGACAGACCCATGTTCATCATCGCCCGCGAGCACATCCGCCAAACAGCTAGATTCCTAATCAAAACAAGCATTTAGATTCTAAAAACCATGTAAACATTACACTTACATCGCCAATAACACGAATGATCAGAAAAACTCGCGGTAGAAGGCACGGTTGCGAAGATAGCCGAAGGTCGAGGTTAAATGCAGAGGAAGTTGAGTAGCGTTACTCAAGGCGATTCAGGTTGTGATCAGAATATTATTACGATCCGTGATCGAATAGTGTTTATGTGTGTGTGTGTGTGTGTGTGTGTATATATATATATATATATATATATATATATATATATATATATATATATATATATATATATATATATATATATATATATGAGTTTATGTCCTCTGACATTCACTTATTGCTAATTCTTCAAGCTGCTTTTTCTGCTAAGTGAATGTGATCGGACCCTTCCTCCTCTATGCTAAACTCAACCCATTCTATTCACAAATTCTTCATGTGTGTTCTATTTGAAACTCGTTCAGAATCTTCACTGTGTCCTTGTCAGCTGAAGAATTTGCGAACGGAACTTTTAACTTATCTTATCCAAAATTTTCGATTTTGCCGCTCAAACCGTCCGCATCCCACGAAAACACTTATCTATTCACGCACGATCTCACACGATCTCCACTTCTCAGTACGTGGGTGACACATGTCAAGCGAATGAGAAGGGTCAGGGGCACGTTCATCCTATTTCTTGGGGCGAACAGTTTTTCACCGTGGCTATATATACCCCTCCCCTTCCTCACTTCTCCTTTACTCCGCTCGACCTCTCTCCAGCTCGAGCTTCTCAAACCCTAGCGCCACCGCTACTTCATCGTCGCCGGTGAGGAAGAGCTTCACTGCCTCGACCTCGTCGCCGCCACACTCGCACCGGCCGCGGATTTCTTCACTCCGCCGCCGCCGTAGCTATCTTCCTCTGCTGAGTTAGGGCGTGGAAGATCTGCACTGACGAACTTACATCTCCACTTCCCAGTTTGTCATGTTCTTCGTCCAGGGTAATTAAAAGTTACTTTTACTGCCCTCTTTGATTGAAATGATTTCTACAAAATCCTCAAAGGTGTTTTTCTTCAAATCTTCACACACTAAACACCTCACATGTCATCTGTTCTTGATTCATTTCTCTGAGTTATATTTTTCTTCAAGAATCCTCAATTGTGTGGATTTTTGATCTGTACACCTCTGGAACCTAAGACAAAGAACGCTTAGTGAAATTCTTCAAGACTCATCTGGTCAAATTCCTCAAACTTTTTTTTAAAACCTTTTGAGAACGCATATGACCTCTCCAAATTCCTCGCAACTATACTCTGTTCACAGGTACTCATGTCCGCTGCTGAATCACTAGGTTATCATCAACTTAACTCATTTGCAGTGTTCCTCGAAGAAAAGTTGCATACCTCTTCAGAGAATTCCATTGTTGAAATTCCTCATCTGAAGAAAATGGCTTATGGAAATAAGCCACAAAAGGGAGGAAAGAGGCATGAGGTCAATACTGCGTTTGAAATCCCTGATGACATATATGCTGACTACTGCACTCCTGATGAGGCCAAGTTTGGAAAAGAGGACAAAAATCAGCGCAAGGTGCACATACAGAGGATAGAAAGGAGATGGGCAAGAGAGTGGAGGGAGTACAGGTATGTAACTCCCAAGTACATGAAGAAATTCGCACTCAATCCTCCATGCCCAAGACCTCCATTGGCACCTGGCCAAGAAGCAGATCCCACTAGCCTCAAGCGCGGTGAGGATTATCCTGATGAATGGGCCAAGCGCCAGGCCAAGCTGGCCAGACAAGCTAGAGAAGCAGTGAGGAAATTCAATGAAGACTCTGCTACTGCTGCCACTGCTGAGGCCTCTGCTAGCAAGCCGAAGAAGGCCATGGCAAAGAAGCCTACGCATAAGCCAAGTGCTTCACCTTCAACGCCCTCAAGGCCAAGTTCCTCAGCAATGCCCTCACGGCCAAATCCTCAAACTGCTCCTGCTCCTCCAAAGTCCTCAGCCCCTCCGCGTAAGTCTTCGGCTGCTCCATCCAAATCCTCTGCACCAGTGCATCTCGCCACATGCCAAAGGACCACATGCATATCTATTGCCTCAGGAGCCTCTGCAAGTTCCTCAGCTGCTCCAATTTCCTCAGCTGGCCCCTCTCTGCTGAAGAAGAAGACCACTGCTGGACGAGGTCCTCGACCAAGTCCTCACAAGAAGCAGATTGCTTTCCAAGTGCCCTCTGATGATGATGAGGCCGATGATTAAGAACTTGCTGAAATCATCAGAGACAGACAAGTCAAGGCCGCTAGTGCCAAAGGAAGCAATGTGCCACTGCTTTTGGATCCGAAGCTGATCCTAGACTTCATCGATCTCTGGCACAAGGATCCCAACTCACCTTTGCCTGAGATGAACCTCACACGTGGTCAAAGTCGTGTTTTGACTGCCTTCATTGAAGAAGAGAAATGGAAATTTGAGAAGGCCAGGCAGCTGAAGAAAGCTTAGTACAGGAAGGAGCGCTTCCTGAAGAAAAACGTTGTCACTATGACAACTGAAGAGCTAGTGAAGATCCAGGCTGAAATCAAAGGCTCAGTAATGATTTCAATGCTTACTATGCTGACTGGCAAGGAGCCAAGGTCAGGTTTGTAAAACTGACTGAGCAATACACCTCAAAGGTTGCAGCTCCATCACAACCAAAAATTCCTCAAGCCGAAGCATCTGCTTAACCAACAGAAGAGCACGCTAGCACTGCTGATGAAAATCAAGATGCTGAAGAAAATGTGAGTTCCAGGGCTGATGACTGCATTCCAGCCGCTGAAGAAATTGCCATGGCATCCACTAGTGGTGCGCCTGAAGAAAATGAAGAAGTCAGGGCAACTGCATCAGTTGTGCCTGAAGAAACTCAACCAAATTCCTCTGCTCCTCCTGCACCTACTCCAACTCCAATCCTTCAATCTGCATCAGATGTGAAGAAGACCAAGGCTGCAGAGTGTGCAGCTGTGAAGAAAAGGAAGGCATCAACTTCATCAAATTCTTCAGCACCGAAGAAGATGAAGAAATTGACAAGCTCATTTGCAAATCCAATTGATGTTGTTCCTGTTTCCAGCATGCCATCAAAGGAAATCATCCCTTTCGATGAAGAATATGTGATCCCCAGCGGATCTGATGAAGACATTCCTTCTGCTGCTTCCTCAGAGCAGATGGATGAAGAAATTGAAGCATGCGCAATCCCTTCAACTCCAATTATCTCCTCGCCCATTCCTCAGTTCACTGCTGAAGAGGCCGGCGTTGAGGAATTGGATGAACAAAATTCTGGCGTGGGCATTGGGAGTACCACTCCATTGATGAATGATGATTTTTGGGATAGTCAGCATCCCAACTCCCCTCTGTTAACGCCATTGCAAAAAATCCCTCAGTCCCCTGTAGAAACTGTTCAAATGGGCTCTGAAGAAAATCAACCCACTACATCTGTACATGAAGAAATTCCAGCCACTAGTCTTTGAAGAAAGCTGCTTCTTCTTGATTCATTGAAGACCTGATGCCTTGCGAAGAGGAACGAGAAATTCCTCGGCTGAAGAACACTGAGATTGCGATTCTGAGGTTGTGATGTGGCGGTGACACTCCTCAACCCAAGCCAAAGGATCCATTCTCAAGGAAGCAAAAATTCAAAACTGATGATTTCTTCGGCGAGCACGTATTCTTCACTGATTACAACCCCTATGACTCTGCTCGCATTAGGAAGAGGTGATTTTGGACTGCCAGCCAGGCAAATTTTTATTCCTCAGTGCTGTTCAACAAAGACAAAGTCTTCGATCATGAGCACATTCCTCACGTGGATATGGAATCTCTGCCGTGCTTCGTGCCAGTCCTCAGTGTTCTTCATGACGCTGGACTGTTAAATTTCTGCACTGACATCTTTGATTGGAATGAAGAACTCATTCTTCAATTCTATGCAACGCTACACATCATCGGAGATTCTGAAGATGTGAATTCATGGGTGCTGGACTGGATGACTGAAAATACTCACTACAAAGCACCAGCTACTGAATTTCTTTGTGCTTTGCCTCTCAGTCCTCCCCTTGAAGCAGCTCATTGCATGTACCAAGAGCCTAAGCTTACAGATCACTATATGCAAGTGCTCATGAAGCCATTGAAGCCAGGTCAGGCCCCAAGAACAAAATTCCTCGTGAAGGAACTGTTATATGTGCCTCGGATTGTCTATCGCATTCTGACGAAGACATTGAGTCCTATCAAGGGCCACGACTTGAATGGAGAAGAAGTCGTTGGCATCATGAATAATCTGCTCTTCAATACCATGCATGGCGTTCCCATCAACTTCCATGATTTCTTCATGAGGACTCTGGCCAATGTCGCAATGTCACCATTTGAGTTGAAGCCTTATGCTCCGTGGATTATGAGATTCATCAGAACAAGGTCTTCACTCAACTACAAAGCTGATACACTGAACCATTGCAGCTACTTGCCCCCGATTGAAGTCCTCAAACGGACATTTTCCTCAGCTGATGACAAGGGAAAGGCCGCTGCTGTTATTGATGAAGGCATTCGTCCATTGGATGGTCAATTTCACAAAGCTGCATCTTATTCCACCAATGATGACTCTTCCACTCATGACTCTGCCGCCAACGCAACCAAGCCAAATCCTGAAGGCACAACTCCCAGGGTGATGACTGATTGTGAGCTTCTCCTCAGTCTTCACCAGAAGGTTGATCACAATCACAAATTGGTTAAGCGTCAGTTTGGTTCAATTCTTCACAACATGACTGCTACCCACAATGCAGTGAAGAAAAACCATTACTACCTCCATGAAACCTTCAACCGTGCACAGGCTGTTACATCTCACATTTATAGCGAGAAGATCTAAAGAAAATGGGTCTCAAGGAAGATTTTGACTGGTCTGCTCCTCCACTGAAGAAATACAAGAAGGTCAAGGTTCCTTCCTTGGTGGCCAGATCATATTCTTCATCACGCGACACGGATGAGCATGAAGACTTGGACGACACTACTGCAGGCCCTACATCATCACACGACCCCAACAACACTGGCGCTCCTTCATCATCTTGATATTCTTCAGGGGCGTTAGTCCTCATTTTCGATCCTTTTGGTCATTCGTTGACAAAGGGGGAGAAATTTGAGTTAGTATTCAAGCGGGTCTATCCTATATGGGCGTTTCTTTTTTGCTAAGTTACAACTCTCGTTCTTCTGATGACTTTGCTGGATCGAGTTGTAAACTTAAACTCTATGGTGGCCTGATACTTTTGCTGTGGTTTTTCTGCATGCTTATTCCTCATTAATGTTTATGCACACATGCTGAATTACATCAGTCACCATATTTCATCATGCATTTCAAATTCTTCATATTATATGTCAAATGCGTGTATGAATTACAAGATATAGGGGGAGATCTCCATGATTCTACTCTTCAAGTGTGCATTGCTTCAAAAGCAAATTCTTCACTATGCACATCTTCAGCGGGAGTTCTTCTATATCTTGCAATCAAATTCCTCAATATCTGTATTTACACTTCATATGTTTATCGCCGTTGAAAACTTAACCTATGTTGTCATCAATCACCAAAAAGGGGGAGATTGTAAGTGCATCTAGTGCCCCTTCGTGATTTTGGTGTATTGAAGACTTATAGGTTAAGGGACTAATGTGTTTATGAGTGTACACAGGTCTATAAGTCTATGAGGAGTTTCATATTTACAGAGAAAGTCGACCCCTAAAAATGAAGTTCTTCGTCTGAATACTTTGGATTTTTGAAGACTTTGAAAATGAAGAAATTGGTGTGACCTTGAAGACTTGGTATTCATTCGAGGAACATGAAGCATGAAGACTTTTGTTTTCGTAGTTTCATTTTCTCTTTCTTGAGTCATAGGAAACACCGTCTTTGTTAAAGAAATTCGAGGAAATACTAAGGAAAAATTTCCATGTGATGCTCAACTCAAAATCCTACACCTACCAATCCCTTGAGTGAAGCCATTGGAAATCTCATACAGATTCAGTCATATTCTTTAGTAGCAGAGGCGAAGTTCTTACATCTCGAGGAATTTATTACGACCGAGGAGTTAGGAATTCGCCAGTGCGGATTGCCTACACAGTGAGGAACATGATAGCCCTAAGGAATTTGATACTACCCACCTAACGGTAGCTGTCCCAAAATATCTACCCACCTAACGGTCATATTATTGAAGGGCATTTATGTCTTATCATGTCGGGCTGCTCCCTAGGCTATAAATAGACTCCCCCTACAACCACTAGCTGGTTGGCTGCTCCCAGAGAAACTGACACTTGTCATTTGAGATCATCCCATCCTCCAGGGACTTTGGCGAAAATCATCAGTGAGGAAAACCCAAACCCAAACACCTACAAACCCAAAGTGATTGAGCATCACTAAAGAGGCGATCTGTGTGGATCCGGCGCTTATTACCTTTGAAGACTATGCTTCTTCCAGACGGTTAGGCGTCATGGTCTAGAACATCAAGATGAATTGTGGATCGCTGGTGGCCGAGTTTGTGAAGGTTGGAAGTCACCTAAAGACTTACCACAGTGATTGTCGAGTCTGTGTGACCTTAGCTCAAGGAGAATCGGTGAGGACTGTGTGTCCTCGGGTTTAAATACCTAGCCGCTCCAACCGGATGTACAAGCTGAGACAACAGTTGGAACTAGTCTACCAAATCATTGTCTTCACCAAGCCCTCTGGTTCTATTTCCTCAACTCTTTCATTTCCTCATAAGCGTGTTGTGCGCTTGTTCATATCTGTGTTTGAAGACTTTGACTGAAGACTTTCTCAATTTCCTCAGTTCAATTTCTTCAGTCTGTTTGTCTTCATCCTGTGTTATCCTGTTTTACGCTTTCTGTACTCTGTGCTTGTCTTCATTTCATCATGATGACCAAGCTTGTGTTCTGCTATGTTTACTTTTGAGTACTTATTCCGCTGCAAGTAGTTCTTCGCTAAGGAATTTCCTCACCTGCAAATTCTTTAGTGAAGAATTCATAAAAATCGCCTATTCACCCCCCCCTCTAGTCGATATAACGCACTTTCAAAGAGCATACGCCGAACTATATCCGGGGTCCTCGCCAGACGTGCATCGACCAATCCGGCCCCGGACCCTGCCATAAGGACTAGGGTCGATATAGGTAAAATGCCGGATTGTTGCCTTCAAGTGGAGAGTGCGATGAATCATCGGCGGAGGAAAGAGGCCATGCGCGACCCAAGTTTAACCAAAGAGGCGTTCAATGCCCTTAGCTCAGCGGATGCATACATCCGAGCTGCTCGGGATGGACTTGCTGAAGCCACTCACCAATTTTCAAAAGATATGCGGGTCAAAACTTAATGTGGATTCAATAATCATATGCCAGTAGCCCCCGAGACTTGAAGCAGTTGACCCAACTGATTGAAGGGTCGTTTAATGTTATCATGTACTCTCGGCGAAAAATAACACGCTGTCTCAGGAGCTTGAAGAATGTCAGACCAAGCTAGTTGTTGCCACCGCCGAACTGGAAGATTTGAAGTAATCCCAGAAGGCTTCGGATGGTAAGCACAACAGTGTCCGGAAAATACGATCCTGTGCTGACAAGCAATGTTGAATATCCATAGTTTTATTTACGACAACAGGATCGGCAAATCCGTTGGAGGAGAGGCTAAAGGCCGCTCAGGCGGACAAGCAACATGCCGAAGGGCAAGAAGCTGCTGGCCAATGTGTATTAACATGGACCTTTAATGAGAAGAACAAACTACAGGATGCTAACGTCAAGCAAGCCGAGGAGCTAAAGGACGTAAGAGCTCAACTGTCAGATGCTTTAAAGGAGAACCGAAGCTGAAAGGCGGCATATTTAGTATGTCCCTAAACCCAACTTTCATAAGATCCCCTGATGAATTTTTTTATGAGAGTTGTTCCTGTAGGTTTGTTAAATGGGTGGCCTGAAGGAGAAGTGTCCGTATTTCAAGGCGACCTGCTGCAAGAGCTATCCAAAGTACACGAGCGAGCTCGGAAAGTGATGAGGAACATGGCTAAGGCTCTATGGTCATCCGATTCTCCTCCGGGAATGATGGGGGAGCTTGAGGAGTTATTCAAGGGAGCTCGTCTTCATTTTGAGCTGTGGAAGGCATCAACATGTCGAGTGGGTGCACGAGAGGCCTGGGCCATGGTGAAAACGCGGTATACCGGACTTGATCCAAACCATATGGCCCGGGTTGGACCTCGGGGACCAGACGAACAAGAAATTCCGGTCAGCTTGGTATACGACCAAGTAAAGATAGCCGCCAAATTCTCACAGCAGGACTGCAAATTAGACAGCCTGATAGATGGCATAGATAAAGAGTAGGCATGTGATTTTATGTGACAATACACTTTATCAGCAAAGCTTATCTCCGGCCGATTTGTAAAAGATTGTCATGGCGGACATTCCGCTTTAACCTTCGAAACCCAAGGGTGGAGTGTTTCCGAATACTATACCTGTGGGAAACACCAAGTATGTTCGGGAATCAGGCGGTCCGGTCATAATGCTTGAACAGACAAAATGTATTCGGGGAGTTTATGTTACATTACTTTTTAACGTAAGAAACATCTTCCAGAAAGAATAGTTCCGCTAAGGGTTCCTCTTCCTGGGTCGGCATGCGTTTATGCATGACTAAGTTGTGATGTGAAAGAATCACATGAGTCTTTGTTTTTTTGGTAATTTATATTGCTACGAAGGCAGTTCACATTTTGCCCACCGACCAATTATTCCCTTAAGAACGCTAGCTTTCGGCTTCACCCGTCTGAGGTACATGTCCGGATGACCCGGCTGTAACAATCGCAGAGGTGCTCCCTTTATGCCCTAGCCAAACAAGTGGGAACGTAGGGCATAAGCATATGAGCCAGGCAACCCAGCTTGGCAAAAACTTAAGTCATAGAGGTGCATATAATGGCGAAGACATGACGTATATGAGCAAACAAGACACATATATGTGGTGAGCCTTATGCTCGAGATAATAAAGACCTTATATTTGAAGGAAGCCCCAGTGAAGGTGGGGTGTGTACATTTAAAGATGTATTCCCCGCAAGTGTGCGGCTTACCCGAACGCACGCTTAAAATCGTAAAACAAACGAAAAGAAAAAAGGGGGAAAAGAGAAAAAGGTAACGAACAATGTGTCAGGGCTTTAGGCGTAGAATCTTCGGAGTCTGGCAGCGTTCCATGGGTTCGGCTCTAAGCGATTGTCCGAGGCATTGCAAAGGCAATAGGCTCCTCCACTGAAAACTTCATCAATAATGAAGGGAACTTCCCATTTGGGCTTGATCTTGTCCTTTTTCTTCTCTGGTAGGTATAAAACGAGTTCACCGACATTATAAGTCTTGGCCCGCACTTCTCCGCTTTGGTATCTTCGAGCTTGTTGTTGGTAGAATGCAGAACGAGCTTTTGCGACATTGCGCTCCTCCTCCAGGCTATCTAAGTCGTCCCGCCGATCGAGCTCGGCCTCTCTCTCTTCGTACATGCGCACTTGAGGTGAGTCATGAATAATATCGCAGGGCAGGACAGCCTCTGCACCGTACACCATGAAGAACAGTGTGTATCCGGTCGTGCGATTGGCTGTGGTCCGTAGCCCCCAGAGTACGGAGTCAATCTCCTCGACCCAGTGTTTGTCCGACTCCTTTAGAGATCACACTAGTCTAGGTTTAATGCCGCTCCTTATCAGGCCATTGGCCCGTTCGACTTGACTGTTTGTTTGAGGGTGATATACGGAGGCATAATCTAGCTTGATGCCCAGATTAGCACACCATGTTTTTACCTCGTCAGCTGTAAAGTTTGAGCCGTTGTCAGTGATGATGCCGTGTGGGACACCATAACGGTGTACGACACTGGATATGAAATCTATCACTGGTCCATCTTCAGCCGTTTTAACTGGTTTGGCCTCTATCCACTTAGTAAATTTATCTACCATAACCAGCAGGTATTTTTCCTTATGGCTTCCCCCTTTAAGGGGTCCGACCATGTCCAGCCCCCAGACCGCGAAAGGCCAAGTAATGGGGATTATTCGTAGGGCGGTAGGCGGCATATGGCTTTGATTGGCGAAGAGTTGGCATCCAACACAACGGTCGACGAGGTCCTGTGCATCTACTCGGGCCGTGGGCCAGAAAAAACCAGTACGGAAGGCCTTACTTACAAGCGCCCGAGCTGCGGCGTGATTGCCACCAAGTGATGAGGACATCCCAACCATGGGCAACACACCACCAATCATCAACGGTCCAATCACAAGAAGCCGCGCAATGCAAATACATGATCAGGTGAACGCTAACTTAAGTATAGCATTTACCTTGAAAACATGGTTGTGCCTTCACCTCCTTTGTTGTTGGTTGAACTCAGGTGCGATATCGAAGAAGGCCAAACACATTTCAGTCCGTGCAAAACAATGTTTTATGACGAAGGAACAAAGTTAGGAATTCATGAAGAATGAGTTTTCTGCTGAAGAAAAATTGTTCCGATTCTGACGAAACAATGTTTTATACGAGTTTGCATATTCCAACTTGCGAAAGGTTCCCAGAACTCGAGTTTTCTGCTAAAGGAAACATTGTTCGACTCCAGTGAACAATGTTTGGTCGGGAACTGCCAACCACCTCCAACGAGAGTATTCCAGAAGCTACCTCATTAAGTCTTGAAGCCATTTAGTCAAACAAAGCTGGTTCCCTTTCACACCTAAGCTGGTTCCAGAAGCTAGTTTTGTTTCACACCTATCCAGGGGGGTTGTCCCGATTATAAATAGGCTAGCTCTTCCCTTCGTTGGGGACTTTTGCCATTTCTATCAAAGACCAAAGACATAGACTCCTCCTGAGATTGGAGAGCTCTTGTTATCCTTATTCTCGTGATTCCTTGAGAAATTGCTCCTAATTCGTGCTCCTCGACAAGATCGTGTTGTCTGGATTAGAGTTCGTGGTTTCCCTTGTGGATTGCACCTATCCCGTGCTCCTCGACTTGAGCGTGGTTGTGTGGGGTAGTATCGCGGTTTGTGGATCAACGAATGTTCGGATTGCAAGCTTCGGTGAGCCTCCTCGTCGTCGGGTCATAATCTCTTATTTTCCATTTTTTGGCTTCTTGCAGCTAGTTATCCCCATCCATTATCGATCCTACGTGTAGCGACCAGACCTCAAACAGTCTGATCTCTGTGCTCAAGTGTCATCCCTGGATCAGTAATGCTGACACCACACAGTACTCGAAGGATTTATAAGAGAGTAGCAATCACACACTTATTACATCGAATGTCTCAAGAGAGAACTTAACAAAATAAATATGGCTTAAGGCCATCTAATAATGATAACAGCGGAAGGCTTGGAAGATAAGCGAGTCCATCAACTCCAACGGCAACGAGTATAGAACCACGACCTAAGCACCTTACTAAATAAATGCGAAAAGTGCGCAACATGAAGCGTTGCAGCCCAAAAGCAGGTCGACACATGGAATATCTTGGCAATGTAACACATAGAGAAATAATAATGGAAATAACTATTGTACATGCATATCTGGCTGGTGGAAAGCTCTATGGTTACAGTTTTGCGTAAAGCCAATTTTTTCCTACTGCAAAGGAATAAATTTATTTAACTATCATGGTGGTTGTTAAACATTGAGAATGGTTGAAAGCATCCTCAATCCCAATTAAAGTAATCATCATTAAAACCCAACAAAATTAATTAAAGTAACATGATGAGATTCACATGATATCCAAGTACTAGATACTCAAGATGTCCATAACCGGGGACAGGGCTAACCATGATTAGTTTGTTACACTCTGTAGAGGTTTGTGCACTTTTCCCCACAAGACTCGATCTCCTCGGTTTGATTTCTCGCACTACATGGTGTTTGAGAAACGGATGACCGAGACATTGTCTTTCAGAAGCGCTAGCACCTTACGATGTGATAGACCGTACCAACCTACAACCCCTACATCAGCTAGTCCACCACTGTAAGAGTTCGCACGACTTAGTCAACTATGCTAGAGCCCATAGTAGCATGTGGCTGCACACGGAAGTTTCTAGCATGAATAATCTCATGATCCCTTTGAGCCTGGGTGGCGGTCCGAAGAAAAACAGGAAAATCCTGGAAACCAGGTACCTCAAACCACCTAGATGTGTGTTTAAGTTGCCACCTTAAATAAACCATTAATTTAACAATCTCACATCTGTCATGGATACACTCACCCAATCCACGTCTACTAGCGTAGCATGGCATAATAAGCAAACGTAGAAGTAACTCCCAAAGGTTTGATAATAAACAGGTAATAGGTACTACCTCAACTACTTCCCATCCCACAATTTAATTAGATCCTAACCATGCAATGTTTGAGGATTGATCTAATGCAATAAAACTGGGTAGTAGAAAAGGTATGATCAAAGTGTTACTTGCCTTGCTGATGATCCGCGAAACCTAGAGACTCGAAGTAACAGGTGGCGCACTTCGGGTATTCTATCGCAAACAAATAAACAAGCATACAATAAGTACTCATCTGATGCACAGGTAAAACTCAAACAAAAGATCTAACCAGAAAGTTCAACTTAAGAACTCCGGTTTGCAAAAAGAATCAAATCAAACGAAGCAACGAAAGTCAAGCGGCGAAAAGCAGCTCCGTTTTACTAATCTGGATCTAAGTCAAATTTTACAGAGGCAAAACTTGTTTAAGTTGGTTATTCGGAAGAGGTTTCGAGCGAAACTCGGCGCTTGAATCACTGATTCCGATAAGCAGCGAAAAGTTATACTAAAGCGAAAATCTGATCGAAATCGCGATCGGAAAAATCGCGGATTAAATCGAGAAAAGAAAAAGCAGCGAATAGGTTAACGAATGAGCGTTCATTAACTGGATCTAATCAGCGAACACGTTCGTTAAAGCGAACGACGAGCGAGCGCTCGCTATTTAACCGAACCGAAAATAAATAAACCGATCTGGAAACAACAACAAAACTAATGAAAACCGACGGAAAACCGAATGGTTTTCTAAAAAACAGCGACATGGATTACGAGGCAACCTCGGCGGCGGCTCGTGGCGGTGAAGCGGCGCTGGCGGCGTCTGGCGGCGGCGGCGCGAGGCGGGGCTAGGGGTTGGGCGGTGGTGGGCTGGGCTCCCCCCCGGCTTATATAGCCTAGCGGGCCGGAGTCCCGGGCGGACACGGCCCGTAGGTCGGTTCGTTTTTTTATAAATAATTTCGTGCAGAAAACTAACAAAATAAATAGTAAACAGACTCCAAAAATCCCGAAATAAAATTTCCCCAGCTTCTAAAATCAAGCCGGACTAGATGAACATTTATTTGGGGCCTAAATGCAATTTTGAAAAACGCACATTTTTCCTAAATTCAAATAAAATGGCGAAAAACTCCAAAATAAAATCTTATTTGATTTTATTATTAAATCCTCATTATTTCTTTATTTTGGGAAAGTCATTTTATTCCCTCTCTCATATTTTTGTAATAGAAATAATTGAAGATAAAATAATTAAAATCAAATGATCCCATTTTCAAAATTTGAGAAAACTCAAATATGAAAATAACGAAATCCCCAACTCTCTCCGTGGGTCCTTGAGTTGCGTAGAATTTCTAGGATCGAGCCAACAATGCAACATAAATATGATATGCAATGATGATCTATGTATAACATTCCAAATTGAAAATTTGGGATGTTACAAACCTACCCTTAAGATGAATCTAGCCCTCGAGATTCGGGTTAACTAGAAAATAGGTGAGGTGGTCCTTAAGCGAGATCTTTCTCTCGCTCCCGGTGGCTTCATCCTCGGTGTGGTGGCTCCCTTGAACTTTGCAAAACTTAATGACCTTCTTTGCGGGTGACTCGGTGGCATACTCGAGAATCTTAGCTGGTTTCTCCTCCTAGGTCAAATCGTTATTCAAGCTGAATCGCCTCTAGTAGCACAGTATCTCTCGATGGTATATCCGCCATCTCTGCGTGACACTTCTTCAAGCTGAGAAACATGGAACACATCGTGAACACGACAAACCCTCGGGTAATTCCAACTTATGCATAACTTCTCCCATGCGCTCCAAAACTTTGTATGGTCCCACAAAATGTGGCGCTAATTTTCCCTTAACACCAAAACGCTTAACTCCTCGAAGTGGAGATACTCGAAGATAAACTTTGTCTCCGTCTTCATATTCTGTCTCCTTGCGTTTTGAATCCGCATAGCTCTTCTGCCTTGACTGGGCTACCTTGAGCCTATCGTGAATCAACTTTACTTTCCATTCAGACTCCTTAATCAAATCCGGTCCAAACAACTGGCGGTCTCCAACCTCATCCCACAATAGCGGGGTTCAGCACCTCCTTCCGTACAAGGCTTCGAAAGGTGCCATCTTCAAACTGGTTTGGTAGCTGTTGTTATAAGAAAACTCCGCATATGGCAAGTTGTCATCCCAACTTGATCCATAATCCAAAGCACATGCTCTCAGCATATCCTCTAAAATCTGGTTGATTCTCTCGGTTTGCCCATCTTTCTGTGGATGAAAAGCTGTACTAAACTCCAGTCTGGTTCCCAAAGTTTCATGCAACTGCTTCCAGAACTTTGAGGTGAATTGGGTTCCTCTATCTAATACGATACTCCTCGGAAATCCATGCAAGCATACAATCCTGGTCATGTATATCTTGGCCAATTTAGCGCTTCTTGTAGGTAGTCTTCTTTGGAATGAAATGAGCTACCTTCGTCAAACGATTGACTACAACCCAAATCGAGTCATAGCCTGAACGGGTCCTGGGAAATCCCGTGATGAAATCCATGCCTAGTTTATCCCACTTCCATTCGGGTATAGGCAATGGCTGTTACAAACCTGCTGGCTTCTGATGTTCTGCCTTCACTTTCTGACACACATCACAAACTGGTACATACTCTGCGATATCTTTCTTCATTCCGGTCCACCAGAAAATATCCTTCAAATCCAAATACATCTTGGTATTTCCGGGGTGGATCGAATACGGCGAATCATGTGCCTCTTGCAAAATCAACTTCCGAATCTCCGAATCACTTGGTACGTAAACGCGGTCCTCAAACCATAAGGTATCGTGCTCATCCTCACGAAATCCCTTTGTTTTTCCTTGCTCATCTTCTCCTTAATAGAAGCAACTTCCTTATCTATCCTTTGAGCTTCTCGATTTTATCCATCAAAGTAGACTGAATCTCCAACGCTGCTACATAGCCTCTCGGAACTATTTCCAAACATAGCTCCAGGAATTCCTCGGCTAATTCTTTTGGTAAACCTCCGGTCATTAGGATGTTGACATGACTCTTACGGCTCAACGCATCTGCTACCACGTTAGCCTTTCCGGGGTGATAATGCAATCTCATATCATAATCCTTGATGAGCTCCAACCATCTCCTTTATGCGAGGTTTAACTCATACTGCGTGAAGATGTACTTCAAACTCTTGTGATCCGTATACACCTCACAATGATTTCCAATGAGGAAATGTCTCCACGTTTTCAAGGCATGCACTCGACTGCTAACTCCAAATCATCGTGGCATAGTTTAATTCGTGAGGTTTCAGCTGTTGTGAAGCATCTGAAACAACTCTTCCCTCCTGCATAAGCCTTGCTCCAAGTCCTCGGCGTGAAGCGTCATAATAAACTTCATAATCCTTGCTTTGATCTGGCGGGATTAATCTTGGTGAGGTAACCAAGCGCTTCTTCAACTCTTGAAACTAGCCTCACACTCCTCGGTCCATATGAACTTGGTATCCTTCTTCAATAATTCTGTCATAGGCCGCAATCTTGAGAAATTCTCAATGAATCTCGGTAGTATCCTGCGAGTCAAGGAAACTCGGATCTCTCCAACTGTTGTTGGCGCTTCCCGATTTGTCACCGTGGCAACTTTAGTGGGGTCTCTTGCTATACCTTCTCCGGATATAACATGTCAGAAATCCAACTTCCTTCAACTAAAACTCACACTTGCTGAACTTGGCATACAAGCGATGTTCTCACGAGCTTCTCGAGTACCAAGCGCAAGTGCTCCTTATGTTCTTCTTCATTCTTTGAGTAGACCAAAATATCGTCAATGAATACCACGACGAACTTTTCCAAAACTCCATAAACACCTTGTTCATCATGTTCATAAAATAGGCTGGGGCGTTAGTCAGACCAAATGACATAACGGTATACTCATATAGCCCGTACCTGGTGGTAAAAGCCGTCTTAGGTATATCCTGCTCCCGAATCTTCAACTGATGGTATCCTGATCGCAAATCAATCTTGGAAAATATCTTTGCTCCTTGCAATTGGTCAAACAAATCGTTGATCATCGACAGCGGGTATTTGTTCTTAATGGTCACTTCATTCAATCCTCGATAATCAACAACCATTCTTAATGATCCATCCTTCTTCTCCACTAAATCTTGGCGATCCCCAAAGGCGAAGAACTTGGGCGAATAAAACCTTTGTCCAGCAACTCCTTAATCTACTTCTTAATTTCCTCCAAATCTTGGGCTGGCATCCTATCGGTCTCTTAGATATCGGCCCGGTGCTGGCGATAGTTCAATCGAAACTCAATGTCTCTCTCTGGCGGCATGCAGCAACTCTTCGAAACACGTCCGGATAATCCCTTACCTTGGTACTTCCTCCTGCACAACTCGATAAGGAATTTACATGTGCTCTCCTCGGCTCATGCCGTGATACATACTTGATTCTCCTTCCTACGGGGTGGTAAGCAAAATCGACTTCTTGGCGCAATCAATATTCCCTCCGTACTTTGATAACCAATCCATACCTAATATCACATCAATCCTTGGGATTCCAAAACTATTAGGTCGAGGGAAATACATAGTTTCCAATCCTTAATGGCGATCGATCGCACCATATACTTGCCATATATTCCGCTCGGGTGAGGTTACTAGCATGGGTGACCTAAGGGCTTGGGTTGGTAATTTATACTTATCCACAAATCCCTTGATATGTATGAATCGATGCACGGTATCAAAAAGAACAAGCTGCGGTAAATGTCTTAACCAAAAACTTACCTATTCTGCATCGCTGAGCTTCAACTTCCTCCACAGTAGCGTGGTTCACATCACCTGTTGAAAGGGTTGGCTTCTTTCTGAGCTTCCATTGCCGTTACCATTTTGGGCTTCTGGACAATCATTTGCATAATGCCCAGTCTTACGGCACTTATAACAAGTGATATGGCTCAGGTCTACCTTGGATGGTGTTGACGGGTTGGTGTGGTTTTGTCCATTGCTTCCTCCATTCCCGTTTCCATTCTTTGTGCCAGATTGTGCGAGCTACCTCCTCCGTGAGTATGCTGAAATTGCCCTCCTGGCTTTGGGGTAAAGCGTAGTTTCTGCTGAGCTCCAGAGTTATACTTCCCCTGTCCATACTTTCTCTTGCGATTGCCAATCTGCTGCTGCTTCCCTTCAATCATAAGAGCACGGTCTACTAACTCCTGGTAGTTATTGAAGGTGGCTATCATCAACTGCATGCTCAGCTCATCATTCAATCCTTCTAGAAACTTCTCCTACTTAGCTGCGTCCGTAGAAACGTCATCTGGGGCATAACATGCTAGCTTACTGAAGTCATCCACATCTTGTGTGTCCAGTCCTCCTTGGCGCAAGTTGCGAAACTCACGCTTCTTCATGGCCATAGCTCCTGCTGAAAGATGGGCAGTATGGAAAGCTTGCTGAAACTGATCCCATGTGACAGTGTCTACATGATAAGTGGCTGTAAAATTCTCCCACCATGCTGCTGCAGGTCCTTCAAGCTGATGTGCGGCAAATTTCACCTTTTCCCCATTTGTACATCCTGCAGTGGTCAACTCCCTCCCTATCTTGCGGAGCCAATCATACTGCAACAATCGGCTCGGTGCTCTTTGGAAAACACCGCGGATTCAGCCTTAAGAAAGCAGGTCAAATGGTCAACATGTGGTGGTGGTGGTGGGTTGTTGTTGTTGTTGTTGTTGCGGTGGTGGTGGTGGTGGGTTGTTGTTGTTGTCGTTGTTGCCTTGGTTACGTACCAATGTTTGAATCAAGGCATTCTGCTGCTGAATCAAGCTGAGTGATCTCCGGCGGAAAACAAATCCGAATTCGCGTCTCGGAGGCATCTGAGGGGTTTATAGAAAAGACGAGGGTTAAGAATAGAATGAGGTCTAGTGAGAGAACACTACCCATATGCACATGAGACAAAAGCACACAAAATCACTCCAATTAAATCAAACAAGGGCATACAACGATCTAACTATCGTTACAAAGTGCTGGGACTAAAACTAATTTTTAATGGGGAATTTCTACTACTGTTATGGTGGTCAACTAGAAAAACTGCTCCGATGAAGACTCCATGTTATCTGCTCCAGCTTCGTCTTCGAAATCATCATCACTAGGATCGGAATTGGTGTCGTCGATGATGATGTAGTTCTCCGGACAGGTGCAATCTTCATCTTCTCCTTCGGGTGCTGAATTCCCCATGAGTTCTTCAATCTTCTCCTTAAGATCGCCGTTTTGTCTCACTAGAGCTACAATCTCCTCCATGTAGTCCTTGCGAGTGGCCTTCAGTTCTCCTTCTAGTTCGATAATATTGGCTTTTGCTTTCTTCAACTCCATCATGTCTGCGCACATCTGGTTCTCTTGGCGTCGAATGTGCTGATTTAACTCTTGGATGAAAGCCGCAATGGATCGATCCTTCTTAGTGCTAACTATCTCCCATTGTTCATCTCGGCTTCCATAAATCTGGTAGATAGTATCCTTGAGGTCATCTTGGTAAACTTCTCCAATCGTCCCATGGTTATGTGAGCTGCCATGCTCTTTCCAGACTCGGTAGGTGCATTAAAACACACTCTATGGGCTCCATGGTGGCGCTGAACGTCCTTAGGGAACTTGAGCTTGAATCTTCAGCGCTCCTCTTGGGTAAAGTGGAATTGTAGGTCCGGTGAAGCTTGGTATTCCGATGTTCGGTACTTAGTGACTTCCTTCAGGTGTCGTCCAAAGGGTGTATCTTCATCGGTTGGGTGAACTTGATCCTCGCTTCCGTCATCCTAAAAGAGTAGAAAAGATGAGAGTCGAAATGAGAAGAGAGTAGTGATCTAGGGCTTTAGCTTAGTGGTCGTGTCCTGATCGGCGTGTGCTCGATACCATCTTTGTAGCGACCGGACCTCAAGCAGTCGATCTCGTGCTCAAGTGTCATCCTGGATCGATGTCTTGACACCACACATTACTCGAAGGATTTATAATAGAGTAGCAATCACACACTTATTACATCGAATGTCTCAAGAGAGAACTTAACAAAATAAATATGTCTTAAGGCCATCTAATAACGATAACAACGGAAGGCTTGGAAGATAAGCGAGTCCATCAACTCCAACGGCATCACTGAGTATAGAACCACGACCTAAGCACCTTACTGTAAATGCGAAAAGTCGCAACATGAAGCGTTGCAGCCTGAAAGCGGGTCACACATGGAATATCTTTGGCAATGTAACACATAGAGAAATAATAATGGAAATAACTATTCTACATGCATATCTGGCTGGTGGAAAGCTCTATGGTTACAGTTTTGCGTAAAGCCAATTTTTTCCTACTGCAAAGGAATAAATTTATTTAACTATCATGGTGGTTGTTAAGCATTGAGAATGGTTGAAAGCATCCTCAATCCCA
Organism: Aegilops longissima; assembly: GCA_021605205.1. Taxonomy (NCBI): domain Eukaryota; kingdom Viridiplantae; phylum Streptophyta; class Magnoliopsida; order Poales; family Poaceae; genus Aegilops; species Aegilops longissima. The sequence continues at coordinate 676,614,249 of CM038682.1, read as the reverse complement.
ATTAAAGTAATCATCACTAAAACCCAACAAAATTAATTAAAGTAACATGATGAGATTCACATGATATACAAGTACTAGATACTCAAGATGTCCATAACCGGGGACACGGCTAACCATGATTAGTTTGTTACACTTTGCAGAGGTTTGTGCACTTTTCCCCACAAGACTCGATCTCCTCGGTTTGATTTCTCGCACTACATGGTGTTTGAGAAACGGATGACCGAGACATAGTCTTTCAGAAGCGCTAGCACCTTACGATGTGATAGACCGTACCAACCTACAACCCCGACATCAAGTAGTCCACCACTGTAAGAGTTCGCACGACTTAGTCAACTATGCTAGAGCCCATAGTAGCATGTGGCTGCACACGGAAGTTTCTAGCATGAATAATCTCATGATCCCTTTGAGCCTGGGTGGCGGTCCGAAGAAAAACAGGCAAATCCTGGAAGCAAGGTACCTCAATCCACCCAGATGTGTGTTTAAGTTGCCACCTTAAATAAACCATTAATTTAACAATCTCACATCTGTCATGGATACACTCGCCCAATCCACGTCTACTAGCGTAGCATGGCATAATAAGCAAACGTAGAAGTAACTCCCAAAGGTTTGATAATAAACAGGTAATAGGTACTACCTCAACTACATCCCATCCCACAATTTAATTAGATCCTAACCATGCAATGTTTGAGGATTGATCTAATGCAATAAAACTGGGTAGTAGAAAAGGTATGATCAAAGTGTTACTTGCCTTGCTGATGATTCGCGAAACATAGAGACTCGAAGTAACAGGCGGCGCACTCCGGGTATTCTATCGCAGAAAAATAAACAAGCATACAATAAGTACTCATCTGATGCACAGGTAAAACTCAAACAAAAGATCTAACCATAAAGTTCAAATTAAGAATTCCGGTTTGCAAAAAGAATCAAATCAAACGAAGCAACGAAAGTCAAACAGCGAAAGAAAACAGCTCCGTTTTACTAATCTGGATCTAAGTCAAATTTTACAGAGGCAAAAACTTGTTTAAGTTGATTATTCGGAAAGAGGGTTTCGAGACGAAACTCCAGGCGCTTGAATCGCCTGATTCCGATAAATGAGCGAAAAGTTATACTAAAACAAAAATCGGATCGGAAATCGTGATCAGAAAAATCGCGGATTAAATCCGAGAAAAAGAAAAACGATGAACAGGTTAACGAACGAACGTTCGTTAACTGGATCTAATCTGGCGAACACGTTCGTTAAAACAAACGAACGAGCGAACGCTCGCTATTTAACCGAACCGAAAATAAATAAACCGATCTAATAATAAAACGGAAACAACAAAAAAAACCGACGAAAAACCGAACGGTTTTTCTATAAAAAAATGGCGGCACGGATTACGAGGCAACCTCGGGCGTGATGGTGGCAATGGCGGTGGCGGTGGCGGTGGCGGCGGCGCTGGAGGCGGGCGGGGCTAGGGTTTGGTGGCGGTGGGTGAGCTGGGCTCCCCGACTTATATAGCCTAGCGGGCGAGTCCGGCGGACACGGACCGTAGGTCGGTTCGTTTTTTTTTTTTTTATATATAAATAATTTCGCATGAAAAACTAATGAAAGAAATAGTAAGCGGACTCCAAAATCCCGAATAAATTTTCCCGACTTCTAAAATCAAGCGGACTAGATGAACATTTATTTGGGGCCTAAATGCAATTTGAAAACACACATTTTCCTAAATTCAAATAAAATGGCGAAAAACTCCAAAATAAAATCTTATTTGATTTTATCATTAAATCCTCATTATTTCTTTATTTTGGGAAAGTCATTTTATTCCCTCTCTCATATTTTTGTAATAGAAATAATTGAAGATAAAATAATTAAAATCAAATGATCCTATTTTCAAAATTTGAGAAAACTCAAATATGAAAATAACGAAATCCCCAACTCTCTCCGTGGGTCCTTGAGTTGCGTAGAATTTCTAGGATCGAGCCAACAATGCAACAAAAATATGATATGCAATGATGATCTGTGTATAACATTCCAAATTGAAAATTTGGGATGTTACACTACGCCGTGAAGATAGGACCTCCCTTTGAACTCCCTCTTCTTCGAAGATGGGGTCGCATCATCTGGTATACAGAGCAAGGTTTACACGGTAGGATCAGTATCTTTGTTGCTAGATCTATCCTTTTTAGTTAGGTTTTCCCGTCCTAGAATCCAAAGCCAAAAATCCAAAATAAAATCCAAGCCTTTGTTGCTGAGATCTAGTTGTTTGCTTTCCTCTTTGTGTTTACACCAAGTTCTATCAAAAGTTGCTATTGTTTTTCTTTGAGTCTTGTTGTTGGATCTATTGTGTTGCAAAAAAAAGAGCAAAAAAAAGAGTGAAAAAAGAGCAAAAAAAAGAGAAGAGAAAGTGTTGAGCAAGTGTGAAATCATTTTTTAGTTGGGTGAGAAATTTCAGAAGTTGTAGTGGCAAGTGTTGCAGCTCAAACATGGTGCAAGGATCTACAAATTTTTCTTGTTCATTTGGTCTGCATCGATTGGATCTCAGCACTAGCCTCTCCTTTTACACCACCAGATCCACCTAGAAGCTGTCGACTTCCTTCCTTTCATTCGCATGTCCACTCTGATTTGCTACTTCACTTTGGCCGCCAAGGAATCATTAGAATTTGGGTAAGCAAGAAGGTGAGCTGAGTGCTTTCCACATATATTTTTCTGTTGTTCCAACTCGAGTGTACATGGACATCAACATGTGGAAGATGATCTTCCAAAAACTCGCGCAGCACTTGGTGATATGATCGAAGAGAGTATAGTTGCAGCTATGCGAAGGATGTTCGGTGGTCGTCTTCCTATTGCGGGTAATGGGGATCAACATCAACACATCCCCGCTACCTCGCTGGCCGCCGATAATCGGCAACGTCAAGAACACAACGATCGTCATGTTGGTCATGGACGAGCGGCAGGAGCTGCTGCCCACGGCGCCCCTGCTGTTGGTGCTGAACGGAGGCGTGGCGACTTTGCTGCCCCCGTGAAGGTGGGCTACATGGAGGAGAAGCTCGCGGGCGAGGCCATGACCCCCGCGGGTTTGCTGCTGATCACCGGCGACGAGCGACACATGATGGTGATGCCATCTGCCTTGAAGATCTCTCCGAGCATGGTGACGAAGATGAAGGCATGGGGGACTATGAACCCTATTCCCCGCCTCGCCGTGGTGCTGTTTTTGGTCGCAATGGTCATTATTACGACCATCGTGATCAGGATGACCGTGACAACCAAGCGAGAGTGAAGCTACATGTGCCATCATTCACGGGAAAAGAGGACCCGGATGCATATATTGAGTGGGAAGAGAAGTGTGATCAAATATTTCGCATCCATGGTTTTTCTGAAGCCAAGAGAGTTGATCTTGCTGTTATGGAGTTCTCTGGTTATGCTCTTACATGGTGGAATCAGCTGCAAGACGATCGGTTGATGTCAGGCAATAATCATATCCGCAGCTGGACTTTGTTGAAGGAAGTCATGAGGCGCCATTTTGTTCCATCATACTATGAGAGGCAAGTGTACAAGAGGTTGCAGGGGCTCACTCAAGGTTCTCGCACTGTTGAGGAGTACTATAAAGAGATGAAGGTGCTGCTAATTCGGACAAGAACCCGTGAAAGTGATGAGGCGAAGATGGCGAGATTTTTACATGGTCTAAATGATGAAATATCAGATTTTGTGGAGATGTTTCCTTATGATACATTACAAGATGTGGTACATCAAGCTATAAGAGTTGAGAAGAAGAATATGCGTAATGGTCATACTCATACCTTCCAAGGCCGCACCACCACACGCTCATGGCAGCGAGCACAACAGCCATATGGTTCTCAGTTTGAGGGTGCACCTCCTAGACATCCACATGCCTCGACGACTTCCTCACCTGCTATTCGCAATCAAGATAAGAGGTCATTAGCTACAGCAGGAGTATCCTCTGCTCCACCTCCAGAAAAGAGTTCTACACGCAGCAGCAACATCCAATGCCACAAGTGTAAAGGAAGAGGTCATATTTCTTCGGAATGTCCAAGCAAAAGAACCATGATTATCAATGAACGAGGTGAATGGGAGTCTGAAAGTGACCCTGAAGGTGGCAATGATGAAGTGGAAGAGGAGCAAGGTTGGGAAGTAGGAGGAACTATTTTATCTCATGAGGAACTTGATGGAGAAGCTTTGGTTGTATGTCGTTCACTCAACGCCGAGGTTGTGGAGGAGGAAAAGGGGCAGCGGCATAATCTTTTCCACACCCGTTGCCTTATCAACTCAAAGATATGTCAAGTGATTGTTGATAGTGGCAGCTGCAACAATATTGCAAGCACGGAGATGGTCGAGAAGCTTCAATTGCCAACAAAACGTCACCCACATCCATACCGCATGCAATGGCTGAATGATTGTGTCACAATTAAGGTGATTAGCAGTGTGCGAAGACCAATTTCAGTAAGGACATATCAAGATGATGTTGAGTGTGATGTGGTGCCGATGCACGCTTGTCACTTGCTTCTTGAACGACCGTGGTTGCATGACCGTGATGTGCAAATCAGCGGGCGTGCGAATCGCTTATGTTTTGTCCATAGAGGAGAAAAGTTCACTTGGCTGCCCTTGACACCCGAGGAAGTCTATCTTGATGAGATGAAAAGAAAAGGAAAGAAAAAGGGAGAGAGTGATCATACACAACGAGTGAGCCACCAACATAGTGAGGGAGTGTTTCCACAGCCAAAAGCTCCACAGCCAAACATGACCAAGCCCCGGTGAAGGAGTCCCGGACTAGGGGGTGTCCGGATAGCCGGAATATCGTCACGGCCGGACTCCAAGACTATGAAGATACAAGATTGAAGACTTCGTCCCATGTCCGGATGGGACTTTCCTTGGCGTGGAAGGCAAGCTTGACGATACGGATATGTAGATCTCCTACCATTGTAACCGACTCTGTGTAACCCTAACCTATCCAGTGTCTATATAAACCGGAGGGTTTTAGTCCGTGGGGCGAACAACAATCATACCATAGGCTAGCTTCTAGGGTTTAGCCTCCTTGATCTCGTGGTAGATCTACTCTTGTACTACCCATATCATCAATATTAATCAAGTAGGGTAGGGTATTACCTCCATCGAGAGGGCCGAACCTGGGTAAAAACATCGTGCCTTGTCTCCTGTTACCATCTGCCTAGGCCTTGCAGTTCGGGACCCCCTACCGAGATCCGCGGTTTGACACGACACCGGGAAAAAGAGGGATTAGTTATGACAGCTAGGAAAAGGGATATCACGAGGTGGGAGAACCTAATACTCCATTCTTTGTACTCTGTACAAGGAAACTTTATTGGCTGCTAATGACTTACCCTCCACTTTTCCTAGTGTTGTTCTTGATCTTTTGCAGGAGTATGAGGATGTGTTTCCCAAGGAGGTACCACCTGGTTTGCCACCGAAGCGGGGCATTGAGCACTAAATCGACTTGGTTCCGGGCGCCCCACTACCAAACCGGCCACCGTATCGAGCAAACCCAGAGGAAACGAAGGAAATTCAGCAGCAAGTAGAAGATCTTCTTAACAGAGGGTATGTAAGGTCTTTCTCCTTGTGCTGTTCCCATACTTTTAGTTCCAAAGAAAGATGGTACCATGCGCATGTGCACTGATTGTAGATCCGTTAACAACATAACTATGAGATATAGGCACGCTATACCTAGGCTCGATGACATGCTTGATGAACTTTGTGGCTCCACCATATTTTCCAAAATTGATTTGCGAAGTGGTTACCACCAAATAAGAATGAAAGAGGGTGACGAATGGAAAACTGCATTTAAAACAAAATTTGGCTCGTATGAATGGTTGGTTATGCCTTTTGGATTAACAAATGCACCTAGTACTTTCATGAGATTGATGAATCATGTGCTTAGATCCTTCATTGGCAAGTTTGTCGTGGTTTACTTTGATGACATATTGATTTATAGCAAAACTTTGGAGGATCATGTCGTACATATAAAATGTGTACTTGTTATCCTACGGGAGGAAAAGTTGTATGCTAGCGTGGAAAAGTGCACATTTTGCACAAACAAGGTTGTGTTTCTTGGCTTTGTTGTTTCAGCAAAAGGTGTGGAGGTCGATGAAGAGAAGATCAAGGCTATTCGTGAGTGGATGCCTCCAGAAAATGTGAGCCAAGTACGTAGCTTCCTCGGACTTGTAGGTTTCTACTGCCAGTTCGTGAAGGATTTCAGCACCATTGTTGCACCAATGAATGAGTTAACGAAGAAAGACATGTCATTCCAATGGGGTGATGCCCAAGACTAGTCCTTCCTAGAATTGAAGATGAGATTGACATCAGCCCCATTGCTTTCACTTCCTGATTTTGGTAAGACATTTGAGATTGAATGTGATGCAAGTGGTGTTGGCATTGGTGGAGTACTAATGCAAGAAGGTAAACCCATCGCCTATTTTAGTGAGAAGCTTAATGGTCCAACTCTTAATTATTCTGTCTATGATAAAGAATTGTATGCACTTGTTCGATCTTTGGAAACATGGTAGCATTACTTGTGGCCAAAAGAGTTTGTAATACATTCTGACCATGAATCTTTAAAACATCTAAAGGGCCACTAAAACTGAACTGTGGACATGCAAAATGGAGTGATTTCATAGAGTCTTTTCCTTATATTGTCAAGTACAAGAAAGGGAAGGATAATGTTGTTGCCAACGCATTGTCTAGGCATCCCATTTTACTTTCCCAACTTGATGTTAAAATCCTTGGTTTAGAAAGCATCAAAGAATTGTATGCTAACGACTCATACTTTTCTGAACCATTTTGAAAGTGCAACAAGGGAAAGGGATGGGAGAATTTTCACTTGCATGATGGATTTCTATTTCGCGCTAACAAACTATGCATCGCAAATTGTTCTGTTCGTTTGTTGCTCTTGCAGGAGGCTCACGCGGTGGCCTCATGGGACATCCTGGAGCCAAGAAAACTGAGAGTGTGCTCATTGATCACTTCTTTTGGCCGTGCATGAGACGTGATGTGGAACGCTACGTCATGAGATGCGAGATTTGTCACAAAGCTAAGTCCCGCTTGAATCCTCATGTTTTATATACCCTTCTATCTATTCCGAATACTCCGTGGGAAGATATTTCTATGGATTTTGTTCTTGGTTTACCACGGACTAAGAGGGGGAGCGACTCGGTGTTTGTGGTAGTTGATCGTTTTAGCAAAATGGCACATTTTATCCCTTTTCATAAGAGTGATGATGCTTCACACATTGCTGATCTATTTTTCAGGGAAGTTGTGCGGCTACATGGAGTACCACGCACGATTGTGTCAGACCGTGAAACCAAATTTCTGAGCTACTTTTGGAAGACCTTGTGGGGAAAACTTGGCACGAAGCTCCTATTTTCCACGACATGCCATCCACAAACCGATGGACAGACTGAAGTTGTCAACCGAACATTGTCCATGATGCTATGAGCAGTCCTCAAGAAGAATTTGAAGATGTGGGAAGAGTGCCTACCTTATGTGGAGTTCGCGTATCACAGGGCGGTACATTTGACCACCAAATTTTGCCCATTTGAACTTGTTTATGGATTCAAACCTATTGCTCCCATCGATATTTTTCCTTTGCCACTGCAGGAACGAACCAGCCTTGATGCAACTAAGCATGCTGATTTCGTCAAGAAACTTCATGCCCAAGCAAAGGAGAGCATTGAGAAAATGACTGAACAATATACGAAGCGGGTAAACAAGACCAGGAAGAAGCTGGTGTTCGAGCAAGGCGATTTGGTATGGGTACACCTTGGAAGGACCGATTTCTGAGCAAGCATAAGTGCAAATTGCAGCCACGCGGTGATGGACCATTTGCGGTGCTCGAAAGGATCAACAACAATGCTTACAAGATCGATCTTTCAGAAGAATATGGTGTTAGCCCAACCTTCAATGTTTCCAATCTTTCCCCATACTTTGGGCCTTTAGAGTCGAGGATGACTCCTTCTCAAGAGGGGGAGGATGATGAGGACATCCCAACCATGGGCAACACACCACCAATCATCAACGGTCCAATCACAAGAAGCCGCGCAATGCAAATACATGATCAGGTGAACGCTAACTTAAGTATAGCATTTGACCTTGAAAACATGGTTGTGCCTTCACCTCCTTTGTTGTTGGTTGAACTCAAGTGCGATATCGAAGAAGGCCAAACACATTTCAGTCCGTGCAAAACAATGTTTTATGACGAAGGAACAAAGTTAGGAATTCATGAAGAATGAGTTTTCTGCTGAAGAAACATTGTTCCGATTCTGACGAAACAATGTTTTGTACGAGTTTGCATATTCCAACTTGCGAAAGTTTCCCAGAACTCGAGTTTGCTGCTAAAGGAAACATTGTTCGAATCCAGTGAACAATGTTTGGTCGGGAACTTCCAACCACCTCCAACGAGAGTATTCCAGAAGCTACCTCATTAAGTCTTGAAGCCATTTAGTCAAACAAAGCTGGTTCCCTTTCACTCCTAAGCTGGTTCCAGAAGCTAGTTCTGTTTCACACCTATCCAGGGGGGTTGTCCCGATTATAAATAAGCTAGCTCTTCCCTTCGTTGGAGACTTTTGCCGTTTCTATCAAAGACCAAAGACATATACTCCTCCTGAGATTGGAGAGCTCTTGTTATCCTTATTCTCGTGATTCCTTGAGAAATTGCTCCTAATTTGTGCTCCTCGACTAGATCATGTTGTGTGGATTAGAGTTCGTGGTTTCCCTTACGGATTGCACCTATCCCGTGCTCCATGACTTGAGCGTGGTTGTGTGGGGTAGTATTGCGGGTTGTGGATCGGTGAATGTTCTGATTTCGAGCTTCGGTGAGCCTCCTCCTCGTCGGGTCATAATATCTTATTTTTCCATTTTTGGCTGCTTGCGGCTAGTTATCCCCATCCATTATCGATCATACGCTGTGAAGATCGGACCTCCCTTTGAGCTCCCTCTTCTTCGAAGACGGCGTCGCATCACCAAGGCCAGCATGGATTTCAGCCAAGAGCTGCTGCCCCTCCTCTTCGGAGATACATCTTTGAAGGACTCGGGTTGTACTTTTCTTATAGACTTCTCCTTCATGAACCTTGTAGGCTTTCAAGCGTCGAACGATGTAACGAGCCTCATTCTGGTCCTCGGGGAGCTGCCGCCTATTAAGGTAGGCCAGGAAGGGTTCGGTCCATGGAGCGATTACCGCCATGATTACATGGGCGGAAGGTGTTGGTTCTGTGCCCGAGCCCCTGAAGATGGCTGAATCGTGTTCGGCATCTGGGGGCGTGATCGGCGCCGGACTAGTATTTCCGCTCTCGTCCTGCCATACCATGGATGGCTTAAAGAGCCTTTCCACAAAGGTGTTAGGCGGGACGGGGTCGCGTTTAGCGCCCATTCGAGCAAGGATGTCCGCTGCTTGGTTACTATCTCGGGCCACATGATGAAACTCGATCCCCTCGAACCGAGCTGATATTTTGAGCACGACATTGCGGTAAGCTGCCATCTTTGGATCTTTTGCATTGAATTCTCTGTTTATTTAGGATATTGCGAGATTTGAATCCCTGCGCACCTCGAGGCGTTGTATGCCCATAGAAACAGCCATCCGGAGACCGTGCAGTAGTGCCTCATATTCGGCTGCGTAATTGGAGTCTATATACATGATTTGCAATACGTATCGGACTGTGTCCCCTATAGGGGATGTTAGGATGACACTGGTCCCTAATCCGGCTAACATTTTTGAGCCGGCGAAGTACATCACCCAGTTGGAGTATGTGCCGTACTCTTTAGGGAGTTCGGCTTCTATCCATTCGGTGACGAAGTCGGCCAACACCTGAGATTTAATGGATCAGCGTGGTTTATACGTTATTTCAAATGGTAGGAGCTCAATGGCCCATTTTGCAATGCGGCCGGTGGCATCTTGATTGTTTATGATGTCATTGAGTGGTACCTCGGAAGCCACCATGATCGAGCACTCTTGAAAGTAGTTTCGCAGCAAGCGATATGCCATGAAAACCGCATATGCTATCTTTTGATAGTGCGGGTATCAGGATTTGCATGGCATGAGAACTGCCGATACGTAGTATACGGGTTTTTGGAGTGGGAATTTATGTCCCTCTTCCTCTCGTTCGACGACGAGTATTGCGCTCACCACCTGGTGGGTTGCAGATATATACAGTAGCATAGGTTCGCCAATGTTAGGTGCGGCAAGGATTGGGTTGTTTGCTAGCAGATTTTTTATTTCTTCCAACCCGGCTGTTGCCACATCTGTCCACTCAAAGTGGTCGGTACGTCGAAGCAGGCGATATAGCGGCAGTGCCTTCTCTCCCAATCTGGAGATAAAGCGGCTCAAGGCTGCCACGCACCCAGCTAGTGTTTGGACCTGTTTTAGGTCTGTTGGTATTGCCAACTGTGACAAGGCTCGGATTTTGGCTGGGTTTGCTTTGATTCCTCTATTGGAAACGATGAACCCAAGCAGCTTTCCGGCCAGAACGCCGAAAACACATTTTTCCGGATTGAGCCGTATGTCATATGTTCGGAGGTTGTCGAATGTAAGACGTAAGTCATCCACCAACGATTCGACATGTTTAGTTTTGATGACTACATCATCTACATACGCCTCCACCGTCTTGCCAATTTGCTTTTCCAGGCATGTTTGAATCATGCGTTGGTAGGTGGCGCCGGTGTTGTTAAGCCTGAAAGGCATAGTGTTAAAACAGAAAGGCCCGTACGGAGTGATAAATGCCATTACAGCCTGATTGGATTCCTTCAACTTAATATGATGGTATCCAGAGTATGCGTCGAGGAAACACAATGAATCATGTCCTACAGTTGCATCAATGATTTGGTCAATGCGGGGTAGTGGGAAGGGGTCCTTAGGGCAAGCTTTATTGAGGTCTTTAAAATCGACACAAATGCGCCACGATTTGTCCTTCATTGGCACCATGACTAGGTTTTCTAGCCAATCCAGATGTTTTATTTCTCGAATAAACCCGGCTTCAAGTAGTTTGGCTAGCTCCTCCCCCATGTCTTGTCGCTTGGGTTCAGAAAATCACTGTAGTGTTTGCTTAACTGGCTTGAACCCCTTTATTATGTTGAGGCTGTGTTCGGCTAGTCTGCGCAGGATTCCTGGCATATCCGAAGGGTGCCAGGCGAAAATGTCCCAATTCTCGGGCAGGAATGCTCTCAGAGTGGCTTCGATCGCCGGATTTAGCTGTGCTCCAATGGCTGCTGTTTTATTAGGATCCGTCGAGTGAACTTGGAATTTGATTTTTTTCTCTGCCGGTTTGAAAGAAGTGGATTTAGGCCTTTTGTCAAGGATTATGTCATCTCTATCCACTGTGCAACACAGAGCGGTGAGCTCCTCGCCCGTAAGGGCCTCGGATAGTGCCTCGAGGGCCAGAGATGCGGTTTTGTTTTCGGTGCGGAGTGCTATGTCCGGATCACTGGCGATGGTGAAAACTCCATTGGGCCCTGGCATTTTGAGCTTCATGTACCCGTAATGAGGTATGGCTTGAAAGCGTGTGAATGCATCTGGCCCCAATAGGGCATGATATCTGCTGTTGAAAGGTGCCACCTGGAAGATTTATTGGTCTGCTCGATGCGGCTCTTGTCTATTTGCATTTTGTCGAGCGTGTCCTCGTAGATGAGGTTCAATCCGCTGCCTTCCATGAGCACATTAGTAAGCCGAAAGCCATCCACAATTAGGTTTTGAACTAAAGCGGCTGGTGCTCGAACTGATCGGGCCCATGGTTCGTCAGTGGCGTTGAAGGTTATCGCCATGTCGTTCCAAGGGTTCATTGCGGGTACCTGGTTAACTTCGGGGAGGTCGCGGAGCGCCCTTTTACGCCGATTATTTGAAGAAAAGGTCTCGAAGACCGTAAATACATTGAGATCGTTATCCTTAGAGGAGTACTTCTCTGGGGTAGTGTTGGTGAGGATTGCCTCGGCGCTCTTAGCCACCTGCCGGAGTATCCAACATGCCCGAAGGCTATGTGTTGGTTCGAAATTTGGCGTCGTGTGTATCAGGAAAACCTTGTCGAGCCATTCATCAAGGACAGTTCTATGTCCCGTTGAGGGCTTGATTTTCTTACCCGTGAAGCGATGATCAGGTGCCCCGTGAGGGTGCATCCTTTTTGCCCGGCCAGTGGGTGGCTTAAAGGCCGATGGTTCCCACCGAGCTTTCCAGGCGCTTTCCATTGCACAATACTTCTGTACTATGTGTGCCAAAGCTGCAAAGTGCAGTATGCGGTGTCGGTTGAGGGCATTGAGGATCCCCTCGTCCGTACAGTTGCGGCAAAAGACTGATACCGCATCATCGTCGCATCAATCTTTAATCTTGTTTTTAACGATTAGGAATGTAGCCCAAAAGTGATGGATTGTTTCCTGAGGTTGCTGTCATATATACATTAAGTCGTATATTTCCGGTGGACCGAAATTGCTTGGAGAGTATCGATTGTGGTGGGCAGTTGGGTTTAAATCCGAACCCCGACCCACTAAGGAATCCGGATTTTGCAAAATTTCTGAGGTCACTAGCCCAGGATCCGGAGTGTCCTGGGGGTTTTTAGTCTCAATGCCTGATTCTATGTTCGGAGGACAGATGTTCTCTTGTCGAAGATGGGTGTACGGCTCGCAGGGCTCGGAGATCCGAACATAGTTTGTTTTCAACATAGGAGGAGCGGTATCCTCAACTTGCTCTTCCACGACGGTCACCAGGTGGGTGACAGGTGGGAACCCGATTTCCCTCTGATCGGGTTTAAGCCCAATCAGATTATAATCTGTTGCGACCCCCAGGGCGGCGATGCGATCCAGCAGTTTTTTTAAAGACGAGATATCTGATGGATCCATATTGTCGACGCTTTCGGGGTTGATGCAGAGATGGTTTTTGGCAATCTGGGGGGCCGCTTTGGGCTTGACGGCCAGGCGGGTGTGAAACTGCCAATCTGGAGGATTTGCCCAGGGCCCTTCCAGAGGTGATCTTGTTGTTGACGACAAGCCGAGCCATCGATCCTTCTATCGACAACACAGAGGAACTCTCAATGAAAGCACCAATGTCGGTGTCAAAACCGGCTGATCTCGGGTAGGGGGTCCTGAACTGTGCATTTGAGGATCGAAGGTAACAGGAGGCAAGGGACACGATGTTTACCCAGGTTCGGGCCCTCTTAACGGAGGTAATACCCTACTTCTTGCTTGATTGACTTTGATGAGTATAGGGGTTACAAGAGTTGATCTACCTAGAGTTCGTAATGGATAAACCCTAGATGTCTAGCCTGTATGGTTGTGTTGCCTCTACGAACTAACCGCTTCGGTTTATATAGACACCAGAGAGGGCTAGGGTTGTACAAAGTCGGTTTACAGAGAAAGGCAACTATACGACTAGCCGCCAAGCTTGCTATCCCCGCCAGGAAGAGCTCCATTCGGACACGGGAAAAAGGCCCTCTATCTTGTACCTTCACGGCCCATTAGTCCGGCCCACGTCACATAGTCCGATCAGCCGAGGACCCCTTAATCCAGGACTCCCTCATTCGTCCTATGGGGTCTTAGCACAACGACTTCCCAATTATCTACTACAGCAGGTTTTGCCTAGCTCCAGCTTGTGAGGGGCGATGACGACGCGCCTTGAGCTCTCTCTAGTGTTTATAGTTTTTGATAGGTGGTCTAAAAACATGGATGTATTTTTGTTATTTCTGGTGTTCCGTGTACAGCCATGGGAGGCGATTTCTGGCACACAGGTGCTGGGGCACCAACCCCATTTTTCTTTCGGCTTATAATTTTGAATCTTTTTTATCTTTGAACCAAAACTCCAGATTGTGTTTCATTGCATATTAGTGTTCCCTGTGACGAGGGCTTTGAAAAAAGACCATTTTCAATATGTTCTGACAAGTTTTAAAAAAATTGGCTGCTGAAAATTGATACAAACGAATGACAAAATCATCATATTTCATAAAGTAAAACTTAAAACTTGGAGTGCCCTAGTGTGGAATCCAACAGTTTTGCGGATCGCGAAGCAATCATGTAGTTGGGCACGACTGGGAAGTTGCGTGCCCCTGGACCTGCGTGTCGCTACGAATTTCTTGTACTGCCATGACAAATGATGAATAGATTAAAAATCTTCCAAGAAAAGTATTTGCACCAAACCAGCCTGAAATAAAGTTGTTATCCAAACTGTAAAAATTTGACTCTGTCCTTCTCGAAACATTGTCTACTCTAGCAAACACTTTATCTGTTAAGCTAAGAGCAATGCTTTTGATCTAAACATAAGTTCTAGCTAACTTCACGTGCTAGTGGCCCTGAAATACCGCCAACAGTGTATAGTGGCTAGGATATTTCATTCATATCCTGATCTTGCAAGAAAAGATATTCCCCTCGGTCCCATGCGTGACTTGTCCATTTGGTTGGAGATTCGCATGCATGCTTATCTCCTTTATCTGCATGGGTTAGCCATTAATTAATTTTGGAGGATCCATGCATGCATGCTTTTGTCATAGAGTTGCATGCATCATTTGTCTCACCTCCCATGTCTTTTTCATTTCATGTTCTAATATTAATTCACTACTCCCTCCGTTCCTAAATATTTGTCTTTCTAGACTGTTCAAATGGACTACCACATACGGATGTATGTAGACATATTTTAGAGTATAGATTCACTTATTTTGCTCCGTGTGTAGTCACTTGTTGAAATATCTAGAAAGACAAATATTTAGGAACGGAGGGAGTATATCTTTTGAACCGTAAATCGAAATTAAGTTTCGTTTGCATATTGGTGTTTGCCCCGAAGAGAACTTTCAAACATGACTAACTTTGAATACATTTCAAAAACTTAAAAAAATCTAAGTTTTAGATATTGAAATGTGACAATCGTAACATTAAGTTTTACAAAGTTTCATCAAGTTTTACCTTTTAGGGTTCTAGGCTTAGGGTTTAAGGGTTTAAGTTTTAAGTTTTAGTTTGAAACTTGAAAAATTTATCATCTTTCCTATCAAGTTTTAGTACTTGAAACATGAAGAAATATGCCCTAGAGGCAATAATAAAGTTGTTATTTATATTTCCTTATATCATGACAAATGCTTATTATTCATGCTAGAATTGTATTAACCGGAAACTTGTGTGTATACATAGACAAAACAGAGTGTCCCTAGTATGCCTCTACTTGACTAGCTCGTTAATCAAAGATGGTGAAGTTTCCTAACCATAGACATGTGTTGTCATTTGATGAACAAGATCACATCATTAGGATAATGATGTGATGGACAAGACCCATTCATTAGCTTAGGATTAATGATAGTTAAGTTTTATTGCTATTGCTTTCTTCATGACTTATACATATTCCTTTAACTATGAGATTATGCAACTCCCGAATACCGGAGGAACACCTTGTGTGCTATCAAACGTCACAACGTAACTGGGTGATTACAAAGATGCTCTACAGATGTCTCCGGAGGTGTTTGTTGGGTTGGCATAGATCGAGATTAGGATTTGTCACTTCGAGTATTGGAGAGGTATCTCTGGGCCCTCTCGGTAATGCACATCATGATAAACCTTGCAAGAAATGTGACTAATGAGTTAGTTGAGGGATGATGCATTACGGAATGACTAAAGAGACTTGCCGGTAATGAGATTGAACTAGGTATGAGGCTACCGATGATCGAATCTCGGGCAAGTAACATACCGATGACAAAGGGAATAACGTATGTTGTCATTGCGGTTTGACCGATAAAGATATTCGTATAATATGTAGGAACCAATATGAGCATCCAGGTTCTGTGGTTGGTTATTGATCAGAGATGTGTCTCAGTCATGTCTACATAGTTCTCGAACCCGTAGGGTTCGCACGCTTAACATTCGATGACGATTTGTATTATGAGTTATGTGTTTTGGTGACCGAAGATTGTTCGGAGTCTCGGATGAGACCACGGACATGACGAGGAGTCTCGAAATGGTTGAGAGGTAAAGATTTATATATTGGACGATGATATCCAGACACCGGAATGGTTCTGCAGTGTTTCGGGTATGTTTTGGAGTACCGGGAGGTTATCGAAACCCCCCGGGAAAGTAATGGGCCAACATGGGCCATAGGGGAGAGAGAGGGGAGCCCACAAGGGGTGGCACGCGCCCCCCCATGGGCTGGTCGAATTGGACAAGGGGAAGGGGGGCGTCACCCCTTTCCTTCTCCCTCTCCCTCTCCTTCCCCCTTTCCCCCTCCGAAAGAATGGAAGGGGGGCCGACTTGGACTAGGAGTCCTAGTCGGTCCCCCCCATGGCACGCATCCTATGGCCGGCCTCCTCCCTCTCCTCCTTTATATACGGGGGCAGGGGGCATCCCATAGCACATAAATTGTTCTCTTAGCCGTGTGCGGTGCCCCCCTCCATAGTTTACTCCTCCGGTCATATTGTCGTGGTGCTTAGGCGAAGCCCTGCGCGGATCACATCACCATCACCGTCACCATGACGTCATCGAGCTGAACGTGTGCTGAACTCGGAGGTGTCGTACGTTCGGTACTTGATCGGTTGGATCGCAAAGACGCTCGACTACATCAACCGCGTTAAACTAACACTTCCGCTTTCGGTCTATGAGGGTACGTGGACACACTCTCCCCCTCTCGTTGCTATAATTATCCTAGATAGATCTTGCGTGATCGTAGGAATTTTTTTGAAATTGCATGCTACATTCCCCAACAGTGGTATCAGAGCAGGTTTATGCATAGATGATATGCACGAGTAGAACACAAAGAGTTGTGGGCGATCATAATCATACTGCTTACCACCAACGTCTTATTTTGATTCGGCGGTATTGTTGGATGAAGCGGCCCAGACCAACCTTACATGACCATGTTCATGACACCGGTTCCATCGACAGACATGCAACTTGTTTTGCATAAAGGTGGCTGGCGGGTGTCTGTTTCTCCAACTTTAGTCGAATCGAATTTGACTATGGCTGGTCCTTGTTGAAGGTTAAAACAACACACTTGACGAAAATCATTGTGGTTTTGATGCGTAGGTAAGAATGGTTCTTACTAGAAGCCTGTAGCAGCCACATAAAACTTGCAACAACAAAGAAGAGGATGTCTAACTTGTTTTTGCAGGGCATGTTGTGATGTGATATGGTCAAGACATGATGTGATATCCTTTATTGTATGAGATGATCATGTTATGTAAAAGTTATCAGCAACTCGCAGGAGCCTTATGGTTGTCGCTTTACTGTATGAAATGCAATCGCCATGTAATTGCTTTACTTTATCACTATGTGGTAGCGATAGTTGTAGAAGCAATAGTTGGAGAGACGACAACGACGCTACGATGGAGATCAAGGTGTCAAGCCGGTGACGATGGAGATCATGACGGTGCTTTGGAGATGGAGATCAAAGGCACAAGATGATGATGGCCATATCATGTCGCATATTATGATTGCATGTGATGTTTATCTTTTATGCATATTATTTTGCTTATTACGGTGGTAGCATTATAAGATGATCCCTCACTAAATTTCAAGGTATAAGTGTTCTTCCTGAGTATGCACCGTTGCGACAGTTCGTCGTGCTGAGACACCACGTGATGATCGGGTGTGATAAGCTCTACGTTCACACACAATGGGTGCAAGACAGTTTTGCACGTGCAAAATATCGGGTTAAACTTGACGAGCCTAGCATGTACAAACATGGGCTCAGAACACTAAGACCGAAAGGTCAAACGTGAATCATATAGTAGATATGATCAACATAGAGATGTTCACCATTGAAAACTACTCCATCTCACGTGATGATCGAACATGGTTTAGTTGATATGGACCACGTGATCATTTAGATGACTCTAGGGATTCTATATAAGTGGGAGTTCTTAAGTAATATGATTAACTAAAGTTAAATTTATCATGAACTTTGTCCTGATAGTTTTTGCATATCTATGTTGTAGATCAATGGCCCGTGCTACCATTCTCTTGAATTTTAATGTGTTCCTAGAGAAAGCTAAGTCAAAAGATGATGGTAGCAACTACACAGACTGGGTCCATAACTTGAGGATTATCCTCATTGCTGCACACAAGAATTATGTCCTTAATGCACCGCTAGGTGAAAAGCCCCCTTCTACTAATGTAGACTCTTTGAACGTCAGGCAGACACGGTCTTATGACTACTCCATAGTTCAGTGTGCCATGCTTTACGGCTTAGAATCGGGACTTCAAAGACGTTTTGAACGTCATGGACCATATGAGATGTTCCAGGAATTGAAGTTAATATTTCAAGCAAATGCCCGAGTTGAGAGATATGAAGTCTCCAACAAGTTATATAGCTACAAGATAGAGGAGAACAGTTCTGTCAGTGAACACATACTTAGAATGTCTAGGTACCATAACCACTTGACTCAGCTGGGAGTTAATCTTCCAGATGATATTCTTATTGACAAAGTTCTTCAATCACTGCCATCAAGCTACAAAGGCTTCGTGATGAACTATAATATGCAAGGGATAGATAAGACAATTCCTGAGCTCTTCACTATGCTAAAAGCTGCCGAGGTAGAAATCAAGAAAGAGCATCAAGTGTTGATGGTTAACAAGCCCCCTAGTTTCAAGAAAAAGGGCAAAGGAAAGAAGGGGAACTTCAAGAAGAATGGCAAGCAAGTTGTCACTCTCGGGAAGAAGCCCAAGTCTGGACCTAAGCCTGAAACTAAGTGCTTCTACTACAAAGGGACTGGATACTGGAAGCAAAACTGCCCCGAGTATTTGGTGGATAAGAAGGATGTAAAGCGAACAAAGGTATATTTGATATACATGTTATTGATGTGTACCTTACTAATGCTCGTACTAGCGCCTGGGTATTTGATACTGGTTCTGTTGCTCACATTTGCAACTCAAAACAGGGGCTACGGACTAAATGAAGATTGGCTAAGGACGAGGTGACGATGCGCGTCGGAAATGGTTCCAAGGTCGATGTGATCGCCGTCGGCACGCTACCTCTACATCTGCCTTCGGGATTAGTTTTGGACCTGAATAATTGTTATTTGGTGCCAGCTTAAGCATGAACATTCTATCTGGATCTTGTTTGATGCGAGACGGTTATTCATTTAAATCATAGAATAATGGTTGTTCTATTTATATGAGTAATATCTTTTATGGTCATGCACCCTTGATGAGTGGTCTATTTTTGTTGAATCTCAATCGTGGTGATACACATATTCATAATATTGATGCCAAAAGATGCAAAGTTAATAATGATAGTGCAACATATTTGCGCACTACCGTTTAGGTCATATTGGTGTAAAACGCATGAAGGAACTCCATGCAGATGGGCTTTTGGAATCACTTGATTATGGATCACTTGATGCTTGGGCAGGATGACTAAGACTCCATTCTCCGGAACAATGGAGCAAGCCCCTGACTTATTGGAAATAACACATAATGATGTATGCGGTCCGATGAGTGTTGAGGCTCGCAGCGGGTATCGTTATTTTCTGACCTTCATAGATGATTTGAGCAGATATGGGTATATCTACTTAATGAAACATAAGTCTGAAACATTTGAAAAGTTCAAAGAATTTCAGAGTGAAGTGGAAAATCATCGTAACAAGAAAATAAAGTTTCTACGATCTGATTGCGAAGGCGAATATTTGAGTTATGAGTTTGGTCTTCATTTAAAACAATGTGGAATAGTTTCGCAACTCACGCCACCTGGAACACCACAGCGTAATGGTGTGTCCGAACGTCGTAACCGTACTTTATTAGATATGGTGCAATCTATGATGTCTCTTACCGATTTACCACTATCGTTTTGGGGTTATGCATTAGAGACGGCTGCATTCACGTTAAATAGGGCACCATCTAAATCGGTTGAGATGACACCATATGAACTATGGTTTGGCAAGAAACCTAAGCTGTCGTTTCTTAAAGTTTGGGGTTGCGATGCTTATGTGAAAAAGCTTCAACCTGATAAGCTCAAAACCAAGTTGGAGAAGTGCGTCTTCATAGGATACCCAAAAGAAACTATTAGGTACACCTTCTATCACACATCCAAAGGCCAGCTATTTATTGCTAAGAATGGATCCTTTCTAGAGAAGGAGTTTGTCTCGAAAGAAGTGAGTGGGAGGAAAGTAGAACTTGATGAGGTAATTGTACCTTCTCTCGAGTTGGAAAGTAGTTCTTCACAGAAATCAGTTCCAATGATGCCTACCAATTAGTGAGGAAGTTAATGGTGATGATCATGAAACTTTAGATCAAGTTACTACCAAACCTCGTAGGTCAACCAGAGTACGTTCCGCACTAGAGTGGTACAGTAATCCTATTCTGGAAGTCATGTTACTAGACCATGACGAACCTACAAACTATGAGGAAGTGATGATGAGCTCAGATTCCGCGAAATGGCTTAAGGCCATGAAATCGGAGATGGGATCCATGTATCTGAACAAAGTATGGACTTTGGTTGACTTGACCGATGATCGGCAAGCCATAGAAAATAAATGGATCTTCAAGAAGAAGACTGACGCTGACGGTAACGTTACTATCTACAGAGCTTGACTTGTTGCAAAAGGTTTCCGACAAGTTCAACGACCCCTTCTCACCCGTAGCGATGCTTAAGTCTGTCCGAATCATGTTAGCAATTGCCACATTTTATAATTATGAAATTTGGCAAATGGATGTCAAAATTGCATTCCACAATGGATTTATTAAAGAGGAGCTGTATATGATGCAACCAGAAGGTTTTGCCAATCCTAAAGATGCTAAAAAAGTGTGCAAGCTTCAGCAATCCATTTATGGACTGGTGCAAGCATCTCGGAGTTGGAATCTACGCTTCGATAGTGTGATCAAAGCATATGGTTTTATACAGACTTTTGGAGAAGTCTGTACTTACAAGAAAGTGAGTGGGAGCTCTGTAGCATTTCTAATATTATATGTGGATGACATATTGTTGATTGGAAATGATGTAGAATTTCTGGATAGCATGAAAGGATACTTGAGGGAGTCCTCGACTAAGGAGTCCTCGGGCGTCCGGCCTGTTATCCATGGGCCGGACTGATTTGCTGTGAAGGCATGAAGGCCGAAGACCGTACCTGTGTCCGGATTACATTCTCCTTGGCGTGGAAGGCAAGCTAGGCGACCGATTATGAAGATCCCTTCTTATGTAACCGACTATATGTGAACCCTAGATCCCCCCGGTGTCTATATAAACCGGAGGGGTTAGTCTGGAAATGACAAATTCATTACCATAGTGTGGGGACCCCGACTCATAAGTCGTGATCACCGAATGCACGTGTACAGTGATCCCAGAGATCAATGCTCACTGAACACACAGAAGCTGAATAACAAGAGTCTTACATCCATACATACCGTTTTACACAAGTAGGACCATTAAGGTCAAGTCTTAAGTGTATCATCGAAGCGGAAATCTTCAATAACAACTTGGACCCATGCCATCGCCTTAACCTGCGGGCATTACATTTGGGAAGCATCCTAGCTCGCATGCTCAAATCCTTTGAAGGATTCTTCATCATATCCTGTTCTTTCATGCCTGGCCAATAAAATAACCAGTGGCAAGCCAATGAGTACTTTGAATGTACTCGCAAGCAACCCATGTTTTGGTTCGAGATACGACAATGCATGATATAGGTAAATTTTTGCAGAAAGCTAGTTTTGAGTGCAATGACATGTTCAACAACTTGTAAGATATGCATCAGGAGAATTCAAGTATCCATGAGGACAGGTTATAGATATCAACATAAATAGAGTGGGCACCAACCCAACTCAATCATGTCAAGTCCCTTGACTTGACCCAAGTAGTTATCCAAACACACACACCTGGTTTGTAAACATGTGGACGTAGCCCAAGAGCGGTTACCCAACTGTCCTTGACCGTGGACACGGCTATTCGAATAGTTTTACACTCTGCAGAGGTTGCACACTTTACCCACAAGATCCGGGGAACTTCCGTGTCATCCACGACCCACGATACCTCAAGTACCCGGGGTAAGCGCCCGATCACTACCTTTCCCTAGACGACACTAACAAGGAGTCCACTCGTTGTTCCGTATCCTCACGATGTACATCATACGAGACTCACTCGAGATCGTAACATCCGAGAGGGGACACAACAGTGTATCCGGTGCCTGTAAAGACAGTCATGGCCGCCCTACAGCACGACCCGCCCCAGAGAGAGCACCAACTCTCCCCGTCACTAGTAATGTGGGCTCCAAGCTAGTATCGGCCTAGGTAATCAATAATGCCCTTTCCCATATAAGGGTAGAGTGGTTGCGCATGTAAGGTTGGAATAACGGTCGCAACTTAAACCAATCCGTTTTTGAAAACAACACACACACTTGCCTCGGCACACCACTTCGTCATCAAGTGGCTACCCAACTCATCATCTCCCTCGGGCATAAGTGGCACCCGACGGGGTTTTCGAAAAGTCTTTTGAAAATACTTTGTCTCCTTCATCATGCATATACCCGTCCCTTTTTGTGTAGCATCTACTTTAGCATCCTACCTACTCCCACCGGCATAACCCTCATAAGAAGGTAGGGTCATGCACAATGCAAGTATCAACGAGGAAGTACGGTGGCAACCCATCAAGGTGGTTACCACCTCATCATGATTCCATTGCGACAACAATATGGTGCTATATGACATGCATAAAAAGGGTTTCATAGACATGGTCAAAGGGATGCTTGCCTGGTTCATCAGAGTCTTCAAGCCTTCTGGTCCATCTCCGAGTATTTCGTCTACTTCGTCAACTAATGTCGGAAACAATCAGAGTAAGCAACGCAACAAGGCAGAAAATAAAAGTGCTCTAAAAATGTGAGTTGGACTTTTCTAGGATACCTCTGGTCATATGAGGAATGACCAAGGTGATTTCATTGGAAGTGGATCAATGGATATTTCTAAACATTTCAATATGATGGAATCAATGGATTTGATGGATCCACAAGTTGTACACAGAATGCCATTTTATAAAAATGAGTAAAAGTACCCATTAATTTAGGCATGATTTTAGAAACATTTAGAAATTGGTTTCACTGGATTTGGAGTTGAAATGAATATAATATGGATTTTTGAAGTGGACTTATGTGGATGAATGACCTTTTAAAGGTTCGGTGAAAACCAAGGACAACAAAATGTCCTTTGGGTCCTATCAAATAGGACTTGATTTATGGAGTCTCAGAAATTTGAATCATCAAATTTGGAGTTCATTTGATTGTTTTGTGGATTTTACAAATTTACGAAAAAGAAAAAAAGAAGGAAAGGGGTGTACCCTTATCCGGCGCACCGAGCGAAAGATAGCGATGGGCGGCCCAGCGGCTCATTCTTGGCTGGTGTCGGCGACGTCGGCGTACTCCATGGAAGACGCCTTCCTCGAGCGGCGGCAGCGGGCGAGCCGTTTCCATAAGCAGGCGGGCCCCGCCACCTGGTCGCTGACGGCGGGGCCCAGTGCCAGCCCGTCTCCTACCTCCCTTCGAACAGATCGAGGCAGGGGAGGCAAGCCCGAGCGGGCGCCGGTGTTCTCCCCGGCGGTACCGGCCACCTCCGGCGACGCCCGGCGTCTGGCCTTCGAGACTCCACGCCGCATCTAACCGTGGGGCACGGTCGCCCAGGCCACCGGGTTGAGCAAAGCGTTGTTGACAAGCGGACGAGGCCGGCGGTGGTGATGCGATTCACGGAACAGCCATGGGGAGGAGGGGAGAAGCAGGAGGGTCTCGCGGTGACGGTGGTGGCGCTCTAGCGGTCCAGAGGGAAGGAGGAGGAGAGATGGGTGCAATTTTGGCGGAGTCCGGCGGCTCCGCTCCGGCCATGGGGAGAAATGGAGGGCTCGGGGAGAGGAATGGCTTGGTCCAGAGGATGCTCGGGAGGGAGAGGGAGCAAATGGAGCAGCGAGGAGGGTCTGGAACGGCCTTATATGGCGAGGCCACGGCTCACCGTGAGACGCTGCCCACGGGCACCCATGAAATGGCCGCGGTGGCCACGGGAGGAGGCTCGGGGTTGTCCGCGGCGCTCGTGGGCGTGGTCCAAGTCAGGGGAGGAGGAAAGGGGGAGCGGGGCGAGGTCAGAGGCGGGCCAACCGCGTGGCCAGGGAGTGGCTGAGTCGGGCGGTGCTCTGTCCGCACGCGAGGAGAGTCGGAGAGGGAGAGAGAGGAGGGGGACGACAGCTTGCCGTGCACTGGACGTCGAGGCGACCTCGGGGGACACGAGGGGGAGGCACTAGGTGGTCCGGTGGCTTGGGCAGAGAGCAGCTATAGTGCTAGGGCGCACTGTAGCACGCTCCAGAGCGCGTCTTTGGCCGGCATGGCCATAGTTTTGGCAAAGTGGGCGCGGCCACTAATGTCTGGTAGTGCTAGGGGGTAGTAAAGAAGTGTGGAGAGGCATTGGATGCCTGGAGAGCCGATGGGATAGAGAGAGGTTGAGGGAGAGAGAAAATGGCTGTCCGAGAGAGAAGGAGAGGGTTTCACTCACCAATGTTTGAGCCATGGCCATGCTAAACTTACTAGAGGTGAAGGAGAACTAGAAGAGGCTCGGTAAAGGTTGGGCTCAAGGAGAACAAGGGAAGAGGTGATAACATCAACTTCTAAAAAATGCCAAAAGGTGTTTGATGTAGGTTTGGGCAAGAAATTTAATTTCATTTGACATGAAACTTAACAGGATGGAATGGCACATAGAAGTAGGGTGTTCCACCAATTTTGAGCTCATTTGGGAAAAATAGCCAATGTAACTTTGGTAAACCCTAGAAATCAGCAGAAATGGCTTTACCAAGATTTAGTCATGCAAATCTATTCTCCTTGATGCACCACTTAGTGTAGTGTCATCATTTGAGTATTTTAACATGTCCAAAAAAATTCAGATCAAAAGGACACACTTGGAAATGGATAGTTGTTCAAATTTGGTTCTGGACAGAAAGGGTTTTGGGGTACTTTGATCAAGATAACATTCTCTCCAACTTGTGCCATTTGGTCTAGATGTATTATTACACCATTTGAGCATCTGCACCAAGTTTGAGAGCATTTGGACATGTTTGACAGTGCAAAGTTGTTCAAACTTGAAAAAGGACAGAAGTGGTTTTGAGAGGGTTTCATGGGGTTATACTATTCTCCATGACATGGTACTTGTCAAGATCATCAAACATGTCATATGTGACATGCTAGAATTTTCTTGGAATTTTTGGAGAATATTTCCTTTGTAAATATTTCAAAAGCTTGAAATATCCAGAAAGTGTTTTTGAGGGATTTGACCAATATTTTGAACATGACCATGTGTTGAAACTCTTATATATGGGAATATATGCCCTTGAGTTTCCCTGATTTTTGTCAAATATTTTAAAACAACAAAATAATTTGTCCCTATTAAAGACCATTTCTGGCCTTAAGAAAAAGCTTTTAAATAAAATAGGAAAATAACTTTTAAAATTGTATTTTTGTGGTTCCTGGGAGTCCTACATCTAATAGGAGTCAAATATATTTTTAGAAAGATTTTTACTGCCCTTAATTAAGTACTTGCAGTGCAAATCTCAATTCAGGGGTTTTTGGAAAACTAATTTTTGAAAATACTATTTGGCCAAATTATTTTTGTAAGAAATTATTTTTATGCCCTATACACATGGCATGATCATTGGGAAAGGTTTTTGGATCAAGGAGAAGGGGTATAAGAGTTGGAGGATTTATTTGATTTTTAGAGCACTTTCAAACAGCAGTCAAACATTCAATCAAAGCAAAGACAAAAGCACTCAAAAGTTTTTGTCGAACCACATTTTAGCATGATTTAATGACTTTAAGTGTTGTGCCATGAAAATCAGGGTGCGACAGACCTAACCCCCTTACAAGAATCTCGTCCCCGAGATTCCCAAACTAGGCGCGGAAAGGGGTATGGAAACTTGGATTCGGGGTAGTCTTCACGTCCTCATAGTGCTTCTGCTTCTGTTTGGTGCTCCATTGAACTTGAAGTACTTGATGGTGTGGCTTCGTGTATGACCTTTCTTCTTGATCCAGGTTTCTAATGGGTAGCTCGTGGTAGGTCAGATTGGGCTGGGGTCGATGGCTCGTGGTCGATGTCCTTGTGGAGACCGGGCTAGTTGGGGAGTTGGGAACGTCTCCGGAGTGGTGTCGTGTGGAAAAACATTGTGCACAATAGGTAACTCAGGTGGTAACTCCAGCTGGTAGCCGTCTACTCTTCGTCTTGAAGTGATCTCGGAGGGGGTTGTTAAATCTTGGAGTGATCTCGAAGGGGGCCGATGAATCTTGGTGTGGGTCTCCTTGTCATGGAAATGCTTGGTTCCTTAGAGAGGAGTGGCTTGCAGATACACATGGTATTTGACGCGGAAGTATACTTATTGAAGATCGTGGTTGGTGTAGTCCTTCCTCCTAAACATGACAATCTTCAGATGTTCCTTGACCAGCTCAATGATTCTTCTTCCGTCTTCGGGTAGACAAGTATGTCACCAAAGAAAGATGACAACTAACTTGTCCAAGCACTCCATGAAGTCTATGGGGTACGTAAAGTAGGCTGAGGCATTGGTGGTGGTCACGGTTGAGTATCGGCCAAGGTCTTATCGATCTAGAGCCAAAGCCCAAGGTCAGGATCCGACCATGTTGTGGCTTGGTAGGGCTCAAAGGGTTTCAAGGATTCTAGGGTGCGAGTGAACGTTTATCATCTTATCCTTGAGCACAGTTTCTGAGATGCCAACTATCCTATCTAGTCCTTTAAACAAATCACATCATATCACCGATAGCATCATTACGTATAGGTCAACTCCAACCATCACTCATGCTATTCATATCATCATGACTCCTGAGAGGAGGTCTAGCAAAGTCATATATGTCTACGATCCCCAAAGTCATATGTATGGCTACCCCTAAAAATACATGGGTATACAAGCTTCTAAGATGGAGTTAAACATGACAATCCAAGTGCTCACCCTATTCTTCCAAGGTCTAAGATAAAGCACCTCTATCCTAAGGAAACACGTCGTAAGCCACTCCAAGATCTTGTTTCCTTCCTATTAATCAACCAACAGCCCATTAACTTCCATCAATCACTACATAATCCATTTAATCCTACAAATCAAATGTTTATGATGTTCCACATGATCTCCTAAAGTCCATATAATCCCCAAACACTTGAAAGGGATGTCTCTACTATAGTAAGTCCACCAATTCCATTATCGATGGTCAATAAACTCCAAGGTCAAGCTTATATCAACTCCGACAATTAATCCAATCTCCTAGTTTATTATCCACCGAGAAACGTGGTATCACGATCAAGATTATCAATCTGAATCCAATTTACTCCGAACCATGTAGACTTACTCAACATCTATACTCAACTAGGATCACCTTTTTAAATCCAAATCTTGTGCCCAACGAGAATTTCTACACTTTCCCCCAAGTTATTTACGTAATAAGTATCTCCTATCATTATCCCTGACTAAGTCAAATCCTTATACTTCCAAGAACTTTTAGCTTGCGATCATAATTGTCCCATTAATTCCAATTTATCCAAGGGTAATGATAGCTATGCTACTCTATATTAATGATCCGACCAAGTTCATCTGCCAATATGAAAGCCTCATAATCCACCAAATAGTCTCAGATGATCCCTCAAAGTCATTGATATAAACTCATCAAGTCATTTGTCCTCTATTCCTATATCCTCAAACTGGTCTTCCCTATGGCATCGTCAGTCCTGGTGTTATATTAGGATGATAATGTGCTTGTTCACTATGTCCGCTAGTTCCATAATGAATCTAGTGTTGTGCGAGGTTTACAGAGGCTTAACTGGTTCTCTTGCAATTCTGTGGGTTAAGCACATGGTTAAGGACCGGGGTATCTCATGAAGTCTCGAAGGGTCTAGGAATGGGTTTCTAGTCTGGAGGGTTAAACATAACTCTACGGGGTTTCACTTGGTCGAGGAGGCTGCAACAAAAAGTCTTCGATGCTAGTTGGTTGCCGAAGCAGATTCCTTGGTGCATCTTGTCTTGCTGGTCTTGAGCTAAGGAGAGAGATGAGAGGATAAGTAGCATAAAGGGGATGCCTAAAGGGGTTCTATAGTGCGGTGCAAACAAACAAGTGCCAAAAGGCCAAACACAAACAACAAAATAAGGCAGGTGATATAGTTGCGTACTTGTTGCCTAGGGCAAAAAGGCGTGATATCAAAAACACAAACAAATAAAAACAAGCAACACACAATCATGGTTCTATTGAACCATCATCGACTGACTTCATTGCGCATAGGGGTACACGACTCATCCTACCCTAGGGGTTCTCGGACTAAGTAGTCGTGCTTTACCGTGCCTCGTGCGTCTTCCGAGCTTTCCTCCGGTGTTGCTCGTCTCTTGTAGTTGTTCGATGAAACGATCCAGGTTGATCCTGAAGATTCTTCAACAACTTTTGCCCGAAGTGATGGGGTGAAGGTGGCTCCTCGTGGCTGGCATTGACTTGGTCTCCTTTTGTCTTCTTAATCATGACGATCCCTCTTGCCTTCTAAGGCGTCGAGTGTACCAGGTAGGCAACCCTTTATGTAGTGACATTAACAACGCATAATAGAGGTCCAACCTATCAGTTACGTTGATGACAACATCGATACCAAGAGCGGGGGACGAAGAGAACCGTTTTCCTGCTCACTATAGTGAGGCGGACCGAATGGCTAGGTTCTCATCCACCGGTGGTTGCCGATACAACAACGGTAGTGACAGGGTTACCCTATTAGCGATGTATACCATGATCTTGCATATCCTATGCCCTGATCGTCGTAGGCTAAGGTTGCATCGTCTTGGGGCAGTGTCAAGGGTGTCACCATCTCCTGGGCCTTCAGGTCCTCATCCCTCGAGGATGTAACTTCTGTTGGTATCATCTTGTTGTGATGTCGCCAATCTTGTGTTCCGGTGATGTGAATGAATGTCTGGCAAGGCATCTTCCTTCTAGATTATCCACGAGGATTACAAGGAATCCAGTGGTCAGGGGCATAAGGGTTCTAGCGACCAAAGGTTTTGAAGGGCAAGATATCAATAAGGAAAGTATACCTTAGTTTTCGAAAAACTGAAAAGGGAAGAGAAGTATAGATAGTTTTGAAAGCTAGTAGTAGTTTTGGAAATAGTTTTAACCTAACTAACGACCATGCTAACTAAGGCTTCCTACAGTCAGGATGGCTCTGATACCAGCTCTGTGGGGACCCCGACTCATAAGTCGTGATCACTGAATGCACGTGTACAGTGATCCCAGAGATCAATGCTCACTGAACACACAGAAGCCGAATAACAAGAGTCTTACATCCATACATACCGTTTTACACAAGTAGGACCATTAAGGTCAAGTCTTGAGTGTATCATCGCAGCGAAAATCTTCAATAACAACTTGGACCCATGCCATCTTCCTTAACCCTGCAGGCATTCTGACTGGGAAGCATCCTATCTCGCATGCTCGTCACCGAAGGATTCTTCATCATATCCTGTTCTTTCATGCCTGGCCAATAAAATAACCAGTGGCAAGCCAATGAGTACTTTGAATGTACTCGCAAGCAACCCATGTTTTGGTTCGAGATACGACAATGCATGATATAGGTAAATTTTTGCAGAAAGCTAGTTTTGAGTGCAATGACATGTTCAACAACTTGTAAGATATGCATCAGGAGAATTCAAGTATCCACGAGGACAGGTTACAAATATCAACATAAATAGAGTGGGCACCAACCCAACTCAATCATGTCAAGTCCCTTGACTTGACCCAAGTAGTTATCCAAACACACACACCCGGTTTGTAAACATGTGGACGTAGCCCAAGAGCGGTTACCCAACTGTCCTTGACCGTGGACACGGCTATTCGAATAGTTTTACACTCTGTAGAGGTTGCACACTTTACCCACAAGATCCGGGGAACTTCCATGTCATCCACGACCCGCGATACCTCAAGTACCCGGGGTAAGCACCCGATCACTACCTTTCCCTAGACGACACCAACAAGGAGTCCACTCGTTGTTCCGTATCCTCACGATGTACATCATACGAGACTCACTCGAGATCGTAACATCCGAGAGGGAACACAACGGTGTATCCGGTGCCCTGTAAAGACAGTCATGGCCGCCCTACAGCACGACCCGTCCCGAGAGAGAGCACCAACTCTCCCCCGTCACTAGTAATGTGGGCTCCAAGCTAGTATCGGCCTAGGTAATCAATAATGCCCTTTCCCATATAAGGGTAGAGTGGTTGCGCATGTAAGGTTGGAATAACAGTGTAACTTAAACCAATCCGTTTTGAAAACAACACATACACTTGCCTCGGCACACCACTTCGTCATCAAGTGGCTACCCAACTCATCATCTCCCTCGGGCATAAGTGGCACCCGACGGGGTTTTCGAAAAGTCTTTTGAAAATACTTTGTCTCCTTCATCATGCATATACCGTCCCTTTTGCGTAGCATCTACTTTAGCATCCTACCTACTCCCACGGCATAACCCTCATAAGAAGGTAGGGTCATGCACAATGCAAGTATCAACGAGGAAGTACGGTGGCAACCCATCAAGGTGGTTACCACCTCATCATGATTCCATTGCGACAACAATATGGTGCTATATGACATGCATAAAAAGGGTTTCATAGACATGGTCAAAGGGCTGCTTGCCTGGTTCATCAGAGTCTTCAAGCCTTCTGGTCCATCTCCGAGTATTTCGTCTACTTCGTCAACTAACGTCGGAAACAATCATAGTAAGCAACGCAACAAGGCAGAAAATAAAAGTGCTCTAAAAATGTGAGTTGGACTTTTCTAGGATACCTCTGGTCATATGAGGAATGACCAAGGTGATTTCATTGGAAGTGGATCAATGGATATTTCTAAACATTTCAATATGATGGAATCAATGGATTTGATGGATCCACAAGTTGTACACAGAATGCCATTTTATAAAAATGAGTAGAAGTGTCCATTAATTCAGGCATGATTTTAGAAACATTTAGAAATTTGTTTCACTGGATTTGGAGTTGAAATAAATATAATATGGATTTTTGAAGTGGACTTATGTAGATAAATGACCTTTTTAAAGGTTCAGTGAAAACCAAGGACAACAAAAATGTCCACTGGGTCCTATCAAATAGGACTTGATTTATGGAGTCTTAGGAAATTTGAATCATCAAATTTGGAGTTCATTTGATTGTTTTGTGGATTTTACAAATTTACAGAAAAAGAAAAAGAGAAGGGAAAGGGGGGGTGTACCCTTATCCAGCGCACCAGGCGAAAGATAGCAGTGGGCCGGCCCAGCGGCTCAGCTGCGCGGGTGTCAGGGGCGACGTCGAAGGCGTATTCCATGGAAGACGCCTTCCTCGAAGGCGGCAGAGGCGAGCCTGTTTCACTTAAGCAGGCGGGCCCGCCCCACTGGTCGCTGACGAAGCGGGGCCGGTGCCCAGCCGTCTCCTACCTCCCGCTCGAGCAGAGCAGAGGAAGGGAGGCAAGCCAGCGGGCGCCGGCGTTCTCCCGGCGGTACAGCCACCTCGGCGACGCCCGGTGTCTGCGGCAAGGCCAGAGGCCACGCCGCATCTAACCGTGGGTGGCACGGTCGCCCAGGGCCACCGGGTTGAGCAAGGCGTCGACCGCGGCGGACGAGGCTGATGGTGGTGATGCAGTTCGACGGAACAGCCATGGGGAGGAGGGGGAGAAGCACGGGAGGGTCTCGCGGTGACGGTGGTGGCGCTCTAGTGCGGTCCAGAGGGAAGGAGGAGGAGAGATGGGTGCGAATTTTGGCGGAGTCCGGCGGCTCGGCTCCGGCCATGGGGAGCGATGGAGGGCTCGAGGAATGGCTTGGTCCAGAGGATGCGTGGGAGGGAGAGGGAGCAAATGGAGCAGCGAGGAGGGTCTGGAACGGCCTTATATGGCGAGGCCACGGCTCACCGTAGACGCGACCTACGGGCACCCGCGGAAATGGCCGCGGTGGCCACGGGAGGAGGCTCGGGGTTGTCTGTGGCGCTCGTGGGCGTGGTCCAAGTCGGGGGAGAAGGAAAGGGGGAGCGGGGCGAGGTTAGAGGCGGGCCAGCCGCGTGGCCAGGGAGTGGCCGAGTCGGGCGACGCTCTGTCCGCACGTGAGGAGAGTCGGAGAGGGAGAGAGAGGAGGGGGACGACAGCTTGTCGTGCACTGGACGTCGAGGCGACCTCGGGGGACACGACGGGGAGGCCCTAGGTGGTCTGCTGGCTTGGGCAGAGAGCAGCTACAGTGCTAGGATGCACTGTAGCGCGCTCCAGAGCGCGTCTTTGGCCGGCATGGCCATAGTTTTGGCAAAGTGAGCGCGGCCACTAATGTCTGGTAGTGCTAGGGGGTAGTAAAGAGGTGTGGAGAGGCATTGGATGCCCTGGAGAGCCAGTAGGAGAGGAGAGAGGTTGAGGGAGAGAGAGAAAATGGTTGTCCAGAGAGAGAAGGAGAGGGTTTCACTCACCAATCTTTGAGCCATGGCCATGCTAAACTTACTAGAGGTAAAGGAGAACTAGAAGAGGCTCTGGTAAAAGGTTGGGCTCAAGGAGAACAAAGGAAGAGGTGAAAACATCAACTTTTAAAAAATGCCAGAAGGTGTTTGATGTAGGTTTGGGCAAGAAATTTAATTTCATTTGACATGAAACTTAACAGGATGGAATGGCACATAGAAGTAGGGTGTTCCACCAATTTTGAGCTCATTTGGGAAAAATAGCCAATGTAACTTTGGTAAACCCTAGAAATCAGCAGAAATGGCTTTACCAAGATTTAGTCATGCAAATCTATTCTCCTTCATGCACCACTTGGTGTAGTGTCATCATTTGAGTATTTTAACATGTCCACAAAAATTCAGATCAAAAGGACACACTTGGAAATGGAGAGTTGTCCAAATTTGGTTCTGGACAGAAAGGGTTTTGGGGTACTTTGATCAAGATAACATTCTCTCCAACTTGTGCCATTTGGTCTAGATGTATTATTACACCATTTGAGCATCTGCACCAAGTATGAGAGCATTTGGACATGTTTGACAGTGCAAAGTTGTTCAAACTTGAAAAAGGACAAAAGTGGTTTTGAGAGGGTTTCATGGGGTTATACTATTCTCCAAGACATGGTACTTGTCAAGATCATCAAACATGTCATATGTGACATGCTAGAACTTTCTTGGAATTTTTGGAGAATATTTCCTTTGTAAATATTTCAAAAGCTTGAAATATCCAGAAAGGGTTTTTGAGGGATTTGACCAATATTTTGAACATGACCATGTGTTGAAACTCTTATATATGGGAATATATGCCCACTGAGTTTCCCTGATTTTTGTCAAATATTTTTAAAACAACAAAATAATTTTTCCCTATTAAAGACCATTTCTGGCCTTAAGAAAAAGCTTTTAAATAAAATAGGAAAATAACTTTTAAAATTTTATTTTTGTGGTTCCTGGGAATCCAACATCTAATAGGAGTCAAATATATTTTTAGAAAGATTTTTACTGCCCTTAATTAAGTACTTGCAGTGCAAATCTCAATTCAGGGGTTTTTGGAAAACTAATTTTTGAAAATACTATTTGGCCAAATTATTTTTGTAAGAAAATATTTTTATGCCCTATACACATGGCATGATCATTGGGAAAGGTTTTTGGATCAAGGAGAAGGGGTATAAGAGTTGGAGGATTTATTTGATTTTTAGAGCACTTTCAAATAGCAGTCAAACATTCAATCAAAGCAAAGACAAAAACACTCAAAAGTTTTTGTCAAACCACATTTTAGCATGATTTAATGACTTTAAGTGTTGTGCCATGAAAATCAGGGTGTGACACATAGTCATACAGGCTAGGCTTTTAGGGTTTAGCCATTACGATCTCATGGTAAATCAACTATTGTAACACTCATATTCATCAAGATCAATCAAGCAGGAAGTAGCGTATTACCTCCATAGAGAGGGCCCAAACCTGGGTAAACATTGTGTCCCCAGTCTCCTGTTACCATCGATGCTAGACGCACACTTTAGGACCCCCTACCCGAGATCCGCTGGTTTTGACACCGACATTGGTGCTTTCATTGAGAGTTCTACTGTGCCGTCGACGAAAGGTTCAATGGCCCCTTCAATAGTCGATAATGACACTGTCCAAGGAGAAACCTTCCTCCCCGGACAGATCTTTGTGTTCGACGGCCTCGTACTGCGGGCCAACTCCCTTGGCCATCTAGAGCAGATCGACAGCTACGCCCCTGGCCATAAGGTCAGATTCGGAAGCTTGAACTACGTCGCGGGCGTCCGAGGAGACCTGATCTCCGATGGATTCGATACCGCGACGATCACTCCCCCTCGCCCCGATGAACAAGACTTAAATCTGTCATCGGATCACATCCAGGAGATGGTTCCTATTATTGCAACGGCCTTAGAACCAGAGCAGATCGTGCCATTCAAAGCCATAGAGTCCGCGGCGTTGGAGCCGCACACGGACTCAACACCCTGCAATATCGCGTCAACGGAATTTCGGACTCGTCTCCGGCTATAAGTTCCGGACAGTGTACGCCTGCGGACACCGAGTCAGATCGGTTATCGATCTTCGAATTCGGCGCTGCAGACGTTTTCCAGCACTCACCTTTGGGCAATGTGCTGAACTCTTTAAAGAATTTGTCCTTGGAGAAAGACTCGCAGCCGAACTATGTTCGGTTTGAGTTAGAGGCTGATGATGGGGAATTTTGCTTCCCACCCGCCACCCACTTCATAGCTACCATCGAGGACTTAACCGACGAGCTAGATTATGGCTCCGATGACATCGACGATATGGACGACTATGCTGACAAGGAGCAGGGTCAAGACCCACCATTCACTGGACATTGGACGGCCACCTCTTCGTACGACGTGTACATGGTTGATACACCTAAAGGATCTGGTGATGACAAAGAAGAGCCAGATGAGAATAAACCCTTTGAGACGCAGTCCAAGCGCCGGCGCCCTAAACGCCATTCTAAACCTCGTCGCTCAAAAGATGGAAACACCTACACCGGAGAAAATAGTACTCCGGACGACGCCGAAAACAACGAAGACCCTGTTGGAGCTGCATCTGAACAGGAGGAACAAGTCAATGGGCAAGATGACCTGATGAACAGGCCATGCCCAATGACCCGGATGATGATAGTTATCGTCCAGTCTCCAAGGATGATGAGAGCCTCGGCAATGAGGATTTCATCGTGCTTGAGGCACCTCTCGAGCAGGAGCGCTTCAAGCGCCAGCTAATAGCCACTGCAAG
The DNA here is from genome assembly GCA_021605205.1 of Aegilops longissima. Classification (NCBI taxonomy): domain Eukaryota; kingdom Viridiplantae; phylum Streptophyta; class Magnoliopsida; order Poales; family Poaceae; genus Aegilops; species Aegilops longissima. The sequence continues at coordinate 676,579,120 of CM038682.1, read as the reverse complement.
AAGCCTGAAGAAGAAGCAGCAGCAGCTCCAAGATGATCAAGACCTGCTCATTGACAGGTGGGATGATGTCCTGGCTGCCGAAGAATATGACCTCAAGCGCCCAACCAAGAGTTACCCAAAGCGCAGACTGCTACCTCAGTTCGACGAAGAGGCACCAGATCTCCCGCGTAATGCGGAACGACCACCACGAGGGCGGGACAGTGTGGCGGACCGACGACCCCGCGGTCGGGATAAAACGACGACTCATGCCGAACAATAGCCCGCCCCACCGCCTCGCAAAAACAGGGACAAAACAAATCGGGACCATACATATGACCTTCGGCTAGAATTGGACAGTAGAGCAGGACACACCAGATCAATCTACGGATCGTGAGGATGCTTCCCTACTCGGGATGACAACTACCTATTCGGACGTGACAAACTTAACCATACCCGGGCCGATAACCGCAGACGGACTTCATCGAGGTGCGCCGTGACGCGGCTCGCTATAGAGGCGCCACACACCCTCTCTGCTTCACAGATGAGGTGCTGGATCACGACTTCCCCAAGGGGTTCAAGCCCGTCAATAAGGAATCATACAACGAAGCAACCGATCCCGCAGTGTGGATCGAAGATTTTATTCTCCACATACATATGGCCCGAGGAGATGACCTCCACGCTATCAAGTACCTCCCATTAAAACTCAAAGGACCAGCTCGACACTGGCTAAATAGCCTGCCTGAAAATTCCCTTGGCAGCTGGGAGGACTTGGAAGAAGCCTTTCTTGACATCTTCCAAGGAAGTTATGTCCGGCCACCTAACGCTGATGACTTAAGTCACATAGTTCAACAACCTGGAGAGTTCACCTGAAAATTCTGGACTAGGTTTCTAACCAAAAAGAACCAGATCGTCGACTGTCCGGATGCCGAAGCCCTAGCGGCCTTTAAACATAGCATCCGTGATGAATGGCTTGCCCGCCACCTCGGCCAAGAAAAGCTGACGTCCATGGCAGCCCTCGCGGCACTTATGACCCGCTTTTGCGCGGGAGAGGATAGCTGGCTAGCTCGTAGTACAAACACAGCAAACGAAGCAGGCCCCTCCAAGGCCAAAAGCAGCATCGACAAGCTCCGGCGCAACAAAAACAAATGCCGAAGCAATGGCGATAACATTCGATGACACTAAAGTTCACGCCAGATTCAGTGGCTCCAAGTCCGGCCAATGAAAGAAGCCCTATAAAAGGAACGACGGAGGACCATCCAGCTTGGATCGCATACTCGATCGTCCCTGCGAGATACATGGCACCCCAGACAAACCGGCCAACCATACTAACAGAGATTGCCGGGTCTTTAAGCAAGCCAGCAAAGTAAATAGCGGAAACAAGGAAGGGGAATCCCAGGGCGAGGACGATGACGAGGAGCCCCGACAGCCGAACACTGGGGGGCAGAAGAAATTCCCGCCTTAAGTCAAAATAGTGAACATGATATATGCTACACACATCCCAAAAGGGAACGCAAGCGCGCACTCAGGGACATATATGCGGTAGAGCCAGTCGCCCCAAAATTCAACCCATGGTCGTCATTCCCGATCACCTTTGATCGTCGTGATCATCCAACTAGCATGCGTTATATGGCGGTTCGGCCGCATTGGTACTCGACCCAATCATCGACGGATTTCACATGACACGAGTCCTAATGGACGGTGGTAGCAGCCTGAACCTGCTTTATCAGGATACAATACGCAAAATGGGCATTAATCCCTCACGAATCAATCCCACGATAACTACCTTGTACGGGCTCAATCACGCTGGAGGTGGTCTTCGGTTCCCCGGATAACTTCCGAAGCTAAGAGCTAATCTTCGATATCGTCCCCTTTCGCAGCGGCTACCACGCACTGCTCGGATGAACCGCGTTTGCTAGATTCAATGCGGTGCCACATTATGCTTATCTCAAGCTCAAGATGCACGGTCCACGCGGCATCATTACAGTAAATGGAAACACAGAATGTTCCCTCCGTACAGAGGAGCATACCGCAGTCCTTGCAGCAGAAGTTCAGAGCGGACTTCTCAAGCGGCACCATAATTCGGCCGCTGAGCCCCTGGACATCGTTATGAAGGTCCAGACTACACTGCAACAAGGCAGCTCGGTTCGTCAAGAGCCGAATTAGTAAATTAGGCCTCCGTCCCAGCCCCGATGAGGAAGGGGCATCCGTACCGCGCGTCCATAACTACACACTCAAAACCCCATGAGTACCGACGGAGGCATAACTCGCTCGCGATCCACAGTGTGGCTTGACCAACCCTGGGATTCGCACGCCTTTAATTTTTCTTTTTTATTACAAGTTTTTTCTCTTTTCGAGGTCTATGCGGACGACCCGCCTGCAGAACACAACAAGGAGGCAAGGAGCTCTGGCATACAAGGGAATCCCCAGGTGGTCTCTACTAAACAATTGCCATACTTGTTTTACATCCCCGCACGTAGCTCGCCCTTGGTTGCGGCATGGTAAATAGCTTTCCTCGCTTTTTGCATTACTCGCACAAATTACGCCTCAACGTACTAATTACATCACTATGGTGAATAAATGGTGGCGTCAGCTTATTACTTAATTTTCCTGTTTCCTCACCTTTGTATATATTACTTATTGCACACGTACACCATGGTATGTATTACCACGCCAGGGGCTTCATTACAACCCGCATCACGGCAATAAAAGTCCGAACACTTTTCCAGTATAGTTCGGCACCCCGAACTTATAGCATTATATGCACCAGCTCTGAATCATGTCTTTGGTCAATAGTTTGGTTGCCCGGCTCCTGTGCTTACTACCTTACGTTCCGCTATATCGGCTAGGGTAGTAAAGGGAGAACTACTGCGATTGTGTCCCGGTTCTTCCGGACGAGCACCTCAGTAGAGAAATCCGAAAACTGAGTGTCATGATGTGGCGAGAGCTGGGCAGCTGTTCGAGAGGTTCCAAATCGTTAGAGATTTTTTCCGCTTCTTGCGAAGAATCAGTTCCTCCGATTAGGAGTATACAACGCTCCTAGTTTGGCCTTCCGAATACCAGGGGCTTCGCCAACTTTCTTAATTGTCAAACTCCTATGGCTAAGTGAGGGCGGTAAAGGCCGCATAGTCTGATTGCCTTGTTCGTTGCGCTAAACACCTCCTTCAAGGACCAGAATGTGGAGTAAAGAGTGTTTAGATTTATTGCGAACACCCCCGTACTATCTACGTGGGGGCGGAAGCCGACGACTGGTCAACCCTCAGATTTCATAAACGGCCGCACAGGAGGTAAAATGTAAATCGCAAACATTATAATACATAACATCATTGTTGCATATTAAAGGACAGGATAATGCAAATGTTCTCATGGGAATATGACATCCTTTGAACATTGCTCCGCCACAAGGCGGGACCCCTCCATGACACCATCAAAATAGAGCTCGGGTAGACGATGCTCCTTGCCATCCGGCGGCCCCTCGGTCATCAGCTTCTTGGCATCCAGCTTTCCCCAATGCTGACGCGGGCAAATGCCATGCGCGCACCTTCAATACAGACCGACCGCTTCATGGCTTCGAGCCACGGACAGGCACTTACAAGCCGCTTAAGAAGACCGAAGTAGCTGCTAGGTATAGGCTCGGTAGGCCACAGCCGAACTATCAGGTCCTTCATGGCTAGCTCTGCCGACCTGTGGAGCTCGACCAACTGCTTTAGCTGGTCGCTGAAGGGCACCAGATGTTCGGGTCCAAGATATTGGGACCAGAATAGCTTCTCCATAGACATCCCTTCTTTGGCTCTATAATGCTCGGCAGCATCTGCTATACTGCGCGGCAGATCCGTAAACGCCCCTGGAAAACCCAAATTCGGATAAGTAAAAGGAACGTTTCTTATACCTACTTGCTTTGCACGATGAAAGAATTACCCGCCGCAATCTCCTTGGCTGCCTGAATTTCCTAGAGGTCGTTCTGGGCTTCGGCTCGTGCATCCTATGCAGTCCGGCGGGCCTTCGCCAGTTCGGACTCTTGCGCCTTACAATCGTGCTCCAAGGACTCAAATCTCTCGATCGCGCCTTGGAGCTGTTGCTGCGCCTCGCCAACCTGGGCCTCGTGCTTCTCGCGCGCAGCGTGTTCCTTGGCCGCTTTGTCCTCGGCCTTGGCTAACGCCTTTTTGAGCGCCGCCACCTCGGTCGTGGCCCCTAATAAAGTTCATGACACTTTAGTCAGCTTGAACAAACTCCAATATACTCGTAGGTTACTGCATACCTTCGTCACGTCGTAAGGCGCCGGAAACAACATCTTCGTCAGAAGTGGGGATTCTTGCTTCTCAGGAAGCGGAGTTGGACAGTTAATCCGCCCCGCCACCTCGATCCAGGCCTGGCGAAGTGGATGGGAGAGCTCAGAATCCGTCCTCAAAATATGCCGGTGAAGGATATACCTTGAAAACATTGAAAGACTTACCGAATTGGCCTGGCGCTTTAATCTAAGCCCGTGATCTTTGGTCGTGGGCGGTGGCGTCTTGCCGGCTTTGAATACCGCTTTCCAGATATCTTCGTGCGTCGCGCTGAAGAGCTCTAGTAGCATCTGGTGCTTGGCTGGGCCGTACTCCCACAAATAGCAAGTCCGACGTTGGCACGGAAGGATCCGGCGAATGAGCATAACCTGGATCACATTGACAAGCTTGATCTTCTTGGTTATCATGTTCTCGAGGCACATCTGGAGCCCAGTTATCTCGTCCGAAGATCCCCAGGTCAGGCCCTTCTCCTGCCAGGAAGTGAGACGCATCGGAACTCTGGATCGGAATTCGGGGGCCCGCTACCCAGTTGGTGTTGCGCGGCTTGGTGATGTAAAACCACCCCGATTGCCATCCCTTCACCGTCTCTGCAAAGGAGCCTTTGAGCCAGGTGACATTGAGCATCCTGCCCACCATGGCGCCTCTGCACTCTACTTGTTAACCGCTCACCACCTTCGGTTTCACATTGAAGGTTTTCAGCCATAGGCCGAAGTGAGGTGGGATGCGGAGGAAGGCCTCACACACAATAATAAATGCTGAGATATGAAGGATAAAGTTGGGGGCCAGATCGTGGAAGTCCAGCCCATAGTAAAACATCAATCCGCGAACAAATGGGTGGAGAGGAAATCCCAGCCCGCGGACAAAGTTTGTGAGAAACACAACCCTCTCATGGGGCTCGGGAGTAGGGACGATTTGCCCTTTTGCAGGGAGTTGGTGAGCAATCTCCTTGGCTAAATATACGGCCTCTCGGAGCTCCGTGATGTCCTTCTTCTTGATGGAGGAGGCCATCCACTTGCCTCCAGCTCCGGATCCGGACATGTTTGGAGTGCTTTCTCGAATGAGGAAAAACTAAATCTTGGGCGCTGGAGCTCAAGGACGGAAGGATTGAAGGAGAGAAAGGGTGTGGGTGAAGGTATAGAATCCTTATCCCCTTATAAAGGCCGTGAATATCAAGCGCCTCCCAACTCGCCCTAAAAACTCGCCTATCCCCAAGGGCTGTATAAACGACACAGTTGGGTTACCCATGCCCGCATTGATGAGAATCCCGTGAGAAGGGGACACGATCTCTGCTTCGACAAGACATGTCAATGGCAACCGCATCTCAAAACATTGAGCGGCAGACGAAAAATGATTCGAAATTATGACCGGACAAATGTAATGTCATGTGGTAAAAAGCTGTCAGTGGATAGAACTCGTGTAAAAATGTATTCTCTCTGCGGTTGTGTATGGTGTGTGTAACCTTTCCAGATACTATCATCGCATCCGAAGACTATCTTGGAGTTCGGAAAAAGGGGAACCCTCCTTGCAATTCCGAAGACAATTTGCGCGCCGGACTCCTCGTCATTCAAGCCAGGTTCAGGGGCTACTGAGGGAGTCCTGGACTAAGGGGTCCTCGGGCTTCCGGCCTATTATCCATGGGCCGGACTGATGGGCTGTGAAGACATGAAGGCCGAATACCGTACCTGTGTCCGGATTGGATTCTCCTTGGCGTGGAAGGCAATCTACGCGACCGATTATGAATATTCCTTCTTATGTAACCGACTCTATGTGAACCCTAGATCCCCCCGATGTCTATATAAACCGGAGGGGTTAGTCCAGAAAGGACACATTCATTACCATAGTCATACAGGCTAGGCTTTTAGGGTTTAGCCATTACGATCTCGTGGTAGATCAACTCTTGTAACACTCATATTCATCAAGATCAATCAAGCAAGAATTAGGGTATTACCTCCATAGAGAGGGCCCGAACCTGGGTAAACATCGTGTCCCCCGTCTCCTGTTACACCATCGATCCTAGACGCACATTTCGGGACCCCCTACCCGAGATCCGCCGGTTTTGACACCGACAATACTTGAATAAGAATTTTTCAATGAAAGACCTCGGTGAAGCTGCTTATATATTGGGCATCAAGATCTATAGAGATAGATCAAGACGCTTAATTGGACTTCCACAAAGCACATACCTTAATAAAGTTTTGAAGAAGTTCAAAATGGATCAGTCAAAGAAAGGGTTCTTGCCTATATTACAAGGTGTGAAGTTGAGTCAGACTCAATACCCGACCACTGCAGAAGATAGAGAGAAAATGAAAGTCATTCCCTATGCTTCAGCCATAGGTTCTATCATGTATGCAATGCTGTGTACCAGACCAGATGTGTGCCTTGCTATAAGTTTAGCAGGGAGGTGCCAAAGTAATCCAGGAGTGGATCATTGGACAACGGTCAAGAACATCCTGAAATAACCAAAAAGGACTAAGGATATGTTTCTCGTTTATGGAGGTGACAAAGAGCTTATCGTAAATGGTTACTCGATGCTAGCTTTGACACTGATCCGGATGACTCTAAGTCGCAAACCGGATACATATTTATATTGAATGGTGGAGCTGTACATTGGTGCAGTTTCAAGCAGAGCGTCATGGCGGGATCTATGTGAAACGTAGTACATAGCTGCTTCGAAGCAACAAATGAAGGAGTCTGGATGAAGGAGTTCATATCCGATCTAGGTGTAATACCTAGTGCATCGGGTCCAATGAAAATCTTTTGTGACAATACTGGAGCAATTGCCTTAGCAAAGGAATCCAGATTTCACAAGAGAACCAAACACATCAAGAGAAGCTTCAACTCCATCCACGATCAAGTCAAGGAGGGAGACATAGAGATTTGCAAAAATACATACGGATCTGAATGTTGCAGACACGTTGACTAAACCTAATTTAGCACCAAGACTCCATGGGTGTTAGAATCATTACAATGTAATCTAGATTATTGACTCTAGTGCAAGTGGGAGACTGAAGGAAATATGCCCTAGAGGCAATAATAAAGTTGTTATTTATATTTCCTTATATAATGATAAATGTTTATTATTCATGCTAGAATTTTATTAACCGGAAACTTGATACATGTGTGAATACATAGACAAAACATAGTGTCCCTAGTATGCCTCTACTTGACTAGCTCGTTAATCAAAGATGGTTAAGTTTCGTAACCATAGACATGTGTTGTCATTTGATGAACGGGATCACATCATTAGGAGAATGCTTTGATGTACAAGACCCATCCGTTAGCTTAGCATTAATGATCGTTAAGTTTTATTGCTATTGCTTTCTTCATGACTTATACATATTCCTTTAACTATGAGATTATGCAACTCCCGAATACCATAGGAACACCTTGTGTGCTATCACATGTCACAACGTAACTAGGTGATTATAAAGATGCTCTAAAGGTGTCTCCGAAGGTGTTTGTTGGGTTGGCATAGATCGAGATTAGGATTTGTCACTCTGAGTATCGGAGAGGTATCTCTGGGCCCTCTCGGTAATGCACATCATGATAAACCTTGCAAGAAATGTGACTAATGAGTTAGTTGTGGGATGATGCATTACAGAACGACTAAAGAGACTTGCCGGTAACGAGATTGAACTAGGTATGAGAATACCGACGATCGAATCTCGGGCAAGTAACATACCGATGACAAAGGGAATAACATATGATGTCATTGCGGTTTGATCGATAAAGATCTTCATAGAATATGTAGGAACCAATATGACCATCCAGGTTCCCCTGTTGGTTATTGATCATAGATGTGTCTCGGTCCTGTCTAGATAGTTCTCGAACCTGTAGGGTCCGCACGCTTAACGTTCGATGACGATTTATATTATGAGTTATGTGTTTTGGTGACCCAAGATTGTTCGGAGTCCCGGATGAGATCACGGACATGACGAGGAGTCTCGAAATGGTCGAGAGGTAAAGATTGATAAATTGGACGTTGATATTCGGACATCAGAATAGTCGGGGTGTTTTGGGTTTTTTTCGGAGTACCGGGAGGTTACCGGAACCCCCCGGGAAAGTAATGGGCCATAGGGGAGAGAGAGGGGACCCCACAATGGGTGGCACGCACCCCCCCATGGGTTGTCCGAATTGGACAAGGGGAAGGGGGCGCGGCCCCGCCTTTTACTTCTCCCTCTCCTTTCCCCATAGCACATCAATTGTTCTCTTAGCCATGTGCCGTGCCCCCCTCCACAGTTTACTCCTCCGGTCATATTGTCGTAGTGCTTAGGTGAAGCCCTGCGCGGATCACATCACCATCGCCGTCACCACGACATCATCTAGCTGAACATGTGCTAAACTCGGAGGTGCCGTACATTCAGTACTTGATCGGTTGGATCGTGAAGACGTTCAACTACATCAACCGCGTTAAACTAATGCTTCCGCTTTTGATCTATGAGGGTACGTGGACACACTCTCCCCCTCTCATTGCTATGCATCTCCTAGATAGATTGCGTGGTCATAGGAATTTTTTTGGAATTGCATGCTAAGTTCCCCAACAAAACTTGCTCGGTCAACCAATTTTTCTTGTGATCCGTGAAGTCGTTGGATTTTTCACGAGGGCACATCAAGTTTTAAGTTTTAGTTTACGAAACTTGTGATTTTGTCGTTCGCTCGTTCCAAGTTTCAGCAATTGAAAGTTTGAAACTTAACAAGGATATAAAAAATCATCAAAGCATATTCAAATTGAATCTTATTTGAAAGCTCGCGTCACAAGGAACACGAGTTTGAAAACTAAAATTAAATTGGACTTATTGTTCAAAATATATAGAAGACTGAAAACTGAAAGTCAAAAGAAATAGATAGAAGGTGGGATGAGTGGAGCCATCAAAAGCTACAAAACAGTTGATGACCGGAGTGGGTGGGGATGAGTGGAGCCACCAAACTGAAATCCCTCGCCACGCCCCACCCACTCCGCTCATCGCCGGCAGCAATCCATCCAAGGGTGGTAGGTTGCCGGCTCTCCGCAGCCAGAGTAGATCTGGAGGCAGCACTACGTGCTCCCTCCCCTTTCTGCACCATGTTGCCGCCCTGGGCCAATGCAGCGTCGGCTCCGGTCGCTCCGGCTCCGCCACCGGAGCCGGCGGTCCTCTCCTTCAACTCAAACTAGGCGGGGATCCAATACCCCCCACTGTAAGCTCTGACCCTTTGCTTCGTACTTAGGGTTCTTAGGGTAGTTCTAAGTGCGTTAGATTAGATTTTGGACAGTATATTCGAGCAGATTTGATCCGATTCGATTGAATTCGACTGTATTCAATCATAATCCACTGTTTCGGGATGAACCAGAGTGCATGCGTACTTTGTTCATCCCACATGGCTAGATTGTTCATAATGTAGTATTAGTTTGCATTGTTTTAGTGCCACATTGTTACTTTGTACTGCCAAATTGTAAGTTTGTACACTACAAAAAAATACACTTCCGTGATGATACGTGTTTGTCATAGTAGGTCACGTTTTCTGTCATGCATGTACATCCATGACGATTTTATGACAGAATCAAGATAGTCATACCTGTGTTGTCATAGAAGTGTTCCATGACAAATTATCATCACGGAAGTGTCCACTTCCATGACGGTAAATCACGCGTCATAGAAGTGCTCTCGTCAAGGGTGACCGACACGTGGCATCCACCATAACGGGTCGCCGTTAAGATATCGAGTTCCTGTTTGGATCCGATAACCCGTTAACATCGCCGACGAATGGGGATTTTCCATGTGTAAAAATTCTCATTGCCCGACAGACCCACGTGTCGGTCGGCGTTGGACGATTGTCATCCAGGAATGGGACTAAGCGCCTATGATCGTCGACCGTGTCTCGCCCAACATGATGGCCCATTCAGGTTAAAAGGCCGGGCCTCTCAAAATAAGCGAGCCGACCCATTAGCGGCCTACTTGAGTCAGGCCCATTTACAAGTACGACCCATACAAGTTACATAGAATCGGCCCATCAAAGGCCCATTCTAGATTTGACAATTTCCAGCCCATCGTTAGTTTAAGCCCGTTAACGACCCCTATGTCTTTAGGCCCAATTACGACCCGAGCTTCTTTCGGCCTATTAGCAACCCATCGTTAGTTCCAGCCCATTAACGGCACCGAACGTCTTTCGGCCTTTTCTCAGCCCATTTTGCAGTTGGGCCAATTCTAGCCCGCTGTGACTTTAGGCCTGTCCTCGGCCCATTCGGGAAATGGGCCAAATCTTAGCCCGTTTTGTCTCTCAGCCTGTTAACGGCCCGCACAATAGTTGGGCCTATGACTTTAGGTCCATTAGGGGCGCACGTTCCGCAGGGCATCATTTCAACCCAACGTGACTTTCAGCCTGTTAAAAGCCTAGTTTGCAAATTGGGAATCCTCAGGACCATAACACTTTCGGCCTCTTACTGGCCCGTAAAGTAAAAGGGCCGAGACAAAATTGAGAATTATTTCGGCCTGCTAGAGGCCCATGGGCCATTTCCATTTATATGGCCCTATCAAGCTTTTGGCCTGTTAACAGCCTGCTAAGATCCGTTGTTACGGTGGGCCACATCATTTGGGATCCACATAATATTATTTTGACTAGCCCAATTAAGGCCCGCTTTGACTACACATGTTTGTTCGTTTGTATGGCGTCCAGGAAATGTTTGGGCGTGTTGCCCTCGTTTCAATGATATAGCATATTCAAGAATTATCCTACACTATACTATCGCCTCTAGAAAACATACACTATACAATAAAAAGACTAAGGCGTAGAAACGTAGAATAATCCTACACTATACAATAAAGAAATTACAGCCAAATATACCCACTGGGCATTATAGTTCGGCACCAGTGATTTAAAGCATATACAAACAGCAAATTACATACACTGGACAAATAAAGCTCATACATCATCTCTTCAAAAAATAGGATTGGCTGGATTCAGATAGAACAAATTTCAGTCTGCAGAATCTCCAATTCCTTTGTGGTTACCTCAGTGTCTTGTTTCATTTTTTTGACTCCTGCATCTAATACCTGCATGTCCAGTCTCAACGTGTTGATTGTATGTATCATGAACATGTTGTCTTGCCACCTCTAGTTGATGCTCGAGAACATCAGCACATTCCAATTCCAATCCATAATCACTCGGTAATGGCCATGCCACACTACTCACAGATCTTTGTGTTGATGTCACTTCATCCTGAAATGTTTCTGTAAGTACACATGACTAGGGCAAAAAATATAGTTATAACAGTGAAGCGAGCAAGACAGACTATTTTGTACATGGCAAAACAGGACTAACAATAATGTTACATGTCATGAAGCATAAGCAGGTGATATTTTAAAAATTATAAAAATGGTAGTCTGTGCAGCCTGCATACAGATATCTCTCTTAGCTCACCAGAGGAGCATGATGTTGGGGCCAAATCCAAAACACAGACAAGTTACAAATTTAGACAGCATGTTACGTATAAGTAATCAAGCAGTTGGCCATTCTGTAGCTCAATTAAAGTCTTAGGGAGCATAATGAACAACAGAGGGATTCATACAAACCTACTACAACAAGCAAACTATGCAATCATTAGCCTAGTATAAACTAGATTGTGAGCCTCGTGCAGTAATAGGTCGTTAATAGACTTTAAAGCTTCAGGCACACTTTGCCAGAGTAATTGAATGGTAAGGCCTTTAATTATGTCAACTAATAGTTACACAAGTATCCAACATCAGGCATCATTGTTTGTGCATCTCATTAACTGAGGACAAATAAAGAAATTGAAAAGAGCAAATTAACTATGCCTGAAACAAACAAGGAATTGAACTGTTGAGTTGGATACAGTGACTTACCTTAACTGGTTGAACAGGCTCAGCGCTGCTCCTACTTTTCTTGCAAGGCTCCTTCCTAACATCTTGTACTTGGAAATCTCAATCTTATCTTCATTGCACCCCCTCTGCAAGGTGACACAAACTAGTTACTCGTCTCCTTGGAATATAAATATGCATACTTTCCAGTCTATGAACAACACAAAAGGATGAGATTGTAACAAAACAACACCACATAATGAAACATGCCACATCTCTTGCACTTGCACACAATGAAATGAGCATTTACTATGTGTGCACTTTGTAAAAACTAGGCATACCTTCGAACTGGATCTCAGGTACTCTTGGAGAGCCTACTTTAGTGTACAGCCAAACCTTTATGTCACCTATGAGTTAGACAAGCCCCCACTACAGCAGCCCTTAGTGTTTAAATCGTTGACAAGCTCTGTTAGAGTGTTAGGTCAAGAACAACAAGTAATCAAAGCAAACAATCCGAGTATGGCTGGCTGATGCAAACAAGCAATTGAACAGATGTGTGAGCAAATCTTACGTATCAAGAAAAAAAGCAAACAAGGAGGCTTAAAGACCATCACTTGACTGACCAGATTTAAGGGGCATTTAAACATCATGTGCAAAGTATGAACTAACATAAACATTGCATATTCCAGATTCTACAATGGAATGCACATGTATTAGGTTATGCCATGTATGATGATGCATAAATGTACACTGTAGCAGGCATGAGTGATTCATCATTGCACGCACAATTGAATTACAGGTTAAGGGCCGGTTCTATTCCGCCTTTCAGAGCTTATTGTCAAAATAAGCCATAAAAGATGTAAAGAAGTCATTTTTGAGTTATGGCCTTGGGCTTAACTTATTTCACTTTGGAGGAGGGTGTTTCGGGTAGAAGCTCACTAAAAATTGAGGGGAAGGGGAATAGTGAAATGACTCTGTTGTCTGCCTATATTATACTCAAAATGCAACTGCTCACTCCCGCGTCACACCTGACCCTCAAGTAAAAACAAACACTCAAGCGTTCATTGCCCTGCCCGCTTGCATCTCCTTTCCCATTTCCCTCTACCTTGATCCCCTACCTGCAGCGCTAGGGTTCCTCTAGCGAGCCATCGCCACTGGTCCCATCTGGCCTGGTCCTCGATGATGCTCTATCCAGCTAGGCTACATGGCCGGCGGGTAGGGCCAAATCTCCCCGACTGCTCCTCCGTCTGGCGCCGCCCCTCATTCTCATGGTCTCCAGCAACTGCTCCACTTTGGTCCGTCCAACACACTACTCCAGCGGGCGCCGCACAACTACGGCTGATGCCACACTGCGGCGGAAGGCACCTTATTCCCTTTCCCCTCCTCCCAGGCCTTGGCCTTGAGGTGTTGTTGAAGGATGAGCTCATCCAACAAGGTGAGGATCTCCTCGGATTTTTTGCCAAATTTTCATTTTGATCCACTATACGATGAATTGCTATGAGCTGCTACTGCTGCTACTATATGATGCATTGCTATGAGCTGCTCCTGCTACTGTTATATGATGAATTTCTATGAGATGCTGCTACCATATGATGAATTGCTATGAGCTGCTGCTGCTATATGATGAGTTGCTATAAGCTGCTCCTGCTACTGCTATATGATGAATTCCTATGAGCTGCTCCTGCTGCTGCTATATGATGAATTGCTATGAGCTGCTCCTGCTGCTGCTATATGATTAATTGCTATGAGCTGCTGCTGGTATATGATGAATTGCACACTACTGCTGCTGATGCTGCTGCTACTGTATGATGAGTTGCTATGACCTGCTGTTGCTGCTATATGATGCTTTCAGGTGGTGCTGCTATATGATAATAACCAGCCACTTGGACCATCGAATTTCAATAAATAATTGTCCTTCATTTAAATGTGGGTCATGCTTTCTTTGTTTAAATTAGGCAATGGGATCTCTATGGAAGACATTGACCAAAGTAGATTGTGCCAAGTAGATGGTATCTTTGTATTTGCATTTTGAACAAATAGTGATGGTCAGTTTTCCTATCATATTAATTACTACAGTGGGTTAAATTTGTGATGTTTGCAAGTCAAATTAATTTTCATATGGGCAGCAAAATGACAAAATATAATGCAATCTAGACTTTTCACTGATCATACTAAAGATAAGCTGAAAAGGAAGGCAATGAAAAGATCTGGTTGGCTTATTACCTCGAGCTAATATTCACAGGTGCTTATTTTCTTAGTATAACTTGTAATAACTGTCCCTAAGAAACTTGGCCAATAGAACTGACATACAAATAACATGTCACGATGATTGCAATGGAGGAGTGACCTGCCATAGCACACTGTATAGGCTCACCACTGCCTCTCCTTTTTTTGCGATGTTCCATGAAATTGCCACATACATCTTGTACTTTTTCATTGTGTAACCCTATCTGCAAGTTGACATGGCTAATTTCAGACATCTCTACATGATAATACATTGCATATCCCTTGCGCATATTTAAACCACCAATTAACGATTGTGTGTGTAGCATAAACTAGCCATGACTCTGTGTGTTGGACTAGCAGGCACTCTAAGGGAGCCTAATGTAGTGCACTAGAATTCCTACATGCCACCTACGATTTTGTGTAATGTACTACTTGGACCACATATAGATTTATATAGATGCATTGTCGAGTGTAGATTCACTCATTTTGCTCTGTATGTAGCCTATAGTGGAATCTCTAGAAATACTTATATTTAGGAACGGAGGTATGAGGTATTATCATGTATGACATCTACATATCTACTTTAGCAGCCAGATGGTAGAAATCATTATGCGCACAAAGGATTCTTGGTCAAAATCCTAGCAAAGCATTTGGCAGCACACAACAATCTGAAGAGAGAGAGACGCACTTACAAGATCATAGTAGTGCCTCAGTCTAGGATCTTGGTTGGCCAAGCTGTTAGATCCAGAAGAAACATTGTCCTTGTAGTTTTTGCAGCTGCATAACAGGTAATAGCGACCTGTTAGTATATTTGAAGTACATCGGGCATGTGATGCTGGATGGGTTTAAAGGTGACAAGTACCAAGGCCATGGCGGGTGCTTGGCATCTTGCCAGACGGTGGGAATCAGGTTAGAAATGTCAAGAGTGATGACGCTGCGCTGGCTGTCGGGGTCCGGTAAGGAGATCTAGAACCGTCGAGTAGGGTGTTTGGGGAGCGGCTCCGGTAGGGTGGACTACGGTGCAAGCGAAGCGGATCCGTGGCCGTGGACGAGGGCGCGGTGAAGCTGCTCCGGTGGTTGGGTTAAGGATGGTGTCGATGATGCGGATCTGCGACCGTGGACGGGGCGTCAGAAGCTGCTCCGGTAGGTTGGATGAGGGTCCGACGAAGCGGATCTGAGGCCGTGGACTTATGAGTTCGCAAAGCGGCCCCGGTAGGGTTGAGAATGGTATAGGCGAAGCTACTCCGGTAGGGTTGACAATGGTGTCAGTGAAGCGCCTCCGGTAGGGTTGAGGAAGGTGTCGGCGAAGAGGATCAGAGGCCGTCGATGGGGGCGTTGGTGGGGCGGCTCCGGGGGGTGTGGACGAAGCGTCTCTGGTGGGGAGTATGAATTTGCCGCTGCATATGTGCTGCGGTTGACGTGAGTACCGGCGAAGCAGATATGGCGCCGTGGACAAGGTCGACACTGAATGGGCTGCGGTACAGTGGTGGATGAGCAATCTACTTATTTCTAGGGGAGGTGGGAGGGGTAGATGCGGCCGCAGAAGCAGATCCGACGAGGTGGACGCCGCTGGCTGTGAATGGGCTCTGGTACGCCGGTGGATGAGCAGTCTAGGGTTTCGAGGGGGGAGGGGCAGAAAGGCTGATGAAGTACAGACGGCGTGATGTAGGATGCTCTGGTGCTGTGGAGTTAGTCATTTTTGCGGGAGGGGAGAGGAAATGGGGGTGCCGTGTGGTGGGGGGAACCGGAAGTTACCAAAGCAGCCCCGACCTATTATGTAGATGAGGGTGGTATTGTAACCGTTGTTCTCCGTGCACCATGGACAAAAGGGGAATTTCGCATGCTAAAGACTAGGTGGCGGAAATTTTAGAAGGAGGCGGGAGATTTTGCCGCCCTCGGGATCGTTCGTATCCAGTTTCAACTAATTTTGGACCATGCTAGCGGAAGGTCATGCGAGACTGTGTACATGGGGCGCAGCGTCGTGATTAATAAGCGGTGTGAAGTCCACCCAGAAAAAGACAATAACTCGGGATGATCGCTGATAACTTGGGCGTTCACAGGCGCCGCCATTCAGACGGGTGTAGAGGCGCTCACAAAAATAGGGATCAAACGCTCAGCCTATGTATTTCTCGTGTAAATAGATAATTTAGTGCCATTGGTTATTTACTTTAAACATAATGCATTGATGTGTTAGTGTAGAGGCGCACAAAAAGAAATGGATATTGTAGTCCCACAAAAGAAATGGATATTGTAGTCCACTACTTAAAAGTGTTACCTCAGATGATTACATAGCTTCTATTTCATAAATTGCGTACCCGTTGAATTCATATATGAATATTACATACATTACTTCTAATAGAACCTTAAATCATCCAAGACTGATGAATTTGAATGCAAGAGTAACAATGGTGCATGTACATGATAGCTACATTGGTTGTTTGAAGAAACATCACTGTAACTTTGGCATGCACAATTGAAAAGGTTTATTTAGATAGAAAAACATGTGATATGTGAGTGTCCAATGTTTATAGCGTTGAATCAATATTGTACCTTTGGCCACGATACGAAGTAGATATTGATTTATGTTCAAGTGATGCACGTCCATGACCGCTAGATAGTGATACGTGAATGAATTGTGCAATCTCTCTCACACGCATACATATCTCATTTCCCCGTGGGCATCGGAATCACACATGCACACTTCGGGTATTTCTCTCCCTCTGTCAAGGTTAGAATTCGTCTTTCTACCCCGTCCTACAAGTCTCTCACACAGAAACACACACGATCTCTCTGTCGAACACGCCCACCCCTTTAATTCCGCCCACCCACAGCCACTAACGTCTCAAAGTATAATTATGTTTCTCACACATATGCCTAAGGTTAACTCAAGTTCCGAAACCATATGAATACATACAATGGGATTCCAGCAGAGCACCTTTTGTTTTGAGATTTCGCTCACACACACACACACACACACACACACACACACGCGCGCGCGCGCGCGTAGACATTGTTTCTCGCTTCATTTTTTCCGGCACTTGCATGCACACCGTTTGTTTATTTCCGTGATGCTTTAAGTATGCCTCGCACACATGCTATCCACCTGTCCCTTAATATAGATATGTGTCACACAAACTCCTTCTCCCTACTAGCAAGATGCACATGCGTTGCACGGAACATCAAGATGCATTTGTATGATTATTTTATCTTGTGGGAGAAAAGGATGAACGAGGGAATGCCTTATTTGCAAATGTGGAGAGGGGTGTGGGTATCTTTTTGCAAAATTGCCATAGTTTCCTTCCTATCCGTTGGATATAAATTGGATGGCCTATATTGCAGGATGCCAGGCACACCATCATCACCAACTCTGTTTCTTTTATAAGAGTAGAGATATGTAAGTGTCACTGCCCCCCCCCCCCAGCACCCACACACACACACACTTCCCGACACCAAAGGAATAGGGCGACACCTCGATCTTAATACTAATCTATCGACTGGCTTCTCTCTCAAATACACACACACACTACTCGACACCGAAGGAGTAGGGTGGCACCTCGATCTTGATAGTAATCTATCTACTTGTCACACCCTGCATTTTGTAACATTTCATTTGCATTAATAAAGCATAAAATTTGGCCCAACAAAAACTTTCACTATTTGGTTTTTATTTTGGAGTTGGTTTTCTCTCTGATATTTGCAAATGCTCTTTAAAGTCAATTACTCCACCTTCTGTACTTCATCTCTTTGCCCCAAACTTCTGCCCAATGATCATGCCATGTGTATAGAGGAATATAGTATTTTCTTACAAAAATAATTTGGCCAAAAAGAATTTTCTAAAATTAGTTTTTCAAAAACCCTTGAATTGATATTTGCACTGCAAGTACTTGATTTGAGGTGTGAAAAATCTTTCAAAAGGTATATTTTACTTACAAGCTTTTTCTTAAGGCCAGAAATGGTCTTTAATAGGGAAAAATTATTTTATTGTTTTAAAAATATTTGACAAAAATCAGGGAAACTCAGTGGGCATATATTTCCCATATATAAGAGTTTCAACACATGGTCATGATCAAATATTGGACAAAACCTCCCAAAACCATTTCTGCCCATTTCAAGGATTTGAAATATTTCTACAGGAAATATTTTCATAAAAATCCAAGGAAAATCCAGCAAGTCACAAATGCATATTGTGATCACGTTGCAAAGCCTCATGTCAATTAAAATCATTTTGGATCACCAAAATGTCCCAAAACCCTCTCTGACCAGAATCAAATTTGAACAACTTTGTACTACCAACTTTCTCTCCTTGACCCCAACTTTGGTGAGCATGTTCACATGACCAAATGAGGCCACCACACCAAGTGGTACATCAAGGAGAAGTTATTTGCTCAACTAGATCTACACAAGTCCATTTCTGCTAATTTCTAGGGTTTACAAAAGTTGCATTGGCAACTTTGCCCAACTAAGCTCCAACTTGGTGGAAGTCCCTAGTTATATGTGTCATTTCACCCTGTGGAGTCTCATGCCAAATGGAATTCATTTAACTATCCAAACCATCAACAAACACCTTCTGCCACTTTTCAAAAATCACCATTTTGACCACTAGCACTATTCTCCTTGAACCCAACTCTTTACCACAGCTCCTCCTAGTCCTCTCCTACCTCCAGTAACCCCCCCTGGCCATTGCTCAATGATTAAGGGGTGAAACACCCCTGTTTACCTCCCTGGACAGCAACTTCTCTCTCCTTTCTCACCTCCCTCCTCACTCCAGTGGCCACCCAGGGCATCCAATGCCCCTTCCCCATTCTTTACTCCCCCCTAGAGCTACCACGCTGCATAGAAAATGGCCATGCCGGCCATTTGGGCGCTCTCGAGCGCGCTACAGTGCGCTCCCGCACTGTAGCCGCCCCCTTCCAACCGCCTCCGGCCACCTCAGGCCTCGCCAGCACGCCCGACGATGCGCCTCGGCGTCCGCAGCACGCTAAACCCTGGTTCCCCTCTTCCTTCTCCCTCCTCTCGCCCCAGCTTGCACGCGCGCTGGCCGCCCGAACACGCCAATGGCGCGGCTCACACGCGCGGCGTCTCTGACCCCTCCCCGCTCTCTCCCTTAGCTTCCCTCGGCGTGGTCCATGCCCAGCAACACCCTAGACACGGCGCCAGCTCCTCCCGAGCCCTGTGGCAACGAGCAGGGGCTCGCCGGCGCACGGGTCCACGGCACCCCACCGTTCGCCTATTTAAGGGCCTCCCCGAGCCCTCCTCTCCTAACCACTCGCTCTCTCACTCCCCTAATAACCCCCCTACACCACTCACCCCTCTCCAGACAAGCCCGAGCTCGAGATCGAGCTCGAGCTCCGCCGCCTCGGGTCGCCGTCGATCTCATGGTACAGGCCCTCTGTGCCGCTCCTCTTCCTTGATCTGGAACCGCCGCGGCTCACTGACCATTCCCCCTCTCTCCCCCGCCTCTTTTGCAGCCGGAAACGTCAGGAGCCACCGCCGCCCGAAGCTCCTCCGCCGTGCCTCCTCGTCGCCGACGAACCAGGCAACTCCGGTGACGTCCACCACCTCCACCAGAACGGCGACACGACACTGAGTCCAGCCGTGCCTTCGCCCAACCTCGCCGTGCCCCTCATCATCGCCGGTGAGCTCGCCGCCCTCTCTGACCCATGGTTGACGACGACGGCCGTGGGGCCCATTTGTCAGCCTCATGTCCTGACGTGTGGGTCCCACCCGTCAAGTTTAAACGCACACGCGCGCATGTATCGGTTCGCCCGTCGGCTGAAGGCGTATTTTGCATTTACGCCTTCGACGTGGCAGCCTCGCGCGGGCTGAGTTCCTTCTGGGCCTGCTGCACTGAGGCCTTTCTGGCCCAGAGGCACAGTGCCCCTTCCCCTTTTTCTTTTCTGTCACTTTTCCAAAAATTCCACAGGATAAAATATTTGTCCAAATAAATTAATTCCAACTCCTAAATTCCCAGAATATTGCAACCTATTTAATGGTGCAACTTTCATTCAAATCCAACAACCTTTTCTTCACTGTAAATATTTAAATGTGATTTTAAGCATTTAAATATGCCTTTATAAATCCATTTCTCCTACTCGCTACTCCAAATCCAAAACTAGGAATTTTCCCCTTCTTAGTTTTCACCCTAGAATTTTACAAAAATAAGTTGACATTTTTCTGAGCACTTTGACTTTTCTGTTTTTATTATTGTCTTATTTTTCCATTATTTTCTTGCGATGTTTAGATTCCGTATTTGACGAAGTTGCTGAAGGAGACGGAGGAGAAGGATTTGAGGACCTCGAAGAACAAGCCAATCAAGGCAATCAACCCTTTGTCCATGACACCCTCTTGTTCATCGGTACCCTTTTTCCGATTGCATGATGATGAAATATGACGGTGGTAAACTTTTTGTGAGCCACCCCATGATGCATACCCCTACTCATGACCTTACCTTGTTCATGATTGCATTTTCTAGTGACTAGTTGATGCATAATAATGCATGTGTACCATGAACTCTTCATGGTTACATTCTTTCGAAAACCCCATCGGGTGCCCCTAATGCCCTTGGGAGATGTTGAACTAAGGTCACCACTTGAGGAAGAAGAGGTGTACCAAAGAGAGCTTTTGGTGTGTGTGTAAAATGATGGATTAGATTTATGTGTGATTACCGTCCCAACCAAACATGTGCAACCACTCTACCCCTTATGGGACTGTCGGTGCAGGGCAGGGGTCCCTGTGCTTGCCTACTGCGGCTGCTGGCGTGGCTCGGAGGAGGCCCAAGACGCCCATCTTCATCAGCGAAGCTCAAGACCCTCACGAGGGGCCAAGCCTCATGAGGCGGACGACAAGGAGCTTCCTCGAGCACGGCCTCGTCAGGTGGCTCATGAGGAGGCAGAGAGTTCAAGCGGGGTACCTCGCGAGGTGCCCATGGCATAAGCCATGATGACCAAGGGCGCCCGATCAGGCGCCAGCCAGCAGATGTCCTCCTTTCCTCTTTGGTGCAAAGGGAGCAAGCGCGGCGAGAGCATCAAGCAAAGGCATCCATTTGGTGCAACAAGACCAAGACCAGCCCAGCGGCTGGAAGGGAGTCATTGTGGAGCCCAAGCAAGCGTCATCACGAGCCTTTGGCGGCGAGGACCAACTTTAGTCAGGATAAGTGTACCCGCTGTTCCCCTTCAAAATGGCCAATTGTTGGCGCCCTTCCCGCTCAATATTTGGGAAGAGGCCCAGGGCCTTAGCCTATATAAGTAGAGCTAGCCACCATAGTAGAGGCATCTAGAGAGGGAGAGACGAAGAGGGATCGGAATCCTCATCAAGAAACCAGTAGCTAGAGCGACTGAACACCACCTAGCAGTTCATCACACCCGCCAACAACAGACCCTCGCGAGGCTGTTCTTCCTTGTACTGTCCTTCATCAGCCCAAGGGGCAATCCACCACACCACACACTGAAGTAGGGTATTACACCACAATGGTGGCCCGAACCAGTATAAATCTTGTGTCTCTTGTGCTGTTCCGTTAGTAGTTTAGGTCCCTGTGATCAGGTGAAGTGCGAGACGGTGGAAGGTTGGATCTCCGCGCGCACCCCAGTGTTCGAACCTCAAGGGTCCGCCGGAACCCGAAATCCGAGAGGGACGGGGCATTATTGATTACTTAGGCTGATACTAGCATGGTGCCCACATTACTAGTGACGGGGGTGACTTGAGGTCACTCTTGGGACAGGGTCGTGCTTGGATAGGCGGCCATGACTGTTTTCACAGGGCACCGGACACACCATTGGTCCCTTCGTGTATGCGAAATAATGTGAAAAGGGCGGAGTCCCAAGATTTTATGCTTATACACAAGGGCCGTGTATCAACGAGTGGACCCTATGTTAGTGTCGTCTAGGGAAAGGTAATGATCGGGTGCTTCCCCCGAGTGCTTGAGGTTCTGCGGGATCGTGGATGACACAGCTTCCCGGATCTTGTGGGTAAAGTCGCAACCTCTGCAGAGTGTCAAACTATTGAATAGCCGTGTCCACGGTCATGGACAGTTGGGAGGTGCTACTTAAACTATGTCCAGAAATTTTACAAATCACGATGCATGTGTGTGTGGAAAGGAACTAGTTGTGTCAAGGTGGAGACTTGACATGTTGAATGACATGACATCGATTCAACTCTATTCATGTTGATATCTGTAACCTATTCTCGAGGTTACCCATGTTTTATTGATGCATACCTCACAAGTTGATAGGACATCTTAACTAGCTTGAAGCCATGTTGCATTGTTACATTGAACCAAATCATGGGTTGCTTGCGAGTACATTCAAAGTACTTATTGGCTTGCCACTGGTTATTTAGTTGGCCAGGCATGGAAGAACCGGAGTTCAAAGAAGAGTTCTTTGGAGACGAACATGCGAACTAGGACATTTCCCAGTCAGAATGCCTGTAGGGTTAAGGCAGATGGCATGGGTTCTATTTATCGACGAAGATTTCCGCTGCTTGTGTTTCATTTGATGTTAAGCCCTTAAGGCTTTGTCAATGTAAGACTTGACCATAATGGTCATAATTTGTGTAAGACGGTATGTAAGGATGTAAGACTCTTGTTATTCAGCTTCTGTGTGTTCAGTGAGCATTGATCTCTGGGATCACTGTACACTTGCATTCGGTGATCATGACTTATGAGTCGGGGTCCCCACACTACTCCTCTTTCAAACATGCACACAAACACACACACTCGCTAGTTGTGCCTCTGTGCCTACCGCACACACTCTCGATATGTATTTCTCTCCCTCCCCCCTCCCCACCCCCTCACCCCAACAATGATAGCAGAAGGGTGACAACTCGATCTGATCTTAATCTATCAATTGGTTTCTTTCTCAAACATTGTGTCTCTGTGCCTAGCTCAGACACACTCGATACGTCTTTTCCTCCGTAACCCCCTCGATATGTAGGCTTCTCAAGCGTGCACAGCTGTAGTGACGATGACACTGAACCCAGTGTGCCTTGTTTTTGTCGGCCTCATGTGATAGATTTCACCCTGTTTTCTGTTAATTAACAAGGCAACCTTTTCTTTTTTACTACTAGTGAATCTGAAATAATTTAGGGTAGACATAAAATATATCACTTCAACCCAATTATAGCAGTAACTATTTTAAAAGAAACTAGCTAGATGCCCGTGCGTTGGACGGAACATCATGATGCATTTTTATGAGTAGTTTATCTTGTGAGAGAAAAGGATGAATGAGGGAAGGCCTTATTTGCAAACGTGGAGAGGGGTGTGGGTATCTTTTGGCAAAATTGCCATAGTTTCCTTCCCATCCGTTAGATATAAATCCGACGGCCTATATTACAGGATGGCATGCACACCATCATCACCACTCTGTTTTCTACTCCCTCTGTTCCTAAATATTTTTCTTTTTAGAGATTTCAACAAGTGACTACATATAGAGAAAAATGAGTGAATATACACTCTAAAATATGTCTACATACACATCCGTATGTTGTAGTCGATTTGAAATCTGAAAAAGACAAATATTTAGGAACGGAGGGAGTATAAGAGTAGACATGGAGATATATCTCCAACGTGGTCCACAACAAAAATGTGATGGACTTGTTAGCGCCCGATGCTCGCAACACGATGACCCGAGTTCGAATTTTGTCTTTAGCTTTAGATTTTTATATTATATATTACTTATTTAATATGTATTTCTTTCGCTACTGTACTGACAGTGGAACCCACAGAGTACTTAGAATACAAGATTAAGGATGGAATTGTCTCTACTCTTATAAAAAACCGAGTTGGTGATGATGGTGTGCCTGCCATCTTGTAATATAGACCGTCCGATCTATATCAGAGGGATAGAAAGCAAACTATGAAAATTATACAAAAGATACCCGCACCTCTCTCCACATTTACAGATAAGGCCTTGCCTCGTTCATCCTTATCTCCCACAACCTCATTGCTGAGCAATTAAAAAAGGAAGTCTCTGGAACAATCTAGCATGGTGGTCGCTGCCACCTGCCGGCGCCGTCCATCCCCATGCCTCCGCCCAGTCCGACCACCAGTCACCGCCATGCTCCACTCCTCCTCACCTTATCTCTCATCATTCATTTTTTTGATGAAATTCTCGAGATACCATTTTTCTAATAAAATTCTCGAGATATCATTAGTTTTTACACATGGGATTACTCCTGCATGGGTCAATCACAATAGGTGTTTTGGAAAAAAAATGCATCTTGATGTTACGTGCAATGCACGAGCATCTTGCTAGTTTCTTTTTAACTTTCTGTACGAAGCTGTAGCCACCCTGCAAGTCAGGTGTACACTGTACAAGCAATTAATATTTTGTAGAGGGAGAATCATGCACGCAATTAACTCAAATGGATTGGATGTGACTCTATTATTTCCAGCATAAGTGCATCTCCAACGGCAGCCGGCAAATTTCCTCCCGCTTCCCTCCGCGGAGGACGACATCAAACGCTAGCGGCATACATTTTCGCAACTCTAACCAACCAAAAGAAATTCGTGCAAACACGGACTAATTTCATATAAGCATGAAGGGTTTCGTATAAAAAAGCCGAATCTTCATATAAACATGATGGATTTCATTACATTTAGATGAACTAAGCGGTGCTAATCCGGCTCTCTTGGTATAACTAAAACTCCCTCCGTCCGGAAATACTTGTCCTCGAAATGGATGTATCTAGACTTGTTTTAGTTATAGATACATCCAATTTATTCTTTCTTACAACAAATATTTCTTGCCAGCCGGAGTGGGAGTACCTAATCTAAATGGCCGCCCGCGGATCCCTTTGTCTTCCTCATGTCTGGCAGACACTTGCGGGGTCGACGAAGGTCCTCGGAAGAGACGAGACAGCAAAGAAACCACCTGAATGCGTAGTCGTCGCCTCGGCGGTGGCCTTCATGGGACCCAAGTGGCGACGTCCTCTCGTGTTCTACCTCTCCTCGATGATGGCGGCAGACACGGAGAAGCTGGCCACCGACTCGTCGCTCTCCACGCACCCGGATTCTGTCTCTGCCTGCATGGCGCTGCCATAGGCACGGGAGGCGCGGCCGCAGGCACGAGAAGCGCGCCCATAGACACGGGAGGCACGACCACCGCAGACACTGGTGGCACAGTACAACGCGGCAGCGACGACGCCCATACCGGCGTGCTCGTCGCCGTGTTGGCGTGGAGCAACTCGCCACTCCTCATCGAGCTGAACTGGAGCGGTGAGTTGCTGAACCATGCGCCGGCTTGGGGCGTCAACTTGCTCCTTCAGGCCAAGCGAGGT
Source organism: Aegilops longissima (assembly GCA_021605205.1). NCBI lineage: Eukaryota > Viridiplantae > Streptophyta > Magnoliopsida > Poales > Poaceae > Aegilops > Aegilops longissima. The sequence goes on along the minus strand of CM038682.1, from coordinate 676,553,568 downwards.
TGGTGAAGCACCGAGCTGCCTCGCTCGTATCCGGAGGGCTCGACGGGCCACCCAGCCAGGTAGTATGCCGGAGAATGGCTCCTCGGAAGCCATCGGAAGAGTGGAGAAAATGGTGAAGGAGGAAATGGGGGAGCGTCGGAGGGGTGCGATTTTTGCCTGCTGTCTGTCTGGCCTCGTTTAAATAAAGGGTGGACGATATGAGCTTGGCTGGCGTCTGGCCTCGTTTAAATGAAGGGCGGACGGGGGGAGCTCGACCGGTGTTGCGTTTAATTCCGACCCGCTCATGAACGGACGTGTGGCTGGACTAGGTTTTGCGGTTTGCAGGCGGGTTTAACGGAGGGGTTTGATGGAGGTGAGGAGGCGTGTTCAACCGGGCGTGCAGCGGGTGGCGCAGTACTATTTGATTTGACAGCGGGCGGCGCAGTTCTTGATACGGCTTTAATGGAGATGAGGGAGGGGGTAGAGGTTCCCGAAATGTTGAACGGCCAATGATGCATCATCCTTCAATTAGCATCGTGAATGAATGAGGGAAGTAATGGGAGGAGGACTGGGAAAAGAGGCTGCACGATGTGAATGCAACACATTTTGCACTCATATAAAGGCGTCCCTCCATTCCAATGCATCTACCACATCGTACGCACCTGAGAATTTGCCTAAGCACCTACACTAAGAGCAAAAGTGCTCACTCCAGACCCATGGTAGCGATGCGCGCGAGCGGCCAGTGGCTCTGCCAGATGGTACATGACGCCGGCCTGCATGGCACCGAGGATCGTCTCCAGACGGTGTTGGCGACCGGCTGGTGGATGGCCGATGTCAACGCCAACTACGACTCTCATTTGGACCAGGTGATCATTGCCACCACCAACAAGTTCACCGTCCTCAAGAAGCTCGCGGACGACAATGCCGTACTCCTCCAGCCCGCACGCCCAGCCTCCTCATTGCCTACCACCCTAATCGACCTCCATGGACGGAACCTCTTTCATGCACTGGTGGCCCCGCGACTGCCCGCTAAGGCCACGAAGAATGTCCACCTGGAGGTCGCGCTCGTCGCGAGGCGCCTCGCCCTGCAATAATTTGTTGACCTACACATCCACATGTACAAGAAAATCATGTACATAGGTATCTGCAAGGCCAGTGAGGACGCTACGACATTGGCCTTCCTCAACTGGCCGGAAGCCCTGGATGCCTTTGCTAAGAAGCACCTTGACCTAGCCACAAAAGCCACCGATCCTTAGCCGCCGGTCGGTGGCCCGGCGCACTAAGTTGAGGAGGAGGAGGTCGTACGTTGATGGATGCATCTTTCTTCTTTCCTCCTGTAACCACCACTGCGATCGCATCATTGTGGCCTTAATTCTTATTGTGCTATTGCATTCTTGTTCCAATCAATACCGACATGTGCGATCGCTTTGCTTAATTATATGCATCACTGTAACTAGTACCCAATCCGTCAATTTATAAGTTGTGCTTACCTTTTCCATCAACTTCGTGCAACGCACGGGCATCTTGCTAGAAACACTAGAACATGTCGGACCGCATGTGACCAAACTGATGATGCACCAACCTAGCTACTACGTACCCTGCTTATCTGGTGGAAATAGCCCTGCCCTAGCGTTTCTAATCATTATTTCTATTTATCGATCATGCTAAGGAGCAGAACCAAATGTTACAATTTATACATGTTTCTCTACTCCTACTCCTATAAAAGACTCAGTTGGTGATTGTGGTGTGTCTGCCATCCGTCATTTCTGACCATTAGATCTGCATCTAACGAATGTGAGGTAAGTTGTGGCATTTTTGCAACAATAGCCCACTTCTCTGCTCCAATTTGTAGAATACCACTTATTATCTTGAAAGCAACCACATCCCTCCCTCACCTCATCAAAACAGCCTGAGAAAAATATTTTGAGTGAAAAGTAATATATTAGGAGTATATCAAAACAAGAGTGATTTCTTTCAAGTTTGTGAACAAGTACTACTATTCTACTACTTTGGATCCGTCTCAACGCACGGGCACATTGCTAGTAAAAGGAAAAGGCCAGCCGCGTTCGCGTCGCACCCCCACACGCCCAGGAATCGGGAGTACTCCATGGCTCGTCCAGCACGCCACATAGCTAGGGAAGGCGTGTTGCCTAGCATTTTCACTTTCATGTGGGACCGCCGTTGAGCAAATCGACTACTGGAAAACCGCACCCCACCCGCCACCGAGTTGGAAAACAGAAACGAGGGGAAGATCTACCTGTAGCACGGAAGCCAAGAAATTTGGTGTCAGATGGGGCTCGTTGATAGAGTAGGAGCATTCCGTACTACTACGCCTACTAGTACGAAGTTTTTACTACAACTAGTACTACCACTATACAACTAGGTACGTGCATAGCACAACATGGTAGGAACAAAAAATGGGAAGATCTTGTTTTGGGTGATATATCTTTTTTTCAGTCAAAGTAGTATGAATAATATGATGTGGGGGGCACCCATGAAGCTTATGTGGCTTGGTTGCATGGCTACGAAAGGTTAGAGAAAAATAAATAGATAATGTGTTTAGAGTGCACTCCACTAAATAGATATACTTTGGATCGATTGCAACGCATGGGCCGGCACATCTATATCTATACCCCTATATAGTGTGTGAATAACTTTGAAAGTTGGTCGTTGGATGAAGCCAATCCGACGGTACAAAGATGGCAAATCCGACCACTACTGGCCGTTGGATATCATCTACATTCCACCAAATTCTGCCACGTGTAGAATCTAGAAGACTCCATGGTTGAACTTAAGCATAATGCACAAACCTCAAGACACAAGCACTTCTCCTTTGTTCTAGAATCTTCCATATCTTAATTGCCCAAACTTTTTTTTTCAAAATGAATTGTCACTATTTGTTTTTACTTTATGCTTTACAATGCACAATTCTATGAATTTTAAATATATTTTTATTACAAAACTAATTGATTTTGAACTAGACGAACTATAAGAATTAAACAAACAGCTACATCATGCATATATGACTCAAAGCTTACATGCTATAGTGTGTTATTTATTCATAATTTGCTTACCAAATCTCATGCGTGCAATGCACATGTACATTACTAGTTGGTACTAGTAAGAAACAAATTCCGGGTTTGGCACGAGCTCGTACTGCGGGAGCACCACAAGGCCTGCCGCAGGAGTTACATTTCCCTCTCGGGGTCCACGGGACCGGCCATCAGTGGCTTAGTGCACCGGTCTATGATTCAATGACATGCGGACCTTAAATGTGGCTGGCCCACATGTCATTCTCATGGTGGTGGCGTGGTTCGTGACTCACTCGTTCGAGATGAACCGGCCGGTGGTGGCGTGGCCGTGGCGAGGGTGCCACAGCTGGGCGTCGAGGCGTTCTGGCGTAGATGGCCACACCGGCGGGTACTACGTAGTCTGAAGTACTCGGTGAGGATTGATGCCCGGGACGAAATTTGTCACAGCCGCTGGATGAAGATTCGATGGTGCGGGAGTACGGATCGGAGCACCGGAGCGGAGCAGGCAAACCGCGTCCAATCGGGTGTGGCTGTGGTAGAAAGTTGATGGTCACCGCAGTTCAACTGGCCCGCATGTCATGCACACAAAGGTAGAGGAGCGGTGGAGCCGATAGGGATGAGGCGCACGTCGGGGGACGTCGTGCCGTGGGTTGGAGTGGCGTCGTGGGAATCGCGTGTGGGTGTGGCAGTGGTAGAAACAAGAAACCTGATGGTCGCCGTGGTTCAACTTCCATGGACAAGCTGTCATGTCTGCTGACACATGCATTGCATACCGCTCACTGCAAGGAGCAGTAGTAGAGAAAACTTGTTCCAAAGATACCATTTTTCCGATAAAATTCTTGAGATGTCATTAGTTTTTACACATGGGATTACTCCTGCAAGGGTCAATCACAACAGGTGGTTTGTAAAAAAATGCATCTTGATGTTCCCTGCAATGCACGGGCATCTTGCTAGTTATAGAAGAAGCCCACACGGGCATCTTTCTACAGCGGCCACCATGCTAGATTGTTCTAGAGACTTCCTTTTTTAATTGCTCAGCAATGAGGTTGTGGGAGATAAGGATGAACGAGGCAAGGCCTTATCTGTAAATGTGGAGAGAGGTGCGGGTATCTTTTGTAAAATTTTCATAGTTTCCTTCCTATCGTTAGATATAGATCGGATGGCCTACATTACAAGATGGCAGGCACACCGTCATCACCAACTCGTTTTTTTAATAAGAGTAGAGATATGTATATCAAAACTAGAGTGTTTATATTTCAAGCCCGTGAACAAGTATTATTCTACTACTTTGGATCCATTGCAACGCACGCGCCAGCACATTGGTAGTAGTAGTCTCTATCTCTATCTCTACTGTACTCTTATAAAAAACAGAGTTGTTGATGATGGTGTGCCTGCCATCCTGCAGTATAGGCCGTCCGATTTATATCTGACGGATAGGAAGGAAACTATGGCAATTTTGCAAAAGGGTACCCACTCACCTCTCTACATTTGCAAATAAGGCCTTCCCTAGTTCATCCTTTTCTCCCACAAGATAAACTACTCATACAAATTCATCTTGATGTTCCGTGCAACGCACGGGCATCTTGCTAGTCTACTACTCTCTTATATCTATCCATCTACTCTTATAAAAAGCAGAGTTGGTGATGATGGTGTGCCTGCCATCCTGCAATATAGGTCGTCCGATCTATATCTAACGGATAGGAATGAAACTATGACAATTTACCCGCACTCCCCTCCACATTTGCAGATAAGGCCTTCCCTCGTTCATCCTTTTCTCCCATAAGATTTTGATGTTTCGTGCAACGCACGGGCATCTTGCTAGTCTACACTCTTATAAAAAACAGAGTTGGTGATGATGGTGTGCCTGCCATCCTGCAATATAGGTCGTCCGATTTATATCTGACAGATAGGAAGGAAACTATGGCAATTTTGCAAAAAGGTACCCACACACCTCTCCACATTTGCAAATAAGGCCTTCCCTCGTTCATCCTTTTCTCTCACAAGATAAACTAGTCTTATAAAAAAACAGAGTTGGTGATGATGGTGTGCCTGCCATCCTGCAATATAGGCCGTCTGATTTATATCTGACGGATAGGAAGAAAAGTATGGCAATTTTGCAAAAATATACCTACACCCCTCTCCACATTTGCAAATTAGGCCTTCCCTCATTCATCCTTTTATCTCACAACATAAACTACTCATACTAATGCATCTTGATGTTCCGTGCAACGCACAAGGATGTTTCTTTGGGGGTCTCTCCAGCGTGGCGTGGTCGTAGTTGCAAGTTGACGCCCCTTGAGATGCCGACGTTGAGGGGCACTCGGATTTTGTCCGATGAGTTGGTAAGATGAGTTTGATCATGTAGTAAATGCATTCTAAGACTACTTCTATGTCCATTTCCTAATTCTCCCCCTGCCCACTATTTCACAGGTTAGGCTCGGTGCGAGTGGAGATTGGCTTGCATATGTACGGGAGGGTACCAACATCAATTTGCATAACATTTACAACGGTGACACCGTTCCCGTAGAACCTTTGTCCAGCATTGGGATCAGCCATGCAATGGGCCACCGCCTGAATTGGTACGATGGAACCACGGTGAGATTGAAGAAGATAGCACGAACCTTGCACATGGCGGTCAAAGGTGGACCATGCTGTCTGCGGCCGATTTGTTGCCATACGAGTACAAAGATGTTGTGCTCCTTTCTAACCGCATCTTTGTGGTGACAAACCAGGGGACTTGTTTCGTATGGGACACATCCTCCATATACTCCCTCTCTCCCAGTTTATTTGTTTTGAATTTTTTCGTTTTATAAGTTTCAAATTCAAACTTAGAGCTCCCCATCACATGTTGAGATTACAATGTCCATTAAATCATTGCGTGCATGTATAGTAAAGAAACAAATCTCGAGTTTGGCACGAGTTCGTGCAGCGGTAGCACCACAACGCCTGGCGCAGGAGTTACATTTCCCTCTCGGGTCCCTCGGGATTGAGCTTCAGCGCCTTACTACACCTGCCTTTGAGTTAATAACATGTGGACCTGATAGGTGGCTGGTCCACATGTAATGCTCCCGAAGGCAGAGGGGCAGTGGGGCCGAGAGGGGTGAGCCGCAAGTCGAGGGACATGTGGTGTCATGGATTCAAGCGGCGTCGTGGGAATCGCGTGTGGCTGTGGTAGAAACTTGATGCTCGCCGCATTTCTGGTGGCCCACATGTCATGCACACAAAGGTAGAGGGGCGGTGCGGCCGAGAGGGGTGAGGCGCACGTCGGGGGACGTGGTGCCGTGGGTTGGAGCGGCGTCATGGGAATCGCGAGTGGCAGTGGATGAAACGTGATGGTCGCCGTAGTTGAACTTCCATGGACAAGCTGTCATGTCTACGGACACATGCATTGCATACCGATCACTGGAAGGAGCAGTAGTAGAGAAACCTAGGGGGATAAATAGTTCCTTATAGTCAAGCAAACCCACACTACTACTTGTTTCAAAGACATGCACACCATCGGAATAGTCCACCTATATCAATATACACAGAGAGGGAATAAATTTTTTTACAAGAGAGGAAATAATTCTTCTTCCTCCTCTTCTTCTTCTTCTTCTTCTTCTTCTTGTTCTCATTTTTTGTGGGACACGGCTTCACAACAAGCTCTCTGGACCTTGCAGCTATCTCAAAACTCACACGAGCATCGAGGGCAGCATATTTTATCCGCTCGTACGTCAAGGGATAATTCTCCCATCCAGACGACCTTAAAGCCAGCGTCTCGTCACCCTTCTGAAGATTTGTTCCAAGCACAAAATTTGCTACGTCGAGTAGGGATGGTGTCGGTTTATAACAATCTTCTACAGGAATTTTTATTTTGGTTTGTACGTCAGTGATGCTTTTCAAATCAAGGTTGTACGGCTCCAACTTCTGTTTGTCCCTGCGATGGCTGCCCACGTAAGTATATGTCCTCCGAGACAAGAAATCGTGAAGCTCACCTGATATGGAGGGCGCGTGTATGATGTGGTACACCAAAACATCATCTTCGAGGCACAGCTGAAGGACGGCGGCACATTGGATCTTCCCAGTGGCATGATCCGTGTACTCTGCGTCGAGACTGATGACCTTCATCTCCACCTTTTGGAGGGAGTTAGATACATTGTCGATCCACTTCCGAACAACCCTTGGGTGGTTGGTGATTGTGGCAACTATGCTGAACGAGCCTTCGACGAGGACATGTTGGACGCTAAAAACCTGCATCTAGATCTCTTTCGGCATTTGGAACCGCTGGAGCAGAGGGCTATGGTTTGGAGAATTAGGATTAGATGGCTAGTCTAACTGAAGAAGATGATTATCTAAAGGGGCTTCGAAATTACTCCAGGAGGATGTGAAGAGGTTAAAACAATGTGAATGCAGTGTGGTTTGGATGCAAATGAAGATGAAGGAGTAGTGAAGAAGCCGAGGAAAATCGGTTCTCGATGGAGAAGTAAATGGGAGAAGTGGCCTACAGGCAGTTGATTAGACGGCTAGGTAGACTAAAGGAAAGGGCTACGCGGGTAGACTGAGGAGTGGTACCTGTCCCTGTACATGCCCATCCTTCTAGCGCTACATGTGCCACTGGCTAGTTGAGGTCACTTTTGAATAACCGTGGCGAGACATTTTATGATTCCTTTTTATTTCTGCACCCCTCCTAATAGGTGGGACCTATGTAAACGGATAAAAAAATGTGTCGCAGCTGGTTCGGATGGATATTGGCGCGTGCGTGGGAGACACAACATTCTCTAGTTAGGCCTCCTTTGGTTTAGAGGGATCTTGTAGGAATTTCATAGGATAGGATTTCTATAGGAAAAATTCCCTTAGAGCCCTTTGGTTTGTAGGAATGGAATACTATTCCTACGGAGGAATTCTTCCTATCCTCCACATTTCATAGGAAAATAAACATTAGCCTAGACTCACTGGAAAAAATCCTATGATGTGAATCAAAGGGCATCTCCTTTCCTATTCCTACTCATAGGATTTGAGATACATGTCATCTCATTTCCTATGACTTTCCTATTCCTACGATTTTCCTACCCTATGAACCAAAGAAGGCCTTAAGGAATATGCGGTTATCCTCAAAAAAGAAAAGTCCTTCTTCACGCTTCCGCATGCACGAGAATTTGGTTATGCTCGCAATATGGATGATACCTGGAGGATGAAGTGAACCCAGAGGCATGCTAGCACGGGAGTACTACTCATGTTCCTACTACTACTCCTACTAGAAGTAGTAGAACAACTGTGGTACACTTGATGGTAAAAATACTATTATTCATCCGGTCCTCACAATGAAGTGACAAGACCCTGCGCCCGAGGTGACACCAGTCCAGGCGGCGTGTCCGGGTCACCAAAGTCAGCCTCACCTTGTGCACTGTGCAGTCACTGTCACCGCCGCTGTATAGCATGCCTCACCTCATCTCCCTCTCCCCGAGCACCACTCCATCTCCATCTCTGTCTCACCGGAGATCCTGAGGTCACTCTTCATCATCTCACTGTGCCCCCGCTTACCCTCGCCTCGCTCGCCTCCCCCAGTACCACTATTCCCTCGCTAGCCGCTCCAGCACCGAGAGCATTCCCCCTCGTAAATCAAGCCCCCCAAAACCCCACCTTCCAAACTCCACCATGGCCGAACGCGAACCACGCAGCATCCATATGACCCGCGATTGGAGCAATCTCCCCAGTGACATCCTCGACCTCTGTTGTACGTGTATGGATATGTTGAGCGCCCTACGGCTGGCTGCATGCTCGAGGGGCATGCACACGGCCATCGTCGAAGTGAGGCCTAAGCTTTTCAATACACCCTTCTTGCTGCTATCTGGTCTTGCAAGATTTGCTCACCATTATACGGAGGCGTACATGATGCCCCTCAATTTCAATCCGACCTCCATTAGCCGAAACTTCTTTGCAGGTATGTAGTGGGTCGCCGTACATCATTTCCCTTGACTATGATCCAATCACCATCGCCAGAAACTTCTTGCAGGTATGTACTGGGTCAGCATGAACTCCCACTGGATGGCTGCCGTCAGAGAAGACGGGAAAAAGTTGGTGCTCAGAACTTCCAGACCTCCCATGAGATTATCCTTCCTCCATTGGATTATATAGAGTTTTACCATCGCGGTCCAAGTCATCTAGATTACGTCGTTAGTTGGATGCACCTTGTTTTGCAGAAGATTGTAATCTACCAACTGCCCACAGGACATGCGTATTACACAAACTTCAAGCTAATTGCCTTGTTTGCCCGCGGACTCGCCTATCTTTCCGCCGGTGCCTTCTTTAGCTGGAGACAACCCAGATCGCAGTGGATCGTCGTCAAAGCTGATACACACTTCTGTGATGCTATTGAACACAATGGCATCATCTACGCAATCGACAAAGCAGATGGCACCACGTATTGCTGGGACGACGCGTGTAAGTTTTTTTTCGTCTGATGTTAATGATGACGCCATGACACTATTTGAACTTTTTGTGATGATTGACATATCCTTGTTTGAGCAGAATTTGAGTAGAACTATGGCAATGTATTAGAGACACCGTAAATCAGCTATATTTGGAATGAGTTAATTAATGCGATTGTGACCATGTCATTACAGCTAGTTTGTACACCTGAATAATCAAACAGTTAGGAAGATATTGATATTCTCCTTATTCTTATAGTAATCTATATACTACTAAATATGAGTGTGTATCAATGGACATGTTATTTTCCTCATTTTCATGATGTAGAAAAATGCATCACACTGTTGGTTTCATCTAACCATACATTAGGGAAGTAAATGTGCATATGGAGAACTCTATATTTGGAAGTAGTGAAATCCTGTATTGCTTACCATGTATACATACCTATATTTTCCCTTCAGCAATCAATGGCTAGAATAATATGTTCACAAAATTTTTGCCCATAGAACATGAGTATATAACAATGCATGGTCTGTTAGTTTCCTTGAAGAATTTATTTGTGAGGACATAACATGATTACATAACATGCATGACATGGTAGTTTCCTGTGAAGAATCGATTGTGAGTAACATGAGTATAACCATGCATGGCACTTCTATATTTTCGAACCCAGTATACATTTCCCTGTATTTTCCTCCCAGTTCCAACAGGGACATATCAATGTTGTTTCTTGCATTATCCTACTCATACTCTGAACAATTCTGATCTTACATTAACAATGTTTGTCCTTTTTGATATGATGCAGTTTCCCTACAGTTACTGCCCTTTCTAATCACACCACCTTTGCAAAAGCAGGGAAGCACAACTGGTTCCTCGCTCGATCAGACGACGGCAAAAGACTGATGATCATTCGGACACATGAGCCGGAAAATTTATATTGCAAAAACCCCACTGTATGCAAGCACCATGAAATACGTGAGTATTCGGATAGTGGCTGTTACGTCTATGAGCAGGATACCAGCTTGTTGGGGCCTTCAGGATTTTTGAGTTGGAGGCGGGTAAACAGCCTTGGTTCACACTCTCTGTTTCTCGGACTCAATTATCCGATTAACCAGGAGATCACTGTTGACAAGGACATTGATGGTAGAGAGGCTCTGTTTGCTATGAAAAACTGTGTCTAACGACGAGCCCTAGGAGTTCAGGAGCAAACTCCCCTGATTGTCAAGGATACATCCTGCAGCCAAAAGAAGGTGAGAATGACAAAGGCATCTGGATTAATGCTACCTCTTGAGCATGCGTTGGTTTTCCCTTGAAGAGGAAAGGGTGATGCAATAAAGTAGCGTAAGTATTTCCCTCAGTTTTTGAGAACCAAGGTATCAATCCAGTAGGAGACTACACACAAATCCCTCGTACCTGCACAAACAAATAAGATACTTGCAACAGACGCGATAAAGGGGTTGTGAATCCCTTCACGGCCACTTGCAAAATTGAGATCTGATAGAGATAAATAGATAAATATTTTTGGTATTTTTGTTCTACAGATTGAAAAGTAAAGATTGCAAAATAAATGGCGACAGAAATAGCACATTAGAGGTTGATTAATATGTTGGAAAATAGACCCGGGGGCCATAGGTTTCACTAGTGGCTTCTCTCAAGATATTAAATTCTACGGTGGATGAACGAATTATTGTCGAGCAATTGATAGAAAAGCTCATTGTTATGAGAATATCTAGGCATGATCATGTATATAGGCATCACGTCCGTGACAAGTAGACCAAAACGATTCTGCATCTACTACTATTATTCCACACATCGACCGCTATCCAGCATGCATCTAGAGTATTAAGTTCATAAGAACAGAGTAATGCATTAAGCAAGATGACATGATGTAGAGGGATAAACTCAAGCAATATGATATAAACCCCATCTTTTTATCCTCGATGGCAACAATACAATACGTGCCTTGCTTCCCTACATCCTTTGGGAAAGGACACCGCAAGATTGAACCCAAAGCTAAGAACTTCTCCCATTGCAAGAAAGATCAATCTAGTCGACCAAACCAAACCGATAATTCGAAGAGACTTACAAAGATATTAAATCATGCATATAAGAATTCAGAGAAGAATCAAATATTGTTCATAGATTATCTTGATCATAAACCCACAATTCATCGGATCTCACCGCAAAAAGTATTACATCAAATATATCTCCAAGAGAATCGAGGAGAACTTTGTATTGAGATTCAAGGAGAGAGAAGAAGCCATCTAGCTAATAACTATGGACCCGAAGGTCTGTGGTAAACTACTCACACATCATCGGAGAGGCTATGGTGTTGATGTAAAAGCCCTCCGTGATCGATTCCCCCTCCGGCTGAGCGCCGGAAAAGGCCCCAAGATGGGATCTCACGGGTACAGAAGGTTGTGATGGTGGAAATAGGGTTTCATGGTGCTCCTGGATGTTTTCGGGGTATATGAGTATATATAGGCGAAGGAAGTAGGTCGGTGGAGCCACGAGGGCGGGGGGCGCGCCTACCCCCCTGGGCGCGCCCTCCTACCACGTGGCCGCCTCATTGCTTCCTTGACGTCCACTCCAAGTCTCCTGGATTGCGTTTGTTCCAAAAATGATCCTCGCGAAGGTTTCATTCCATTTGGACTCCGTTTGATATTCCTTTTCTGCGAAACACTGAAATAGGCAAAAAACAGCAATTTGCACTGGGCCTCCGGTTAGTAGGTTAGTCCCAAAACTAATATAAAAGTGCATAATAAAGCCCACTAAACATCCAAAACAGATAATATCATAGCATGGAACAATAAAAATTATAGGTATGTTGGAGACTATCATGCATCCCCAAGCTTAATTCCTGCTCGTCCTCGAGTAGGTAAATGATAAAAACATAATTTTTGATGTGGAATGCTACCTAGCATAACTTTCAATGTAATTTTCTTTATTGTGGCATGAATGTTCAGATCCGAAAGATTCAAGATAAAATTTTAATATTGACATAAAAATAATAATACTTCAAGCATACTAACAAAGCAATCATGTCTTCTGAAAATAACATGGCGAAAGAAAGTTATCCCTACAAAGTCATATAGTCTGGCTATGCTCTATCTTCATCACACGAAATAATTAAATCATGCACAACCCCGATGACAAGCCAAGCAATTGTTTCATACTTTTGATGTCCTCAAACTTTTTCAATCTTCATGCAATACATGAGCTTTAGCCATGGACATAGCACTATATGTGGAATAAAATGGTGGTTGTGGAGAAGACAAAAATAAGAAGATAGTCTCACATCAACTAGGCGTATCAACGCGCTATGGAGATGCCCATAAATAGATATCAATGTGAGTGAGTAGGGGTTTCCATGCAATAGATGCACTAGAGCTATAAGTGTATGAAAGCTCAACAAAAGAAACTAAGTGGGTGTGCATCCAACTCGCTTGCTCACGAAGACCTAGGGCATTTTGAGGAAGCCCATCATTGGAATATACAAGCCAAGTTCTATAATGAAAAATTCCCACTAGTATATGAAAGTGACAACAAAGGAGACTCTCTATCATGAAGATCACGGTGCTACTTTGAAGCACAAGTGTTGTAAAAGGATAGTAACATTGTCCCTTCTCTCTTTTCTCTCATTTTTTGTATGAGCCTTTTTCTCCTTTTTTATGGCCTCTTTTTCTTCTTTTTTTTTCTTTTCGTCCGGAGTCTCATCCTGACTTGTGGGGGAATCATAGTCTCCATCATCCTTTCCTCACTTGGGACAATGCTCTAATAATGATGATCATCACACTTTTATTTACTTACAACTCAAGAATTACAACTCAATACTTAGAACAAAATATGACTGTATGTGAATGCCTCTGGCAGTGTACCGGGATATGCAATGAATCAAGAGTGACATGTATGAAAATCATGAATAGTGGCTTTGCCACAAATACGATGTCAACTACATGATCATGCAAAGCAACATGACAATGATGGAGCGTGTCATAATAAACGGAATGGTGGTAAGTTGCATGGCAATATATCTCGGAATGGCTTGTGATGCCCCCGATTCAATCCTACACTAATCATACACGCAAACGTGTACGATCAAGATCAGGGACTCACGGGAAGATATCACAACACAACTCTAAAATAAAATAAGTCATACAAGCATCATAATACAAGCCAGGGGCCTCGAGGGCTCGAATACAAGTGCTCGATCATAGACGAGTCAGCGGAAGCAACAATATCTGAGTACATACATAAGTTAAACAAGTTGCCATAAGATGGCTAGCACAAACTGGGATACAGATCGAAAGAGGCGCAGGCCTCCTGCCTGTGATCCTCCTAAACTACTCCTGGTCGTCATCAGCGGGCTGCACGTAGTAGTAGGCACCTCCGGTGTAGTAGGATTCGTCATCGACGGTGGCGTCTGGCTCCTGGGCTCCAACATCTGGTTGCGACAACTAGAGAGAAAGGAAAGGGGGGAAAAGGGGAGAAAGCAACCATGAGTACTCATCCAAAGTACTCGCAAGCAAGGAGCTACACTACATATGCATGTGTATATGTGTAAAGGGCCATATCGGTGGACTGAACTGCAGAATGCCAGAATAAGAGGGGAATAGTTAATCCTATCGATGACTACGCTTCTGGCAACCTTCGTCTTGCAGCATGTAGAAGAGAGTAGATTGAAGTCCTCCAAGTAGCATCGTATAGCATACTCCTACCCGGCGATCCTCTCCTCGTCGCCCTGTTAGAGAGCGACCACCGAGTTGTATCTGGCACTTGGAAGGGTGTGTTTTATTAAGTATCCGGTTCTAGTTGCCATAAGGTCAAGGTACAACTCCAAGTCGTCCTGTTACCGAAGATCACGGCTATTCGAATAGAAAAACTTCCCTGCAGGGGTGCACCACATAACCCAACATGCTTGATCCCATTTGGCCGGACACACTTTTTTGGGTCATGCCCGGCCGCGGAAGATCAACACGTCGCAGTACCACCTAGGCCAACAGAGAGGTCAACACGCCGGTCTAAACCTAAGCGCACAGGGGTCTGGGCCCATAGCCCTTAGCACACCAGCATGTTGCGTACGCGGCCGGAAACAGAACTAGCCCCCTTAATACAAGAGCAGGCTTACGTACCAATCCGGCACGCGCCGCTCAGTCGCTGATGTCACGAAGGCTTCGGCTGATACCACGATGCCGAGTGCCCATAACTTTCCCACGTAGTTGGTTAGTGCGTATAGACCAAATGGCCAGACTCAGATCAAATACCAAGATCTCGTTAAGTGGGTTAAGTATCCGCGAACGCCGACTAGGGCCAGGCCCACCTCTCTCCTAGGTGGTCTCAACCTGCCCTGTTGCTCCGCCACAAAGTAAAAGTCGGGTGCCGTCAGGTACCCATGCCCACCTCTACCGGGATGGAGCCACCTGTCCTTTCAGCCCCCTCATCAGAATCACTTGCGGGTACTCAACAAGCTGACCCGACTTTAGTCACCACATGTGTCATGTATAAAGTATATAGTATATACCCGTGATCACCTCCCTAGTGATCACGGCCCGATAGTATAGCATGGCAGACGGACAAGAATGTAGGGCCACTGATGAAACACTAGCATCCTATACTAAGAATGTAGGATTGCAGGTAAAGGTAACAACAGTAGTAGCAAGGACAGGCTATGCATCAGGATAGGATTAACGAAAAGAAGTAACATGCTACACTACTCTAATGCAAGCAGTATAGAGAAGAATAAGCGATATCTGGTGATCAAGGGGGGGGGCTTGCCTGGAAGCTCAGCCGAGAAGGAGGGGTCGTCAACACCGTAGTCGAACGGGGCAGCAGCTGCGTCGGTATCATAGTCTACCAGAGAGAAGAGGGGGAAGAAACAGTAAGTACAATGCAAACATAAACATGACGATGCATGACATGACAATGAGCGTTTCTAGGGGTGCCCAACGCGGTAATAGGTGATACCGGCGAAGGGGGAAGCATCCGGGAAAGTATCCCCGGTGTTTCGCGTTTTTGGACAGATGAACCGGAGGGGGAAAGTTGCGAGTTCGATAGGTTAGGGATGTGTGGCGGACGAACAGGTTGCGTATCTGGATTCGTCTCGTTGTTCTGAGAAACTTTCATGTACAAAGTTTTTCCATCCGAGCTACGGTTTATTTTATATTAATTTTAAAAGATTTAAATCAATTTTAGCATTTATTTAATTATTTTAATCCAACATTATCCATGACAGTGCCCGCTGACGTCAGCATGACGTCAACAGTCAACAGAGGCGTTGACTGGTCAACTGACGTGTGGGTCCCATTCGTCATTGACTGTTTAGTCTAATTAGGGTTTAACTAATCTAATTACCGCTTAATTAAATTAACTAGTTAATTATATTAATTAATTTAACTAGTTAATTAGATTAATTAATTTAATTAATTACTTAATTATAAAAAAATTTAATTCATTTTTATTTTTTTTTCATTTTTCTTAAAACGTTCTCGAAATTTGGGCCCGTTTGTCATAGGGCCACTTGGGCGTCTTGGGTTAGCGGGCTTCTGGCGCTGTCTGGCGCTGTCTGGGCTTCGCCTCACAGGAGCAAGGCGAGGCGAGAGGTCGAGGCGGCGCGATGGCAACAACGCCGCGACATCGGTGGCGAGGGACGAAGTGAGGGGCCGGCGCAAGAGCCAGCAAGGCGAGAACAACAGCAGGGGTGCACGCGTCGTCGGCGGCGATGCGCGCCGCCGGGCGTGGAGGCCGGGAGCGTCAGCGGGGTGCCGTGGGATCGCCGGCGCGCGAGGGGGGTGGAGGTGGCGCGTCAGCGCGCTCTGACGCCAGCGGCAGACCCACGATGTCCAACGGGGCAGGGGGAGGAGAAAGGAGAGGGAGCATGGGGAGGCGCTCACATCGGGGCCGTAGGGTACATGGCAATGGGGCGCGAGGTGGGGGACGGGGACGACGTGCGGTGCAGGGGAAGACGAGGAGGCAGTTCCAGGGCGAGGGTAGCTCCGGGCGGCGGCGATCCGGTGACGGGGCCGTGGGTGGTGGCTCGGGCCGGGGTTGCCGAGGCCGACCCGGGGAGGCAATGTGGCGGAGGAGGTGGCCGGCCAGGCGGCGGCTGACCGGCGAAGGGCGTTGGGATCGACGGGATCCTGATCCAGGGCGACAGGGAGGAGAAGGGATCGGGGGAGTGGGTCGCTGCGATCGGGTTTGACCCGGGGGCTTATGGGTGGTAATTGGGGTCGGTGCGATGGACAGCTGGGCCTGGCCCAGTTAGGGCGGGGGGGGGGGGGGTTGTTTTATTTTATTTTATTTTTGTCTTTATTTATTCTTTTAACTTCAGTTTTAAATTTTTTAATATCAAAACAGTTTTGACAAACTATAAAACCCATACCTGGATTAGTAAGGTAGCATAACTCACTGTAATAAAATGTTCACACATTATTTTAACTAGCTTACAATTACCTATATACATAAAAGCATTTATTAAGTATTTTCAAATACTATTTTAATTATCTTAGTGCAAATAAATATTTTATAAAAGTGTGGTTTCATCACCTACCACTACTTATGGATTAATCGACACACTTCGAGCGTTTTAGTTTTAATGTTTGAAAACTTCATCGTTTGGTTTGATTTCGAATTTGAATTCGATCGGGATTGAATTAACGCGAGATTAACTGCAGTGACCTTGGTGACATGGCATCATTAGTAGAGGTTACTCTAGCATGATTACCCGGGCGTCACAATTCTCCTCCACCACAAGAAATCTCGTCCCGAGATTTAGAAGGTGTAAGGGGGCACTCTGGTTAAGAAATTCTAGCGAGGGTTCTCGTTGCTAGTTGCTCTTCTCAAAGAGGTCGATCCATTACGTTGATGTCTTCATTTCTTTGCTTCAGGTCATCATGATGAAGTCGGCATCCTTTCTTCGGGAACTCCATCGTACGTACGACAAGGGGTAACTTCGGAAAAACGGACCGCTACAATGTTGCTTATCTGGTAGATAACAGTGGGAAAGGTGGCGGAGTAACTCTCGAACTGAAACTTAAGAAATCATCGAGATCAAAGTAAGAAGGTGCAAAACGGAAGTTTCGAGCGAGCAGGCTATAGTTCTTTGCCCGAAATAGGGCATGAAAGGGGTTCAAAGCAACAGGAACAGGTATCCTGTTTGATACCCGAATTGATGATCTCTCAGAAGTGGCTCATGAATTTACATACGAGGCCACGCGCAAGGAACAATCTTAGGATTAGGGGGTGTACGGAAGAGTCAAGTTTCGATCCTGTGGAACTGTGGGTTACGGGCCCACCATGTGGGTAGAAAGTAGGAAAAGGGGTGACGTCTTGCACGATCATGTAAGCAAGGCATGCCAGAGAATAACCGGTCAGTTATGTTGGCAGCATTGTTGGTACCAAGGGCGAGGGATGAAGAGAACCATCTTCCTGCTCGTTAAACGAGGCGGACCAATAGGCAAAGTTCTCTTCCATCGGTGGTTACCGGAATGTCATCAGGGTCTTACTGACACGGTTGTACACCAAGGTGTTTACATAAGCAGAAGAATATTACTGCTTAGATCATATGGATCACAAGGAAGGTTAAACAAATCAATGGAAAGGAAAATGTGATCATCAGATCAAACAGAACAATGGGAAGGAAAATGTGTTTGAGACATGTACCAGGGGTATACCCTTCCCAAGGACAAGTAGAGCATGATATCCGTGACAGGATATATTGTAGAAAACCCTTTAGGTAAGGGGAGAGAGAAATTTCATGACATTACCCATACAACGGTGTTTGGATAATTGGGCAAGAAACATTTAGCATTGGGTTTCAAATGTTCTTGTTGAAAATCGGAGTATCACAGACATGCTTCGAGATAGCATTGACATGGTCTTCAAGCAAAGACCAGACATTGGATACACAAAGGATTCATCAGGAACAACTTGTAGAATAAGTCTTACAGTTTCCTCATGGAAGAATGGATAACATTGCTAAAGGGAACTATAACAATAGGGCCTCCGGCCAGGTGGGCTAGGTATGACACCACCTTACCGGGGCATAAAAAGACCATTGTTATAACTCTTGGAAATATGTTCCAACCATCATATCAGACCGAGATTCAGTTCTGATAGGCGGCGGGATACCTCCGACTTAGGATGCCTGAGAAGAAAAGGTGCAACAGAAATAAACGAGATGACAATGTGAGATTCTCGGGAAAATGATCTATGAAATCGAGTTCCGAAACAAGAGTTCATCATTAAACCAAGGAGAGGATGAGGAGGTGGTTGATGGACTCAGCGACAATTCGTCGAGGTTAACAAAAGATGGATTTCCACAATTATGTGAACAAGGAGGTAACTCTTGTAAGATCAAATGATATAATGATGTATGCTCGAGGAAAACATACACAATTAAACATTGGTTGACAGGTGCACCTGAAATATGGCCGGGTCGCACGAACAATGTTAGAATGGTAACTTAATGAACAAAAGAATTAGAATGAAACTATCGATCATTCACTTAAAAGCATTAGGGTTGCTAGAAGTTTTGAATTCACACCTCAAGTTCAATTGTCGGTATTCCGATTCGAATCAACACGAGGACCAAGAAATGAACGGAGATGGCGAGAAGTAATACTATAACAAGAATCCTTAAGAGGTGGGGCATTCCCATGACATTCTCGACATAACAGATGGTAATACTCCAAGGTAGAACACAACATAAGCTGGATGGCAAGGAACTCAAGGTGTAATAAAAAACACGAACAAGTTTGTGTTGGAGAGAAGGCAAGGATGTTGTCGATGGTAACTCAAATTACCAAGGAACAAGGGTGGTACTTATCATCATGAATTCGATTGGTAACCTGGAAGGATTCAAAATGTTGATGATGACCACGACAATTTTTGTCGAGAGATTTCATGAGGATGTAATCGATCAGCGATGACATCAAGTCAAAGGGATGATGAAGCAAGAGGTCAATGGAAGCACAGGTACGACACAAACTTGAAATCAAGCTTGTTGTTCAAGGTGAAATGATATAACGAGGGAGATTGACGTAAGATTAGCTCACCGTCGAAATTTTTGCTCCGGGAAGAAGGAGCAAGTAGCACAATTAAAATTAGCACGACAATGATGTAGCCGAACAGGCTAGGAATGACGTGATCGGGTAAAAACTCGTAAGTAAAGAAGATTACTAAAAGTTGTTGAACCGTAGTGCGGTCTCGATTCAGTTATCGGTGTCTTTGAGTGTTTAATAACTCAAAGCCCGTGAAAAATTGGAATCAGTGAGAATGTAGTGTATGATGGAGAACTCATAATAAGTTATGCAGTTCCAAGATAATCTCGAGATACCACGCGGTAATACTCGAAGGTGGATCAAAATAGAGGTTGGGCAGGTGTATTGATCTGCAAAAGGCAAGTACTTTAACTTGTCCGAGAAATACAATCAAGGAGATAATATGGTCGGAAACACGATTGCAAAGGATCAATTCACAGATACCAGCTGATATTATATCAAGGAAATAGTTATTATTATAAGAAGCTTCCATGATAGGATATGCATCGTGTCCATGGGCATGAACACAAAGTCCAAGGTCGACTCCCACTTCTCCAATGCATAACCTTTCATTCACTTCTCATTTTTTTGAAGAAGTTGTAATGTTGAAGTTTTATATGACATAATAACAGTAGAGTATGACCAGTAGTAGTTTCCGGGTTCACACGGATTAGAAAAGGGCATAGGTTCAACCCATCAGGGCCTCTTAGAAACATATACCACAAACTTCAGGAGTAACAACTCAAGCTCGAAAGCAGAGCATGTTCGACAAAGCAGAGGATACAATTTACCCAAGGCATTATGTATCTGAGAAAACACTCACAAAGTTATTGAATATGAAGGACGTTGTCGGATAAAATCCAACAAACGAGTTGACGGTCCACAAGAGATCTGATGTGAGCATCGATACTCAACTAGAAGAAGAAAAAAATGCGAAGGCATTGGATTATAGAAACAACTGACTAATTCAGAGCCCATCTGCAAAGGAATTATAATTTTCAAATCAAGGGACCAGAAGCCAACGGTCTGATTAAGAATGGATAAGTTGAATAGACTTAGGGGTACAATCGACGGCAATTTGATGAGTCGATAACCATCTTACTTTCAAAATGACATCTGAGCCGGAAAGATATTTTAAAAGGATCAACCGATGATTGCGTGCACTCGCACCCATGTTGAATCAATAGGATCAAAATGACGGTGTCAAAGGAGACTAATGAATATTGCCAGACATATGGAGAGCAACCATAATGCAAGCAGACAAGTGTTTGCAGAGCAATAAGCTGCTAGGGATTTTCGGAGGATCGAATAGTATTTCAAAGATTTTTGTGAAACACAAACAACTGGGGATAAGCGGATACTCGGCAAGTGCAAGAAATTATTCGTAGGGGTATTCATGTGGCAAAATTGGAAGGCAGTAAGGCACAAAGGATTATCGAAACAACGACGAGTATTTCGAGGTATCTTGTAATAACAAGACAAACTAGGGATGAATGTAAGAATGACAACTGCATGTAGTTATCCACAAGGGTTGACGGTCAAAGGGGAATTGCAAATGCGATGAACACAAGTTGTCAGGTTAACAACGGAGAGTATCTTCAGGGTCTTCTGGTGCAGCACACGATCATCGGTAATAAGGTGCTCTCCGGGTGAAAGTGATAACGAGATCCTAATGTTAGATTTAGCAAAATCATTTAACCCGAATAGGAGAGAGTTCAGAGTCCCAGAGTATAGACGTGAAATAAAAGATCCTAATACCACCCAATAGCGATGTGGGCCCGTAAGCCGCACAGCCATGTTAGTAAAAGTTTTTCAATGTCTAGACTCAACTTCGGCCAAGGAGTTTGGAAGGGGGATTCCTACAGGCAGTTGGCTCTGATACCAACTCTTGACGCCCCCGATTCAATCGTATACTAATCATACACGCAAACGTGTATGATCAAGATCAGGGACTCACGGGAAGATATCACAACACAACTCTAAAATAAAATAAGTCATACAAGCATCATAATACAAGCCAGGGGCCTCGAGGGCTCGAATACAAGTGCTCGATCATAGACAAGTCAGCGGAAGCAACAATATCTGAGTACAGACATAAGTTAAACAAGTTGCCATAAGATGGCTAGCACAAACTGGGATACAGATCGAAAGAGGCGCAGGCCTCCTGCCTGTGATACTCCTAAACTACTCTTGGTCGTCATCAGCGGGCTGCACGTAGTAGTAGGCACCTCCGGTGTTGTAGGAGTCGTCGTCGACGATGGCGTCTGGCTCCTGGGCTCCAACATCTGGCTGCGACAACCAGAGAGAAAGGAAAGGGGAAAAAGGGGAGAAAGCAACAGTGAGTAATCATCCAAATTACTCGCAAGCAATGATCTACACTACATATGCATGTGTATATGTGTAAAGGGCCATATCGGTGAACAGAACTGCAGAATGCCAGAATAAGAGGGGGATTGTTAATCCTATCGACGACTATGCTTCTGGCAACCTTCGTCTTGCAGCATGTAGAAGAGAGTAGATTGAAGTCCTCCAAGTAGCATCGCATAGCATACTCCTACCCGGCAATCCTCTCCTTGTCGCCCTGTTAGAGAGCGACCACCGAGTTGTATCTGGCACTTGGAAGAGTGTGTTTTATTAAGTATCCGGTTCTAGTTGTCATAAGGTCAAGGTACAACTCCAAGTCGTCCTGTTACCGAAGATCACAGCTATTCGAATAGATAAACTTCCCTGCAGGGGTGCACCACATAACCCAACACGCTTGATCCCATTTGGCCAGACACACTTTTCTGGGTCCTGCCCGGCCGCAGAAGATCAACACGTCGCAGCACCACCTAGGCCAACAGAGAAGTCAGCACGCCGGTCTTAACCTAAGCGCCACGAAGTGCAGGCCCATCGCCTTAGCACACTGCATGTTGCGTCTGTGACGGAAATAGAACTAGCCCCCTTAATACAAGAGCAAGCTTACGTTCCAATCCGGCGCGCGCCGCTCAGTCGGTGACGTCACGAAGGCTTTGGCTGATACCACGATGTCGAGTGCCCATAACTTTCCCACGTAGTTGGTTAGTGCGTATAGACCAAATGGCCAGACTCAGATCAAATACCAAGATCTCATTAAGCGGGTTAAGTATCCGCGAATGCTGACCAGGGCCAGGCCCACCTTTCTCCTAGGTGGTCTCAACCTGCCCTGTCGCTCCGCCACAAAGTAAAAGTCGGGGGCCGTCAGGAACCCAGGCCCACCTCTACCGGGATGGAGCCACCTGTCCTTTCAGCCCCCTCATCAGAATCACTTGCGGGTACTCAACGAGCTGACCCGACTTTAGTCACCACATGTGTCATGTATAAAGTATATAGTATATACCCGTGATCACCTCCCTAGTGATCACGGCCCGATAGTATAGCATGGCAGACGGACAAGAATGTAGGGCCACTGATGAAACACTAGCATCCTATACTAAGCATGTAGGATTGCAGGTAAAGGTAACAACAGTAGTAGCAAGGACAGGCTATGCATCAGGATAGGATTAACGAAAAGCAGTAACATGCTACACTACTCTAATGCAAGCAGTATAGAGAAGAATAGGCGATATCTGGTGATCAAGGGGGGGCTTGCCTGGAAGCTCAGCCGAGAAGGAGGGGTCGTCAACACCGTAGTCGAACGGGGCAGCAGCAGCGTCGGTATCGTAGTCTACCGGAGAGAAGAGGGGGAAGAAACAGTAAATACAATGCAAACATAAACATGACGATGCATGACATGACAATGAGCGTTGCTAGGCTTGCCCAACACGGTAGTAGGTGATACCGGCGAAGGGGGGAAACATCCGGGAAAGTATCCCCGGTGTTTCGCGTTTTCGGACAGATGAACCGGAGGGGGAAAGTTGCGAGTTCAATAGGTTAGGGATGTGTGGAGGATGAATGGGTTGCGTATCCGGATTCGTCTCGTTGTTCTGAGCAACTTTCATGTACAAAGTTTTTCCATCCGAGCTACGATTTTATTTTATATTGATTTTAAAAGATTTAAATCAATTTTAGCATTTATTTAATTATTTTAATCCAACATTATCGAGCGATAGTGCTGCTGATGTCAACATGGCGTCCTTGATCAATGAGAGGTGTTGATTTGGTGAACTGACGTGTGGGTCCCGTTAAGTCATTATTGCTTAGTCTAATTAGGGTTTAACTAATCTAATTACTGCTTAATTAAATTAACTAGTGAATTAGATTAATTAATTAGGATTAATTATTTAATTAATTACTTAATTATAAATTTTATTAATTCATTTTTATTTTTATTTTTCATTTTTCTTAAAACGTTCGGCTGGGCCCGTTTGTCATAGGGCCCCGGGCGTCTTGGGTTAGCAGGCGCTCTGAGGCGCTGTCTGGCGGGCTTCGCCCGCAGGGAGCGACGGGCGAGGCCAGAGGTCAGCGCGGCATGACGACGCCGGTGGCACAGGGACGGAGTGAGGGCGGCGGCGAGCAAGCCAGCAGGGGCGAGGAGCAGCAGCAGGGGGTGGACGCGGTCGAGGGGGCAGCGATGCGCGGGCGGGCGTGGAGGCGGAGCGCCGGGCGGGCGCCCGTGGGATGCGCCGAGCATGGCGGGGTGGGGTGCTGTGGCGCGTCTTGTGCGCACGCCGTGGCTTGATCGGGCCACGTTGTCTAACGGGTCAGGGGGGAGAAAGGAGAGGGAGCATGGGGAGGTGCTCACATCGGGGCCGTAGGTTACATGGCAACGGGGCGCGTGGTGGGGGACGGGGACGACGTGCGGCGCAGGGGAAGACGAGGAGGCAGTCCAGCGACGGCGTGGCGGTTCCAGGGCGAGGGTAGCTCCGGGCGGCGACGATCGGGTGACGGGGCCGTGGGTGGTGGCCCGGGCCGGGGTTGCCGAGGCCAACGCTGGGAGGCAATGTGGCGGAGGAGGTGGCCGGCCAGGCGGCGGCTGACCGGCAAAGGGCGTCGGGATCGACGGGATCCCGATCCATGGCGACGGGGAGGAGAAAGGGATCGGGGGGAGTGGGTCGCTGCGACTAAGGTTTGACCCGGGGGGGCCTTATGGGTGGGCGGCTGGACCGGTGGGCCGGTCGGCGCAGTGGACAGCTGGGCCTGGTCCAGTTAGGGCGGGGGGGGGGGGTTGTTTTATTTTATTTTTGTTTTGTCTTTATTTATTCTTTTAACTTCGGTTTTAAATGTTGTAATATCAAAACAGTTTTAACAAACTATAAAACCCATACCTAGATTAGTAAGGTAGCATAACTCACTGTAATAAAATGTTCACACATTATTTTAACTAGCTTACAATTACCTATATACATAAAAGCATTTATTAAGTATTTTCAAATATTGTTTTAATTATCTTAGTGCACATAAATATTTTATAAAAGTGTGGTTTCATCACCTACCACTACTTATGGATTAATCGACACACTCCGAGCGTTTTAGTTTTAATGTTTGAAAACTTCATCATTTGGTTTGATTTTGAATTTGAATTCGATCGGGATTGAAATAACACGAGATTAACAACAGTGACCTCGGTGACGTGGTATCATTAGTAGAGGTTACTGTAGCATGATTACCCGGACGTCACATGGCTATAGAAATGCCATAATAGGTAGGTATGGTGGCTGTTTTGAGGAAGGTATATGGTGGGTGTATGATACCGCGTGAAAGGTCTTGTGATGATAGAGAGGCTAGCAATGGTGGAAGGATGAGAGTGCGTATAATCCATGGACTCAACATTAGTCATAAAGAACTCACATACTTATTGCAAAAATCTATTAGTTGTCGAAACGAAGTACTATGCGCATGCTCCTAAAGGGATAGATTGGTAGGAAAATACCATCGCTCGTCCCCGACCGCCACTCATAAGGAAGACAATCAATAAATAAATCATGCTCCGACTTCATCATATAACGGTTCACCATACATGCATGGTACGTGAATCACGAACTTTAGCACAAGTATTTCTCAAATTCACAACTATTTAACTAGCATGAATCTAACATCACCATCTTCATATCTCAAAACAATCATAAAGAATCAAACTTCACATAGTATTCAATGCACTTTATATCATAGTTTTTATTATACCTATCTTGGATGCTCATCACATTAGGACTATTTTTTTTAACCAAAGCAAATTACCATGATGTTCTAAAAGACTCTCAAAATAATATAAGTGAAGTATGAGAGATCAATAATTTCTATAAAATAAACCACCACCGTGCTCTAAAAAGATATAAGCGAAGCACTAGAGCAAAATTATCTAGCTCAAAAGATATAAGTGAAGCACATAGAGTATTATAATAAATTCCGATTCATGTGTGTCTCTCCAAAAGGTGTGTACAGCAACGATGATTGTGCTAAACCAAAAATCAAAGACTCAAATCATACAAGATGCTCCAAGCAAAACACATATCATGTGGCGAATAAAAATATAGCCTCAAGTAAAGTTACCGATAGACGAAGACGAAGGAGGGGATGCTTTCCGGGGCATCCCCAAGCTTAGGCTTTTGGTTGTCCTTGAATTTTACCTTGGGGTGCCTTGGGCATCCCCAAGCTTAGGCTCTTGCCACTCCTTGTTCCAAAATCCACCAAATCTTTACCCAAAAACTTGAAAACTTCACAACACAAAACTCAACAGAAAATCTCATGAGCTCCGTTAGCGAAATAAAACAAACCACCACTTTAAGGTACTGTAATGAACTCATTTTTTATTTATATTGGTGTTAAACCTACTGTATTCCAACTTATCTATGGTTCATGCCCCCCGATACTAGCCATAGATTCATCAAAATAAGCAAACAACATCCGAAAAACAGAATCTGTCAAAAACAGAACAATCTATAGTAATCTGCATCAAACACACACTTATGGAACTCCAAAAATTCTACCAAAATAGGAAGACCTAGATAATTTGATTATTGATCTACTGCAATTGGAATCAGTATTTTATCACTGTCTGGTGATTTTTAACAATTGTTTTCGGGATAAGAAAGTTTCTGTCTTTTTCAGCAAGATCAAATAATTATCACCCAAGAAGATCCTATAGGCTTTACTTGGCACAAACACTAATTAAAACATAAAACCACATATAACAAGAGGCTATATGAATTATTTATTACTAAACAGGAACAATAATAAAATTGGGTTGCCTCCCAACAAGCGCTATCGTTTAACGCCCCTAGCTAGGCACAAAAACAAGAATAGATCTAGGTATTATCATCTTTGGTATGCAATTCATAAGTGGCCCTCATAATAGATTCATAAGTTAATTTAATTTTCTTCCTAGGAAAGTGCTCCATGCCTTCCTTAATGGAAATTCGAATCTAATATTTCCTTCTTTCATACCAATAATTGCACCAATCGTTCTAAGGAAAGGTCTACCAAGAATAATAGGACATGTAGGGTTGCAATCTATATCAAGAACAATGAAATCTACGGGCACATAATTCCTATTTGCAACAATAAGAACATCGTTAATCCTTCCCATAGGTTTCTTAATGGTGTAATCCGCAAGATGCAAATTTAAACAGCAATCATCAAATTCATGGAAGCCTAACACATCACACAAAGTTTTAGGAATCGTGGAAACACTAGCACCCAAATCACACAAAAGCATAGAATTCATGATCTTTAATCTTAATTTTAATAGTAGGTTCCCACTCATCATAAAGTTTTCTAGGGATAGAAACTTCTAATTCAAGTTTTTCTTCATAATATTACATCAAAGCATCAACGATATGTTTGGTAAAAGCTTTATTTTGACTATAAGCATGAGGAGAATTTAACACGGATTGCAACAAGGAAATACAATCTATCAAAGAACAATTATCATAATTAAATTCCTTGAAATCCAAAATAGTGGGTTCATTGCTATGTAAAGTTTTGACCTCTTCAATCCCACTTTTACCAATTTTTGTATCAAGATCTAAAAACTCCGAATCATTGGGATGCCTTTTAACTAAAGTTGACTCATATCCACTCCCATATTTATCAAGATTCATATTAGAAAACAAAGATTTAATAGGGGACACATCAATCACTTTTAGATCTTTATCTTTATTATCATGAAAACTAGAAGAACACACTTTCACAAAGCAATCTTTTTTAGCACGCATCCTAGAGGTTCTTTCTTTGCACTCATCAATGGAAATTCTCATGGCTTTGAGAGACTCATTGATATCATGCTTAGGTGGGATATGTCTAAGTTTCAAGGAATCAACATCAACAGAAATTCTATCCACGTTCCTAGCCAACTCATCAATCTTAGGCAATTTTTCTTCAAGCAAAGCATTGAAATTCTTTTGTGAAATCATAAATTCCTTAACAATAGTCTCAAAATCAGAGGGCATCTTATTAAAATTTCCATAAGAGTTGTTGTAGGAATTACCATAATTATTAGAGGAATTACTAGAGAACGGCCTAGAATTAAAATTTCCTCTATACGCGTTGTTAACAAAATTGTTCCTACCAACAAAATTCACATTCATAGATTCATTATTGTTCTCTATCAAAGTGGACAAAGGCATATAATTAGGATCGGAAGCAACACCCTTATTAGCAAACAATTTCATAAGTTCATCCATCTTTCCACTCAAAACATTAATCTCTTCAATTGCATGAACCTTTTTACTAGTAGATCCTTCGATGTGCCATTGAGAATAATTAACCATAATATTATCTAGGAGTTTAGTAGCTTCTCCTAAAGTGATTTCAATAAAAGTGCCTTCCGCGGCCGAGTCTAAAAGATTTCTAGAAGCAAAATTCAATCCAGCATAATTTTTTTGTATAATCATCCATAAATTCAAACCATGTGTAGGGCAATTACGTATCATTAATTTCATCCTCTCCCAAGCTTGTGCAACATGCTCATGATCAAGTTGCTTAAAATTCATGATATCGTTTCTAATAGAGATAATCTTAGCGGGAGGAAAATACTTAGATAAAAAAGCAGCTTTGCACTTGTTCCATGAATCGATACTATTTTGAGGCAAAGAAGAAAACCAAGTTTTAGCACGATCTCTAAGCGAAAACAGAAGTAGCTTCAATTTAACAATATCATTATCCACATTTTTCTTATTTTGCATATCGCACAAATCTATAAAGTTGTTTAGATGAGTAGCGGCATCTTCACTAGGAAGGCCGGAGAATTGATCTTTTATGACAAGATTCAACAAAGCAGCATTAATTTCTCAAGATTCAACATCGCTAATAGGAGCAATCAGAGTGCTAAGAAAATTATTGTTGTTGGTATTGGAAAAGTCATAGAATATAGTATTGTCTTGAGGCATCGTGACAAACAATCCAGCACACAAGAAGCAAGCAAAAAGAGACGAACGGAAAAAGGGCAAATAAAACGGCAAGGGTGAAGTGGGGGAGAGGAAAACGAGAGGCAAATGGCAAATAATGTAATGCGAGGGATAAGATTTTGTGATGGATACTTGGTATGTCTTGACTTGTGCGTAGATCTCCCTGGCAACGGCGCCACAAATCCTTCTTGCTACTTCTTGAGCATGCGTTGGTTTTCCCTTGAAGAGGAAAGGGTGATGCAGCAAAGTAGTGTAAGTATTTCCCTCAGTTTTTGGGAACCAAGGTATCAATCCAGTAGGAGACTACACGCAAATCCCTCGTACCTGCACAAACAAATAAGAACCTTGCAACCAACGCGATAAAGAGGTTGTCAATCCCTTCATGGCCACTTGCAAAAGTGAGATCTGATAGAGATAAATAGATAAATATTTTTGGTATTTTTGTTGTATAGATTGAAAAGTGAATATTGCAAAATAAATGGGGACAGAAATAGCACGTTGGCGGGAGATTAATATGATGGAAAATAGACCCGGGGGGCATAGATTTCACTAGTGGATTCTCTCAAGATAGAAAATTCTACGGTGGGTGAACGAATTACTGTCGAGCAATTGATAGATAAGCGCATAGTTATGAGAATATCTAGGCATGATCATGTATATAGGCATCACGTCCGTGACAAGTACACCGAAACGATTCTGCATCTACTACTATTACTCCACACATCGACCGCTATCCAGCATGCATCTAGAGTATTAAGTTCATAAGAACAGAGTAATGCATTAAGCAAGATGACATGATGTAGAGGGATAAACTCAAGCAATATGATATAAACCCTATATTTTTATCCTCGATGGCAACAATACAATACGTGCCTTGCTACCCCTGCTGTCACTGGGAAAGGACACCACAAGATTGAACCCAAATCTAAGCACTACTCCCATTGCAAGAAAGATCAATCTAGTAGGCCAAACCAAACTGATAATTCGAAGAGACTTGCAAAGATATTAAATCATGCATATAAGAATTCAGAGAAGAATCAAATATTGTTCATAGATAATCTTGATCATAAACCCACAATTCGTCGGATCTTGACAAACACACCGCGAAAAGTATTACATCAAATATATCTTCAAGAGAATCGAGGAGAACTTTGTATTGAGATTCAAAGAGAGAGAAGAAGCCATCTAGCTAATAACTATGGACCCGAAGGTCTGCGGCAAACTACTCACACATCATCGGAGAGGCTATGGTGTTGATGTAGAAGCCCTCCGTGATTGATTACCCCCTACGGCGGAGCACTGGAAAAGGCCCCAAGATGGGATCTCACGGGTACAGAAGGTTGCGGTGGTGGAAATAGGGTTTCGTGGTGCTCCTAGATGTTTTCGGGGTATATGAGTATATATAGGCGAAGGAAGTAGGTCGGCGGAGCCACGAGGGTGGGGGCGCGCCCTCCTACCTCGTGGCCGCCTCGTTGCTTCCTTGACGTCCACTCCAAGTCTCCTGGATTGCGTTTGTTCCAAAAACGGTCCTCGCGAAGGTTTCATTCCGTTTGGACTCCGTTTGATATTCCTTTTCCCCGAAACACTAAAGTAGGCAAAACACAACAATTTGCACTAGGCCTCCGGTTAGTAGGTTAGTCCCAAAAATAATATAAAAGTGCGTAATAAAGCCCATTGAACATCCAAAGAAGATAATATAATAGCATGGAACAATAAAAAATTATAGATACGTTGGAGACGTATCAATTAACTTTGATCCTTGGATGTGTCGAGTCCGACAGGCAGTGATGTGGTTCAAGCCTTCAGGATCATAGGTAATTGCGTTGTTGCATCGAAAGGGTGGAGTACTGGTGTCTCCGGATCACTGGTGGCTAGACCGTGGCTGCAAATTATGATGGTGTTAGATCATCCCTCTTCGAATGACTTGTTGTCTTTGCTGCTTGTTCTGGATGGGTAGTTCTCTCTTTTGTTATGCATATTCCTTATCATTTGGTCATCCTCGTCTAAGTCACTCTTGCTATGTAATAGTTGCCTCTATTTAGAATGTCATTCTCGTCTGGATCACGAGAGTCTGAGCGCTGTAGATGGGTGCGTTTTGGTGGTGTAGCAAGACTTCTTATGAACTATCATGTCTTGTTGTTTATGTCAGTAGTAATCACTAGTCAGTGTTTGAATGTTGTATATATAGTCGTTTCGAACTGTTTATTGTCTCGAACTGCTGGTGGGCTAAATGAGGGCATCACCATTCCCTAGTGTTCAGAGTATATCTCCTTTTTTTCAAGTTACTAGCGAGATGCCCGTGAGTTGCATGGAACATCAAAGATCTTATGGGAGAAAAGGATGAATGAGGGAAGGCCTTATCTGCAAATGTGGAGAGGAGTGCAGGTAAATTGTCATAGTTTCCTTCCTATCTGTTAGATATAGATCGGACGGCCTGTATTGCGAGATGGCAGGCACACCATCATCACCAACTCTGCTTTTTATAAAATTATAGATATAGATATAGATATAGATAGATAATTTGAGCTCAGTGTCTTTTTGATGATGGACACTTGTTTGGGCCAGTGAGGTGTCGTTGAATATGGTCCAAGTAGTAACGCAATGCCAAACAGGTCAATTATGACTCTCAGGCCGGGCTCTCAAAAGATCCTTAAAAAAAAGGTCGGTGTCGTGGTGGGCGCACGGTAGCTGCCAAGGGATGGCTAAAGAGAGGAGGGAGCTCAGGGGCACTGGTGGGCTCCAGAGGCGAGGTCGGCATGAGCCAGCGTGGGACGCAAGACATACCTAGGTTCGGGGCTCTCCGGAGAGATAACACCCCTAGTCCTGCAGAGCATGGTTTATATCTAACAATACAAAGCTGCTCCTAGAGCTGTATGGAGGAAGGAGGAAGGCAGGCCAAGGCTTAGGCTGCTCCCCTTCCTGGTGAGTGTGTGATGTGTCGTATGTGTGTGTGTGTGAGAGTTGCTTGCCGTATGCATGAGGGCTCCTAGGGGTTTTTATAGGACAACCCCCCAGGGTTACAATGGTAAAGTTACAAGGCCGTGGGGCCGGGTTGTCAGTGTCCGGGAAGCTGGCGCTGGGACCCGCTGGGTATCAGGGCTCGCCGGGTTCTCTGGGCGCGGGCCCCGCATGCCTAGGGGCACTGCTCACCGTCTTGTCGTGCGCCAGGGAGTGGCCGGGTTGAGTCGGCTATAGTGGTGCTCCGTCAGGTCACCGCTTGCTGCCGTCAATAGTGACGACGGGTGCACTATTGCCATGCCGGCCCTGGTCAGCGGGTAGGTGGGGCACTGTTGCCATGCCCCGGCTGACCAGAGGCATGGGCGGGGCACTGTTGCCTCGGTCATCCGTGGATGGAGACTCATCCCATCTTACGACTGGGATGGGACGGCAGCTGACTCGAGGCCGGGATGAGGAACACGCCAAAGGCGGAGCTGGCTTGTTGGAGAAGTCTTGGTGTGCCGGGTTCGGCCGCCTTGTGCTGGCCGTTGGGGCTGGGTTGAGGATTCCGGCCGGGTTGGAGAATTTTGCCGAGTCGAGGGGCTTGTCCGGGTCGAGCAACCCGTCCAGGCGTGAGCCGGCTTGAGGGGCGATGCTGGCCCCGTTGTTTTTGAAAAGGATCCGGGTTCCGTTGCCTGGCCGGGGTTCATCCCCCCGACAGTAGTCCCGAAAGATGTGAAGGTCCGCCGTCTTCTGATGGGAGGGCCTTCGCAGTTTCTCCCCCTTGAGGAGGCGAATTTTGTGAACGCCGAGTCCGGCAACACCCACTGCGTGCCGGCTTCTGGAAGCCGGATCGCGACATCCCCGCGGGGGCGGGAAACCAAAGAGTTCGTTGAATCTTGAGGCAATCTTTTGGGCTTCTTGCGGGCGCCACGTGGTGCCTGGAAGCTGGAGGGGCCTGACAGTCACTACAAAAAAAGACACCTTTGTGCCATTTTGGGCCGAACGAATTTTTTTTCTGTCATACATATGACACTTCTATTACGATAATTGTGACAGAACCAGGTATCATCATAGATGTGGTGGGCTCCTACTTCTATGACAAAAAATCATGACAGAAAATGGGCTTTTTGTCCTGGGCGGGCCGGAGACGCAGCTGCATGACATTCTTTGGGCCGTCCATCACTGAAAAAACCGTGGTAGAAGCGAGGGGGAGGAAAATTTCGGGGAGTTGCCGGTTACGGTGGGAGGTCGGGGCGGCGATGCGCGCTTTCTCGTACGTGACGTGCATGTGTGCGGCGTTGGCTCTAATCGAACCCGAGCGAGGCGTTGGGCTCTAATCGAACCCGGCGATTGACCGCAGGAGGCTACGCGTTATTGAACCCGAGCAATCGATCGATGGCTGTTAAGCGAACTCGATCGGCGATTCTTCTTCTGCTGCTAATGAAGCCGATCGATTGGATGAACAGTGGCGTTGCGGGGGGTTGGATGAGCGAGTGAGCGGTGGCGTTGCCTTTGGATGAACAGGACCCGTGGTGTGGAGGGCTGGATTAACGATGAGCGGTGGAGGGTGGCCGTGGAGGGTGGTTGAACAGGACCCGTGGTGTGGAGGGCTGGATGAGCAGTGAAGCGGTGGAGGGTGCCCATGGAGGGTGGTTGAGCAATGGCGGTGGAGTAGCTGCGGTGGAGGCTGGATGAACAGGAGCCCGTGGAGGCTGGAGGAGGTCGACGGTAGCCCGTGAAGGCTGGAGGAGGTCGACGGTGGAGATGAACAGTATCCCATGGAGTCCCGTTTTGCGGTACGCCACACCCCTCCCGATGAACAGGACCCCCGCTTCGACCGTAGCGCTCCAACACAAGTCCGTTTCATCCGTTTTGCGGTACGCCACACCCCTCCCAATCAATAGGACCCCTGTTTCGACCATAGGAGGTCTGTTTCCTCCGTTTTGCGGTACGCCACACCCCTCCCGATCAACAGGACCCCCGTTTCGACCATAGGAGGTCCGTTTCCTCCGTTTTGCGGTACGCCACACCCCTCCCGATCAACAGGACCCCGTTCCGAATGTAGGAGGTCTGTTTCCTCCGTTGTGTGGTACGCCAGCGCCTCGTTTCCATCGTCTGTTCCGTCCAAGCCCTCCCGATGAACACGACCACGCATTCCGTTCCGACCCAGCCGGTTGGCTCCCCATGAACACGACGACGACGCTGTTTCTCCATTCTGACCCAGCCATGTACATATGCGTGAGTAGGCGTTCGAGACCCTGCCCGTATGTACATACGTGACCATATTTTCTTTCTTGCACCCTCACCGCTGTACGTACGTGTACATGCTACGTGTGCGCCTCTACAACGACGTACACGTTCGCGACCAGAATGACAACGCTACGTACGCTTCGACCAGGTGGGTCCCGACTGTCAGGCAATTCCTAGCCTGCGAAGATGTAGCTGGTGGGTCCCAGCAGTCAGCGAGGCAAATCGTTTTTTTTTGCCCGGACGCACATCCTTGCGTGCGAAGATGTAGCTGGTGGGTCCCAGCGGTCATGGGGAAACATTTTTTCGTGAAATACGGTGGCCCGTCCGGTGGGTCCCCGCTCTCAAGTGGAGGAATATTTATTTTGCACGTAATAAGGAGGCACTTCCTTGCTACGGCCGTGGGCCCAGCTGTCAGGCTCTCCATGTACAGTCGACGTCCGATGGAAGCCATTCCTTGACCACGTTGACCACGCCGCGCCGAGAGCACCTGGGCAGTGGACGACGGCGAGGCCTAGGAAGGGGATGACGCGGAGCCTGGGCAGACGCGGCAGTGGATGCCCACGCGTAGAGGAGTACGAGGGTTCACTGGTTCACTGCGGTGTGAGGCTGCCGTCGCCGCAGAATAACAGGGGGTGTGGATGAGTAGAGGGATGGTCTGGCCAGCGGTGGGAGTAGTAGGGGGCGGTGACGCCTCCGCCGCATCGCAGCCGGCCACGGGAGGCAGGAGCACGAGGCACGACCGGCACTGGTTTGGGCGGCTGGAGCAAGAAGACCAGAGGTTGAAGAAGCACTACGGCCGTTGGATGTACATCATACGGTCACTGGAGCTAGAATCGTGCATATTGACTAAGTTGACAAAGCCCTCCGTCCCCGTCAACTTAGTAGGCCAACAAGTCAGCCTGCCACTATACTGGGTCCCAGCTAACAGGGGGAGTATTCATTTTTTTTTGTGCGTAATAAGGAGGCACTTCCTTGCGTGCGAACATATAGCTGGTGGGTCCGAGCTGTCAGCGGCGGTAATGTTTTTCTCGCGAAATACAGAGGCTCTTTCGGTGGGTCCCTGATGTCAGGTGGAGGAATCATTATTTTGCGCGTAATAAGGAGGCATTTCCTTGCGTGCGGCCGTGGACCCAGCTGTCGGCCTCTCCACGTACAGTCCACTTCAGATGCATGTCGGTCGTTGACCACATTGACCAGGCCGCGCCGAGAGCACCAGGGCGGTGGACGATGGCGAGGCCTAGGAAGGGAACGACACGGAGGCAGGGAAGACTTGGCCGTTGTTTCCCACACGGAGGGGAGTACGACTGTATGAGGGTTTACTAGTTCATCTGCCGTCGCCGGAGAATGACAACACGTGTGGGTGAGTAGAGGGATGGCTAGGCCAGCGATGGGAGTACGGTGGGGTGGTGAGGCCTGCGCGGCAGCACAGCCGGCCGCGGGGAGGAGGGAGCAGGTAGTCCCGCCGGCGCTTGTTTGAGCGGCCAGAGCAGGAAGAGCAGTGATTGAAGAAGCACGACGGTCGTTGGATGGACATCCAACAGTCACTGCTTGTGCGTCAACCTTTTTTTAGGAAAGCTTCAAATCTGTGGAAAACATCATACAACCCATCTGCCATTATTTCTAATAATTTACAGCCCATTTGCTAATTCTTAAGGATTTTTTGGAGCCCATATTCTTTTTGTTAGCTTTACAGCCCATATTGTGGCCACGGTTAAAAAATTATACGAAAATTTGCATATTTCGGTGCGGTCCGAACTGTTTTTAATCCCGAAATTTCGACTCAAATTCAAACTGATTTTAAAAATAAATGTATATCAATATAAAATCCAAAAATTCTCCACGCATAAAAATTAATGTAATTTAAAATCTCAAAATGAAAAAAAGATATTTGAAACTAGTTGCCGGTTTGATGTGTTTTAAAAATGTACAACCCATGTCTCATTACTGATAGGCCATTTTCTCGGCCAGCCGAATGAAGCTCTCCTCGTATTAAAAGATTTGCAGCCCAACTGGCCTGACAAAGCGACTTACTTGGCAAATCACAAAAAAACTGGGTTGTGGCCGTGGACCCAGCTGATAGCCTCTCCACGTACGGTACTCTTCCGATGGAAGTCGGTTGTTGACAACATTGACCACGCCGTGCCGAGAGCACCAAGGCGGTGGACGACGGCGAGGCCTAGGAAGGGGACGACGCGGAGCCGGGGAAAACGCGGAAGTGGATGCCCCCGCGGAGAGGAGTACGAGGGTTCACTGGTTCGGCTGCGCCGTGAGGCTGCCGTCGCCGCAGAATAACAGGGGGTGTGGGTGAGTAGAGGGATACCCTGGGCCAGCGGTAGGAGTAGTAGGGGGCGTTGAGACCTCCGCGGCATCACAGCCGGCCATGAGAGGCAGGCGCACGCGGCACGACCGGCGCTGCTTTGGGCGGCTGGAGCAAGGAGACAAGAGGTTGAAGAAGCACTATGGCCGTTGGATGGACATCGTACGGTCACTGGAGCTAGAATCGTTCATATTGACTAAGTTGACAAAGCCCTCCGTCCTCGCCAACTTAGTAGGCCCACAAGTCAGCCACCCACTATGGTGGGTCCCAGCTAGCAGGGGGTATTCATTTTTTGGTGCGTAATAAGGAGGCACTTCCTTGCGTGCGAAGATATAGCTGGTAGGTCCGACCTGTCAGCGGGGGGAACATTTTTTTTCACGAAATACAGAAGCCCTTCCCACGTACAGTGCACATACAGTGCATAATAAGGAGGAACTTTCCTTGCGTGCGACCATGGACCTCGTGGGTCCTAGCCGTCAGGCTCTCCACGTACAGTCCTCTTTCGATGACTCTCGTATGTTGACCACGCCGCGCCGAGCGCACCGAGGCGATGGATGGCGGCGAGGCCCCAGACTGGAATGACCCGGAGATGGGGAAGACGCGGCAGTGGAGTCGCAGACGGAGAGGAGTGGGAAACTTGACTGGTTCGGGTGCGGGGTGGGCCTACACTCGGCAGAGAATAACAGGAGGTGCGGAGTGGAGGGATGGCCTGGCCGTCGGCGGGGTAGCGTTTCGCTGAGGAGCACAAAACAACGCCGCTGGACGCCGAAGGCTGGAGCAGGCGGTTCCGGCAGCGATGGGGGAAGAAGACGAGAGATTGAAGAAGAATGCCGGCTGTTGGATGTAAATCCAACGCCTTCTTAGCTTCGACCTACTGGCCCACATGTCAGCCAGTCCATTTGTTTTTTAGTCCATTTGGTGGGTTGGGTGAAACAATGATGTAGCATCTATGCAGCCCGTTTAAATCCCATTTGCATTTTTCTCGAAATCCGCGGACTTGCTGGGCTGGGTGAAAATATCATGTTGGGCTAGACGGAGAAATGTTATGAAAACATAAACACATGATTGCACGTCAGTAAAATCTTTGCAAGCTTATGTGCGCAATCACTAGGAGTTAACTTGGCAAGTTATATATAAACAATTATTATTATTATTTTGTAAGAACTTTCAACTTACGAAATAAAATATCATTTTAATTTGATGAGTTAATAGTACATGGGGTATTATTATTTTTTAGGCTAGACGTGGGACAGTTGAGTTGGTTCTAGGGGAAAGTACTGGGAGAAAATATAGAGACCTGCTGGGTCCACCTGAGGAGAGGAATATGTTGGGAGGAAGGAGATTCAAAGCACGGCAGCCGAGTGAACTAGTTTTTTTACGGACAAGTGAACTAGTTTACATACATAAGCAAATAGCCACTAAAAAAGCAATCAGGTTAATGGGTTCTTAAAAGAAATATTTCGGACAAAACAGATAATTACGACACATAGGCTAATGCATGAAACACTCAGATGATAAAGGTGCTTATAAACAGATAAAGTACAACATCTAGACCTTCCTGGCACGCTTGATCATGACGCTGCGGCTGTCCGTGTACTCGTCGATTACGGGAAGCAGACACGCCCTCATGTCCAAGATCTGCCTGTACATGTCGTAGCATGCGTATGCGTCCTTGGCCGCGTAGGTTATGTAGGCTAGATTCAGAGGTACCTCCCACGTGTTCAGGTCGTCTTCTTTCATGTTGGCGTATCAGGGGTCGATGATGGTCTCAGCGAGGTCAACCACGGAGTCCTTCTCCTGCCCGTTGCAGATGATCTTGTATTGCTTCTGGATGTCGACAAGCTTGGTTCACCAGTTGGCCGAATCATCGCGTTCTTCCTTCTCTCCACCATAGCGAAGGTGCGATCAGACTGCCGATGAAACGGCGAATGCTCCGAACTGGTGCAGCCATAGGACCGAGGCGAGGCGAGCTTCACCGAGTCCGTATCGTTGGTGTACATCACATTCAACTTGGTGCAGCCATAGGACTGAGCGGCGAACTAACTCCTTGCTGAAGTCCATATCCAGCAGGCTCACCCTCGGATCGCCATTGGAGTCTCTTCTAGTGAGCAGTGTGTAGGCGGCGATGAGTTCGTTTTCAGCTCTTGGGAACTGGATTCAATAGTAAGCTGAGTGTGTACAGGCGACAACAGTTACTACCCCTCCCTTGTCCGCTGCACGCCCGGCAGAAGATGCACCCTCGGCGCATTCAAGCGCCTCCATTAATAAACCTACTCCGGCCACACGTCGGTTCACGAGCAGGTTTGTATTGGTACTGTAATAGCAGGAGTTAGTGGTCACTTTACTTAAATTTAATTAGCTTTAATAGAAATGTATACTTAAAACAAGCAATTCATTGGCTCGTTCTATCAGTGCCACGGGAGCAACATGCACAACAATTAGAATTATTATTCTCAGGATGCACACGATCAGCACATTTGTCGCACTTTCACAAAGATAATACTACCAAGTTTGAACTGTTTGTTATGGTTGTTGTCCTCTGCATCATCATGTTGTGTTTCCCAGCTTGCAAGATTCAGAAATAACAAATAAGATCCAAATAATAAGTACAACAAAGATGCCTACACATCTCATTGATTCCCAGCTTGCAAGATTCAGAACCAACAAATAAGATTCAAATAATAAGTACAACAAAGATGCCTACAAATCTCATTGATTCCTAGCTTGCAAGATTCAGAACCAACCCATTAGAGCCTTTTGATAATGTGAATATCGGGATTAAATCTATCTTGGCTAGCCATGTCATACAATCGAAGAACTTGGAGAATGCTCTTGACCGTCACAACATCTGTAGTCGAGTATTCCTGTTTGCACAGCATGTTTGCACAGCACAAACAAGGAGACATGAGAGCATGATTTCACTTTAATAGCGGCCTCCTTGAACTCAACCTCCAGCTCCACTAGGATGAGGTCTGCCTGGAGGTCCATGATTCAATTCATGCGCCTTTTTCTACAGTTCACCTGAAATGAAGCAAAGGTTGCATCATTCAGCTAGCAAGAAGTACTTGCTCTTGTGAGCTGGCAGGTTCTTCTTTAGTAGTTGCACTAAAATTGAGGAACATTAAGGTTGGCTGTCCAGCTCATGTAAGGTGCAACTATAATTTTCTTATCCTTTTGTGCAGTTCCACTAAAATAAAGTGCCATTGTGGTGACAGTGACGGCTCCATCTTGCAAAGGCTAATAAAATGTTGCACGAGATTACCAGTAGAACTTGACGGAGATTTTGGAAACTCCAATCACCATTTTGTGCAGTTCCACCAAAATTGAGAGATGTTGCCCACGTGACATTTTAGTTGAACTGCACAAGACACTCATTCCAAAAAAAGTGTTTTGTGCAGTTCACCAAAAGGTCACAATAGGTGAAATGGATATCCCTATCTGCACAAAATGATAGAAAGTAAACAGTTGCTGGTCAATAAGAATATACGAAACATATACAAAATGGAAATAAGCATCTTAATTATGTTCACTAGCCGTTAACCCGTGTACCTGCACGAGCTAGATATTGCTCTTCTTTTTGACCACTATCGTATAAGTAAAGATACCATCATACATTCTTGTACATACTCTTTGTAGGCCTGAAATATATCTATATTTTTGTATTGTGTTTGACTCCGAATCTCCATGATTTTGTCCTTGTGAAAATTAAAATTCAAATATCACAAAATATTTAACAATAAAATTATTGTAAAGGCATATAAGATCTAACTTTGATTGATATAGTTCATGTCGATGTCGATTCCAGATGTTTGTTTCTATGGCGATAGGCATACCATGTTCATCACGGGCCAATAGAAGGTAAACGAAGCTATATTTATGGAGAGTGTCAGGCAAAACCTATAAATATCAAAGCAAAGCTACTTAGAATTAAAAAACAGATAAGTGAAAAGTGAACCTGTATCCATTCTCAAGTTCATTGATCAAGTGCATGGAGTTGTTATCTTCATAAATATAAATAATCCAACATCTTTAGGACCCACATACATGTTTGTAGAGAAAAATGAAACATCCAGGTATAGATAATCCACTATTTTGTAACTAATAGCTGATTTCCTCACATTTGCTTACATCATCATACCCACACAAAGAAAATATCTCAAATAAACATCCATCTTCTTTGAAACTGAAGGATCCAGATGACGCCATAACATATATCTTTTCATTATACTGGCACATTATTGTTAGAATAGTCCTATAACTAAGATCTTATTTTTACATGGTGTGTAACAAAAGGTTAACTTAGACATGGTACATGGAACTTATGTTAAATGAATGACCTCGAAATGATCGTTTGTGTGATGGCATGAAAGTGTGACCCGTACAGCAACTTCCGTGTCGCGCTGCTCCGACCCACTTTGCAGGCTCTATCCAGCCCATTGTCCAGTCAGACGGCAACAATACGCCATGACAGAAGCTGCTTTTCCACTGTATGCGCTACAGAAATTGCATAGACTTAAAGAGATCATTTTTTCATATGGCTACAATAATCTAATTACAATAAATGATGTACCTTCAATCGTAGAGACCGCCATCGAACAGGACAGCACAGAGTTGGGGCGAAGCAATATTGTTGACATCCTGATGAGATGAAAGTAACTTTTGTAATTCAGAAGTGGTAAACCAACAATGTAGAACAATATCATATTGTATCATTCACACTTATGTGTAGTATGTTTACATATACATGCCTGATATATTAAACAGTGGAAGCAGACACATAGTAGGGTGAAACAATGGGATGTTTTACCTCAAATCAAAAGCCTGGAGGCGATCGATAAAAAAAACATTAATCCCTACATTGTTTAGTGTCACACAGTGTAATTCCGGGACCGAATCTCATAGAATGGATATAGGCAGCCGATGAGGCATCAACAGGTGGCCTCGTTGAATGGATCTAGCTTTCCCTAATCAAAGAACACACACTAAATAATTAAGTGATCTAATTACAGTCTGCTCTTTAAAAAAAGTTTTTTTTACAGGGAATTAATGTTATAAGATGGTAAACCTTACAATACAAACTGTTTCTTCCCTACGTGCAGCTATCAGCATCGGCAGATTAGTAGCCAAGTAACAACTGATGGAAGTCCTATAATACGTGTACGAATAAACATGTATGTCTCCTTGTTTGCTTTTCTTTAGGTGGAGAAGGACAAAGTGCATAATTAAAGTCTCAAGTAGCATTATCTGGCCTCTCTTCGGTATTGTATGCCGACTTACTGTGATTGATGATACAAACAGAAACAAAATACTTTTTGAGCAGGGACAATACTTTATCAAAGTGGCAAAGATAAAGACCATCTTGCTTAAGCCCTTTCCAGAAGACAACCAACCATGTAAACCTGAAGAGTTTTACTAAAGCTCCACAATTTATGTCAATAGAAGGCCTTCTGATTTTCCTCTACATAATATTACTATATATGAAGAGACACAATGATTTACTAACTACTATGACAATCATGAGTTCTTTGCAGCGGTGCATCATCTCCTGAATATTGCTAATTTGTTAATCCAACATGTTTAAAAGGGAAAAATCATCACAAAATGAAATTACCAGTACAGTCTCCTTGCCAAATTACTAATGAGATGATATCGATGCTTAGACTTCCAATCAAAACGATTAATGGAATCCACATATCTCTTTTTCTTTGTCGTATATTCTTCTATTTGTGTGCTCTAGTTTGTGGTCGTTTTTTGTATTACCTAATGACATGTTGGATCCCTCTTTTCGAAAGAAAAACTGCAAATAGAAAATGTGGATCCCTGAGAAATAGATGAGCTATGAGTGAAGTCCATATTTTCCAATGTTCCAAAAGAGTTAACCCGCCGCTCACTCGAGAGACCTAAGTACCGTGCTAACTCCAACAACTTTTTTATTACTATGTAAACATCTGCTCAATAACGGCTAACAATAGCCACATATATCCTAATTGGGTTCTCATGAAAGGATCACACAGTTTTCTCTGATTGCAATAACTGAACGCTCTTTCTTTAGTATACCACCTAAGACACACCTTAATTAGAGCTTGGCATAGAACTGGAAATATTGTGAAAATTCCAGCCTTGCACATGATCCGGCTGTATCTATCAAGACACAGCAAAGCCTACCATGAAAATTTGCTACCATTACTTTTTTTCTCAACCCACAGGAGCTCTGCCCGTCAATATATTAAGACCTACCTTATCTCTGTAGTCGATCAGCTGACGGTAAATTGGCTTGGCTGCTAGGATAATCCTGCTAGGTACTACTGTAACAGTAAGAATAATATCTTGGTGTTTTCATTTGAATAAAAAAAGGATGCAAACCATCATGAGGCCCTTACAGAATCTGCACGTAATCATGAACCTGATCATGTTTTAGATTTATCCTTAAGTTCACAATATTCAAATCTCACAAGTGGGAAAAAAGCACCTAGCCTGGAAGAACATCAACGTAGTTGTATGTCAATAATCATGGGAAGAACATAAGAAAAAACTCTAGAAGGAAACGAACAAACCCGAGGATTCGGCTGTTAAGAAGTAGCACTTGTACTGGAGGATTGAATCAGCCATGATGTGTGCTAGTATGGTCCACATCTTGTCAGCCCTTAGAACCCGATCCATCTGCAGCAAGCTGGTAACCATCCGCCCTTGCTTTTTCATTATCTCCATGACCTCTCTACGAACAGGTTTCAACAGGATTC
This sequence comes from Aegilops longissima, assembly GCA_021605205.1. Classification (NCBI taxonomy): domain Eukaryota; kingdom Viridiplantae; phylum Streptophyta; class Magnoliopsida; order Poales; family Poaceae; genus Aegilops; species Aegilops longissima. Next base: position 676,510,563 of record CM038682.1, on the reverse strand, counting down.
ACGCCAGGTTCTGTGGCTGAGGGGCTGCTGATCCCTCGTACCTGCCTCCGGCGGCTGCAGATCCTCTCGTACCTATTTCCGGCGGAGCCCCTTCTTCTCCCTCACTATCATATTGTCGGTTGACAATCCTGTTGGCCTTCACTGATAGAAGATCCCCACATCACGCAGCTGAACTGCTTCCTCAGGAGCACATCAGGGGCAGCAGCGCATGGGCGTTCAGACGAACGGCGACCGGAGGTAGCGCCTGGGTGGTTCCACATGTGGAATTCGTTGAGGGAGCGTCCGTGGTGGATATCTCCTGCAGAAAATTACGGGATTGATAATTGTGGGACTCCAGCGTTGTCATCCTTTCCTTGTTTTCTAAAGAAAACAGAACGTGTACCTCTAGGTCTCTCATCATGATTACTTAATTTGATCTGAACGTGGACTTAGATCTAAAGGCTAATTTGTGTGTTTTCCCATGATTAACGTAGAGACGTGGCAGATGTTTTTTTTTATGTGTGACAGCACCATCTCTGTTACACAACTTCTCCTTTTATCCTGGCCGTAAATTCTGTAATCCAATGGTATAATTAATTCTAATGATGTGGATTAATGAGATCGCTGGAAAGGTGCCTCCAATTAGTAAATAAGAGATGGCAATCACGCAAGGACAGTAGAAATTTTAAAACGTCAGCAGTGCTTCATGTTACCAGAAGCATTACGATCAACAATGAGATTCCTCAAATATGGGATTTCTTTAATGGTGGCATTGCTTGTTTACCAGACACAGTAAATCAACAGTAGCTAAAGAGTTGGTTTAAGGGCATGGGACCGTGGGGACACCAGGACACTCAGCAGCATAATGGAGCAACTTATCACATTGGGGAAAACAGCAGGAGTGCCATTTGTAACACAGTTTAATTGCATCTTATCACTGGAGGCATTAGATTAACAATAACACTGGTTAGACATGTCCCTAAGGTAACAGTGTGATCGCTTCATTTTACATGCGCCCTTACATTAGCAATAGCAAAAGGTTGGTATAAGGACATGCGACAGTGGACGCATCAGCACAATGTACCTACAAGGAGGCATAAAGTGGTGATGATGAGCTTGTTCACGCTATGTGAGGGCAGCAAACCTAATCCCGGAGACCTTGTACTATGTGAGGGTAGCAAATCTAATCCTGGAGACCTTTTACTATGTGAGGGCAGAAAATCTAATCCTGGAGACCTTTTACTATGTGAGGGCAGCAAATCTAATCCTGGAGACCTTTTACTATGTGAGGGCAGCAAATCTAATCTTGAGACCTTTTACTATGTGAGGGCAGCAAATCTAATCCTGAGACTTTTTACTATGTGAGGGCAGCAAATCTAATCCTAGAGACCTTTTACTATGAGATGGCAGCAAATCTAATCCTGGACATACTATGTTGACTTGTCCACCAGCCGCCACTTTCTATCCTTTTTTCAACCAATAATAGATCTGTTCCTTATCCAGTTTGTACTATGTTTTCCCATTATTTCCCTTTTCAACAAAGAGACCGGTTGGGTATCCGGTCTCTACTACTTTCACCATATTATTTCCTCTTTGAATCAAGTCCTAGATTCATGCTACAACTTTCCCCCCTTTCTTCGTTGTTTGAACAAAGCCCTAGATTCGAATGCATGAAGTAGCTTTACCTCTAATAATACAAAAAATTTAGGTGGCTTTGGAAGAGCTGATGGGAGTAGAAAAAGATGCACATGCAGACACGTGGGGAGCTGGGACAGTAGAGCAAGGCTGCTTTCGAAGAACTTATACCCGAGGGTCGCCGGGATGACGGCGGCGGCAGGTCGAATCTGCGGACAATACGGCAGGGAGGAAGAAGGGTCGGAGGACCTCCCGAGCCGGCGCTGTGTCGGAGAGAACGGCACGGGCAGAGGATTGGGCCCCTCCGGCAGCTGTGGGTTTCCTCCCTCGGCGGCGATGACCGCGTGAACGAAATGAAGAGAGCAACCCTAGTAAAGCAAGCGCTCAGGCCCCTGCGTCCATATATAGTGGAGTGATTATCTTTTCTCTCTCCACAACAAGCATTTCAATTTGTGTACGTGGCATTAAAGAAAAGAAACTCTCTATTTAAGGTGACTACTCTATGACTCCTACTTACTACTCCCTCCGTCCTAAAATACTTGTCCTAGAAATGGATAAAATGGATGTATCTATAACTAAAATAAGTCTAGATACAACCATTTCTAGGACAAGTATTTCCGGACAGAGGGAGTACTAGAGTATTGTTCACTTGTGCTCCCCACCCCTCCATTCATTGAACAACCCCACGGGTGAATAAACATGCAGTAAGTACTGTATTTATATAGAACGAACAAGCTCGAACTATTTTCTCGTAGTTAAAAGTTGAGGGCGGGGCTTTTCCCGGCAAGTCTGTGGCAGTTTTGGGTGGCGGTTTAACAAAGAGGCGAGGAGGGTGAGCGAGTGGGGCTGTGTGATTTGACGGCGCGTTACTGCTGGAAAGACTTGTGACATGACCACTCACTATAGTCATGAATTACTAGCGCTCCGACTGGGGTGATGCCCCCCTTCCGTTCCGCGCTCTAATCTGGTGCATGACACGTCGACCCGGATGCTGGCTCTCCCACATGTCGGAGTAGTAAGAAGGAGCAAAGAATGATGCAGTATATACTAGTACTATACTACTCCTCCGTTCCTAAATATAAGTCTTTGGAGAGATTTCACTATGGACCACATACGGAGAAAAATGAGTGAATCTACACATAAAATGCATCTATATACATCCGTATGTGGTCCACAGTGAAATATCTACGAAGACTTATATTTAGGAACGGAGGGAGTACTACTCAGGTCGGAGGAGTGCGAACCATGACAGCCCAGTGAACCAGCAGTGCGAACCACGGTAGCCCAGTGAACCAGCAGTAGAAAACAATGTGGTGATATGGCACTAAAAAACAATTTGCTACGGTTCACACTGTAGCATGTACAGTAACACTCCTCTTTGTTTGGATCCCGGAGTTAGAGCTAGTTTGGGTTGAAATAGCCTCAAATTATCGAAACAAGAGGGGTTAATTTGAGCTAGTTTGCTCTAACCCAGCTAAAAAAACTAGCCCGGTGGAGAGGTTCTAATTGGGTTAGTTATCCTCGGGCCCACTAAAGAGAACTAAAAAATCTCACCTGCCCGCACTGATCGCTCCCCCCTCTCGCACGAGTCCTCTCTGTTCCCCATAGGGTCGCCCGCCCAAGCGCCGCTCGCCCTCTCTCTCCTCCGGCCGCCCTCTCCTTCCGGCCTCCGCCGCCCTACTCCAACCGCCCTCTACCTCCGACCTTCGAAGGTCGCCCCGCTCCCACTTCACCAGTCGTTTTTCTCGCTCTGTCGTGCGCGGCGGCGGCGCATCTACCAGGGAGGTCGCGAGAGGGGTGAGTTTGTTCGTTCCTTCTCTGTGTCACGGCCATATCATTGATCTTTCTTGCTCTAACGCTAATTCTGATTTGGAAAAGTAGATCCTGATCAAACTTGCTATAGATTTGTGGTGCACGCATGGAATTGTTTGATGCTGCTTGAGGAGGTACTAAATCTTTCTAGAGGCCCAAAGATTCAGTTCACCTTTCTAGGTATTTCAGTTTCAGGTATGCATTATTTCTAGAGGCCCAAAGATTCAGTTCACCTTTCTATGTATTTCAGTTTCAGGCTTGCATTATTTCTAGAGGCCCAAAGATTCAGTTCACCTTTCTAGGTATTTCAGTTTGAGGCAAAGATTCAGTTCACCTTTCTAGGTATTTCAGTTTGAGGCAAAGATTCAGTTCACCTTTCTAGGTATTTTAGTTTCAGGCTTGCATTATTTCTAGAGGCCCAAAGATTCAGTTCACCTTTCTAGGTATTTCAGTTTCAGGCTTGCATTATTTCTAGAGGCCCAAAGATTCAACTCACCTTTCTAGGTATTTTAATTCTGTGCTTGAATTATTTCTAGAGGCCCAAAGATTAAGTTCCCGATCGTGACAAGCGGCCCTGCTACCAATGCGGTGTCGACCTCAACTCGCAAGGGCCGGCGTCGGAGGGTTCCTGTGGCTTGGGCTCTCTGAGCCTTCCTCGAGGCGGCGATGGCGAGCTCCTCCCTCGGTGCGTGAGGGCACAGGATCCCTCCCTATCGTGAATGACTTCCGTGATGAGTTAGCTCATTCTTTGTTTCATGAAGTGTTTTTTTACTTTGTGAAGCTTGTTTGACGACTTGTATGTTTAAGTGGGATATCTCATTTGTATGGACAAAGTAAAAATTATCATGTTTTGCATGCTTGATTTGTATAGATGGTTCGTTTATGTCAATTGTGAGCGGAGGAGGCCACAGAAGAGCCGACCACACCAAGAGAGTGCTTGGATACAAGGGACTTATTTTAGTCTGACTAAAAATAGGGTCCAAAGTAGTCAAATGATTGAGATAGAGCATTTATTGTCAATCTAACCCTGCCATTGATAACCCACAAGTATAGGGGATCGCAACAGTTTTCGAGGGTAGAGTATTCAACCCAAATTTATTGATTCGACACAAGGGGAGCTAAAGAATATTCTCAAGTATTAGCTGCTGAGTTGTCAATTCAACCACACCTGGAAACTTAGTATCTGCAGCAAGGTGTTTAGTAGCAAAGTACTATGATAGTGGCGGTAACGGTAACAAAAGTAAAGACAGCAAAAGTAATGTTTTTGGTATTTTTGTAGTGATTGTAACAGTAGCAACGGAAAAGTAAATCAGCGTAAACCAGTATATGGAAAGCTCGTAGGCACCGGATCAGTGATGGATAATTATGCCGGATGTGGTAGTCATGTAACAGTCATAACATAGGGTGACACAGAACTAGCTCCAGTTCATCAATGTAATGTAGGCATGTATTCCGTATATAGTCATACGTGCTTATGGAAAAGAACTTGCATGACATCTTTTGTCCTACCCTCCCGTGGCAGTGGGGTCCTATTGGAAACTAAGGTATATTAAGGCCTCCTTTTAATAGAGAACCAGAACAAAGCATTAGCACATAGTGAATACATGAACTCCTCAAACTATGGTCATCACCGGGAGTGGTCCCGATTATTGTCACTTCGGGGTTGCCGGATCATAACACATAGTAGGTGACTATAGACTTGCAAGATAGGATCAAGAACACACATATATTCATGAAAGCATAATAGGTTCAGGTCTGAAATCATGGCACTCGAGCCCTAGTGACAAGCATTAAGCATAGCAAAGTCATAGCAACATCAATCTCAGAACATAGTGGATACTAGGGATCAAACCCTAACAAAACTAACTCGATTACATGATAAATCTCATCCAACCCATCACCGTCCAGCAAGCCTACGATGGAATTACTCACGCACGGCGGTGAGCATCATGAAATTTGTGATGGAGGATGGTTGATGATGACGACGGCAACGAATCCCCCTCTCCGGAGCCCCGAACGGACTCCAGATCAGCCCTCCCGAGAGAGATTAGGGCTTGGCGGCGGCTCCGTATCGTAAAATGCAATGAAACTTTCTCCTGATTTTTTCTCCCGAAAGCCAATATATGGAGTTGGAGTTGGCATCGAGGGGCTCGAGGGCCACGAGGTAGGGGCGCGCCCTAGGCGCCCCCAACCTCGTGGACAGGTGTGGGCCCCTGGTCTTCATCTTTAGCGAGGATTTTTATTATTTTTATAAGACATCCGTGGAGTTTCAGGTCATTCCGAGGACATTTGTTTTCTGCACATAAAACAACATCATGGCAATTCTGCTGAAAACAGCGTCGGTCCAGTTAGTTCCATTCAAATCATACAAGTTAGAGTCCAAAACAAGGGCAAAAGTGTTTGGAAAATTAGATACGACGGAGACGTATCAACTCCCCCAAGCTTAAACCCTTGCTTGTCCTCAAGCAATTCAGTTGACAAACTGAAAGAGAAAAAGAAAAACTTTTACAAACTCTGTTTGCTCTTGTTGTTGTACCTATGTCAAGCCAGCATTCAGGTTTTCAGCAAAGATCATAACTAACCACATTTGCAATAATTCTCAGGTCTCATGTTTACTCATATGAATAGCATAATCAACTAGCAAGCCATAACAATAAATCTCGGATGACCACACTTTCTCAAAACAATCATAATATCATATAACAAGATGGTATCTCGCTAGCCCTTTCTGAGACCGCAAAACATAAATGCAGAGCACCTTCAAAGATCAAGGACTGACTAGACATTGTAATTCATGGTAAAAGAGATCCAATCATAGTCATACCCGATATAAATTAACAGTAATGAATGCAAATGACAGTTGTGCTCTCCAGCTAGTGCTTTTAATAAGAGGGTGATGACTCAACATAAAAGTTAATAGATAGGCCCTTCGCAGAGGGAAGCAGGGATTTGTAGAGGTGCTAGAGCACGATTTTGAAATAGAGATAAATTATATTTTGAGCGGCATACTTTCATTGTCAACATAACAACTAAGAGATGACGATATCTTCCATGCTAAACAAATTATAGGCGGTTCCCAAATAGAATGGTAAAGTTTATACTCCCCTCCTCCACAAGCATCAATCCATGGCTCGCTTTAAACAACGAGTGCCTCCAACATTCAATGGGTCCCAGGCGGAGTTTTGTTTGCAATTATTTTGATTTAGTTTGCATAAAGCATGGGACTAGGCATCCTGGTGACCAGCCATTTTCTCGTGAGTGAGGAGCGGAGTCCACTCCTCTTGAGAATAACCCGCCTAACACGGAAGATAAGGGCGGCACTAGTTGATATATGAGCTATTCGAGCATGCAAAACAGAATGATTATTTGAAGGTTTAGAGTTTGGCACATACAAATTTACTTGGAACGGCAGGTAGATACCGCATATAGGCAGGTATAGTGGACTCATATGGAATAACTTTGGGGTTTAAGGGATTGGATGCACAAGCAGTATTCCCGCTTAGTACAAGTGAAGGCTAGCAAAAGACTGGGAAGCGACCAACTAGAGAGCGACAACTGTCATGAACATGCATTAAAATTAATAAACATTAAATACAAGCATGAGTAGGATATAATCCACCATGAACATAAATATCGTGAAGGCTATGTTGATTTGTTTCAACTACATGCGTGAACATGTGCCAAGTCATGTCACTTAAATCATTCAAAGGAGGATACCAACCCATCATACCACATCACAACCATTTTAATAGCATGTTGGCACGCAAGGTAAATCATTATAACTCATAGCTAATCAAGCATGGCACGAGCAACTATGCTCTCTAATTGTCATTGCAAACATGTTTACTCATAATAAGCTGAATCAAGAAAGATGGACTCATCATATTTACAAAAACAAAAGAGGTCGAGTTCATACCAGCTTTTCCCATCTCAGTCAGTCCATCATATATGTCATCATAATTACCTTTCACTTGCACGACCGAATGATGTGAATATAATAAAAGTGCACGTGCATTGGACTAAGCTGGAATCTGCAAGCATTCCATAAGCAGGAGAAGACAAGGCAATATGGGCTCTTGGTTAAATCAACAATAATGCATATAAGAGCCACTTTAACAATTTAATCATGGTCTTCTCCTACTGACCCCCAAAGAAAAGAAAGGAAATAAAACTATTTACACGGGAAAGCTCCCAACAAGCAAAAGAAGAACGGGAAATATTTTTGGGTTTTCTTTGTAATTATTACTACTACAGCAGGAAAAGTAAACTACTACTTTTTTTTGGTTTTTTCTAAGGTTTATTAAACACACAAGAAGAAAGCAGGAAAAAGGAAAATAAACTAGCATGGATATTACAGTGAAAGAGTATGAGCACCGACATCTAGCAATGAGTGTGTGTGAACATGAATGTAATGTCGGTGAGAAATACGTACTCCCCCAAGCTTAGGCTTTTGGCCTAAGTTGGTCTACTGCTAGGGATAGCCTGGCGAATACCCGTAGGTGTAGCTGGGGTCGTACTGCGATGAAGAATAGTTGGGATCATAATGTGATGAAGAGGACTCGACTACCTTTGGCTGGCAACCGCCTCAGGATCCCAAGAATAAGCAGGTGTCGAGGAGGCTCATCTTGTGGCTCTAGTTCGGGGCTGGTGCAGGATTCCGATAAGCTTGAACAGCCGCCCACGGAACAATGTAAGGACCTCAGACAAGTTAAACAAAGAGGGGCACGCAAAGTAATAGTCTCGGGGTGATGTTTATCAAAGTACAATTTATATTTGAGCTCCCCTTAGCATTGTTAACAAGAAAATCATGCTTGACATACTCTTATAATCTAAATAAGCACGGGGCAATGAGGTTTCTTTTTTCTCCTCATGCCTAATAGGTATTACAAAATATTCAGCTAGGCGTGAAGCATAAATTCTTCCAAAGACGGGGCCCTTAGTACGGTTCAGACTTAACCGTCTAGCAACAATTCCACCCATACTAAAAGAGTTATTGCGGTATAAACCATGGAACAAAATGATAATATCAAGAATGCTAAGGTTTCCACAGTTCCCGCGACCAATCAAGCAACGACTAGCAAATAAGGCAAAGTAGCGTAAAACAGGAAAATGTATGCTAGTAATTCTTGCATCGAAACCTTCTGGTTTCGCCACGATGATAGTGTTAAAAAAGCTTCCACTTCATTACGATGTGGTTCATCTAAGGTGCCCTCAAAAGGTATTTTGCAAACCTCGCAAAATTCAGCTAATGTCATCTCCTTAACAACGTCATATAAATGGAACTCTCTTTGTTGGAGGTGATTTCTTAGGGAAAAAGTAGAAGTTCTACACAAAAGTATTTGTGAGTAAGAATCTTGATGGCGTTGGTCGCGGAGGAAGTCGGTGAGGCCGACGTTCTCAATTAATAGATAGAAATCCTCATAAATCCCGGCTCTCCTCAAGAAGTCATCGGAAGGCCATTCACATGACCGGACCTCCGCGGTGCGAGGCAAATTAAATTTGGGCTTATGCTCTTCCTCCTTTTGTTTTTCCTTCGACCTTCGGATCGACGAGCCCCTCAAAAGTCTCTTCATTATTTCTGAAATAATCTGAAATTTTTAGTAACTTCAAACAAAAGTGAACCAACTTCAATAAAACTGATAGCAACTACTCATACAAGTGCCTAGAGCATATATCAAGCATTAAAACTACTTGGAACCATATAAATTTGACATGCAAGCTCAAGAACAAGGTCACCTATGCAGCACAAATTTGCAATGAATAAAGCACTAGAACAAAAACTAATTGGACGAATGGAGGAGTCACATACCAAGGAACAATCTCCCAAGCAGTTTTACGAGAGGTGCTTTGAGCAAGGAGATTGAAAATCGCAGCAAAAGTGGCTGGAACAAGAGCTTGAGTTGGTTTTTCCGGTTTGTGTGAGGCAGAGGAAGAAGATGGGTGCAGGGATAAGTGGAGGAGGGCCACCATGGGCCCACGAGGCAGGGGGCGCGCCCAGGGGGTTAGGGCGCTCCCTCCACCCTCGTGGCCAGGTGGCAGCTCCCCCCGCGGTAATTTTTGCATAGTAAATCCTCAAATATTCCCGAAAAACTCATATTAAATTGGCATGGCATTCTGAGGAATTTAATTTCGGGATATTTTTATATTGCACGGATAAATCAGGAAACAGAAAGAAAAATACTATTTTACTTTATTTCTACTAAGTAACAGAAAATATAAAGAGGGTATAGAAGGTTGTGCTTCTAGTTTCATCCATCTCATGCTCATCAAAAAGAATCCACTAACAAGGTTGATCAAGTCTTGTTAACAAACTCATTCAGATAATCATGGAACCGGAGAAATTTTGAATAACACTATGTTACCTCAACGGGGATATGAACATCCCCAATAATAAGTATATCATATTTCTTCTTGACAGTAGGGAGAGGAAATTCAAAACCTCCAAATATAATCGATGGAATTTTTCCAATAGAGTTGATACTATGAACTTGAGGTTGTTTCCTCGGAAAGTGTACCATATGCTCATTACCATTAACATGAAAAGTGACATTGCCTTTGTTGCAATCAATAACAGCCCCTGCAGTATTGAGGAAAGGTCTTCCAAGAATAATAGACATACTATCATCCTCGGGAATATCAAGAATAACAAAGTCCGTTAAAATAGTAACGTTTGCAACCACAACAGGCACATCCTCACAAATATCGACAGGTATAGCTGTTGATTTATCAGCCATTTGCAAAGATATTTCAGTAGGTGTCGACTTATTCAAGTCAAGTCTACGATATAAACAGAAAGGTATAACACTAACACCGGCTCCAAGATCACATAAAGCAGTTTTAACATAATTTCTTTTAATGGAGCATGGTATAGTAGGTGCTCCTGGATCTCCAAGTTTCTTTGGTATTCCACCCTCAAAAGTATAATTAGCAAGCATGGTGGAAATTTCAGCTTCCGGTAGCTTTCTTTTATTTGTAACAATATCTTTCATATATTTAGCATAAGGATTCATTTTGAGCATATCAGTCAATCGCATACGCCAAAAGATAGGTCTATTCATTTCAGCAAAGCGCTCAAAATCCTCATCATCCTTTTTCTTGGATGGTTTGGGAGGAAAAGGCATGGGTTTCTGAACCCATGGTTCTCTTTCTTTACCATGTTTCCTAGCAAAAAAGTCTCCCTTATCATAACGTTGATTCTTTGATTGTGGGTTATCAAGATCAACAACAGGTTCAACTTCTACATCATTATCATTACTAGGCTGAGCATCATCATGAACATCATCATTAACATTTTCACTAGGTTCATGTTCATTACAGATTGTGTTTCACATCGAAATAGATATATCATTTGGATTCTCGGTGGTTCAGCAATAGGTTCACTAGAAGTTTGCAAAGTCCTATCATTTTCTTTTCTTCCTTTTATAAGAACTAGGTACATCAATATTATTTCTCCGAGAATCTTGCTCGATTCTCTTAGGGTGGCCTTGAGATTCAAAGGTTCTGAGTCATTCTACCAGTTCTAGTAGCCACTCTAACAGCATAATCATTTTCTTACTATTCATTTCATCAAGCACTTCTTTTTGGGCTTTAAGTACTTGTTCTACTTGAGTGGTAACCATAGAAGCATGTTTGCTAACAAGTTTAAGTTCACCTCTAATATTAGCCACATAATCACCCAAGCGTTTAATCATTTAAGCATCTTGTTTTAATTGTCTACCAAAATAAGCATTAAAGTCATCTTGCTTAAACATAAAGTTATCAAACTCATCCAAGCACTGACTAGCAATTTTAGTAGGAGGGACTTCAGCTTTATCATATCTGTAGAGAGAATTTACCTTTACTACCTGTGTCGGGTTATCGGGATCAGGAGGTTCTTCATTGAATAAAGAGTTGAGATCATATACTTCTTCAACAGGCAGTAAATTAAGACCATGTATTTCTTCAATAGGAGGTAAATTCTTAACATCTTTAGCTTTAATACCTTTTTCTTTCATAGATTTCTTTGCCTCTTGCATATCTTCGGGACTGAGAAATAGAACACCTCTCTTCTTCGGAGTTGGTTTAGGAATAGGCTCAGCAATTGGCTCAGGAGCTGGCTCGGGAGTTGGCTCAGGAGGTGCCCAATTATTTTCATTTGTCAACATATTATTCAATAGAATTTCAGCTTCATCCGGTGTTCTTTCCCTGAAAAGAAAACCAGCACAACTATCCAGGTAATCTCTGGAAGCATCGGTTAGTCCATTATAAAAGATATCAAGTATTTCAGGTTTGTTAAGAGGATGATCAGGCAAAGCATTAAGTAACTTGAGAAGCCTCCCCCAAGCTTGTGGGAGACTCTCTTCTTCAATTTGCACAAAATTATATATATCCCTCAAAGCAGCTTGTTTCTTATGAGCAGGGAAATATTTAGCAGAGAAGTAATAAATCATATCACGGGACTACGCACACAACCAGGATCAAGAGAATTAAACCATATCTTAGCATCACCCTTTAATGAGAACAGAAATATTTTGAGTATATAAAAGTAGCGCGATCTCTCATCATTAGTAAACAGGGCAGCTATATCATTTAACTTAGTAAGATGTGCCACAACAGTTTGATTCATAGCCGTAAAAAGGATCAGATTCAACCAAAGTAATTATATCAGGATCAACAGAGAATTCATAATCCTTATCAGGAACACAGATAGGTGAAGTAGCAAAAGCAGGGTCAGGTCTCATCCTATCTCTAAGAGATTCTTTACTCCATTTAACTAGCAGCCTCTTAAGTTTGTATCTATCCTTACAAGCAAAAATAGCTGCAGAAGATTCAGCATTAAAAAGATAACCCTTAGGAATAGCAGGCATATTTTCATCATCACTTTCATCATTTTATTCAGTTTCAATAATTTCTCTTTCTCTAGACCTAGAAATTTTTTCATCTAGAAATTCACCAAGGGGCACAGTAGTATCAAGCATAGAAGTAGTTTCATCATAAGTATCATGCATAGCAGACGTGGCATCATCAATAACATGCGACATATCGGAACGAATAGCGAAGCAGGTTTAGGTGTCGCTAGCTTACTCATAATGGAAGGTGAATCAAGTGCGAGCTAGATGGCAGTTCCTTACCTCCCTCGTAGTTGAGGGATAAATTGTTGTCTTAAGCGTCTTTCAAGTTCTTCATAGTGTCCAGCAGATATAAATCCCAAGTGACTCAAAGAATAGAGCTATGCTCCCCAGCAACAGCGCCAGAAAAAGGTCCCCACAAGTATAGGGGATCGCAACAATTTTCGAGGGTAGAGTATTCAACCCAAATTTATTGATTCGACACAAGGGGAGCCAAAGAATATTCTCAAGTATTAGCAGTTGAGTTGTCAATTCAACCACACCTGGAAACTTAGTATCTGCAGCAAGGTGTTTAGTAGAAAAGTAATATGATAGTGGCAGTAATGGTAACAAAAGTAAAAACAGCAAAAGTAATGTTTTTGGTATTTTTGTAGTGATTGTAACAGTAGCAACGGAAAAGTAAATAAGCGTAAATCAGTATATGGAAAGCTCGTAGGCACCGGATCAGTGATGGATAATTATGCCGGATGTGGTTCGTCATGTAACAGTCATAACATAGGGTGACATAGAACTAGCTCCAGTTCATCAATGTAATGTAGGCATGTATTCCGTATATAGACATACATGCTTATGGAAAAGAACTTGCATGACATCTTTTGTCCTACCCTCCCATGGCAGCGGGGTCCTATTGGAAACTAAGGGATATTAAGGCCTCCTTTTAATAGAGAACCGTAACAAAGCATTAGCACCTAGTGAATACATGAACTCCTCAAACTATGGTCATCACCGGGAGTGGTCCCGATTATTGTCACTTTGGGGTTGCCGGATCATAACGCATAGTAGGTGACTATAGACTTGCAAGATAGGATCAAGAACACACATATATTCATGAAAACATAATATGTTCAGATCTGAAATCATGGCACTCGGGCCCTAGTGACAAGCATTAAGCATAGCAAAGTCATAGCAACATCAATCTCAGAACATAGTGGATACTAGGGATCAAACCCTAACAAAACTAACTCGATTACATGATAAATCTCATCCAACCCATCACCGTCCAGCAAGCCTACAATGGAATTACTCACGCACGATGGTGAGCATCATGAAATTGGTGATGGAGGATGGTTGATGATGACGACGGGGACGAATCCCCCTCTCCGGAGCCCCGAATGGACTCCAGATCAGCCCTCCCGAGAGAGATTAGGGCTTGGTGGCGGCTCCGTATTGTAAAACGCGATGAAACTTTCTCCCTGATTTTTTTCTCCCCGAAAGCCAATATATGGAGTTGGAGTTGGCGTCGGAGGGGCTCCAGGGGGCCCACGAGGTAGGGTGCGCGCCCTAGGGGGCGCCCCCCACCCTCGTGGACAGGGTGTGGGCCCCCTAGTCTTCATCTTTGGCAAGGATTTTTTATTATTTTTTATAGGACATCCCGTGGAGTTTCAGGTCCTTCCGAGAACATTTGTTTTCTGCACATAAAACAACATCATGGCAATTCTGCTGAAAACAGCGTCAGTCCGGGTTAGTTCCATTCAAATCATACAAGTTAGAGTCCAAAACAAGGGCAAAAGTGTTTGGAAAAGTAGATACGACGGAGACGTATCAGCCATCCATACACCTCTCTGGTTTAGAGTTAGTTTAGGGTTAGACTCTAACTCTAACCTCTAACTGAGTTAGAGTTCTCCTCGTCTCGGTTCATCTCCATCATTCTTTCCCCATTCCTGTGTTTTCAGTATCCTGCGAATCAAAGAGGCCCTTTTTTTGCGGGAAAAATCAAAGAGGCCCTTAGACTAGTTTAGGTCCGGTCATTTTTGTAAACGTGTTATGTCCAAAATTCAATGAACGTGCTCCGGTTTCCATGAAAATAATCCGGTTACATGTAGTAATTCATTCATTCATTTATTCTTCCGCGGGGGGTTTGCATGTAATTCGTGAGGTCTGAAATGTAAAGTACCCCGACATATGCTCCGAGTCGTGCATGCACTCGACCCAGATGCTCTATGTCCCACATGTCGACGAATAGGAGCACGTGGAAATAGCCTAGGAGTACATATAGGAGGATAAATGCGTGAATAAATATGTACTGTGAAGCGTAGCCGCGGTTCGAAAAGGAGACCTAAAGTGATGACAGCTATAGGTCGCACACACCCAACTAGTGGTAGTACTAGAAATACGACTAATTTTTCCCTAAAAAAAAGAGGCACGAGTGCTCAGTACTCCTATTCTATAAACACGAGTCCCATCTGACAACAGTGTTCGTGCTACAGCTAGCTGTCCTCCCTCGTTTCTCTCTTCTAATTCTAAACTCCGTCGACGCCCGGTGGGCGGGGTGGGTTTGCTCAACTGTGGCCCCACCTCACAGTGAAAACGTTACGACTAGAATAAAAATGCCATATACTCCCTCCGTTCATAAATATAAGCCTTTTTAGGTACTAGTTCAAATGGAATACAACATACAGATGTATGTTGACATAGTTTAGAGTGTAGATTCACTCATTTTGCTCCATATGTAGTAGTCACTTGCTGTAATCTTTAGAAAGACTTATATTTGGGAACGGAGGGAGTACTATACTAATAAAACATTAGGGCCATGAGGCGATGCAGTGCTGGTTACAAGAGGCAAGAAGAAGAGATGCATCCATCGACAACGTCCACCTCCTCGACTCAGGGCGCCGGCCCACCGAACGGCGCCTAAGTAGCAGCGGCTTTCGTGGCCAGGTCGACGTGCTTCTGAACAATGGCGTCCGAAGATTCCAGCCGCTGGAAGAAGGCCAACGTCTTTCTGTCCTCGCTTGCCTTGTAATGGCCCATGTAGACGATTTCCTCATAGACGTGGATGTGCAGGTCGACGGTTTCTTGCATGGCGAGGCGCTGCGCGGCGAGTGAGGCCTCGAGGTGCACATTCTTCGTCGCGACCCCCGGCACCTGCAGGGCCACCAGGGCTTGAAACAGTTCGTCACCATGTAGGCCGATGAGGGTGGCAGGCAATGGGAAGCCTGGGTGCACGGGCTGGAGTAGTATGGCAAGGTCGTCCGCGCGCTTCTTGACGCGGTGAACTTGCGGATGGAGTTGACCATCATGTCGTCCATGCGAGAGGCGAAGCCGGTGTCGGCGAGGGCTACGATGCCTGCGGTCGCCAGCACCGTCTGGAAACACTGCACGGTGCGGGGCCGTAGGCCAGCGCCTTGGATGATTTGGCACAGCCGACTGCCGCTCGCATCCATCGCCTCCATAGGTGCTTGTGGCTTTTGGTCACTTGGTCTTGGATTGGAGTGAGCAGTGTTGCACAGAGACTTGGGAGTAGACGGATTGGAGTGGTGGGGCGCCTTTATTATATGAGATTCCAAACTCAGTTGCATTCACATCATGCTGGCTCTATTCTTCTTCTCCAATTAATTCCCTCTGCATGTAATTGAGGATGCATCATTGACCGTTCAACGTCTCGGGAACCGCTACCCTCTTCCTCCTTGGCATTCAAGCACCTATGGACCCGTCGATGACGAGGTGCCTACGGCGACTTCATAAATTTCAAGATGATAGTGTCGTGCGCGTGTGCGTTCATAGGGGTGAGTGTATGCGCGTGTATATGAGCGCTTGCGTCTGTATTGTGTCAAAAAAATGTAAATGCGTGTCAAAAAGAGACTAGTCAGTATACTCAATATTGTGCACCTCGGAGAGGAAAACGATAGAACTAGTACGTATTTATTTACGGTGCAGATTCACTCATTTTGCTCCATATGTACTCCGTCTCGGTGTAGTCTAGTCACTTGTTGAAATCTCTAGAAGGGTAAATACTCCTTTACGGTTTACTGGGCTATACTAGCAAGTAGTTATGCGTACTAGTACAATAGTGGGCTCACATAGCAATTTTTCTCATGCAAGAGCCTGGCTATATCGTGCTCAATGTTCGCAAGCTGCAACGTTCGACGGCGCTTGGCTCTTCGCCTCTTCGAGAAGACGAACAATGATGTTACTACTACTGCTTCTACAGTGTCGAATCCACTGCTGCATGTCCGTCCACCGCGAGCGGGGTGGATAGCTTGTTGTAGAAGTACTACTAAGCAAAAGCTTGTCCTTGTTTGCGAGCAACCGCGCGCATGGGCGAGGGAGAAGGCGTGTAGTAAAATCAAGCTTCTCCTCGACGTACGAGTTGACGCGACACATCATAGCACTGGCCCCACATGCTTGCCTCTAAACTTGGCTGAAAGACCCGCAGTGTACAATGGCCCTGTTTGGGTCATGAGGTTAGAGATAGTTTGGGTTAGTTGGGGGTTCAAATAACCCAAAAGTATCCAACTAGGGAGGGTTAGAGTGGGTTAGTTCCATCTACCCCAACTATCCCGGCGGAGAGGTGCTTATTTGGGTTGGAGTGGGTTAGAAAATAACTCTAACCGTGTTAGAGTATCCAAACAGGGTCAATATATTTGCTGCAACCTCTAACATTTACCCACCACAAATTAAAATATATGTGGCCGTATGCATCGTTCTAATGCAGAGGCCTGGGAGTCCCCCCTTTTCAAAAAAAAACCAATTAAAATATATATTCCTGTCTTGACCAGATGAGCGTTCAAACTACAATCACCAGGGTGACAGGTAGGGCCAGAAGATTATTTTAATTTTTTTAAAAAACTTCGAGACGGCCACATAGCATGAGGCCGACCCCAACATTTTAAGCTCACAGGCACGGTACACGCTATCCTAGACTACTCTACACATGAAACTGCCACACGAGCGTCCGGGCTGCGCTTGGCTCTTCGCCTCTTCGGGAAGTCGAACAATGATGGTGTACTACTGCACTGGAGGAGTACTACAGTATGCTTCTGGCCATCTGACACCGATTGAACTACTGCATGTCCACCGCGTGCGGGAGAGAGAGCATGTAGCGAAAGCTTCTCCTAGTCTTGCCAGCCACCACGCTCATGGGCGAGGGAGGGACACTCCTGCCTTTGCGTGTATGACAGGTGGGCCCGACAGGTGTGTGCGGCCAACCTGTCATACAGCCAAAGGCAGGTGCAGTTAAGTCCGCGAGGGAGAGGATAATCAAACTTCTCGTTGATGTACGAGTTGACGCGACACATCAAAGCACTTCACTCGATATATTTCAATAATTTGCGTTTACCGATGCATTAATTACAACGCATGCATGCCTGCCGTGACTCTTCTTTTGATACTTGCATGTGTTGATTTAATGCACCTTGAAGTAGTACTCCCTCCGTTCCTAAATTATAAGTCTTTGTAGGGATTCCATTATGAATTACATACGGATGTATATAGATGCATTTTAAGTGTGGATTCATTCATTTTGCTCCGTATGTCGACCACCCAGTGAAATCTCTATAAAGACTTACATTTAGGAACGGAGTGAGTATAAAATATGTGACGGTAAAGCTTTGTAATACCCCGACCCAAGTCGAGAGATGGTTGTGCATGAGGAGGGTGAGATCATGCAGACCGAACAGGAACAGGACCCGATGATGGAGCTCTCTAAGGTCTCGATGGACCTCACCGTGCTCCACTGCCCCTTGTGCCTCCGCCCCTTGACGCCTCCAGTGTATGAGGTTCGAATACACCTCGTCCGTTCGGCTGATTGAGCAAGGTGTAGGTTTCTTGATTGATGTGCTATTCGATTGATTTCTGCGGTGCAAGGGAGGCACCTAGCTGCGCGCGGACTGCCGTCGGCGCCCGGGAACCAGCGGCAGTGCCAGAAGTGCGAGCGTGGCGGTGGCTTCGACGTGCGGAACACGGCGGTGGACTCCGTCCTTTCGTCCGTGAGGGTAGAGTGCCCGCACGAAGGCTGCGGGCTCTACATCACTTACCACAAGCTCGCCGATCACCAGAGCGTGTGTCCGCTCGCGCCCTACAAATGCCCCGTGCCCGTCTGCGGCTACGAAGGCCCGCCGCCGGCGCTCTACCACCACATCAGCACCGCGCATCCCATGCCCATGCACAAGATCCAATACGGCAAGGTGCTTCAGCTGCAAGTGCCACTATCAGAGCCACGGCTCTTGCTGTTCGCTGAGGAGGACCGCCGCACATTTTTCTTGGTCGGCGGCGTGCTCGACATCGGTGCGCCTATCGCCGTGTCGGTCGTCTGCATCAGAGCGGGGGCGTCCCCACTGCCGCACTACTTGGCCAATCTGTGGGCGAACGGCCCGTCGGGGGAGCCCAAAGGCACGACCGATGCCATCAAGGTGGAAATGGAGGTGACAAGCAGCAAGGATCCCGGCGATGTCGACGTGCAGGAGCTGACCTTCTTGATAGTTTCGCCCAAGCTGCTGGCCGGGGCTAAGCTTGTGTCCCTCCACATTCAGATTGACAAGCTCACGTCCTAATTGTTTTGACAGTGCCTTCTGTTTATCTTAGTAATATGCTAATATAGGGATTACCTTGGTCTACTTTAGCTTAAGAAATGGTGGGTTTTGGTGGCGATGCAACAATTACTTGACATCGGATCGGTAATTTCAATAGTCGAGCGGATATTTTGTGTGCATTGGATATAAAGTTCCTTTGGGTAAGAAGTACTACTTGTCATCAAAATGGATAAAGGAGATGTATGTAGGCGTATTTCAGTTCTAGATACGTCCCTTTTTATCCATTTTGATGACAAGCACTCCCTCCGTTCCACAATACATGCATTCCATTTTTCAAAATATAGATGTATCTAGACATGTTTTAGTATATAGGTACATGCATGATAGAGCCAATCGGATGGTTGAGAACACTACAATTAGTAGCTACAGATGCGTGTGTGACTCCCGAGATGCAGAGGCGGGGTCATCATCCTCCTTTTCGAGAAAAAACAGATGTGTGTGTGAGAGGGCGAGTGCGTGCATCCACCTCTTCTCTTCTGTATAACATACTACTAAACTCAGAGTACAAGTTTTTGTGGGTGGCACGATGGTGCGTATGGAAGTCGAGAAATAGGTTTAATGCGTCTGAAAAAGGACTAGCCTAGAGCTGCCACGCCGCCATTCTGTCGAGCGCCCCATTAACCGTCAGATATGTATCTGACGGTGCGGTTATTGCTGCGTGCAGCAGTACTACCTCCTTTCCGGTTTATAGGGCTTAATTCAAAAATCTCACCAACCAAGATGGTGAGTGGTGGAATATTTTTTGTAGTTTGCAAAAGCATCTAATTAATGCTCTTGTTTTTCTCAAAAAATTATGTTTATCAATGCATTAATTGCAATGCGTGCATGCATAAAGTACATGCATTGGTCAAGTTTCTCTTAATACTTGCATGCAATGATTTAATGCACCTTGGAATCTAAACATGTGTTGGGGAACAACCAAATTGAGCCTTATAAAATGGAAAAACTAAAATTTTGAGATAAGCCCTATAAAACCGGAAAGGAGGGAGTAGAAAAAGAAGTACTCCATTCGGGAATAGTGCCGCACTTCGAAACTACAACCGTCAATAAATTTTGAGCTTGCGTCTCATCACATTCCAAATTACTCCATGCTATATTGAATTGCAAACCTGTTCACACCGATCACAACCTAAACGGTTTCCCACTTAGGAGCGTATTAGTACCACGCTATATTGAATTCCAAACCTGTTCACACCGATCACAACCTAAACGGTTGCCCACTTAGGAGCGTATTAGTACTCGGTTATAAATACTAGTATGCCAAGATGACTGCACATTCCTCCTCAACTCCTCATCCACAAAGACAAACAAGTCATTCAGCGTCCTTCCCTTGCATCTGTCATGGGTCAAGAGATTGCCACCAGGGAGAGGCGAGCATGGAAGCGGAAGCACGAGAGATGTCCCGCCTCGCGGCGAGAGCAGCTGACATGTCCCGCCGCGCGGAAGTAGCAGCACCGAGGTCCCGCCGCGCCGCTGAAGTAGCACGGAGGTCCCGCCGCGCTGTCAATGCAGCATACTGGTCCGGCCGCGCCGCGGAAGCAGCAGAGATGTCCCGCCACGCCACTAATGCAGCAGAGATGTCCCGCCCGCGCCCGCGGCTGCAGAAAAAATTTTTCGCGGGCGGCGGCGCTATTACGGCGCATGCATGCGATCGTCCATAGCCAGATGGATGAGATCTCTGGCTGGGCGAGGTTGCAGGACGACGTGAAAGCCTCGTTTGAACAGGCTACCAGCGTCATCCGACAACTAAGGGAGGGCAATGAGAGGCTCCGGGCCGAGTGCGACCTGCTGAGGGAGAAGATCGTCCGAAGTGCAGACCAGCAGGAGGAGGCCAGTTCCTTGTTGAAGAGGACCGGCGTCATCGTCAAGAAACTTATGGATGAGAATGACATGCTCCGCAACGAGCGCCAAAGGCTGGTGGAGGAATCCGTGGATGTTCTCAAGCAGCGTCTTGAGGACACGAAAGAGCTCATCGCCGCTCGCCGCGGAGACTAGTTCCCGTGGCCTGCAGCAACGCATCAAGAAAGTAGAGATCAGCGAGCCAGATCCTTGTCTTCCTTCTTCTTTTGCCCTTGTGTATTTCGGGCGTAGCCGCATGTGGCTTTTTAATTATCTTTGAATTATGTAAGACAATTAATCGTCCTTATCTTTCGTGGAAGATCAATGTTGCGAGCTGGAATGAAGAAAACTCTTGTTGTAGCGACCACGGCGTTCTTTGTTCTTCTAGTTCTTCTGGGCTTCCTTCAGTTTCCTGGTTTCTTTTGATGTAATAATCGGTTTAGGATGTGGATTGTGTCATCGGTTGTGAAATGTTGGGTTCTAGCGCGGATGTTTGGCCTTTGTTGGCCTCTTGGGATGTTGCGATTTCAATCTGGTAGCTTTTAGTCCTTCGTGTTAGGCTGGAGTTGTGCTGAACTTCTTGTGAATTGTGGTGGTTTTCAGTAATGAAAATCAGAAGGGGCAAGCCCTTCTTTGATAAAAAAATAATAATTGTCCTTATATATTCACCAGTCTTGCTATAAGTCACAGTAGATGCTATATAGGTCCGTCGGATCTTACATCAAGATCCGTGCTTTCAGATTTTCTTTTTTCTCTCTTAAATCTCAGTCGAGTGAGACATAGCCACGCCATTATACAGAGGCTCTGGCGCCATTAATGGAGACCTTGGGAGAGAGGTGGACGGCAGATGGAGGTCAAAGGGCTCTCCTCCCGATAAGCACGCAGCAGAGGTCGATCGATCGCGCCTCTCGTACTCAAATAACTACCCTGCAGGCGCCTCCTAGCTAATAAAAATGGGGACCCGTGGCGGCACGTAAATGGTACTAGTAAGTAGAAGCATACGGTTTCAATAATACTTGTGTTTCGATTGTAGCGTGACATCACTTGTTCCAAAATGACTTTGTTGATTGTTAATGTGTGCTTCGCAAATCGGACTGCAAATTTACCACAGCATGTTGGTGCCATGTCATGGCACCAAGCCAAAATTCATTATTTTCATGCGTGTTTTGGATTTACAGGAATTAAAAACTAAGTTTCTCAATGTTTCCAACCCAGCCATGGCCTTGAACTTTGAATTTCATTCCCATTTCTTGCATGGAACCTAGAAATTTAACCGAGGACACACATGTGATTTTTCAACCAACTTTGGTGCCTTTGGAACATGTGCTTGTATTTCAAATTTGAATTATGCACACAAAGGTGACATGTTCCCTCCCAGAACCACGAGCCTTCTTGAGAGAAGCTCTGATTTGTAAGAAGCTTATACCAAAATTTGTTCCTATTCGGCCAATTTTTTTACCACGGCATGGTACTACCATGAAATGACACATTGCCAAGTTTCATGATTTTAAAACCAAGTTTCTCAATGTTCTCGACCGAGCCACGATGCCCAGATGTTTGAATCTTATTCTCATTTTTTGCATGGGACCTACTCCCTCCTTCCATCTATATAGGGCCTAATGTGTTTTTCAAGACAGCCTTTGACTATTGACAAGATTAATAGCACATGAGATGTAATTATATTATTGGAAGCTCCTTTTACATACAAATTTGAAGGTGTGCTTTGTGTAAGTTGCAGGTCATATATTATTGCTCTAACGTTTGGTCAAAGTTAGCCTCTAAAAACTCATTAGAACCTATATAGATGGAAGTAGGGAGTAGAAATTCACCCGAGGACACAAATGTGATTTTTCAACCAACTTTGGTGCACGGGAGCATGTGTATGTAGTTCAAATTTGAATTATGCACATTAAATGACCAAAAACTCAATTAATGTGTAAATAAGGCCAAACGAAGCCGGAATAATTCCAAAATTTAACAGGGCACTCATGTAGTTCTATGTTGCCTTTGTAAATAAACTCAAGGGGGACAACGTATATCGTTTCGCACTCAAAGGTGGCACGTTCCCTCTCAGAACCACGAGCCTTCTTGAGAGAAGCTTCGGTTTGCAAGAAGCTTATACCAAAATATGTTCCTATTCGGCCATTTTTTACCACAACATGGTAGTACCATGACATGACATCCATGCCAAGTTTCATGATTTTCAGACGTGTTTTGGATTTACAAGAATTTTAAAACCAAGTTTCTCAATGTTCTCGGCCGAGCCACGATGTCCAGATGTTTTAATTTTATTCTCATTTCTTTCATGGGACCTAGAAATTCACCCGAGGACACAAATGTGATTTTTCAACCAACTTTGGTGCACGAGAGCATGTGCATGTAGTTCAAATTTGACTTATGCACATTAAATGACCAGAAACTCAATTAATGTATAAAAAACGACAAACGAACCCGGAATAAATCCAAAATTTAACAGGGCACTAATGTAGTTCTATGTTGCCTTTGTTAAGAAACTCAAGGGGGGGGCAGCGTATATCGTTTCACACTCAAAGGTGGAACGTTCCCTCTTAGAACCACGAGCTTCCAAATCGGCCCAATTTTTTACCACAACATGTTAGTGCCATGACATGACACCATCCCAAGTTTCATGATTTCCAGCTGAGTTTTGGATTTACATGAACTTAAAATCTAAGTTTCTCGATGTTCTCGGCAGAGTCATGACGCCCAGATGTTTGAATTTCATTCTCATTTCTTCCATGGGACCTAGAAATTCAACCAAGGACACACATGTGATTTTTCAACCCACTTTGGTGCACCGGAGCATGTGCATGCAATTCATATTTAGATTATGCACATTAAAAGTCCGAAACTCAATTAATGTATAAAAGGCCAAATGAACCCGAAATAATTCCAAAATTTAACAGGGCACTCATATAGTTATATGTTGCCTCTGTAAATAAAATCAGGGGGAGGCAGCGTATATCGTTTCGCACACAAAAAGGTGACACGTTCCCTCTCGGAACCACGAGGCTTGTTGAGAGAATCTCTAGTTTTGCAAGAGGCTTATACCGAAACTTGTCCCAATTCAGCCAAAAATTATACGTATGAAAACAGGGTTTAGATTATCCCAAACATCTCTCTACCTAGACCAATAATGTACTATGATTTGAATTCAACATAAAATGGATACAAATATTTGAATTGGAGAGAGTATGGTACATGTAGTTCATAGTGAAATATGATTACTGCTATATGCATGTCTTTTGTTATCAAGATAATATTTAAATTATTTTATAACTTGACAAAAATTGTATTCAAATAAGGAAAATTGATTCAAATTTAGTCCATATGGTAGACGACAATATATATGTTCACATGGTGGAGTAAAATGTTCATATATGATGGAAGATCAAAATGTACGACTACATCAATTATAAACCGTAAGGTCACCTAATGATATATTCGAATTGAAATTCGAGATCATGGCATCTGTAATCATATAAAAAGGGACATTACTCTTTCTTTGGTGGGAATTGATTTGTTTTTTGTTGTTGTTGAGGGAAGTGTGAATCGATTTGGTACTGTGCAGGGTAATCTTATTCTCCTGATTTTTTTTACATTTTTCTTGTAGTTTTTTCAATGGCATCTATAGCAATATAGTAAAAGGGGACATCACTCTCTTGTGTCTTGTATGAATTGTTTTTTTACACGTTAAGTTTTTTCTGCCGAACAAGGAATCCGCACCTTGTTATCCTGAATTTTTCAAGCTCGAGTATCTTTTCTCTCACCTGCTTTGAAACTCCCGCTTCTTCAACCCGCGTCGCGCCTTGTTATCCTGAAATTTGGACGCGCGCGAGAACTCCCTCCTCATCTGAAATCGCTCCCACAGCACAGACGCACGAAATCCCCCTTATACCCATCAGCCGGAAATGAAGCTCCATGTCGCGGTGTCAAAACCGGTGGGGGTACGCTGGTAACTTACCCTATATTTCGGACAAGCGCGTCCCTAAGCTTGGCTCCCCCCTCCCCCATCGCCGCCCATTCGTACATAGAGGCCGCCAAAACCCGTGAAACCCCACGCTCTTCCGTCGGCCTCCCGACCGCCGCCTAGCCGGAGACTCTTCCCGACCACGTCGTCCACCGCAACAGCTCATTGTCCCTCATCCACCGCACCGGATGACGATCCGTTGTCGATCTCGTCGTCCTGCCGGATCAGCCGCCCCGTCGTCCACCTCCAAGGAGCTGCCCCGATGTTCGCCTCGTCTATCGTGCCACCCCAATCCCCACAAGGCCGTCTTGACCTGCCACACCGGAACCACAGCACCCTCACCAATTCCTCCGATGAAGCCGAGTCCAACTAGGCGCCACCAAGGAGGCTCTGCAGTCACCGCTGCATTTTATCTTTTATTCGATCTCACGGGGCTGCCGGTGCTTGATACCGAGCAGACATGGCATCTCCATCGACGGCGCCGTCGCCGGCCACATCATCCACGATGTCTCTCCCCCATGTGACGCCCGGATAATTAAGCTACAGCAATCCCAAGTTAATGATGCCACGCCATCATTTTTCACTGTTGCTAAATCCCCCTTTGATTCAATCCGGTTCAATTTCAAATTAAAGTCAAAATTAAAAAAAATTCTCAAACATGCAAGATAAAATGTTCAAGGTGTGGCAAACAATCGCTGGATATTTGTCATGTTGGAACCAACCTCTTTTGGATTCCCAAAGTGCTCCTGGAAAATTATTTAGTGGTCCAACAACAATTAAATTGGCCTTTTCTATTTCTAAAAATGGTTACGCAACTCCTTTGGACCCCAAATTTTTGGTGCCATCTCAAGTTGCTGTGTTAAAATTATGTGCCAAGTTTTGTTCAAAACAAAATTCATTTGGTATCCCAACTAAATGCAAAACAGTGAAAGGAAATAGAAGCGGTTTGTTTTAAATAAAAATAGAAGAAGAAAAAGCCCTGACCTTCCCTCTCACTCGGCCTCGGCCCAGCTGGACCGCCAAGCCAGCCCACCATCCCGGTCCCTCCTCTCTCCTGTTCATGCGGCCGAGTCGCTCTGAGGCAGGTCACCCGGACCACCTCGCCCGGCACCGACTGGGAGGGATAAGGGCGCCACGCCCGACCCTCGATATCCCTCCCACTTGCCCCTAGCTCCGCCACTCCCACTCTCTCCTGCCCCCACTCCACCTCGCTTCCCCAGATCCGCCTCACTGAGACCGCGGTGGCCTTCGCCGTCATCTTGGACATCGGCCGCGACCGATCGCCTCCTCGGATACTGGACTGCGCCGGGAGCTCGCCTTCATCGTCCTCGTCTTCCCGGTGCAAGGTTCGCTCTAGGTCGTCGCGGCGCTCGAGACCGACTCCATCTTCATCATCGCCGGCCGCCTTCGCTTCTCTTGGTCTGCACTTTGCCCGGCCGTCCTCGGCCGCCACGACACGGCGAGCACCTCTGTGAGCCCACGAACAAGATCCCTCCCTTCCACGCTCAAATCCGTCGATCTAGCTCCGTTTACCACCATGACCGAAGCTGGGCGTCGTGCGACTAGTCGCCGGCACCACTCCGGTGGCCTTTGGTCTCGTCGTGTACCGTCGTCTTCACTACATTGCGTATATGCTTCCTAGCCCACCCCGCCGTAGTGTGCGCGGCGTGGCATTGACCCGTCGAGTCGAGCGCGCCACTGCTCCGACCTCGCAGAAGCGGACGAGCTCGCGCTAGCCGTGTTCGCGCGTCCTCCTCAGGCGCAGCTTCGCGCCCGTCGCGCTAGCCACACTCGGCCTTGCTCCCTTCGCCGCTTCGACCCGTGCACGGCCGCCACTGCCTCCGCCGTGCTGACCCACTACGATTGCCGTAGCCCCCCCCTGCGCGACCCTCGCCGGCCGCAGCTCTAGCCCGGCGGCGCGCCCATGGCGTCGGCCATGGCCGACGGCGCCCGGTGCGCCTGTGTGTTGTGCATGCATGCGGTGTGTGCGTGGTGTGTGTGTGTGTAGAGTGTGGCGTGCCCACCTCCGGATCGTCCACCTCGGCCTTGCCCGCCTCCGGCTGCCGCTGCTCTCTTGCTCTGTTGCTGTTGCTTGTCGTAGCTGCTGCTGCTAGAAGATAGCTGTATATTCTTGTAGCGCTAGCTAACTTTATGACTATTACTGGTGGCCCTCTAAACAGCCTCAAAACAGCAGCTAAACAATGCACAAGATAGCTAAAATAAATATGTGCAGGTAGTGCTCTTGACAAGGTTCAAAACATCCCATTGGACCAAATTCAAATAAGGCATGGATTAAATTCTGTGAAAATCACAAAATCCTTTGTTCGTATATTTTAACAGTTTCTGGAATCAACAACAAGTGGCACTTTTCAAGCAAAGTTTTGTTTAAGCAAATGAACACTAACAGTGATGCAATTGATATCATCTTGTAGATCACAGGGAAATGGTCAATATTGATATAAGGTACTAGTCCATTGGATGGGAAGAACCATAGTTATAGCCTTTGGAAATCAGCTAAGTGAACTTTAAAAACTGAACAAATCTCAGACTTAGCCAATTTTCAGGATTCCCCAAATAGATGTTTAATTCTTCGGAAATTCGTAGGAATTCATCCGTAACTCGGATGGAGAAACTTTGTACATGAAAGTTGCTCGAGCAGCGAGGCGAATCGATTACGCAACCCGTTCGTCCACCACACATCCCTAGCATAGCAAACACGCAACTTTCCCCCTCCGGTTAAATGCGTAAGAAAATGCCAAACTTGGAAAGCATTACCGGATGTTATCCCCCTTCGCCGGTAGCATGTAGCACCACGTTAGAACACATTTAGCTTTGCATGTTGTCCTGTTATGCACTTGCTTGCTCTCTATTTACTGTTTCTTCTCCCTCTTCTCTCCGGTAGACCCCGAGACTGGTGCTGCCCCTGTGATCGACTACGTCGACGACGACTCCTCCTTGCCAGAGCAACCAGGCAAGCCCCCCCTTTGAGCATCCTGATATCGCCCATTCCATTCTCTCATGCTTGCACTAGATTTTGCTACTGTTATTGTTTGCTCCTATTCTGCTGCATAGCCTGTTTATTGTAACCTGCTATTGTTACCTACCTGCTTATCCTAAACTGCTTAGTATAGGTTGGTTAGAGACCCATCAATGACCCCCACCTTGTCCTTGTTGCCCCTGCTTCATCATTGAAGACCCGATCAACGGGATCGAAGACCAGGCCCCGACACCGCACATCACTTCCCCTTAGTTGCTCGACACTCTTTGGGTTACTATCGAGTACCGAGGGTGAAACCTCTCTGACACCTCGATATTAACCCTGTAGTATAGCTATCCGATCGCGGTCATCGAGGGTGATTTCCTCCTTAACCACTTCGATCGACTCTATCATTGCAACCCCTCAAGTGTGGACCTCGGTGAATCCTCTTACGTTCACCTTGATGACTACATTGAGTGGAATTCTCCGGGGTGATTCCTCGGGTTTTCCCTTGATGTTTGGACACACGGTTACTTGGACTTTTACCACTTGTCACTTGGAAAGGCGGGTCGACCACGAGGGTACCCAGCGTGTAATGCAGTGATGTGGAGGCGGGTTGACCTGGAGGGTGCCCGCGAGATAATTACGAGGCGTGGCCGGGCATTCCTAGCCCTTGCCGCAAGTCCTCGAGACGGGGCAACGGGGTCACATCTTTCGTGAGTCTCTGCTTGTTACCGCGCGTTCCTAATCCACTACGTTTTGGATATTTGATCCGAGGGGCCTCTGGCCTGATAGCACTAACCATCACGTGGGCATAGTATGGGCGTTCTGCGTCGTATACATCAGCCAAAGCTTAATAGACGTCAGCGACTGAGCGGCGCGCGCCGGGTTGGACTGGTAAGCTCCTGCCTTTTTAGGAAGGTAGCTAGGTCTGCTCACCGGCCGCGTACGCAACGTGCAGGAGTTTCCGGGGAGATGGCCCATGACCCCTGGGGGCATAGGTTTATGAAGGAAATATGCCCTAGAGGCAATAATAAAAGTTATTATTTATTTCCTTATATCATAATAAATGTTTATTATTCATGCTAGAATTGTATTAACCGGAAACATAATACATGTGTGAATATATAGACAAACAGTATGTCACTAGTATGCCTCTACTTGACTAGCTTGTTAATCAAAGATGGTTATGTTTCCTAACCATGAACAAGGAGTTGTTATTTGATTAACAAGGTCACATCATTAGTTGAATGATCTGATTGACATGACCCATTCCGTTAGCTTAACAGTTGATCGTTTAGTATGTTAATGCTTTCTTCATGACCCATACATGTTCCTATAACTATGAGATTATGCAACTCCGTTTACGGAGGAACACTTTGGTACTACCAAAGCGTCTGGCGAATCGGGTGATTATAAAGGAGTACTACAGGTGTCTCCAAAGGTACTTGTTGGGTTGGCGTATTTGAGATTAGGTTTTGTCACTCCGATTATCGGAGAGGTATCTCGAGCCTTCTCGGTAATGCACATCACTTAAAAGCCTTGCAAGCATTACAACTAATGAGTTAGTTGTGAGATGATGTATTACGGAACGAGTAAAGAGACTTACCGTAGCGAGATTGAACTAGGTATTGGATACCGGCGATCAAATCTCGGGTAAGTAACATACCGATGACAAAGGGAACAATTATGTCGTTATGCGGTTTGACCGATAAAGATCTTCGTAGAATATGTAGGAACCAATATGGGCATCAGGTTCCGCTATTGGTTATTGACCGAGAATGGTTCGAGGTCATGTCTATAGTTCTCGAACCCGTAGGGTCCGCACGCTTAACGTTTGATGACAGTTCATTATGAGTTTATAAGTATTGATGCACGAAGTTTGTTCGAGTCCGGATGCGATCACGGACATGACGAGGAGTCTCGAAATGGTCGAGACATAAAGATTGATATATTGGAAGCCTATGTTTGGACTTGGAATGGTTCAGTGAAAACAGGATGTTACGGAACACCGGGGTTACGGAACCCCGGGGTATATGGGCCTTCATGGGCCTCAAGGGAGAAGGAGAAGGGCCGGCCAGGTGGGCTGCGCCCCCTCCCCTTCCAGTCCGAATAGGACAAGGAGAGAGGCGGCGCCCTTCCTCTTTCCCCTCCCAATCCTACTCCAACTAGAGAGGGGAGTCCTACTCGGTGGGAGTAGGACTCCTCCTAGTGCGCCTCCCCTTGGGCGGCCACCTCCCCTTGCCTCCTTTATATCACGGGGCAGGGGCACCCCATGACACACAAGTTGATCTACGGATCTTTCCTTAGCCGTGTGCGGTGCCCCCTTCCACCATATTCCACTTCGGTCATATCGTCGCGGAGCTTAGGCGAAGCCCTGCGCCGGAGAAGTCATATCGTCGTGGAGCTTAGGCGAAGCCCTGCGTCGGTGGAGCATCAACATCGTCACCACGCCGTCGTCTTGTGGAACTCATCCCGACACTTTGCTGGATCGAGTCCGGGATCGTCATCGAGCTGAGCGTGTGCGAGAACTCGGAGGTGCCGTCGTTCGGTGCTTGGATCGGTCGGATCGTGAAGGCGTCGACTACATCAACCGCGTTGTTATAATGCTTCCGCTTTCGGTCTCACAGTGCGTGGGCGGACCTCTCCCCTCGTTGCTATGCCATCACCATGGTCTTGTGTGATCGTAGGAAAATTTTTGAAATTACTCGTTCCCCAGCAGTGGCATCCGAGCCTGGTTTTATGCGTTGATGTCATGTGCACGAGTAGAACACAAGTGAGTTGTGGGCGATACAAGTCATACTGCCTACCAGCATGTCATACTTTGGTTCAGCGGTATTGTGAGATGAAGCGGCCGGACCGACATTACGCGACGCTTACGCGAGACTGGTTTCACCGCTCCGAGCACTCGTTGCTTAAAGGTGACGGCGGTGTCTGTCTCTCTCACTTTAGTTGAATCGAGTGTGGCTACGCCCGGTCCTTGAGAACGTTAAACGGAGTCTATTTGACGAAATATCGTTGTGGTTTTGATGCGAGGTAAAACGGTTCTTGCTCAGCCCGTAGCAGCCACGTAAAACTTGCAACAACAAAGTAGAGGGCGTCTAACTTGTTTTTGCAGGGCATGTTGTGATGTGATATGGTCAAGGCGTGATGCTATATTTTATTGTATGAGATGATCATGTTTTGTAACGAGTTATCGGCAATGGCAGGAGCCATATGGTTGTCGCTTTATTGTATGAAATGCAACGCCATGAAATTGCTTTACTTTATCACTAAGCGGTAGCGATAGTCGTAGAAGCAATAGTTGGCGAAGCGACAACGATGCTACGATGGAGATCAAGGTGTCGCGCCGGTGGCGATGGTGATCATGGCGGTGCTTGGCGATGGAGATCACAAGCACAAGATGATGATGACCATATCATATCACTTATATTGATTGCATGTGATGTTTATCCTTTATGCATCTTATCTTGCTTTGGTTGACGGTAGCATTATAAGATGATCTCTCACTAAAAATTATCAAGAAGTGTTCTCCCGAGTATGCACCGTTGCGAAAGTTCTTCGTTTGAGACACCACGTGATGATCGGGTGTGATAGGCTCTACGTTCAAATACAGCGGGTGCAAAACAGTTGCGCACGCGGAATACTCGAGTTAAACTTGCGAGCCTAGCATATAACAGATATGGCCTCGGAACACGAGACCGAAAGGTCGGCGTGAATCATATAGTAGATATGATCAACATAGTGATGTTCACCATTGAAACTACTCCATCTCACGTGATGATCGGACATGGTTTAGTTGATTTGGGTCACGTAATCACTTAGATGACTAGAGATGTCTGTCTAAGTGGGAGGTTTTTAATATGATTAATTAAACTTAAATTTATCATGAACTTAGTACGATAGTATTTTGCTTGTCTATGTTTCTTGTAGATAGATGGCTCGTCTTTGTTGTTCCGTTGAATTTTAATGCGTTCCTTGAGAAAGCAAAGTTGAAAGATGATGGTAGCAATTACGGACTGGGTCCGTAATTTGAGGATTATCCTCATTGCTGCACAGAAAAATTACGCCCTGGAAGCACCGCTGGGTAGCGAGCCTGCTGCGAGAGATTTGAGCGAAGTTGTGAGCGTCGGCAAAGCGAGTGATGACTACTCTATAGTTCGATGTGCCATGCTACGGCTTAGAACGGGTCTTCAACGACTTTGAGCGTCATGGAGCATATGAGATGTTCCAGGAGTTGAAGTTAATATTTCAAGCAAATGCCGGATTGAGAGATATGAAGTCTCCAATAAGTTCTATAGCTGCAAGATGGAGGAGAATAGTTACATTAGTGAGCACATACTCAAAATTTCTGGGTATAACAATCACTTAATTCAGCTGGGAGTTAATCTTCCGGATGATAGTGTCATTGATGAAATTCTCCAATCACGCCACCAAGCTACAAGAGCTTCGTGATGAACTATAATATGCAAGGGATGACTAAGACAATTCTCGAGCTCTTCGCGATCTTTGAAAGCAGCGGAGGTAGAAATCAAGAAAGAGCATCAAGTGTTGATGGTCAGCAAGACCACTAGTTTCAAGAAAAGGGCAAAGGGAAGAAGAAGGAAACTTCAAAAGAACAGCAAGAAAGTTGCTGATCAAGAGAAGAAACCCAAGTCTGGACCTAAGCCTGAAATCGAGTGTTTTCTTTGCAAGCGAGATGGACCTCGGAAGCGGAACTGCCCCAAGTATTTGGCGGATAAGAAGGATGGCAAGGTGATCAAAGGTATATGTGATATACATGTTATTGATGTGTACCTTACTAATACTCGCATAGTACACAGGTATTTGATACTGGTTACATTGCTAATATTTGCAACTCGAAGCAGGAACTACGGATTAGCGAAGATTGGCTAAGGGCGAGGTGACGATCGCGTTGGAAATGGTTCCAAAGTCGATGTGATCGCGATCGGCACGCTACCTCTACATCTACCTTGGGATTAGTTTTAGACCTAAATAATTGTTATTTGGTGCGGCGTTGAGCATGAACATTATATCTGGATCTTGTTTATTGCAAGGCGGTTATTCATTTAAATCAGAGAATAATGGTTGTTCTATTTATATGATTAATATCTTTTATGGTCATGCACCCTTGAAGAATGGTCTATTCTTGTTGAATCTCGGCGGTAGTGATACACATATTCATAATGTTGAAACCAAAAGATGCAGAGTTGATAATGATAGTGCAACTTATTTGTGGCACTTGCCGTTTAGGTCATATCGGTGTAAAACGCATGAAGAAACTCCATCTTGATGGGCTTCGGAATCACTTGATTATGAATCACTTGGTACTTGCGAACCGTGCCTCATGGGCAAGATGACCAAAACGCCGTTCTCCGGAACTATGGGCGAGCAACTGATTTGTTGGAAATCATACATCCGATGTTTGTGGTCCAATGAATGTTGAGGCACGCATGGCGGTATCGTTATTTTCTCACCTTCACAGATGACTTGAGCAGATATGGGTATATCTACTTAATGAAACACAAATCTGAAACATTTGAAAAGTTCAAAGAATTTCAGAGTGAAGTGGAAAATCATCGTAACAAGAAAATAAAGTTTCTACGATCTGATCGTGGAGGAGAATATTTGAGTTCTGAGTTTGGTTTACATTTGAAACAATGTGGAATAGTTTAGCAACTCACGCCACCGGAACACCACGGAGAAATGGTGTGTCGAGCGTCGTAATCTTACTTTACTAGATATGGTGCGATCTATGATGTCTATTTCCGATTTACCGCTATCGTTTTGGGGTTATGCTTTAGAGGCGGCGCATTCACGTTGAATAGGACACCGTCAAAATCCGTTGAGGCGACGCCTTATGAACTGTGGTTTGGCAAGAAACCAAAGTTGTCGTTTCTTAAAGTTTGGGGTTGCGATGCTTATGTAAAGAAACTTCAACCAGATAAGCTCGAACCCAAATCGGAAAATGTGTCTTCATAGGATACCCAAAGGAGACTGTTGGGTACACCTTCTATCACAGATCTGAAGGCAAGGTTTTCGTTGCTAAATTCGGATCCTTTCTAGAGAAGGAGTTTCTCTCGAAAGAAGTGAGTGGGAGGAAAGTAGAACTTGATGAGATAAGCTGTATCTGCTCCCTTATTGGAAAGTAGTTCATCACAAGAAATGGTTCTGTGACAACTACACCAATTAGTGAAGAAACTAATGATGATGATCATGAAGCTTGAGATCAAGTTACTACTGAACCTCGAGGTCAACCAGAGTAAAATCGCACCATAGTGGTACGGTAATCCTATTACGGAAGTCATGTTACTTGACCATGGCGAACCTACGAACTATGAAGAAGCGATGGTGAGCCCAGATTCGCATAAAATGGCTGGAAGCCATGAAGTCTGAGATGGGATCCATGTATGAGAACAAAGTATGGACTTTGGTTGACTTGCCCGATGATCGGCAAGCCATTGAAAATAAATGGATCTTTAAGAAGAAGACTGGCGCCGATGCTAATGTAGCGTCTACAAAGCTCGACTTGTTGCAAAAGGTTTTCGACAAGTTCAAGGGTTGACTACGATGAGACTTTCTCACCCGTAGCGATGCATAAGTCTGTCGAATCATGTTAGCAATTGCCGCATTTTATGATTATGAAATTTGGCAAATGGATGTAAAACCGCATTCTTGAATGGATTTCTAGAAGAAGAGTTGTATATGATGCAACCAGAAGGTTTTGTCGATCCAAAGGGTGCTAACAAAGTGTGCAAGCTCAACGATCAATTTATGGTGCAGTGCAAGCCTCTCGGAGTTGGAATAAGCGCTTTGATAGTGTGATCAAAGCATATGGGTTTGTACAGACTTTTGGAGAAGCTTGTATTTACAAGAAAGTGAGTGGGAGCTCTGTAGCATTTCGATATTATATGTGGACGACATATTATTAATTGGAAATGATATAGAATTTCTGGATAGCATAAAGGATACCTGAATAAAAGTTTTTCAATGAAAGACCTCGGTGAAGCTGCTTACATATTGGGCATCAAGATCTATAGAGATAGATCAAGGCGCTTAATTGGACTTTCACAAAGCACATACCTTGATAAAGTTTTGAAAAAGTTCAAAATGGATCAGCAAAGAAAGGTTTTTACTGTGTTCCAAGGTGTAAGATTGAGTCGGACTCAATGCCCGACCACAGCAGAAGATAGAGAGAAAATGAAAGATGTTCCTATGCTTCAGCCATAGGCTCTATCATGTATGCAATGCTGTGTACCAGACTGACGTATGCTTAGCTGTAAGCTTGGCGGGAAGGTACCAAAGTAATCCAGAGTGGATCATTGGACAGCGGTCAAGAACATCCTGAAATACCGAAAAGGACTAAGGATATGTTTCTCGTATATGGAGGTGACAAAGAGCTAGTCGTAAATGGTTACGTCGATGCAAGCTTTGACACTGATCCGGACCATGGCCGACGGCGCCCGGGTGCGCCTGTGTGTGTTGTGCATGCGTGCAGTGTGTGCGTGGTGTGTGTGTGTAGAGTGTGGCCGTGCCCACCTTGGATGCATCCACCTCTGGCCTTGCCGCCTCCGGCTGCCGCTGCTCTCTTGCTCTCTGTTGTTGTTGCTTGTCGTCTTGCTGCTGCTATAGTAGCTGTATATTCTTGTGGCGCTAGCTAACTTTATGACTATTACATTGGTGGCCCTCTAAACAGCCTCAAAACAGCAGCTAAACAATGCACAAGATAGCTAAAATAAATATGTGCGGGTAGTGCTCTTGACAAGGTTCAAAACATGCCATTGGACCAAATTCAAATAAGGCATGGATTAAATTCTGTGAAAATCACAAAATCCTATGTTCGTATATTTTAACAGTTTACGGAATCAACAACAAGTGGCACTTTTCAAGCAAAGTTTTGTTTAAGCAAATGAACACTAACAGTGATGCAATTGATATCATCTTGTAGATCACAGGGAAATGCTCAATATTGATATAAGGTACTAGTCCATTGGATGGGAAGAACCATAGTTATAGCCTTTGTAAATCAGTTAAGTGAACTTTAAAAACTGAACAAATCTCAGACTTAGCCAATTTTCAGGATTCCCCAAATAGATGTTTAATTCTTGGAAATTGTAGGAATTCATCTCGTAACTTTCGGATGGAGAAACTTTGTACATGAAAGTTGCTCAGAGCGGCGAGAGCGAATCGTTCACGCAACCTGTTCGTCCACCACACATCCCTAGCATAGCAAACACGCAACTTTCCCCTCCGGTTTGTCTGTCCGAAAATGCCAAACTTCGGGAAAGCATTACCGGATGTTATCCCCCTTCGCCGGTAGCATGTAGCACCACGTTAGAACACATTTAGCTTTGCATGTCCTGTTATGCACTTGCTTGCTCTCTATTTACTGTTTCTTGTCCCTCTTCTCTCCGGTAGACCCGAGGCTGGTGCTGCCCTGTGATCGACTCGTCGCCGACGACTCCTCCTTGCCGAGCAACCAGGCAAGCCCCCTTTGAGCATCCCCATATCGCCCATTCCATTCTCTCATGCTTGCACTAGATTTTGCTCTGTTATTGTTTGCTCCTATTCTGCTGCATAGCCTGTTTATTGTAACCTGCTATTGTTACCTACCTGCTTATCCTAAACTGCTTAGTATAGGTTGGTTAGAGACCCATCAATGACCCCCACCTTGTCCTTGTTGCCCCTGCTTCATCATTGAAGACCCGATCAATGGGATCGAAGACCAGGACCCGACACCGCACATCACTTCCCCTTAGTTGCTCGACACTACTAGGTTACTATCGAGTACCGAGGGTGAAACCTCTACAGCACCTATGATATTAACCTTGTAGTATAGCTATCCGGTCGTGGTCATCGAGGGTGATTTCCTCCTTAACCACTTCCGATACGACTCTGTCGTGCAACCCCTCAAGTGTGAACCTCGAGGGTGAATCCTCTTACGTTCACCTTGATGACTACATTGAGTGGAATTCTCCGGGGGTGATTCCTCGGGTTTTCCCCTTGATGTTTGGACACACGGTTACTTGGACTTTTACCACTGTCACTTGGAAAGGCGAATTCGACCACGAGGGTACCAGCGTGCTTAATTGCAGTGATGTGGAGACGGGTTGACACGGAGGGTGCCAGCGAGATAATTCGAGGCGTGGCGGGCATTCCTAGCCCTTGCCGCAAGTCCTCGAGGCAGAACAGCGGGTCACATCTTTCGTGAGTCTCTCGCTTGTTACCGCGTTCCTAATCCACTACGATTTGGATATTTGATCCGAGGGCCTCGGCCTGATAGCACTAACCATCACGTGGGCATAGTATGGGCGTTCTGCGTCGTATACATCAGCGAAGCTTAATAGGCGTCGGCGGCGGCGGTAGCGTCGGGTTGGACTGGTAGCTCCTGCCTTTTTAGGAAGGTAGCTAGGTCTGCTCACCGCCGCGCACATAGCGTGCAGGAGTTTCGGGAGATGGCCCATGACCCACGGGGCATAGGTTTAGTCCGGCGTCTGGCCTCTCTATTAAGCCTAGGTCGGGTTGCGGCGTATTGTTTGGCGAGGCGGGCATGACCACGAAAGTGTGTCCGGCGGAGTTAAGCGGCGTGGTGGGTAAGTTGGTGCACCCTGCGGGGAAGAAAACATCTATCGATAGCCTGTCCTCACGATGCGAACACTTGGAGTTGTATCGATCGATACAACTAGAACTGGATCGTGAGATGAGAGGTGGACTATGATGAGACACGGATCGAGAAATGGATTGTGATGATAAGCTGGATAGTATGGCTCGGGATATCTTTCTCGCAGGAGTCGAGAAAGGATCTCCGGCGAGGTTGATAACACTACTACTACTTTACATTATGCTACTCTACTCCTTCCGGTTCTTTGCAAGATGGTGGTTTCGAGAAGATGCTAGTCTTCGATAGGACTAGGCCTTCTCTCTATTCGCAATTCTGCAGCCAGTCCACATATCTGCCTTCCTTTGATAATGTTGCATATGTAGTGTAGATCCTTGCTTGCAGTACTTTGGATGAGTACTCACGGTTGCTTTGCTCCCCTTTTCCCCTTTCTTCTTCTTTCGGTTGATGTAACCGGTGGCGGAGCCAGAGCCAGATGCCACCGCCGATGCTTACTACTACGTGGAGGCCGCCGATGACCAGGAGTAGTTAGGAGGCTCCTAGGCAGGAGGCCTTGCCTTTTCGATCGATGTTGCTTTTGTGCTAGCCTTCTTAAGGCAAACTTGTCTAACTCATGTCTGTACTCAGATATTATGGCTTCCGCTGACTCTTGTGTATTCGAGCTTATGTATTCGAGCCCTCGAGGCCCCTGGCTTGTAATATAAAGCTTGTATAATTTTGATTTGTGTCTAGAGTTGTGTTGTGATATCTTCCCGTGAGTCCTTGATCTTGATCGTACACATTTGCGTGCATGATTAGTGTACGATTGAATCGGCGTCTGAGATTGGTATCGAGCCCATTGCTGTGAATCCCTCTCCAACTCCTTGGCCGAAGTCGAGTCTAGACTTTACAAAACTTTTACTAACATGGCTGTGCGGCCCATGGGCCCACGTCGCCATTGGGTGGTATTAGGATCTTTTACTCCTCGACCTTTACTCTGGGATTCTGAACTCTCTTCTATTCGGGTTAAATGAATTTACTAACTACATTAGGTTCTCGTAACGACTTTCCACGGAAAGCCCCTTCATTCCGGATGGTTGCCTGCTTCACCAGAAGACTTCGAAGATACTCTCCGACCTACTCCCGAGAATTTGTGTTCATTTCTTTTGCAATCCCCTAACACCGTTGAATCCTTATGGATAACTGTGTAGCCTCGCCGTTCATACTTCCATCCCTAGTTCTTGTTATTACAAGATACTCAAAAGTATTCTCCGACTTTCGAGAATCCTTTTTTCGACTGCCTTGCAGCTCTTTTCTTCCTGAATAACCCTACGAATAATTCCTCACACTTATCGGGGATTCGTTCATCCCTAGTTGATCATATGTCTCACAAAATTCTTCGAAGGCAATGCGATCTCCCGAAGATCCTCTAAAGCCTAGTGCTCCCGAAAGTTTTGTCTCCCTGCATTATGGTTAAATCCATATGTCTGGCAATATTCATTAAACATTCCTTGTGATTGTCATTCTATTCCTATGGATTCAGTGTGTGTGCGAATACTCGCAGTCATCAATTAATCTTTGGAAATTTTCTTTCCGGCTCAGACATCCTTCCAGATATGAGCTGGTTCTTGCCAATCCAGATTTGATCGGGTACACCTCTAAGTCTATTCAACTTACTCATCTTTTGATCAGAGCCTCTGCTTCTGATCCTTCGTCTTCAAATCATAATTTCCTTTGTACCCAAGCATCGAATCATCCAGACGTTTCTATAAGCCGATGCCTTTGCATCCCCTTCTTCATCTGATTGACTCCGATACTCTGCTTTTGAAATCGTATCTTTTGCTTGGTTGATGGTTGTATAGATTCGTAAAAATGCCCCGATGGGTTGAACTTATGCCTTCCATATTCTGTGTGAACCCGAGAGTTCTCACGAGTCTTACTCTTCTGGTACTTCGCTAGATAAATCCTCTCCACTACTATTTCTTCGAAAAACGAGGAGTGAAAGAAAGGTTATGCATTGAAGAAGTGGGAGTCGACCTTGAATCTTTGTGTTCATGCCCATGGACCCGATGTAGAACTTATCATGGAAGCTGCTCGTAAAAATAATTATTTCTTTGGTACAAGCTCATCTTGTATCTATGAATTGATCCTTTGCAAACGTGGTTCCGACCATAGTTTCTTCCTAATTCCATTTCCCGGACAAGTTAAAATACTTGTCTCCTGCTAGTCATTTCACCTGTCCAACCTCTAATTTGATCTACCTTCAAGTATTGCCTCATGTTATCTCGAGAATAACAAAGAACTGTGTTGCTTCCTATGAGTCTTCACCTGGTATTGCTTCTTAGCGATTTCAAATTGCCCCGGGTTCTTAGTTATCAGTCACTCGAGAATTCCGATAAGAGGATCAATCCCGCACTCTGATTCAACAACTCTAAGTAATTTTCGTTGCTTACGAGTTTAATAATCCTTCAAGTCATGCCTAGCCTGATCGACTAATCATCATCGTGCTAATTCTAACTCTGCTACCTGGTCCTTATGCCCGGAGCAACTTCCGATGATGAGCTAAGCTTACGTCGATCTTCCTCTCTTATCATTCCACCTCGAACAACAAGCTTGACTTCGAGCTTGTGTCGAATCCGTGGTTCTCATAGCCTTTCACCTCATCCTTCCTTTTCTATTCCATGGCATCTTCATAGAGTCTCTCAACAAAATTTGTCGTGATCACCGTCAACACTTTGGCTTCTTCAGAGATGTCAATTGAATTCATGGCTAGAAATACCATCCCCGCCCTCGATGATTTGTGATATCATCGATGACATCTTGAATTTCTGCCAACACAGACCTGAATTGTGCTTGGTTATTCCTTAAGTTCTGAGATGATCTTGGAATTGTTTCCCGGTATCTCTTGAGATCTTCGAACCCAATCTTGACTTGACACCATATCGTTGCTGCATCGAAGCATGACTGTGGTATTCCGAATATGTACAAGAACATCGGAAGCAAAATAAAAATGTTTCTCGTTCGATTACCCTCACACCATTGTATGGCTAATATCATGATTCTTCCCTCGCCCCCTTTATCTAAATGCTTTTGAACTTGCTATCATATCATGTATATCCTGCCTCGCTTCCCCTTGGGAAGGATATACTCCCAATTCTGGTGTGTAAACACATTTTCCTTTCCATTGGTCTGATTAATCCGATAATTTCATTTTCCTTTCCATTGGTACCGACGTTGTTGCCGACATAACTGACAGACTGTCCTCTGACATACCTTGATGTCGTGACCGTTAAGATGTCACCGTTCTCCCTACTTTTGATCGACACCCCCCTCACTGTTCCACAGGATCGAAAACTGACTCTCCTGTATATCCTTGAGTTCGAAGTATCATATGCTCCTGGCTTTGTGGGTTATCACGAGCCACCCTCCTAGAGATGATCTATACCGGATACTCTGAACCCCCTTCTCACACGCTGTTCAGGTATTGATCGTTTGTTCATTCGCTTGAAACTTCTTATTGCACCTCCTTACCTTGCTCTCGATGACTTTCTTGAATTTTAACTCGAGAGATGCCTCTATGCCACGTTCGCCGAGATAGCCCTCAGGTACCTATCTTGTGTGGAGCTCCGTCCTTCCCGAGTCTTTCCCCCTTACTCCACCCTTAAATCTCGGGACGAGATTTCTTATAGTGGAGGAGATTTGTGACGCCCGGATAATTAAGCTACAGCAATCCCAAGTTAATGATGCCACGCCATCATTTTTCACTGTAGCTAAATCCCCCTTTGATTCAATCCGGTTCAATTTCAAATTAAAGTCAAAATTAAAAAATTTCTCAAACATGCAAAATAAAATGTTCAAGGTGTGGCAAACAATCGCTGGATATTTGTCATGTTGGAACCAACCTCTTTTGGATTCCCAAAGTGCCCCTGGAAAATTATTTAGTGGTCCAACAACAATTAAATTGGCCTTTTCTATTTCTTAAAATGGTTACGCAACTCCTTTGGACCCTGAATTTTTGGTGCCATCTCAAGTTGCTGTGTTAAAATTATGTGCCAAGTTTTGTTCAAAACAAAATTCATTTGGTATCCCAACTAAATGCAAAACAGTGAAAGGAAATAGAAGCGGTTTGTTTTAAATAAAAATAGAAGAAGAAAAGCCCCGACCTTCCCTCTCACTCGGCCTCGGCCCAGCTGGACCGCCAAGCCAGCCCACCATCCCGGTCCCTCCTCTCTCCTGTTCATGCGGCCGAGTCGCTCTGAGGCAGTCACCGGACCACCTCGCCCGGCACCGACGCTGGGAGGATAAGGGCGCCACACCCGACCCCTCGATCTCCCTCCCACTTGCCCCTAGCTCCGCCACTCCCACTCTCTCCTGCCCCCACTCCACCTCGCTTCCCCAGATCCGCCTCACAGAGACCGCGGTGGCCTTCGCCGTCATCTTGGACATCGGCGCGACCAGTCGCCTCCTCGGCATACTGGACTGCGCGGGAGCTCGCCTTCGTCGTCCTCGTCTTCCCGGTGCAAGGTTCGCTCTGGGTCGTCGCCGGCGCTTCGATACCGACTCCATCTTCATCATCGCGGCCGCCATTGCTTCTCTTGATCTGCCTTTGCTCCGGCCGTCCTCGGCCGCCACGACACCGGCGAGCACCTCTGTGAGCCCACGAACAAGATCCCTCCTTCCACGCTCAAATCCGTCGATCTAGCTCCGTTTACCACCATGACCGAAGCTGGGCGTCGTGCGACTAATCGCCGGCGCCACTCCGGTGGCCTTTGGTCTCGTAGCGTGTACCCGTCGTCTTCACTACATTGCGTATATGCTTCCTAGCCCCCCCCCCTTTCGTAGTGTGCGCGGCCGTGGCATTGACCCGTCGAGTCGAGCCGCGCCACTGCTCCGACCTCAGCGAAGCGGGACGAGCTCGCGCTAGCCGTGTTAATTCGCGTCCTCCTGTCGCGCAGCTTCGCGCCCGTCTGTGGCCACACTCGGCCTTGCTCCCTTCGCCGCTTCGACCCGTGCACGGCCGCCATTGCCTCCGCCGTGCCGACCCACTCGACTGCCGTAGCCCCCACCTGCGCGACCCTCGCCGGCCGCAGCTCTAGCCGGCGGCGCGCCCATGGCGTCGGCCATGGCGACGGCGCCCGGGTGCGCTGTGTGTGTTGTGCATGCGTGCGATGTGTGCGTGGTGTGTGTGTGTAGAGTGTGGGCGTGCCCACCTTCGGATCGTCCACCTCTGGCCTTGCCGCCTCCGGCTGCCGCTGCTCTCTTGCTCTGTTGTTGTTGCTTGTCGTGTTGCTGCTGCTATAATCAGATGTATATTCTTGTAGCGCTAGCTAACTTTATGACTATTACTGTTGGTAGCCCTCTAAACAGCCTCAAAACAGCAGCTAAACAATGCACAAGATAGCTAAAATAAATATGTGCGGGTAGTGCTCTTGACAAGGTTCAAAACATGCCATTGGACCAAATTCAAATAAGGCATGGATTAAATTCTGTGAAAATCACAAAATCCTATGTTCGTATATTTTAACAGTTTCTGGAATCAACAACAAGTGGCACTTTTCAAGCAAAGTTTTGTTTAAGCAAATGAACACTAACAGTGATGCAATTGATATCATCTTGTAGATCACAGGGAAATGCTCAATATTGATATAAGGTACTAGTCCATTGGATGGGAAGAACCATAGTTATAGCCTTTGTAAATCAGTTAAGTGAACTTTAAAAACTGAACAAATCTCAGACTTAGCCAATTTTCAGGATTCCCCAAATAGATGTTTAATTCTTCGAAATTGTAGGAATTCATACGTAACTTCGGATGGAGAAACTTTGTACATGAAAGTTGCTCGAGCGCGAGACGAATCGATACGCAACCTGTTCGTCCACCACACATCCCTAGCATAGCAAACACGCAACTTTCCCCCTCCGGTTTGTCTGTCCGAAAATGCCAAACTTCGGGAAAGCATTACCGGATGTTATCCCCCTTCGCCGGTAGCATGTAGCACCACGTTAGAACACATTTAGCTTTGCATGTCCTGTTATGCACTTGCTTGCTCTCTATTTACTGTTTCTTGTCCCTCTTCTCTCCGGTAGACCCCGAGACTGGTGCTGCCCCTGTGATCGACTACGTCGACGACGACTCTCCTTGCCAGAGCAACCAGGCAAGCCCCCCCTTTGAGCATCCCCATATCGCCCATTCCATTCTCTCATGCTTGCACTAGATTTTGCTACTGTTATTGTTTGCTCCTATTCTGCTGCATAGCCTGTTTATTGTAACCTGCTATTGTTACCTACCTGCTTATCCTAAACTGCTTAGTATAGGTTGGTTAGAGACCCATCAATGACCCCCACCTTGTCCTTGTTGCCCCTGCTTCATCATTGAAGACCCGATCAATGGGATCGAAGACCAGGACCCGACACCGCACATCACTTCCCCTTAGTTGCTCGACACTACTGGGTTACTATCGAGTACCGAGGGTGAAACCTCTACAGCACCTATGATATTAACCTTGTAGTATAGCTATCCGGTCGTGGTCATCGAGGGTGATTTCCTCCTTAACCACTTCGATCACGACTGTCGTGCAACCCCTCAAGTGTGAACCTCGGTGAATCCTCTTCGTTCACCTTGATGACTACATTGAGTGGAATTCTCCGGGGTGATTCCTCGGGTTTTCCCTTGATGTTTGGACACACGGTTACTTGGACTTTTACCACTTGTCACTTGGAAAGGCGGGTCGACCACGAGGGTACCAGCGTGTAATTGCAGTGATGTGGAGGCGGGTTGACTGGAGGGTGCCGCGAGATAATTCTGGCGTGGCGG
The DNA here is from genome assembly GCA_021605205.1 of Aegilops longissima. Lineage (NCBI taxonomy): Eukaryota > Viridiplantae > Streptophyta > Magnoliopsida > Poales > Poaceae > Aegilops > Aegilops longissima. The sequence continues at coordinate 676,466,506 of CM038682.1, read as the reverse complement.
GCATTCCTAGCCCTTGCCGCAAGTCCTCGAGGCAGCAACGGGTCACATCTTTCGTGAGTCTCTGCTTGTTACCGCGTTCCTAATCCACTACGATTTGGATATTTGATCCGAGGGCCTCGGCCGATAGCACTAACCATCACGTGGGCATAGTATGGGCGTTCTCGTCGTATACATCAGCCGAAGCTTAATAGGCGTCGGCGGCGGCGCGGCGTCGGGTTGGACTGGTAGCTCCTGCTTTTTAGGAAGGTAGCTAGGTCTGCTCACCGGCCGCGTCACGCATAGCGTGCAGGAGTTTCGGGAGATGGCCCATGACCCCGGGGCATAGGTTTAGTCCGCGTGCTGGCCTCTCTATTAAGCCTAGGTCGGGTTGCGGCGTATTGTTTGGCGAGGCGGGCATGACCACTGGAAAGTGTGTCGGCGGAGTTAAGCGGCGTGGTGGGTAAGTTGGTGCACCCTGCGGAAGAAAACATCTATCGATAGCCTGTCCTACGATAGCGGACACTTGGAGTTGTATCCCGATCGATACAACTAGAGCTGGATACTGAGATGAGAGGTGGACTATGATGAGACACGGATCGAGAAATGGATTGTGATGATAAGCTGGATAGTATGGCTATGGGATATCTTTCGCAGGAGTCGAGAAAGGATCTCCGCCGAGGTTGATAACACTACTACTACTTTACTTTATGCTACTCTACTCCTTCCGGTTGCTGCAAGATGGTGGTTTCAGAAGATGCTAGTCTTGATAGGACTAGGCCTTCTCTCTATTCAGCAATTCTGCAGCCAGTCCACATATCTGAGCCTTCCTTTGATAATGTTGCATATGTAGTGTAGATCCTTGCTTGCAGTACTTTGGATGAGTACTCACGGTTGCTTTGCTCCCCTTTTCCCCTTTCTTCTTCTTTCGGTTGATGCAACCAGGTGACGGAGCCCAGGGCAGATGCCACCGCCGATGCTTACTACTACGTGGAGGCCGCCGATGACCAGGAGTAGTTAGGAGGCTCCAGGCAGCAGGAGGCCTTGCCTTTTCGATCGATGTTGCTTTTGTGCTAGCCTTCTTAAGGCAAACTTGTCTAACTCATGTACGTACTCAGATATTGTTGCTTCCGCTGACTCTTGTGTATTCGAGCTTATGTATTGAGCCCTCGAGGCCCCGGCTTGTAATATAAAGCTTGTATAATTTTGATTTGTGTCTAGAGTTGTGTTGTGATATCTTCCGTGAGTCCTTGATCTTGATCGTACACATTTGCGTGCATGATTAGTGTACGACTGAATCGAGGGCGTCACACCCCATGTCGTTGCTTCCTTGGCGGCGACTTCCACAACGGCACTAGCTGTAGCTGCTCCGGCTCTCGCTCACGCTGCGGCTCTGTTCTTGCTGTCGGTCGCGCTGCTACACTGCTCCTGCTTTCATTCGTGCTGCTGATCCGCTCTTGCTCTCTCTTGCGCTGCTGCTGCTGCTGCACGACCTCCGGCAGCTACAGAAGTTGCTACTTTAGCACTCGCTCGCGGTGCTACTGCACGACTTGCTCTCTGCTAGTGCGTTCGCTGCTCGAGCGTCTGCTGATTTAGATCACTGCTTCTCTGCTACTAGTGCTTGAACGCCCTAAACATCTATTACCATGCTCTTTACTAGTTCAATCAGTTTGACGGTAAAATTCAGTTTTTTTGTGAAGTTCATTTTCTTGATTAAGTTGAGTGAGCAGTACTTGCAGCATCTGTCGGGCGGCCGTGGCACGGCTGATCGTTTACATCTAGCACTTTTTGTGATGTATTTTACATCATCTATTGCAGATGATATTAGGGTCCCACTTCAGATTAACGTTATGCATCTTGTCATGCTTCACCTCGTCGCCGTACACCTTAGCGGAGTTGCTCCAACGATGGAACCGTCCATCACAGTGAGCAGATACCCTCATCGCCATTTCCAAAGGCCTCGGATCTTCTTCCCGCCTCAAGCAGTCACACCAAACATCATCACCATCCTCCACGTCCAACCCAATGATCTTTGAGGTCCACAAGGCTATGACAAAGAGGTTGTACACTCATCGCATCACTTTGTTTCTCCATTCCTCTATTCTTCCAATTCATGTGAGCCAAACACCAGGTTGACTGAAATCCTATGTTTCCAAATGCTCATTTTGCCGTGCATTCCTATCCTATTCCTGTGTTTTTCCTGTCCCTGCCTTTTATAGAATCCTCCAATTCTAAGGAGCCCTTACAAATTTACTTCATTTTCAGATTGGCGTCAAAGAAAACTCTGTGTGTTATGTCCTGCTCCTGCCATGCCGTCATCCACCCCACCTGAGGTGCACCATCGACAGAAGCGTTCACTTCAGCAGAGATCCCCCCTGCAGAATTTCTTTCGCTGCCTCGGATCATCTTCCCGTTCTTTGGTAGCCACACCAACTGCATTACCATCATCGGTGGCGAGATGAACACGAGGACTACACAGTTCCGGAAGAGAGGTCGTAGTCTTTCGTGTTTGCTTACGTTATACATCGGTTATTACTACCTGCTACTTTATCGTTCAATCTTGAGTTTTGAATTGCCCATGGGTCTCATATCGAGCCCGAGAACGAATAGTATCATCTACTATCTGGTTCATCTGGGGTCTTCTATGTGGTTCATGTTGGGTGGGCAACAAACAATAGATGATCCATTGTCTATCTTTTTAAACTAAAGCTATAATCTACTTGCTATCATTAGTTTTGGATCCATCCACTTATTTGCTACCATCAGTCTTGATTTTTGCATGCACCCTTAGGCCTTACAAAATCTAACTTTTTTATTATGCATGTGGGATATTGTACACAATCGTCTTGAACATGTAGAGAAAAAGAAGACCGTTCGTCTTGAGTATAATGTCATCAGACGCTGCTCCATGGTGGTAAGTGCCCCCCTCTCCTGCATTTCAGATTGTATTCAGAGGAAGATAACTGTTCAAATGGAGATTGAAGGAGCCGACCACGCCTGTTTACCACCTGAGGTGTTTGCTCTAACCTGGCATGCTGATGTTGGTCATATCATGCATATGGCGCCTTGCATTGCGTACATTATACATCTTATATGTCATCAGCTTAGTTTAGATTTGCTTTGTGTGAATGCCACCTGTTTGGTTTCTATATCATACTCCCACCATTCCTAAATATTTGTCTTTTTAGAGATTTCAACAAGTGACTACATACGGAAAAAATGAGTGAATCTACACTCTAAAATATGTCTATATACATCCGTATGTGGTAGTCCATTTGAAATCTCTAAAAGGACAAATATTTAGGAACGGAGGGAGTATATGGGAATTATGCAATGCCATCTTCTTTAGCCGGGCATCATATCGTGAATCATGCAATGCCATCCTGTTTAGCAGGTCATCGATATGTGAATTATATCGTGCCATATTTTTTCCATAATGTATTCCATTTGTCAACAATGTTTATACATTCATCTACTCTTCATGTGCATCAGCCATTTGAGTCAGTCATGGGAAAATCTGGAGTGAAAACAAGGTCTTCTGAGCAGTCAGTGCTACCTGTCGATGCAGATTTCTTGCTGGTTACAGATAGCTCCTCAGAGGAGGATTAAGAGAGAGATGACCAGTCGTATTCCCCCCTCCCCCGAGGTGCATGCTCTAACTTGGCTGGGTTATATTGCTCATATCATGCATATGGTGTCTTGCCTTGCCATGCCATCTGCTTAGATTAGACATGCTTTGTGTGAATGCCTCATGTTTGCTTTCTATATCAGATATGTGAATTATGCAATGCCATGTTTTTCAGCCAGTTATCATATATGTGAATTATGCACCGCCATGGAGCCAGGCATCATATATGTGAATTATCTCATGCCATCTTTTTTTTTCATTACGTATTCCATTTGTTGACAATCTGTGTATATTGAATTACTCTTCATGTGTATCAGCCATTTGAGCCGGTTATGGAAAAATCTGGATTGAAAACAAGGTCTTCAGAGCAGGCAATGGTACCTGTTGAAGCATATATCTCGATGGTCACAGGAGCTCCTCGGAGGAGGATTCAAAGCAGATGACCAGTCCTATATCCCACCTGAGGTGTATGCTCTAAGTTGCAATGTTTATATTTCTCATATGATGCATATGGTGTCTTGCATTGCTTAGTTTAGACATCATATGCACAATATTGAATTCTATCTGCTTAGTTTAGAGATCATACATGCAGTGCCACCTGCTTAATATATGAATCAATTATGTCAATTATATCATGCCATCCTGTATACTTAGACAACATGTATGTGAATTATTTCATCCCAACCTATTTTAGAAATACATCATATAGTTTTGTCATGTCATCCTGTTTAGGTACTCATCATATGTTGAATTATGCCATTATATCCTGTTAAGTTATCCATCATATATCTGAAACTGTGTCATGCTATCCTGTTTAGTTAGGCATCATATATGTGAAATTGTGGCATGTTGTCCTGTTTGGTTAGACAACATATATGTGAATTACCACATCATCTATCATACAATGTACAGACGTTCAATTTCTTTTCTTGTTTATCAGCCATTTGAATTGGAGGGGGTGATGGCAGTATCTAAGGGAGCAAAAACCCATCCTTCACAAAAGACAGTGCTACCCGTCGATGCAGATAGAACCATGGTTGTACTGGCCCACAAACTAGCCCCACCACACATAATCGAGACTCTTCTAGATTGCACACTTACACCGTTGGGCATAGAACCAGCTACAACCCATCTAACCGCAACCCCAGCGGATAGTAACCCACTTATAGTTGACAAAGCACCATGTCCACCACAGAGTACCCCCACACGAACAGTTTGTAAAGCTACTGCAGTGCCCAAAGCACGAAGACCATCACAGCTAACCCAAACTCCACATTTAAAGCAGAAGAGCAACTGTTCTCAGGTTAGATTCCGTAGCTATGGTCTATACTCCTTTGCTGTTGCATCACTGTATTTACTCATACCAACTACTTTCGAATTTGAAGGATCCAATTGAAACTCCAATGGCGCAACAGTTATGTTTTAAACCTATTTCTTTAACTGGATTGCTGTTCTAACTTCTTGCTCTATGTTGATTTCAGTTTAAGTTGTATAAACAGTTATGTTCTCATGTGATGCACATTACAAGTGCTGCCAATGTTGTGTAGTTTCTCACACTTATATTCTGTCTATGTTGATGTGTCTTAAAAATATATGAGTTGAACTGTTTCTCTATCTTGATTAGGGAACATAAACTAGAATGATATGGACAATACAGTGACCATAGTACATAGATATATGTTTGTTTCATGTTGTTATCCTGTCCACCTTACTACTGAACCGGTTTACCAAAATGAGTTTGGTATACTACAAGCTAAACATGTGATGTGTCGGCTTGTTTCTCTTGTAGTGTGCAAACAGAATATTGGAGAAGAGCACCTCACTATGCAATGGTAGAGAAAGTAATGCAGATAAGGTTCAAGATAGTGAGACAACCCTGTTGGTCTCCAAGAAAGGTGATAAAAACGATCTTGTAGATAGTGTGAAAACCCCACAGTTCTGCGTTGATGTAGTGTTCGAGTTACTGGCCAGTACCGATGGCACAAGCTCTTAGAACTCGCTGCCTGAATCACTTCGGCTTCTTGGTCTCAGCTACAAGCTGAAAGGCATCGATCATTGTCTTTGCGGCAAGAAGTCAAGGACCGAGGAAGTCCTGCAGAATTTAGATCGTACTTTCTTGTGCAACAAACAAGTTACCGGAGGATTTAAGCGCCAAACAAGAGAAAGTTAATAAGCTTGCTAAGCATCTTGCCAGCATTATGGGTACCCAGGATATTGTTTCTTGAACTCTTCTGAAGTGGTTTCAGTTCTGGACTTGTTTTGCTGCGGCGTTTATATGCTGATGTGTTCCCTATATTTGCACTGGTGGCAATCTTTGATGCCCAGTGGATGTAATATGTCTAATAGCCGTGATAGCCTAGCATAAGTTGCTTGATTATTTATTTCCTTGTTGTCTTGTTTATTTGTTTGCTTGTAGTCAGTGCAATTCTTTTTCCGCGGTTTGCTAGTGGCTCCAATAACCTATTTTTAAAAACTAGGACACAATAACCATGGGCTAATATTTACTGTAGTGACACTGGGCCTCCTACGGGCCGTAGAAACAGTGGGCCTTCTATGGGTCGTAGAAACTGTAGGCCTTCTACGGGCCGTAGAAACATTGGGCCTTCTACGGGCCGTATCATCAATGGGCCTTCTACGGGCTGTATCATCAATGGGCCTTATACGGGCCGTATGATCGATTGGCCAAACATGGGCCAGTAATAGGCCGCATTATGGCCGTAAATGTGCTAGAGTTGGAATCGTCCATTCATGGGCCGACCATAACGGGCCATCGTTAATAGGCCATATTTGATAACGGTGAAAACGGCCCAATGTATTAACGGACCACAAACGGGCCGACTGTAACCACGGGCTGAATTTGGCCCACAAGCAGAAAATGACTGTAACGGGCTGTAAGTAAACGAATGCTGGAAATGAGCCCAAGAATAAATGGGCTCTGAGAAGGCCGAAAGATAACCTGGGCTGGAAATGGCCCAACTGAATAATGGGCCCTTAATGGGTATGAAGTGATACACTGTTCATTATGGGTCAGTTTCAGCACGGGCCGTTAATGGGTGTAAAGTGATACACTGTTCATTGCGGGCCAGTTTCACCACAGCCGTTAATAGGCCAAGAGTTACATAGGGCCTCATATGGGCCGAAAGACGTCATGGGCCATACATGGGCCAGAAGTGAAAACGGGCTGGAATCATATTGGATGGCCCAGATGACGCTACTGGGCCTAATTCGGATAGGGCGTAACGAGCCTTAGGTTAGCGGGCTGTAAATGGGCTATATGCGAACAGGCCGTTAACAGGCTTTCCATGGGCCGGCCCACCACCTTTTGACCAAGTCAAACGGGTCGGCCTTTTCACATGAATGGGCCTCTGTTGGGCCATGCCACGTGTCGACGTATCATAGGCGCCTTCTGTCCAATGAGTGGATGACATCTGTCCCAACGATGAGCCGACACGTGTTTCGTCCAGCCAACGATGATTTTACACGTGGAAAATCCCCATTGGTCGGGGCTGTTAACGGGTTATTGGATCCAAAACCCGCCCGATAGCTTAACGGCGTTCGTTACGGTGGATGCCACGTGTCGGTCACCCTTGACGAAAGCACTTCGACGCGCGATTTATCGTCATGGAAGTGGACACTTCGTGATGATAATTTTGGTAATGTCATGGAACACTTCTACGACAAAGACGGTATGACTATCTTGATTACGTCATAAAATCGTCATGGATGTACATGCATGACAAAAAATGCGACCTACTGTGACAAACACGTATCATCACGGAAGTGTATTTTTTTTGTAGTGAGGCCACGCGCGCGACAGGACAGGGTGACGCGCTAGGGCCCGCTGCTGCGTGCCCTCGGCCCACGCGCGCGGATTTATTGCGGCGTCCGCAAGTCAGTTGCCATTCTCTAGGCAGTTATTGCGTGTGTACGTGCACACTTATTGCGGGGAAGTGGGAGGGCCGAGCACAAATGATCACACTTCCCCATGTTCTGAACCGTGGCTTATAAATTGGGGGAAGGGGAGCGGCGTAAATCACTCTCGCTCGCGCTCCCTGATAACCCACAAGTATAGGGGATCAAGTATAGCCTCTTTTGATAAGTAAGAGTGTCGAAACCAACGAGGAGCAAAAGGTAGAACAAATATTCCCTCAAGTTTTATCGACCACCGATACAACTCTACGCACGCCTGACGTTCGCTTTACCTAGAACAAGTATAAAACTAGAAGTACTTTGTAGGTGTTGTTCGATATGTTTGCAAGATAATAAAGAGCACGTAAATAAAATCTTGGGGCTGTTTAGATAAATACACAATAAAGTTAGTATAGTGAGTGTGGAAAAGTGGTGGTAGGAGTTGCGAAATTGTCCCCAAGCAATTGACTACTTTACTAGACCGATAGCAAGTTTTATGTGGGAGAGGCCACTGCTAGCATGTTATCCCTGACTTGGAATTCTATGCACTTATGATTGGAACTATTAGCAAGCATCCGCAACTACTAATGTTCATTAAGGTAAAACCCAACCATAGCATTAAGATATATTGGTCCCCCTTCAATCCCGTATGCATCAATTTCTATGTTAGGTTGAAGCTTCTGTCGCTCTTGCCCTCCAATACATAGTCCTATCAACATAAAAATAGCCCTATGGTGTGATCCGCGCGCGTCCTCATATGATGGGCACCAAAGGACAGCAACATAACCACAAGAAAATTAAACCAATCATAGCAATTCACCAATTACCGATAAGGCAACGAAAATCTACTTAGACATATGGAAACACATCATTGGATAATAATATGAAGCATAAAGCACCATGTTCAAGCAGAGGGTACAGCGGGTTGCGGGAGAGTGGACCGCAGTAGATAGATGGGGGAAGGTGATGAAGATGTTGGTGAAGATGACGGAGGTGTTGGTGTAGATTGCGGTGATGATGATGGCCCCGGCGGCATTCCGGCGCCACCGGAAGAGAGGGGGAGAGAGCTCCCCTTTTTCTTTCTCTTCTTCCTTGACCTTCTCCCTAGATGGGAGAAGGGTTTCCCCTGTGGTCCATGGCCTCCATGGAGGCGGAGGGGCGAGAGCCCTTCCGAGATTGGATCTGTCTCTTTGTCTCTCTCTATTTCTGCGCTCCTGATTCTGCCCTTTCACCGTTTCTTATATTCCCGGAGATCCGTAACTCCGATTGGGCTCAAATTTGGACACGTTTTTTATCTGGATATTGGCTTTATTTTTGCGAAAAAAGGGCACGAACCGCCTTACGGGGTGGCCACGAGGGTCAGGGGCGCGCCCACCCCCCTAGGGCGCGCCCCTGCCTCGTGGCCCCCTCGGGCATCGTCTCGCGTTGATTCTTCTTCCTAAAAATCACATATATTCCAAAAAAATATGCGTTAGTTTTTATCCCGTTTGGACTCCGTTTGATATGGATTTTCTGCGAAACAAAAAACATGCAACAAACAGGAACTGGCACTAGGCTCTGGATCAATATGTTAGTCCCAAAAATAGTATAAAAAGTAGCCCAAAGTATATGGAAGTTGTATAATATTGGCATGGAACAATAACAAATTATAGATACGACGGAGACGTATCAGCATCCCCAAGCTTAATTCTTGCTCATCCTCGAGTAGGTAAATGATAAAAAAGATAATTTTTGATGTGGAATGCTACCTAGCACAATCTTGATCATGTAATCTAATCATGGCATGAATATTAAGACACGAGTGATTCAAAGAAATAGTCTATCATTTGACATTAAGACAATAATATTTCAAGCATACAAATAAAGCAATCATGTCTTTTCAAAATAACCTGGCCAAAGAAAGTTATCCATACAAAATCATATGGTCTGGCTATGCTCCATCTTCACCACACAAAATATTCAAATCATTCACAACCCCGATGATAAGCCAAGCAATTCTTTCATACTTTTGATGTTCTCAAACCTTTTCAACTTTCACGCTATACATGAGCGTGAGCCATGGACATAGCACTATAGGTGGAATAGAATATGATGGCGGAGGTTGTGTGGAGAAGACAAAAAGGAAGAAAGTTTCACATCGACGCGGCTAATCAACGGGCTATTGAGATGCCCATCAATTGATGTCAATGCGAGGAGTAGGGATTGCCATGCAACAGATGCACTAGAGCTATAAGTGTTTGAAAGCTCAAGCTGAAACTAAGTGGGTGTGCATCCAACTTGCTTGCTCATGAAGACCTCGGGCATTTGAGGAAGCCCATCATCGGAATATACAAGCCAAGTTCTATAATGAAAAATTCCCACTAGTATATGAAAGTGATAACTCAGGAGACTCTCTATATGAAGAACATGGTGCTACTCTGAAGCACAAGTGTGGTAAAAGGATAGTAGCATTGCCCCTTCTCTCTTTTTCTCTCATTTTTTTATTTTCTCTTTTTTAATTTTTTGGTGGGATTCTTTGGCCTTTTTTTTATTTGGGCTTCTTTGGCCTCTTTTATTTTTTTAAGTCCGGAGTCTCATCCCGACTGGTGGGGGAATCATAGTCTCCATCATCCTTTCCTCACTGGGGAAATGCTCTAATAATGATGATCATCACACTTTTATTTACTTACAACTCAATATTACAACTCGATGTCTAGAACAAAGATATGACTCTATATGAATGCCTCCGGAGGTGTACCGGGATGTGTAATGATCTAGCATAGCAAAGATATCAAAACAGACAAGCTATGAAAATATCATGCTAGCTATCTTACGATCATGCAAAGCAATATGACAATGAGGCTCAAGTCATGTATATGAAGATGATGGAAGTAGCATGGCAATATATCTCGGAATGGCTATGGAAATGCCATAATAGGTAGGTATGGTGGCTGTTTTGAGGAAGATATAAGGAGGCTTATGTGTGATAGAACGTATCATACCACGGGGGTTGGATGCACCGGCGAAGTTCACACCAAGGGCAATGCACGGTACCGAAGAGGCTAGCAACGATGGAAGGGTGAGAGTGCGTATAATCCATGGACTCAACATTAGTCATAAAGAACTCACATACTTATTGCACAAATCTATTAGTAATCTAAACAAAGTACTACGCGCATGCTCCTAGGGGGATAGATTGGTAGGAAAAGACCATCGCTCGTCCCCGACCACCACTCATAAGGAAGACAATCAATAAATACCTCATGCTCCAACTTCGTTACATAACGGTTCACCATACGTGCATGCTACGGGATTCACAAACTTCAACACAAGTATTTCTACAATCCACAACTACCCAATTGCATGACTCTAATATCACCATCTTTATATCGCAAAACTATTGCAAGGAATCAAACATATCATATTCAGTGATCTACAAGTTTTATGTAGGATTTTATGACTAGCCATGTGAATGACCAGTTCCTGTCGACTATCTAAATAGATATAAGTGAAGCAAGAGAGTTTAATTCTTTCTACAAAAGATATTCCCATTCTCTAACAAATATAAGTGAAGCAAAAGAGCATTCTACAAATGGCGGTTTTCTATGTGTAGGGAAACAGGCAATCCAAACTTCAAATGATATAAGTGAAGCACATGAAGCATTCTATAAAGCCATACTCAAAAGATATAAGTGAAGTGAAAAGAGCATTATATAAATCAACCAAGGACTATATCATACCAGCATGGTGCATCAAAGAAAAGTGAAAACTAAATGCAAAATATGCTCCAAGATTTGCACATATCGCATGAACAAAACGAATCCGAAAACATACCGATACTTGTTGAAGAAAGATGGGATGCCTTCCGGGGCATCCCCAAGCTTAGACGCTTGAGTCTCCTTGAATATTGACTTGGGTTGCCTTGGGCATCCCCAACCTTGAGCTCTTGCCTCTCCTCCTTTTCCTCATATCGAGACCTCCTCGATCTTCGAACACTTCATCCACACAAAACTCAACAGAAAGCTCGGTAAGATCCGTTACTATAATAAAGCAAATCACTACTCTAAGTACTGTTTAAAACCAATTCATATTTTGTTTTTTCATTGTATCTACTGTAATATAACTTTTCCATGGCTTATTCCACTGATAGAAATCGATAGTTTCATCAAAACAAGCAAACTATGCATCAAAAACAGAATCTGTCTTAAACAGGACAGTCTGTAGTAATCTGAACATTAACCATACTTCTGGTACTCCAAACATTCTGCCAAAATTAGGAAAAATATAAAAATTCTATAGCAAGACAGTGCAAAAAGTTTCAGATCTGTTTGACGTTCCATTAAAAAAAAATGTAAAATCACGCACTACAGCCAAAGTTTCTGTTTTGCACCGCACAAACCAACAAGCAATGTAAACATCATATAGGCAAATCTTGGCTCATTATTTTTATTTTTAAACTTTATAAAAGCACACAACAGAAATAAATGACTCTCTAAAACTTCCGGGTTGTCTCCCTGGCAGCGCTTTCTTTAGAGCCATCAAGCTAGGCATATAGTGCTCAAGTAATGGATCCACCTGGATGCCAAGGTATATAAAAGCCAATTTTAATTAACAATTTTAATAATGAGCACAAAGTAACATATATCATGCAACAACGAAGTCTAACTCTCTTCCTATGCATCGGCATGTCATAAAAGAACAATTCATGCACACAAAGTAAAGGCCAATACATAGCATAAGCAGTTTCTTGCAATTTTATCATGTTGGAAACATGGAGATGTGGAGATGTAGTTCCTCTCTCATAATAATTTCAAGTAGGAGCAGCAAACACATGCATATTATATCTATCAAAATCATCATGTGTAGTAGTAAAAAGCAACCCATCAATATAATCCTTAATAAGGGCAAGCTTCTCCGGTATAGTGTAGTCGGGAGAATTCAAAAAGATAATAGGACTATCATGCGTGGGTGCAATAGCAACAATTTCATTTTTAACATAAGGAACTATAGCAGGTTCATCTCCATCTTATATTTACAAATTGGAGGCACCATTCAAGTACTCTCATTAATCCACATCATTAGTATTAATTACACCGTTGGACTGTAGAATATACATTCAGGATAAAAGGAAAACATACGTAACATAGATGGTCCCGACGTCACATAAAAAAGGAATATAGCACGTCCAACCTTAGTGAATCAAAAGGGAAAAAAGATCCATCCGTTCCTCAAAAAAAGGAAGCCTCCAACCATAAAGAGTCCAATCTAATGGAAAAAGGGGACAAACTCCACGATGCTACTAATTGCCCGCAAAAGTCACGTCCATGAATAAAATATTTAGCCAAGTAACATCTAGGTGGACTTCTATACATGATCGCCCATAAACAAAACAATGTACATCGTGACACAACTAGAAAAAAGACATCCTATACATGATCGCCCGTAAATAAACAAAATAACAGACTTACGTGTGACTCGATCCAACCTATCAAAAGAAAAGATGAACGACTCAAAAAAGAGGAGCATCGTCCCTTAAAAAAATAGTGTACAACATCGTGTCAGAAAAAAAAAGATGTACAGCGTCCTTTCATGCATGTTTTCCGAGCACATTTCCTTTGTTGAAAAAAATCACCCACACGTGACTAGATATAATCTTTCAAAAGGAAAGATGAACGACTAAAAAAAGATGAAGAGCGTCCCGTAAACAAAACAATGTACTGCGTCCCATCAAAAAGAAAAAAAAGATGGAGAGCGTCCTATCATGCATGTTCTCCCAGAAGGACGCTTCCTTTCTTGAAATAAATGACCCACACATGGCTCGATCTAATAATCTGTCAAAAGAAAAGATGAACCGCGTCCCGATAAAAAATGCAGCGTCCGCCTCAAAAAAATTACAGGGTCCTATCATGTTCTTCAAAGGAAAGCCATTCAATAAATTCTCTGATTGATTTGAATCCAAAGAAAGAAAAATACATCCGCTTAGCTGCCGTAAAAATCATTCTTCAGTTCGCCGCCCGTCCGATGGCGCATCATCTAGAGTCCCTACCGCCGCTTTTCCTAATCCTCCTCTTTGACACGCCGTCGTTCTTCGTGGCATCAACGCTGCCCTTAGTGTTCCATCAACCGCTGGAATAGATCTAAAAAAGAGGTATAGTTCAATCCATATTCTCCGGCTGTCCTGCTATGATCATGTTTCACAACCATGGAAAACACGATTGTCATTATCCATCGAACATCGATGATGTTGCTTACTACTCATGAGCGGTTCTCTAGTAGTAGGAAGTAACCTGAGTACGTACGTACATAGTTCTTTAACATCAAAGAATCATGCCGATTGTAAAAGAAATCGATTCATATATGCCTCAGTTATTCCTCGGAGCATGAAAGTAGAAGCAATGAGAATTAAGGCATGTGAGAATAGGAAACCGTGATCAACTGCGCCAATAACGTCTTCCTGTACGCCGTCGGGTGCCGGCCACATCCAGTTTCTCCAAATGTGACGCGTCGGTTATATCGATGTCTCTCGATGCGGCATAGATCGTGCATGCAGATCGCCAATGTGCTACTATTAAACTTTGCGTGAAGTGTAAGGCCTGCTATTGTCCAATCTGCATGTACATATGGTTCGCTCCAAAATGCGTTTATAACTTATAAATGGTACGCATCATTCTTTTTGATCTACTATACTCATGATGCATAAATGAGTGGTGAACTATATTTTTCTTGGAGCATGGGTTCGCATGATTCTTCCAAGTATGGAATATATATATTCCGATTCTTAATAAATTTTGTTTTAAAGATTTGTTATACTACATGTAAGCCCAGATTGATTTTTATGTGTGCATATATTAAGATAATCATAAATTTTACCGAGTTATGGTTATATATGTTTTTGGCCTAAAATTTGGGATCTAAAATTTTCCTAGAATTATCATTATTTTCATGATGAGACTTAATTAATTTTTATTCGAGATTGGTTATTTCTGAAAAAATAAGGGACACTAGAAGGGGAAAATTTTTGTAATAGGAAAACATGACAACAATTCAAAGATTATTTTTCTAAAAAACACGATAATTATCTCCCTAAGGTGCAAATAGAGAAACTTCCATCCGTCTAAACTTTACATATGAATTATGCTACATTACATTGTAAAACGAAGATGATACTGCAAATTTTCTATTCATACAGTACTAGCCCGTGCCGTAGCACGGGTTGACAACTAGTAAGCATAATTCATATTGGCATCTTGGCCACAAGCATAGCAAGCATCATCAAAAAAGGGTATTTCAAAAGAATCAACGGGATCATAGCAATCATCATAGCATTCATCCTTCGGTAAGCACGAAGGGAAATTAAACAATGGATGAGTTGAAGAGTTACTCTCATGATAAGGTGGGCACGGGTAGCTAATCCGCTCTTCCTCCTTTTGTTCTTCGCTCTCCTCATCATCTTTTTCATCCAACGAGCTCACAGTTTCATCAATTTCTTCTTCCATAGACTCCTGCAAAATATTAATCTCTTCTTGGACAGTAGAGACTCTCTCAATAAATTCATCAATATTGGAATTGAATTCATAATTCTCATACCAATATTTAAATATGGCAAAATTTTCAGGTCCGTAAACCGCATCATCAATATTTTCACACTCTTTAAACAAAGATTCAATTTCATAAGCACCCATAAAAGCAACAAATTCTTCTATTTGTTCCACAACATAGTAATCATATATACCATTAGCATAAGAAGCCAAGGTTTAATTATCATTAAATATGCATGAAAAGGGACGGTGTGGAGCCTTCATCCTAGAGCAACAAGTATAATCATATCTCAAGCATAGTTCCCGAGCATACCAATGGAACAAATGAATTTGATACCATAATAGTTTCCCTTTTTGAGTCAAGAGATAATCCCTAAAGTATTCACGTTGATCCAACGTGTCTCCCATTACATGATTGAATGGGGTTTTCTCAGGATTATTAAAGTAGTGCATAATATTTTCACATAACCAGCATCGAGGGTTTTAGGAGGTTCCCCATCTCCATGAGTAGCAAGTAAACCTATTTTTTTGGTATTTCGTGTTCCATATCCATAATTAAAGATAGAGAACAACTTAGAATAGCAAATAAAATCAACTTAGTGATAAAGCAAACAAGCACACATGAGAATATTCACCCCACGCTATGGCTCCCCAGCAACGGTGCCAGAAAAAGGTCTTGATAACCCACAAGTATAGGGGATCAATTGTAGCATCTTTTTATACGTAAGAGTGTCGAACCCAACGAGGAGCTAAAGGTAGAACAAATATTCCCTCAAGTTTTATTGACCACCGATACAACTCTACGCACGCTTAACGTTCGCTTTACCTAGAACAAGTATAAAACTAGAAGTACTTTGTAGGTGTTGTTCGATAGGTTTGCAAGATAATAAAGAGCACGTAAATGAAATCTATGGGATGTTTAGAGAAAGACACAATAAAGTTAGTATAGAGAATGTGGAAAAGTGGTGGTAGGAGTTGCGAAATTGTCCCTAAGCAATTGACTACTTTACTAGACCGATAGCAAGTTTTATGTGGGAGAGGCCACTGCTAGCATGTCATCCATGACTTGGAATTCTATGCACTTATGATTGGAACTATTAGCAAGCATCCGCAACTACTAACATTCATTAAGGTAAAACCCAACCATAGCATTAAGATATATTGTCCCCCCTTCAATCCCGTATGCATCAATTTCTATGTTAGATTATAGCCTCTATCACTCTTGCCCTCCAATACATAGTCCTATCAACATACAACTAACCCTATGGTGTGATCCACGCGCGCGCTCATATGATGGGCACCAAAGGACAACAACATAACCACAAGCAAATTAAACCAATCATAGCAATTCAGCGATTACCGATAGGGCAACGAAAATCTACTCGGACATCATAGGATGGCAACACATCATTGGATAATAATATGAAGCATAAAGCACCATGTTCAAGTAGAGGGTACAGCGGGTTGCGGGAGAGTGGACCGCTGTAGATAGATGGGGGAAGGTGATGAAGATGTTGGTGAAGATGACGGAGGTGTTGGTGTAGATTGCGGTGATGATGATGGCCCCGGGGGCGTTCCGGCGCCACCGGAAGAGAGGGGGAGAGAGCCCCCCTTCTTCCTCTTCTTCCTTGACCTTCTCCCTAGATGGGAGAAGGGTTTCCCCTGTGGTTCATGGCCTCCATGGAGGCGGAGGGGCGAGAGCCCCTCTGAGATTGGATCTGTCTCTCTGTCTCTCTCTGTTTCTGCGCTCCTGAGTCTGCCCTTTCACTGTTTCTTATATTCTCAGAGATCCGTAACTCCGATTGGGCTGAAATTTGGACATGATTTTTATCCGGATATTGGCTTTCTTGCGGCGAAAGAAGGGCACCAACCGCCTTACGGGGTGGCCACGAGGGTCAGGGGCTCCCCCTGCCCCGTGGCCCCCCGGGCATCGTCTCGCGTTGATTCTTCTTCCCAAAATCACATATACTCCAGAAAAATCTCCAGCAGTTTTTATCCCATTTGGACTCCGTTTGATATGGATTTTCTAAGAAACAAAAAACATGCAACAAATAGGAACTGGCACTGGGCTCTCGATCAATATGTTAGTCCCAAAAATAGTATAAAAAGTTGCCAAAAGTATATGAAAGTTGTATAATATTGGCATGGAACAATAAAAAATTATAGATATGACGGAGACGTATCACTCCCCTGCCTCTTCGTCCTCTCTCTGCTTCTTGCGACCGCTATGCGCCACAACGCCCGTCGTTTCGAGCAGAGCTTCAAGGCCATTCTTCTTCCTTCTTTCTCTTCGTCTTTGTTGATGGCCCCTTCAATCGTTAACAATGATGTTGTCCAAGGAGAAACCTTCCTCCCCGGACAGATCTTCGTGTTCGGCGGCTTCGCACCGCGGGCCAACTCATTTGGCCACCTGGAGCAGATTGATAACTACGCCCCTGGCCATCAAGTAAGATTTGGGAGCTTGAATTACGTTGCGGACATCCGTGGAGATTTGATGTTCGCCGGATTCGAGACCGCGGCGACCGAAGACATCGACGGTATGGACGATGATGCCGGAGACGAGGAGACTCAAAATCCACCGTTCACAGGACAATGGATGGGCACTTCCTCATACGACGTCAACATAGTAGATACGCCGAAAAAGATTGTGGCGACGACAAGGAAGACCCCACAAAGGAGGACCCTCCTAAAACACAAGCAAATCGCTAGCGTCAGCAACGCGGCTCTAAATCCCGCCGCAGCAGGAACAACAACACCTGCAGAGGAGACGACAACACTCCGGATGGTGCCCTGACGAACAGGCAATGGAAGAGGACTCGGAGGACGGTAGTTACCATCCGCCCTCCGAGGAGGGGGTAAGCCTCGGCAATGACGACTTCATCGTGCCTGAGGACCCTCTGGAACAGGAGCGCTTTAAGCGCCAGCTAATAGCCACTACAAGGAGCCTGAAAAACAAACAACACCAGCTTCAAGCTAACCAAGATCTGCTCGTCGACAGATGGACTGATGTCCTGGCAGCCGAAGAATACGGCCTCAGACGCCCAGCCAAGAGTTACCCACAGCGAAGGCTGCTACCCCAGTTCGATGAAGAGGCGCAGGAGCTCATACCTCCCTCGCGTAATGCGGCTGATCGGCCACCACGCAGTCGGGAAAGTGCGGCGGACCGACCACCACGTGGTCGGGATAGAGCGGCAGCTCAGGCCGAACAGCACCCTGCCCCACCACCTCATAAAGATAGAGACGAAACAGCTCGGGGTCGCACATACGACCTCCGGCAGATCCTGGATAGCAGTGCAGGACATACCCGATCGATTTACGGATCGCGAGGACGTCCCTCGACACGTTATGCTGGCTACCTATTCAGACGTGACAAACCTAGTCACACCCGAGCCGATAACCGTAGACGAACTCCATCAGAGCTACAGCGCAATGCGGCCAAATATAGAGGCGCCGCACACCCTCTCTGCTTCACTGATGAAGTAATGGACCACGAATTCCCCAAAGGGTTCAAGCCCGTGAATATTGAATCATACGACGGGACAACTGATCCCGCAGTATGGATCGAGGACTTTATCCTCCACATCCACATGGCCCGGGGAGATGACCTCCACGCTATCAAGTACCTCCCCCTAAGCTTAAAGGACCAGCTCGGCACTGGTTAAACAGCCTGCCTAAAAATTCTATTGGCAGCTGGGAGGACTTGGAAGAGGCCTTCCTCGATAACTTCCAAGGTACATATGTCCGGCCACCAGACGCGGATGACTTAAGCCACATAGTTCAACAACCTGGGGAGTCCTCCAGGAAGTTCTGGACTAGATTCCTAACTAAAAAGAACTAGATTGTCGACTGTCCGGACGCCGAAGCCCTAGCGGCCTTTAAACATAGCATCCGCGACGAATGGCTCACCCGCCACCTAGGCAAAGAAAATCCAAAATCTATGGCAGCCCTCATGGCACTCATGACCCACTTTTGCGCGGGTGAGGATAGTTGGTTGGCCGGCAGCAAAAACACAGCCAGCGAGGCAGGCCCCTCCGAGGTTAAGAACAACAACGGCAAGCTCTGACCTAACATGCACAAACGCCGAAGCAATGGTGATAATACCGATGACACTACAGTTAATACCGGATTCAGCGGCTCTAAGTCCGGTCAGCGGAAGAAACCATACAAGAGAAATAATCAGGGACCATCCAGCCTGGACTGCATACTCGATCGCTCGTGCCAGATACACGACACCCCAGAAAAACCAGCCAACCATACCAACAGAGACTGTTGGGTTTTTAAACAGGCCAACAAATTAAACGCCGAGAACAGGGAAAAAGGGATCACAAAGCGAGGACGACGACGAGGAGCCCCGGCAACCGAACATAGGGGGACAGAAGAAGTTTCCCCCTCAAGTCAAAATGGTGAACATCATATATGCTACACACGGGCAAAGGCCATCCATGCACCTTCAACGCACGTCGACCACTTCACAGCATCGATACGCGGCACCGCGGCAGCAAGCCGCTGAACCAGGCGGAAGTAACTACTAGGAACAGGTTCAATCGGCCACAACCGGGCTATGACGTCCTTCATGGCCGCGCCGGATATCCTATGCAGCTCGGCCCACTGGGAAATCTGTTCTTTCAGCAACAGAGGGCGCTTCGACGCGCCAAATTGTGACAAAAAAAGCTTCTCCATTGCATACCCCTCTTGCGCCTGATAAAACTATGCCGCATCGGAAGAACTCTTCGACAAGTCTAAAAAATTGTCCGGAGAACTCCATACTTGGTTAAGCTGAGCATAGTTCGGATCGCCGAACCTAGCCTGTAGCAAAAAGGGCTTGCCAGCCACAATCTCCCCAGCTTGCCGGATCTCCTCACGGGCTGCTCTGGATTCAGACCGCGCTTCTCTCTCCCCTCGTAAGGCCTTGTCAAATTCAGCCGTTTTGGCTTCATTTTCCTTCTCAAGAAGTTTATAGTGGCTAGCCGCATTTTCTAACTCGCGCGCCATGATGGACATCGTCTCCTGGTCTTGATGCCGCGCGGCTTGTTCGGCCTTCAATTCAGCCGATGCCTTTCCGGCAGCCGCATTACTAAACCGGGCCTACTCCTTGGCCTGGGCTAGCTCCGCCCGAAGGGCTTCCACGGCGGCAGTACCATCTGCATTCATGCACATTTCATATCAAACTCTTTTCAGAGTCAAGATTAAATTACAGACACATTGGTATACAGAATACTCGAAATATATACCTTGCGAGTCGTCAAGACGCGTGTTGATCAAAGCAATGTCATCCTCAACAATATCCAGCTTTCGCTGCAGTTCGGTCACCTCCGAATTTCGGGCAGTGGCGGGAGGGGAGACAACCTACATTCCAAATTAAACCAAGGTTAGCACCTAAAAATATCTTTTCGATCCTCCGACCGCTTCCTTTGGAAGACGAGCCGAGTCTCAGGGGCTACTGCATACACAACAGGTGCATTTTGTCAATATTATTCAATTGGCAACATTACATCACAAACCTCAAAACCCCTCAGAAGGCTCGTAAAGGCCTCGTTCAACCCGCTCTTCGCGGATAAAACCTTTTCGACCACCGTAACCATTATGGCACGGTGCTCCTCTGAAACGGATGCTTGTCGCAGCATGTCCGTCAGCATCTCCGGCACTCCTGGGTCTTCGGACACCGCTGCCGGAGCACAACATTCCTTTGGAGGAATCCGCTTACCATTCACATCCCTAGTTCTGGTCTGCTCTGGGTTAGCTAGTCTTTTGTTGCATCATTTCTAAATTTCTTTGAAAGTTGAAATGGGTATTGTTGAAACCCTAACACCAAATGAATTGAACTAGGTTCAATAAAAATATCTTCAATGAACCCAAATGCCCTTTAGAAAAGTTCATGATTTTTGTTAAAGGTGAAAACCTCTGCCAAAAATGATGCACATATTTCTAGGCCATTATGGATTTTTGAATTAAATCTTATTGTATTTGACTTTGGGCATTTAAATACTATAAATAATTTAAATGTTCAAATAATGTTGGAACTATTTTTGGGCCACTGAAATAATTCAGCAAGTGTCCATGAATATTTTAAGGATTTTAGGAAATGCCTTGGTATTTTTCCTAAGCTCAAAACAGAGGTAATTAATTAGAAAACAAAAACAAATTAGAAAGCAGAAGAGAGGAAGAGCTTACCTGTCCTCACCTGAGCAGCCCACCTCAGGCGGCTCAAAGACTGCAGCCTGGCCGCCCAGCCAACCGCCCAGCCCACCACCGCAACCCCTCTGTCGTCTTCCTCCCCGCTCTAGTAGGCAGGGAGTGTGGTCGCCACGCGCGCGCCAGCTCCTGCTTCCACCGCGATGCCCCGATTCTTCTGAGAACGCCACGGAGATGGCCACAAACAGCCCCCCCTCTCTCTGGAACTTCTCCCCCTTCTCTGCTTTCTCCCCGCGACCACCTGAGCTTAGGCCATCGCCGCCGCTCGCTGCCAACGCGCCCACCGAGCTCGCCTGACCTCCTCACCGTATCCCTAGGATCCGCCGCGGCTCTGCACATCAACGAGAAGAACAAACAAGCCCGGGAGCTCCTCAGCCTCGCAATCGCCGTCGTCCTCGTCCTCGGGAGCCGACCACCGCCATCGTCGATTCGCCGGCCACAGGACATCCCCGAGCAAGCAGAGCCCCTCTTCGTGATCATTGTGAGCTTCACCATTGTTTTCCCTTAACCACGCGGCCTAGCGCTCGCTGTAGTCGTCGTTTTCATCGGCGCCCGATCTCCGGCCGCCGCCTAGCTTACTGCTGCCGTCACCACAGACCACCGCAGCCCCTTCTGCTTGCTCCATCAAATGCGCCACACCGCCAGCTCACCGTAGCCGCAAACCACGCGCGAAGGGGTGCTCTGTAGCGCCGTCCCGAGCAACTCCGGCGAGTCCCGCCGTTCTTTGTGGTCGCCGGCGCCACCGCCGACGTGGCGCCAGTTTAATTAGCACCAATGACCTTGCTAAACACCCCTAGAGCCACTGCCATGTGGGCCCCTGTGCTTGTTTAGGTTAACTTAATTTTTGTTTAGATTAGTACATAACCCAGCGGGACCGACACGTCATCATTGACTTCGCTGACGTGGACGTTGACCGGAACCACCTGTCAGCGACACGAACCAGCCCTGTGTCACTGACGTGTGGACCCCACACGTCAGGTTTGACCTGGACCTGGTCTGTTGACCTGCTGAGGTCAGCATGACGCAGTAACTCCTTTTCTGGATATATTCTTATACAAGAAATTCCAGAAAATAACCAAAACTTCTAAAATTCATAGTAATTCAATCGTAACTCCAAATCAAACAATTTATATATGAAAAATTATCAGAAAAATGCAATCTATCCATCTGTACCATTTTCATGCATGTTAGAACAATTTAACCTTGATGTTTAGGTGAAACAAGTTAGTGCACTAATATGACCTCTTAAAATGGGTTTGCATTTGAATCTTTGGTTCAAATGGACTCATCTCAATCTGCTCTAGCTTGCATTAGACCAAAATACATTCATGTTGCCATGTGATGGCATGCATCATATTGTGCATTGCATTGATTGTCTTCTTTCTCTGTCTGCCGGTGTTGCTCCCCCTCGGTAAACGTATGTTCCGACGATGAGATCGATGACACCGATGAAGAGCTATACTATCTTCAGAAGTGCCAGGCAAGCAAAAACCCCTTGTTCATCTCGATACAATCCCACTCTCTCGCTCCTGCTCTCTTTTACTGCATTAGGACAACAACGATTCAACTGTTACATGCTGCGGTAGTTGAACCCCTTTCCTCTGCATGACCTGTCATTGCCACACTAACTAGATGAAACCCACTAGCATGAGTAGGAGTTGTTTGAGCCCTGTTGTGCCTACCCATTCATGCTTGTTTGTCATGCCTGCTATTGCTTAGAGTTGTGTCAGGTCCGATTCATCGGGGATGAATCAGAGGTGTGTGAACATGTCCTACTGTGTGTGAGCTAAGTGTGTGAACATGATTTGGTAAAGGTAGCGGTGAGAGGCCATGTAGGAGTACATGGTGGGTTGTCTCATTGCAGCCGTCCTCAGGAACTGAGTTCTGTATTTGTGATCCATGAACAGTTAGTACCACACATTGGGTTCCGGTAACTCGATCCTTCTCGACTTATTAATCAACATGATCTCTGTCCAGGAGTTGCAACTAGTTTCTGGTGTTTGTAGGTAGTGTTAGTAGTCTACCAAGTGGCACCCGGTACAGGTGGGCTTGGGACAGACTAGGCATCGTGGCACGGTGTACCAAGCGTAGAACCACCCGTCGAGGTGGGCTTGGGAACCCTGCTCACATCGTTTGGGGCCGTGAGCGACACCCGGCCGGATCTTCTTGCGGATGGAACCCGAATAGGCGATAAACCTGGACGAGAGACTTGTGTGGTTAGTCAGGTCATGGCCGACTCCCTCCCCAGGCTTCCGCTTGAAGGTTGCCGAGATACATGACGTGTACATGGCGGTAAGTGGCGAGAGCGTGTGTGAAGAAGTACACCCCTGCAGGGTTAACATCATCTATTTGAATAGCCATGTCCGCGGCAAAGGACTTCTGGGTTGCTTGTACAGTTCATAGACAAGTGAAAGTGGATACTCTAAAATACGCAAGATAAGCGTGAGTGCTATGGATGGTGTTCTCGTAGGGAGACAGGAGCAGATCCATAGTGGTGTATTGAAATGGTGAATATGTGGAATCGTGTGCGCCACCTCAAAGGAGTTACTTGCAGTCGTAGTTCAGGATAGCCACTGAGTCAAAGCTAGCTTGCTGCACTCAAACTCCACCACACCTTTATTGATACCGATGCATATGTAGATAGTTCTAATGTAAGTCTTGTTGGGTACATTTGTACTCACGTTTGCCTATTTTATATTTTGCAGAGAGACGTCAGTCTCGCTAGTAGTTCCGTGTGGGCTTCGATGTTTAGCTTGATACCTCAGCTACGATCTTGTGCCCTCGGCAGGATTTGGTAGATAGTCAGGCTTCTCAGCCTTTTTCATTTGTAGATGTCTGTACTCAGACATGTTAAGC
This sequence comes from Aegilops longissima, assembly GCA_021605205.1. Lineage (NCBI taxonomy): Eukaryota > Viridiplantae > Streptophyta > Magnoliopsida > Poales > Poaceae > Aegilops > Aegilops longissima. The sequence continues at coordinate 676,442,428 of CM038682.1, read as the reverse complement.
TTCCGCATGTGCTTTGACTTGTATGCTCTGGATGTTGGGTCATGAGACCCATGTTTGTAATATCTCGCTCCTCGGAGCCTAATGAATAAATACTTGAGTCGTAGAGTTATGTTGTGATGCCATGTTGTATTTACACATATCGAGCATATTGTGTGTATGTTTGAAATGCTTGGTATGTGTGGGATCCGACAATCTAGTTGTTTATCCTTGGCAGCCTCTCTTATGGGGAAATGTAGTCTAGTGCTTCCTTGAGCCATAGTAGTCCGCTACAGCCAGTTCACGGAGTCCTGCTAGCCCAAAGACTACCGCTCGGACGCTTGACTGGTCGGCATGTGTTTCAGTTCGTTCCTGTGTCTGTCCCTTCGGTGAAATGTCACGCGGTGACATCCGGAGTCCTTCCTATCCTGCTACAGCCCGGGTTCCCGGAGTCTTGTTAGCCTAGTGCTACAGCCCGGATTCACACGCTGCTGACCGACATGCTCGAAGTTGATTCATGTATGCCTGTCCCCATGGGTTAGTGCCGCTTTGGGTTCACGACTAGCCATGTCGGCCCGGGTTCTCTGTCATATGGATGCTAGCAACACTATCATATACGTGAGCCAAAAGGCGCAAACAGTCCCGGCCATGGTAAGGCGACACCCGTGGGAATACCGTGCGTGACCACAAAGTGATATGAGGTGTTACCGGCTAGATCGATGTGACTTGGAATCGGGGTCCTGACAGCTTTGGTATTAGAGCCTCACTGCCTGTAGGATTGCCAAGCCAAACTGGTCGAAGTTGAGTCTAGAAATGCTTTAGTTATATAAGGGAATTGATTGTGGAAGGGAACGTAAGGCTCTTTTTACTCCTTTACCTTATGACCTCCTGATCTGAGTCATCTTATCTTCCTACGGGGTTAAGGAACTAGGCTTTCTCTTCTTTCTATCAGGATCACGTGTTACTAATCTGTAGACTCATAGGAATGGTGGACTTAAGCCTCGGTTCAGTTCCTACTACTTTCCTATGTTAACTGTTGATCTCGAAACCTTGATATTGTGCTTCTGAGTGGCTATGCCACCATCTTTGTAGCATGTCTCCAATCTTTTTGAGCATTTACAACCGTTATGCTGTCCGAGTCATCCCAGGTTTCTAAATAATCTGATGCATTTGCAAAATCCTTTCCCTCTAGTTTCGATGTTCCTTTAGGCCAGGTTAATCACACTAATTGTTGAGTTGAGGTATTCCATTGCCTCGACGTATATGTTGGAGCTATTTTTTATGACCCTAGGTGTCTAGAGTATCATCTAGTAATCTAGCCATGTTTTGTGTTCCCAGTGTGATGATTCTGGCCATTATTCTCGAAAGCATCCCGTGATGCCACTTAGTATGTAGGTATCCTATTCCTGGGTTCTTGAACCCGAGATTCACCCTACTTACCTCATGTTGTTAGTGTTTGCTCGTTCCTTTAGGTTATTAGTAACCCTTGCGATAGTCCTCAAGGTCCGTGGTATTTCCTTCTTCCAAATACCATGAGCTTCTTATGGCAGAAGTTCTCTGCTAAACCGAAAGATCACAATAAGAGTGCTCTTGGTGAGTTCTCCATTCTACATTGTGAAGAATCTGCCAGTTTAACCTTTCTGCATGGGTTATCCGGAAGAAATGTTGATCTTTGCTCAACATACTAATATATGCATCCACAACTCAGAAAGATATATGTTCCTTTGAGTTGTCCCTCTCTTTAGTTGTCTTCTGACCTTCGTCTATCAATTGATAGTCAAGAGTATGCATGCATTCGTTCATCGGTGCCTATCATTCTTGTGGTCCGTCAAGCCATTCTAGTTCAGAATGACTAGGAGAAACAAACTCCAGTACCTCATCCATATCTAGAATTGGGTCAAAGAAATTGTATTCCATAGATCAAAATGCCAACCCAGCTTCTGGTCTGTTCTACCTTGGAGTGTTACCATCTTTATGTCAAGAGTGTCATGAGAATTGCACCACCTCTTATGAATTCTTGACGCAGTAATACTTCTTGCCATCATTGTTCATTCCTCGGTTCCCATGTTATTGTAACCGGAATGCCGACAAGTGAACCGTGATGTGCGAAATCAATACTCCTAGCAACACCGTTGCTTGGTAGTTAATGGACAATACTCTCATTCTTAGCGTGCTGGTTATTGAATTATCATTCTAAGACTGATCGTGCTACCTAGTCCATATTTCTGGTGCACACTTCGATCAATGAGTTAGGATTGTGCCAATCCCTCGCTTATTTGATCTTATCGTCTTGCCCTGAAAAGCAAGATTGTTCTCGAGCTTAGTAACATATCGGTGGTTCGTGATTTTCTGAATATCCTCTCGGAAGTATCACCAGGTTGTCCCCTGACCGTTATGTTGAGCTCGTGATCAAGATGGTTTCTTGCAATCCACCCCTTCTCCAAGAATCTGTGTTGGATACCCCTGAGCTACTTCGTTAAGCTAAACAACAACTTGGAGAGTTGGAAGATAAAAAGCTTTGCCGAATTTGGTTCTTTCTGAAGGGATATCTTTGTGTTTGTGTGTGTGTTGAAGAAAGATGATATCTTCACCAATTGGTCCTCGTGATCAGTTGTTGAATCTATTGCCTTGTGAAAACTTTGATTTGAATATGGGCTATCACCAAATCAAATCAGAACCAGCGATGTTTGTAATGTTGTCTTACTCGTGGTTGATCCCTCGAGCATACACCATTACATCTTTTGGTCTGACCAATGCTATCACCGTGTTCACATGATGGTGGAAGTCCGGTGATATGGAAATTCTGATGAGTTGCTGTTGAGCCCATCAGCAGCATTTTGTCTCCCCCATGACTCATGTTGAACAACATTAGTGTTGGAAACTTTGTAAACAATGCCTTCATATTCCGTTCATGAAGCATATGTTTGGATGAAAGTAGCGACTTCCTCTAAGTTCACGCGCAATCGATGCAAGTTGCCGCCGTGAATTCGAGGGAGCTTGTTTTTGCTTCCTTTGGAATCATCGCAAGTCAGTCATGCATTCGTGCGAAGTACTCTATGGTTTGGTAGATTAATTTCCTCCACTCCATATGTGTTCCTAGCACACCAAGCCACTGATTGATTTGTTCAAGGAAAAGAAGTTCCTTCCTAAGACCCGGGCATATACAAGGACTTCGATATCCCCAATGATGGTTCCCCATCTGAACTCGGTAGTGTTTTATTGTAAGACTACTATGTGGTCATGCTTGTCTAGGACAGCGTGTTCACATGTGTGTAGCAGAACCAGATCATGTTTTCGAGCTTGCTATTGTAGTTCATTTCTTGAGAATCTCGCAACATCGTCTTGTCGATTTGTGTTGCAAAATTTCTTTTCCAGACATGATGTCTGAAATGTCCTATTACCGACCAGATATGAATCTCAGGCAGATATGATGGTTGGAACTATTCCACGATCTATGATGTAGGTCCCGACAAGGTTGATGTTGGCCCACACACCTAGCCGAAGATCTACTATTGTAGCATCTTAACTAAGCAAGTTGACCATCCTCTCCATAAGGATGACGTGCGACTTATTTTAGAAGTTATTCCTTATGGATCCTTTGTTCTCCGGAAGTCATACCTTTACTTGATGTTCCAGATACCGACTAGTATTGGGTTAAGCTGGTACATCAAGGAGAAAATTAGAAGCGGAGTGCTAAATGTCTCTCGGTCGACTATCCAGATTTTGTGACCTTGGTATTGCTAAGGTGAAATCTGAGAAGGTGTTATCTTCCTTTGCATCTGCATCGTCCATCACTATTCATCATGGTAGTATGATGTGTTGCCAGGATCCTTGGCATGGATGTTGGTAAAACCTTGATGAATATGGAAATTCTCAAGTTCTTGAAAGCACGCTCAGTCACTAGGTTATATCCTTGGTATGAACTGGAATGTGCCTTCCATTTGCCGAGTTGTTCTATAACCATAGTTTCGTTTCCAAGTTGAGTGTGCCATTCTTTTGAATTCTTTCAAACGATCATTTGTAAATTGCTTTAGGCTGGTATGAAGAATTTCAATGATCTATGGATCAAAAGTAATTCTTTTTGCCACTTAAGGGAACAGTCCAACGAGTCACCTCTTCCAAGGTGCCCCGTTACGGGATCATGGCAATTATTTCCTCGCCACCTTGACACCATCCACCATCTTACTCAAGCGTGGAATTGTTGCCCACGGAGTTGAACCGTCGTCATCTGTTTCTTTCCACCCCTCACGATGTGTGTTTCGTGTCTCAACTCGAGAGATGGTCCTATGTCTCATTCCATGAGTTGCTCGATCTTCAAGAAGATCGACTCTTCTAAAATTCTCTCTTTCTTCTCATTGTCATGTTGGATGTAGTTCTCAAGACAAAACGTCGAGATCAAGGTGTTGTAATGAATCAACACTTCGAGAAGAGAAATTGGATCATGAAGATTGTGTTAGTTTGTGTCCCCTTTGTCCTCTTACCTCACGTCTTGAATCTCGGGACGAGATTCTTCCTTAGTGGGGGTGAGTTGTCACATCCCTAGTTCTGGTCTGCTCTGGGTTAGCTAGTCTTGTGTTGCATCATGTCTAAATTTCTTTGAAAGTTAAAATGGGGATTGTTGAAACCCTAACACCAAATGAATTCAACTAGGTTCAATAAAAATATCTTCAATGAACCCAAATGCCCTTTAGAAAAGTTCATGGATTTTGTTAAAGGTGAAAACCTCTGCCAAAAATGATGCACATATTTCGAGGCCATTCTGGATTTTTGAATTAAATCTTATTGTATTTGACTTTGGGCATTTAAATACTATAAATAATTTAAATGTTCAAATAATGTTGGAACTATTTTTGGGCCACTGATTCAGCAAGTGTCCATGAATATTTTTAGGATTTTCGGAAATGCCTTGGTATTTTTCCTAAGCTCAAAACAGAGACAAATAATTAGAAAACAAAAACAAATTAGAAAATAGAAGAGATGGAGAGCTTACCTGGCCTCACCTGAGCATCCCACCTGCCTGTGCGGCCCAGCACCACAGCTGGCCGGCCCAGCCAATTGGCCCAGCCCACCACCGCAACCCCTCTGTCGTCTTCCTCCCCGCGCCAGTAGGCAGGGAGTGTGGTCGTCGCGCGCGCGCCAGCTCCTGCTTCCACCGCGACGCCCCGATTCTTCTGAGAACGCCATGGAGACGGCCACGAACAGCCCCCCTCTCTCTGGAACTTCTACCCCTTCTCTGCTTTCTCCCCGCGACCACCTGAGCTTAGGCCATCGCCGACGCTCGCTGCCAACGCGCCCACCGAGCTCGCCTGACCTCCTCAACGTATCCCTAGGATCCGCCGCGGCTCTGCACGTCGACGAGAAGAACAAAAAAGCCCGGGAGCTCCTCAGCCTCGCCATCGCCGTCGTCCTCGACCTCGGGAGCCGACCACCGCCATCGTCGATTCGTCGGCCACAGGACATTCCCGAGCAAGCAGAGCCCCTCTTCGTGATCACTGTGAGCTTCGCCGTCGTTTTCCCTTAACTCCGCGGCCTAGCGCTTGCTGTAGTCGTCGTTTTCATCGGCGCCCGATCTCCGGCCGCCGCCTAGCTTACTGCTGCCGTCACCATAGACCACTGCAGCCCCTTCTGCTTGCTCCATCAGATGCACCGCACCGCCAGCTCACCGTAGCCGCAAACCACACGCGAAGGGGTGCTCTGTAGCGCCGCCCCGAGCAACTCCGCTGAGTCCCCACCGTTGCTGGGGTCGCCGGCGTCAGCTGCTGACGTGGCGCCAGTTTAATTAGCACTAATGACCTTGCTAAACACCCCTAGAGCCACTACCATGTGGGCCCCTGTGCTTGTTTAGGTTAACTTAATTTTTGTTTAGATTAGTACATAACCCAGCGGGACCGACACGTCAGCATTGACTTCGCTGACGTGGACCTTGACCGGACCCACCTGTCAGCGACACGAACCAGCCCTGTGTCACTGACTTGTGGACCCCACACGTCGGGTTTGACCTGGACAGGGTCTGTTGACCTGCTGAGGTCAGCATGACGCAGTAACTCCTTTTCTGGATTTATTCTTTTACAGGAAATTCCAGAAAATAACCAAAACTTCTAAAATTCATAGTAATTCAACCTTAACCCCAAATCAAACAATTTATATATGAAAAATTATTAGAAAAATGCAATCTATCCATCTGTACCATTTTCATGTATGTTAGAACAATTTAACCTTGATGTTTAGGTGAAACAAGTTAATGCACTAATATGACCTGTTAAAATGGGTTTGCATTTGAATCTTTGGTTCAAATGGACTCATCTCAATCTCCTCTAGCTTGCATTAGACCAAAACACATTCATATTGCCATGTCATGGCATGCATCATATTGTGCATTGTATTGATTGTCTTCTTTCTCTGTCTGCCGGTGTTGCTCCCCCTCGGTAAACGGATGTCGACGATGAGATCGATGACACCGATGAAGAGCTATAATATCTTCAGAAGTGCCAGGCAAGAAAAACCCACTCTCTCGCTCCTGCTCTCTCGCTCCTGCTCTCTTTTACTGCATTAGGACAACAACGATTCAACTGTTACATGCTGCGGTAGTTGAACCCCTTTCCTCTGCATGACCTGTCTGTTGGGGAACGTAGTAATTTCAAAAAATTTCCTACGAACACGCAAGACCATGGTGATGGCATAGCAACGAGAGGGAAGAGTGTCCGTCTATGTACCCTCGTAGACCGAAAGCGGAAGCGTTATAACAACGCGGTTGATGTAGTCGTACGTCTTCACGATCCGACCGATCCAAGCACCGAACGTACGGCACCTCCGAGTTACGCACACGTTCAGCTCGATGGCGATCCCGGACTCCGATCCAGCAAAGTGTCGGGATGAGTTCCGTCAAGACGACGGCGAGTAGCGATGTTGATGCTCCACCGACGCAGGGCTTCGCCTAAGCTCCATGACGATATGACTTCTCCGGCGAGGGCTTCGCCTAAGCTCTCTGACGATATGACGAAGTGGAATATGGTGGAGGGGGCACCGACACGGCTAAGGAACGATCCGTAGATCAACTTGTGTGTCATGGGGTGCCCCTGCCCCGTGTTAAGAGCCAAGGGGAGGTGGCCGCCCAAGGAGGAGGCGCACCAAGGAGTCCTACTCCTCGGGAGTAGGATTCCCCTCAATCCTAGTTGGATTTGGATTCCGGAGGGGAAGAGAGAGAGGGGCGGCCCACCTTTCCTAGTCCTAATAGGACTAGGGAAGGGGGTAGCGGCAACCTAGGGCTGCCCTTTCTCCTTTCCTCCAAGGCCCACTATGGGCCCATGTAGTTCGGGGGTTCGGTAACCTCCGGTACTCGATAAATTCGATTTCACTCGGAACACTTCCGATGTCAATTGTAGGCTTCAATATATCAATCTTTATGCCTCGACCATTTCGAGACTCCTCGTCATGTCCGTGATAACATCCGGGACTCGAACAACCTTGGTGCATCAATACTTATAAACTCATAATGAAGCGTCATCGAAGCGTTAAGCGTGCGGACCCTACGGGTTCGAGAACTATGTAGACATGACCTAGAACTATTCTCGGTCAATAACCAATAGCGGAACCTGGATGCCCATATTGGCTCCTACATATTCTCTGAAGATCTTTATCGGTCAAACCGCATAACAACATCGTTGTTCCTTTTGTCATCGGTATGTTACTTACCCGAGATTCGATCGTCGGTATCAATACCTAGTTCAATCTCGTTACGGTAAGTCTCTTTACTCGTTCCGTAATACATCATCTCACAACTAACTCATTAGTTGCAATGCTTGCAAGGCTTAGGTGATGAGTATTACCGAGAAGGCCCAGAGATACCTCTCCGACAATCGGAGTGACAAAACCTAATCTCGAAATCGCCAACCCAACATGTACCTTTGGAGACACCTGTAGTACTCCTTTATAATCACCCGATTCGTTGTGACGTTTGGTAGCACCAAAGTGTTCCTCCGTAAGCGGGAGTTGCATAATCTCATAGTTACAGGAACATGTATAAGTCATGAAGAAAGCAATAGCAACATACTAAGCGATCAAGTGCTAAGCTAACGGAATGGCTCATGTCAATCAGATCATTCTCCTAATGATGTGATCCGTTAATCAAATGACAACTCATGTCTATGGTTAGGAAACATAACCATCTTTGATTAACGAGCTAGTCAAGTAGAGGCATACTAGTGACACTCTGTTTGTCTATGTATTCACACATGTATTATGTTTCCGGTTAATACAATTCTAGCATGAATAATAAACATTTATCATGATATAAGGAAATAAATAATAACTTTATTATTGCCTCTAGGGCATATTTCCTTCAGTCTCCCACTTGCACTAGAGTCAATAATCTAGTTCACATCGCCATGTGATTTAACATTAATAGTTCACAACTATATGTGTTTAACACCCATAGTTCACATCGACATGTGACCAACACCCAAAGGGTTTACTAGAGTCGATAATCTAGTTCACATCGCTATGTGATTAACACCCAAAGAGTACTAAGGTGTGATCATGTTTTGCTTGTGAGATAATTTTAGTCAACGATTCATCACATTCAGAGCCGTAAGTATTTTGCAAATTTCTATGTCTACAATGCTCGCTTGCGGAGCTACTCTAGCTAATTGCTCCCACTTTCAATATGTATCCAGATTGAGACTCGAGTCATCTAGATTAGTGTTAAAACTTGCATCGGCGTAACCTTTTACGACGAACCTTTTTCACTTCCATAATCGAGAAACATATCCTTATTCTACTAAGGATAATTTTGACCGCTGTCCATTGATCTACTCCAAGATCTCTATTGCACTCCTTGCCAATCTTAGTGGTAGGGTATGCAATAGATCAGTACACAACATGACATACTTTATAGAACCTATGGCTGATGCATAGGAATGACTTTCATTCTCTTTCTATCTTCTGCCGTGGTCGGGTTTTGAGTCTTACTCAATCTCACACCTTGTAACACAGGCAAGAACTCTTTCTTTGACTGTTCCATTTTGAACTACTTCAAAATCTTGTCAAGGTATGTATTCATTGAAAAACTTATCAAGCGTCTTGATCTATCTTTATAGATCTTGATGCTCAATATGTAAGCAGCTTCACCGAGGTCCTTCTTTGAAAAACTCCTTTCAAATACTCCTTATGCTTTGCAGAATAATTCTACATCATTTCCGATCAACAATATGTCATTCACATATACTTATCAGAAATGTTGTCGTGCTCCCACTCACTTTCTTGTAAATACAGGCTTCACCGCAAGTCTGTATAAAACTATCGCTTTGATCAACTTATCAAAGTGTGTATTCCAACTCGAGATGCTTGCACCGGTCCATAGATGGATCATTGGAGCTTACACATTTTGTTAGCACCTTTAGGATTGACAAAACCTTCTCGTTGCATCATATACAACTCTTCTTTAATAAAACCATTAAGGAATGCAGTTTTGACATTCATTTGCCGATTTCATAAAATGTGGCAATTGCTAACATGATTCGGACAGACATAAGCATCGCTACAGCTTGAGTAAATCTCATTGTAGTCAACACCTTGAACTTGTCGAAAACCTTTCTGCGACAAGTCGAGCTTTGTAGATAGTAATACTACTATCAGCATATGTCTTCCTCTTGAAGATCCATTTATATAATATGGCTTGCCGATCATCGAGCAACTCCATCAAAGTCCACACTTTGTTCTCATATATGGATCCCATCTCAGATTTCATGGTCTCAAACCATTTCGCGGAATCTGGGCTCATCATCGCTTCCTCATAGTTCGTAGGTTTCATCATGGTCTAGTAACATGACTTCTAGAATAAGATTACCGTACCACTCAGTGCAGATCTTACTCTGGAAGACCTACGAGGTTTTAGTAACAACTTGATCTGAAGTTTCATCATCATTAACTTCCTCACTAATTGGTGTAGGAATCACCGAACTGATTCTGTGATGAACTACTTTCCAATAAGGGAGAAGGTACAATTACCTCATCAAGTTCTACTTTCCTCCCACTCACTTCTTTCGAGAGAAACTCCTTCTCTAGAAAGGATCCATTTTAACAACGAATGTTTTGCCTTTAGATCTGTGATAGAAGGTGTACCCAACAGTTTCTTTTGGGTATTCTATGAAGATGCACTTCTCCGATTTGGGTTCGAGCTTATCGGTGAAAACTTTTTTCACATAAGCATCACAACTCAAACTTTAAGAAAGCGACAGCTTAGGTTTCTTGCTAAACCATAGTTCATACGGTGTCATCTCAGCGGTTTAGATGGTGCCCTATTAAAGCGTGAATGCAGCTGTCTCTAATGCATAACCCAAAAGCGATAGTGGTAAATCGGTAAGATACATCATAGATTGCACCATATCCAATAAAGAGCGGTTATGACGTTCGGACACACCATTACGTTATGGTGTTCCATGAGGCGTGAGCTGTGAAACTATTCCACATTGTTTTAATCTGAAGGCCAAACTCGTAACTCAAATATTTTTCCTCTGCGATCATATCGTAGAAACTTTTATTTTCTTGTTACGATGATTCTTCACTTCACTCTGAAATTCTTTGAACTTTTCAAATGTTTCAGACTTGTGTTTCATCAAGTAGATATACCCATATCTGCTCAAATCATCTTTGTGAAGGTCAGAAAATAACGATACTTGCCACGAGCATCAACACTCATTGGATCGCATACATCGGTATGTATTTTTCCCAATAAGTCAGTAGCTTGTTCCATTGTTCCGGAGAACGGAGTTTTAGTCATCTTGCCTAAAAGGCATGGTTCGCAAGCATCAAATGATTCATAATCAAGTGATTCCAAAAATCCATCAGCATGGAGTTTCTTCATGCGCTTTACACCAATATGACCTAAACGGCAGTGCCACAAATAAGTTGCACTATCATTATTAACTTTGCATCTTTTGGTTTCAATATTATGAATATGCGTATCACTACGATCGAGATCCAATAAACTATTTTCATTGGGTGTATGACCATCGAAGGTTTTATTCATTTAAACAGAACAACAATTATTCTTTGACTTTAAATGAATAACCGTTTTGAAAACTATTTTCATTGGGTGTATGACCATTGAAGGTTTTATTCATGTAAACAGAACAACAATTATTCTTTGACTTTAAATGAATAACCGTTTTGCAATAAACATGATCAAATCATATTCATGCTCAACGCAAACACCAAATAACATTTATTTAGGTTTAACACTAATCCCGAAAGTATAGGGAGTGTGCGATGATGATCATATCAATCTTGGAACTACTTCCAACATTCATCGTCACTTCCCTTTCAACTAGTTTCTGTTCATTCTGCAACTCCCGTTTCGAGTTACTACTCTTAGCAACTGAACCAGTATCAAATACCGAGGGGTTGCTATGAACACTAGTAAAATATACATCAATAATCTGTATATCAAATATACCTTTGTTCACTTTGCCATCCTTCTTATCCGCCAAACACTTGGGGTAGTTCCGCTTCCAGTGACCAATTCCATTGTAGCAAAAGCACTTAGTCTCAGGCTTAGGTCCAGACTTGGGCTTCTTCACTCGAGTAGCAACTTGCTTGCCGTTCTTTTTGAAGTTCCCCTTCTTCCCTTTGCCATTTTCCTTGAGACTAGTGGTCTTGTCAACCATCAACACTTGATGTTTTTCTTGATTTCTACCTTCGCCGATTTTAGCATCGCGAAGAGCTCGAGAATCTTTTCGTCATCCCTTGCATACTATAGTTCATCACGAAGTTCTACTAACTTAGTGATGGTGACTAGAGAATTCTGTCAATCACTATCTTATCCGGAAAATTAACTCCCACTTGATTCAAGCGATTGAAGTACTCGGACAATCTGAGCACATGCTCACTAGTTGAGCGATTCTCCTCCATCTTTTAGCTATAGAACTTGTTGGAGACTTCATATCTCTCAACTCGGTATTTGCTTGAAATATTAATTTCAACTCTGGAACATCTCATATGGTCCATGACGTTCAAAACGTCTTTGAAGTCCCGATTCTAAGCCGTTTAAGCATGGTGCACTAAACTATCAAGTAGTCATCATATTGAGCTAGCCAAGCGTTCATAACGCCTCGCATCCGCTCCTGCAATAGGTCCGTCACCTAGCGGTGCATCAAGGACATAATTCTTACGTGCAGCAATGAGGATAAACCTCAGATCACGGATCCAAACCGCAATATTGCTACTAACATTTTTCAATACAATTTTCTCTAGGAACACATATAAAAATACAGGGAAGCAACAACGCGAGCTATTGATCTACAACATAATCTGCAAAATACTACCAGGACTAAGTTCATGATAAATTAAAGTTCAATTAATCATATTACTTAAGAACTCCCACTTAGATAGACATCTCTCTAGTCATCTAAGTGATTACGTGATCCAAATCAACTAAACCATGTCCGATCATCACGTGAGATGGAGTAGTTTCAATGGTGAACATCACTATGTTGATCATATCTACTATATGATTCACGCTCGACCTTCGGTCTCCGTGTTCCGAGGCCATATCTGTTATATGCTAGGCTCGTCAAGCTTAACTCGAGTATTCGCGTGAACTGTTTTGCACCGTTGTAGATGGACGAGAACTTATCACACCCGATCATCACGTGGTGTCCGGGTACTCTGAACTTTGGCAGCGGTGCATACTCGTGGAGAACACTTCTTGATAATTTTAGGAGAGATCATCTTATAATGCTACCGTCAATCAAAGCAAGATAAGATGCATAAAGGATAAACATCACATGCAATCAAATATAAGTGATATGATATGGTCATCATCATCTCGTGCTTGTGATCTCCATCGCCGAAGCACCGTCATGATCACCATTGTCACCGGCGCGAAAACTTGATCTCCATCGTAGCATCGTTGTCGTCTCGCCAACTATTGCTTCTCGACTATCGCTCATTGCTTAGTGATAAAGTAAAGCAATTACATGGCGTTGCATTTCATACAATAAGCGACAACCATATGGCTCTGCCGATTGCCGATAACTTCGGTTACAAAACATGATCATCTCATACAATAAAATATAGCATCACGTCTTGACCACATCACATCACATCATGCCCTGCAAAAACAAGTTAGGCGTCCTCTACTTTGTTGTTGCAAGTTTTACGTGGCTGCTACGGGCTGAGCAAGAACCGTTCTTACCTACGCATCAAAACCACAGCGATAGTTTGTCAAGTTGGTGCTGTTTTAACCTTCGCAAGGACGGGCGTAGCCACACTCAGTTCAACTAAAGTGAGAGAGCAGACACCGCCGGTCACCTTTAAGCAACGAGTGCTCGGGCGGTGAAACCAGTCTCGCGTAAGCGTCTGGCGTAATGTCGGTCGGGCGCTTCATCTCACAATACCGCTGAACCAAAGTATGACATGCTGGTAAGCGGTATGACTTATATCGCCCACAACTCACTTGTGTTCTACTCGTGCATATGACATCAACGCATAAAACCAGGCTCGGATGCCTTTGTTGGGGAGCGTAGTAATTTCAAAAATTTCCTACGAACACGCAAGACCATGGTGATGGCATAGCAACGAGAGGAAGAGTGTCCGTCTCGTGCCCTCGTGAGACCGAAAGCGAAGCGTTATAACAACACGGTTGATGTAGTAAATGCGTCTTCACGATCCGACCGATCCAAGCACCGAGCGACGGCACCTCCGAGTTCTGCACACGTTCAGCTCGATGGCGATCCCGGACTCCGATCCAGCAAAGTGTCGGGATGAGTTCCGTCAAGACGACGGCGAGGAGCGATGTTGATGCTCCACCGACGCAGGGCTTCGCCTAAGCTCATGACGATATGACTTCTCCGGCGAGGGGCCGCCTAAGCTCTCTGACGATATGACCGAAGTGGAATATGGTGGAGGGGCACCGCACACGGCTAAGGCGATCCGTAGATCAACTTGTGTGTCATGGGGTGTCCCCTGCCCCGTATATAAAGGAGCCAAGGGGAGGTGGCGGCCAAGGAGGAGGCGCACCAAGGAGTCCTACTCCTCCGGGAGTAGGATTCCCCTCAATCCTAGTTGGATTAGATTCCGGAGGGGAAAGAGAGAGAGGGGGGCCGGCCCACCTTTCCTAGTCCTAATAGGACTAGGGGAAGGGGGGGGCGCGCGGCCACCTAGGGCTGCCCTTTCTCCTTTCCTCCAAGGCCCACTATGGGCCCACGTAGTTCCCGGGGGGTTCGGTAACCTCCGGTACTCGATAAATTCCGATTTCACTCGGAACACTTCCGATGTCCAAATGTAGGCTTCAATATATCAATCTTTATGCCTCGACCATTTCGAGACTCCTCGTCATGTCCGTGATCACATCCGGGACTCGAACAACCTTGAGTGCATCAATACTTATAAACTCATAATGAAGCTCGCATCGAAGCGTTAAGCGTGCGGACCCTACGGGTTCGAGAACTATGTAGACATGACCTAGAACTATTCTCGGTCAATAACCAATAGCGGAACCTGGATGCCCATATTGTCTCCTACATATTCTACGAAGATCTTTATCGGTCAAACCGCATAACAACATACGTTGTTCCTTTTGTCATCGGTATGTTACTTACCCGAGATTCGATCGTCGGTATCCAATACCTAGTTCAATCTCGTTACCGGTAAGTCTCTTTACTCGTTCCGTAATACATCATCTCACAACTAACTCATTAGTTGCAATGCTTGCAAGGCTTAGGTGATGAGTATTACCGAGAAGGCCCAGAGATACCTCTCCGACAATCGGAGTGACAAAACCTAATCTCGAAATACGCCAACCCAACATGTACCTTTGGAGACACCTGTAGTACTCCTTTATAATCACCCAGTTAAGTTGTGACATTTGGTAGCACCCAAAGTGTTCCTCCGGTAAACGGGAGTTGCATAATCTCATAGTTACAGGAACATGTATAAGTCATGAAGAAAGCAATAGCAACATACTAAACGATCAAGTGCTAAGCTAACGGAATGGGTCATGTCAATCAGATCATTCTCCTAATGATGTGATCCCGTTAATCAAATGACAACTCATGTCTATGGTTAGGAAACATAACCATCTTCGATTAACGAGCTAGTCAAGTAGAGGCATACTAGTGACACTCTGTTTGTCTATGTATTCACACATGTATTATGTTTCCGGTTAATACAATTCTAGCATGAATAATAAACATTTATCATGATATAAGGAAATAAATAATAACTTTATTATTGCCTCTAGGGCATATTTCCTTCACTGTCATTGCCACCTTAACTAGATGAAACCCACTAGCATGAGTAGGAGTTGTTTGAGGTGCCTACTCATTCATGCTTGTTTGTCATGCATGCTATTGCTTAGAGTTGTGTCAGGTCCGATTCATCGGGGATGAATCAGAGGTGTGTGAACATGTCCTACTGTGTGTGAGCTAAGTGTGTGAACACGATTTGGTAAAGGTAGCGGTGAGAGGCCATGTAGGAGTACATGGTGGGTTGTCTCATTGCAACCGTCCTCAGGAACTGAGTTCTGTGTTTGTGATCCATGAACAGTTACTACCACACATTGGGTTCCGTAACTTCGACCCTCTCGACTTATTAATCAACATGATCTCTGTCCAGGAGTTGCAACTAGTTTCTGGTGTTTGTAGGTAGTGTTAGTAGTCTACCAAGTGGCACCGGTACAGGTGGGCTTGGGACAGACTAGGCACCGTGGCACGGTGTACCAAGCGTAGAACCACCCGTCGAGGTGGGCTTGGGAACCCTGCTCACATCGTTTGGGGCCGTGGCGACACCCGGCGGATCTCCTTGCGGATGCAACCCGAATAAGCGATAAACCTGGACGAGAGACTTGTGTGGTTAGTCGGTCGTGGCCGACTCCTCGCCAGAGCTTCCGCTTGAAGGTTGCCGAGATACATGACGTGTACATGGCGGTAAGTGGCGAGAGCGTGTGTGAAGAAGTACACCCCTGCAGGGTTAACATCATCTATTCGAATAGCCGTGTCCGCGGTAAAGGACTTCTGGGTTGCCTGTACAGTTCATAGACAAGTGAAAGTGGATACTCTAAAATACGCAAGATAAGCGTGAGTGCTATGGATGGCATTCTCGTAGGGAGACGGGAGCAGATCCATAGTGGTGTATTGAAATGGTGAATATGTGGACTCGTGTGCGCCACCTCAAAGGAGTTACTTGCAGTCGTAGTTCAGGATAGCCACTGAGTTAAAGCTGGCTTGCTGCAGTCAAACTCCACCACACCTTTATTGATACCGATCCATATGTAGATAGTTCTGATGTAAGTCTTGCTGGGTACATTTGTACTCACGTTTGCCTATTTTATGTTTTGCAGAGAGACGTCAGTCTCGCTAGTAGTTCCGTGTGGGCTTCGACGTTTAGCTTGATACCTCAGCTACGATCTTGTGCCCTCGGTAGGATCTGGTAGATAGTCAGGCTTCTCAGCCTTTTTCATTTGTAGATGTATGTACTCAGACATGTTAAGCTTCCGCATGTGCTTTGACTTGTATGCTCTGGATGTTGGGTCATGAGACCCATGTTTGTAATATCTCGCTCCTCGGAGCCTAATGAATAAATACTTGAGTCGTAGAGTTATGTTGTGATGCCATGTTGTATTTACACATATCGAGCATATTGTGTGTATGTTTGAAATGCTTAGTATGTGTGGGATCCGACAATCTAGTTGTTTATCCTTGGCAGCCTCTCTTATGGGGAAATGTAGTCTAGTGCTTCCTTGTGCCATAGTAGTCCGCTACAGCCTGGTTCACCGGAGTCCTGCTAGCCCAGACTACCGCTCGGGGCGCTTGGTGGCGGCATGTGTTTCACTTCGTTCCTATGTCTGTCCCTTGAAATGTCACTCGGTGACTTCCGGAGTCCTGCCTAGCCTACTACAGCCCGAGTTCCCGGAGTCCTGTTAGCCCAGTGCTACAGCCCGGATTCACACGCTGATGACCGACATGCTCGAAGTTGATTCATGTATGCCTGTCCCCATGGGTTAGTGCCGCTTTGGGTTCACGACTAGCCATGTCGGCCCGGGTTCTCTGTCATATGGATGCTAGCGACACTATCATATACGTGAGCCAAAAGGCGCAAACGGTCCCGGCCATGGTAAGGCGACACCCATGGGAATACCGTGCGTGAGGCTGCAAAGTGATATGAGGTGTTACCGGCTAGATTGATGTGACTTGGAATCGGGGTCCTGACATTACCCGCCTCCAGCATTGTCTTTGGCTGTAAACCGGACAGTTTGGGGGCGTCATTCTTGATCCGAGAACCCTGAGTGGCAGAGGCACCACCTTCGAGTACCTCCTTCCTCGTTTCCTGCACTACCTGCTAGTCGGGTGGAGCCCTCTGGGACGACACCTCGAGATTATCCGCCCTGTCGGGCGAAGAGGCCGGAGAAGGCGTGTCACTCTGCATCATCTCCGGAAGAAGGTCCCCCGAGGAGGAGGACGATTGAGAAACACCAGGTGTTAACCTGCGAGGATACACGCATGTCGGAGGATTATTTCAGTAATAAGGAAAAGAATGAGGTATGGTTGAAGTGCCCTGCTTCACTTACGGTCTGGCCGGAGGTTCGTCCTCATCATCAAGCTCTACGACGGCATCGCTTGCCCAACCCAAGCCGCCCGACGATGGCATTTTCCCTTTCTTGGAAGGTTTCCCCTCTTGACCTCCAGAAGCTGCCCTCTTCCTTCCACTAAGTGCTCCCTCCACACCTTTGCCCCTGGGCAAAAGGGTTTCGGTTTCCCCGAACACAGAGCTTAAATCACCCTCAGGATGGGCATCGCCTCTGGGCTCCCTGCTCTCGCCCCCCTCTGCAGATACCAGGTACGGTGTCGGAGTCAACATCCGCGTCAGTAGGGCGGACGCAGGGTCTTCGGGAAGGGGCGCCGGACACCAGATTAACACCGCTTTCTTTATCCAGTCCTGTATAAGGATGAGTTGCTCAGTGTCTTGTCAAGAGATGCTTGGATGAAAGGTGTACAATGATTGAATACTTACCGGAGTGTCCGGATGATTGCAGTCGAGGCCAACGTCTTCTGTGGTGTCCGGCCATTGCTCTCGCTCCCCGAAGTATAACTTCCACATTTCTTCATGCGTAGTGCCGAAGAAGTGCTGAAGAGTCCATCGCCCTTCTGGGTTGAACTCCCACATACGGAGAGGCCGCCGCTGACATGGCAGAATCCGGCGGACCAGCATTACTTGAACGACGTTCACAAGATCGCTGCCCTTCTCGGTAAGGCTTCAGATGCGGCCTTGAAGAGTCTGCACCTCATTGACGGATCCCCAGTCTAATCCCTTGTTGATCCATGAAGCAAGCTGAGTTGGAGGGCCGGGTCGGAATGCAGGAGTAGCCACCCACTTGGAGCCCCGCGGCTCATTGACAAAAAACCACCCCTGCTGCCATAATTCGGAAGACTCGGCGAAGGATCCTTCGAACCAAACCGCGCTGGCGAGCTTGCTTATTACAACGCTACCGCACTCCGCCTGCTCCTCCTCCATCACACGCGGTCTCACATCGAAATTCTTGAGCCACAAACCAAAGTGTGGAGGAGTCCGGAGGAAGGCCTCACACCTGACGATGAATGCCGAGATAAGAAGAAAGGAGTCCGGGGCCAGATCATGAAAATCTAGCCTATAGTAGAACATGATCCCCCGGACGAAGGGGTTAAGCGCGAACCCTAACCCATGGAGGAAGTGAGACACAAATGATACCCTCTCACCAGACTTGGGGCTGGGAATAATCTGCCCCTCGGCAGGAAGCCGATGAAGGATTTCTGGGGTCAGGTACCTCGCTACGCGGACCTTGGCAATATCCTCCTCCGTGACAGAAGAGGCCACCCACCGGCCTGAGCGGCTGGACCCAGACATGATTAGGGCTGGTGGTGGTTGGAACTCGAGGGCTGGAACTCGAGGAGGCTGGGGTTGACGAAGAAGCAAGCGCATAAGAGAAAAACAGGTCCGGGTCCCAATATAAAGGACCATAATATCGAGCGTCCCCTCCTGGGTCTTGAAACTTACCTATCCTCAAAGATTCGTACCTGGGAGACGGTTGGGTTACCCATACCTACATTATTGAAAATCCCGTGAATAAGGGGGCACGATCTCTGCTTTGACAAGACGTGCCAATAGAACCGCTTCCCAAGATGTGGGGCGACGGGCTAGCCAACGGTTGGAAATAATAACCGGTCAGGCGTGATACAATGTCATAAACAATTGTCACCAGATGGGACTCGTATAAAATATATAAGTTCTCTCTGCGGTTGTGCGTGGTGTGTAACAGATCCGTACACAATCATCGCATCCGAAGACAATCTTGGAGTTCGGAAAAGGGGGAACCCACCTTGCAATGCCGAACACAATCTGCGCGTCGGACCCCTCGTCAATGAAGCCAGGTTCAGGGGCTACTGAGGGAGTCCTGGACTAAGGGGTCCTCGGGCGTCCGGCCTGTTATCTGTTGGGCCGGACTGATGGGCTATGAAGACATGAAGGCCGAAGACTATACCCGTGTCCGGATTGGACTCTACTTGGCGTGGAACGCAAGCTAGGCGATCGATTATGAAGATTTCCTCCTATGTAACCGACTCCATGTAACCCTAGATCTCTCTGGTGTCTATATAAACCGGAGGGCATAGTCCGGATAGTACAGATTCACTTCCATATACTCATAGGCTAGACTTCTAGGGTTTAGGCATTACGATCTCGTGGTAGATCAACTCTTGTAACACTCATATTCATCACGATCAATCAAGCAGGAAGTAGGGTATTACCTCCATAGAGAGGGCCGAACACAGGTAAACATTGTGTCCCCGTCTCCTGTTACCATCAATCCTAGACGACGGTTGGAACCCCTACCGAGATTCGCGGTTTGACACCGCAGGTTTCATAGCAGTCCAGCGGAAACACGGGCGCGCTCCTCCGTCAGAAGAGCATACCGCCGCCCTAGCAGCAGAAGCACAAAGCAGCCTTCTCCAGCAGAACTGTAATCCGGCTGCCAAACCGCTGGAAATCATAAAGAGGGTTCGGACTACGCTGCACTAGGCCAGCGCGGCTCATCAAGAGCTCGACTAGCAATTTGGCCTCCGTCCCAGCCCCGATCAGGTAGAGGCATTCGTACCACATGTGCATAATTACGCACTAGAAACCCCATGGGCATCGACGGAGGCACAACTAGTTTGTGATCCATAGTTCGGCTCAACCGACCCGGACGCACATATATTGTCACTATTTCCTTTTTCCTTTTCAGGTTTATTTTGCATAGGCCTCCTTTGACGATCCGACTACTGGTCCTGTCAAAGGATAAAAACACCAGGATGGCAAGAAGCACAGACGTATAGGGAAAGCTCTAGAGGTCAGTTCAAACGACCACTCTACCTATTGTCAGGACCCACACGCAGCTCGCCTTCAGTCGCGGCATGTTAAACAACCGGTTGCTTATCGCACCATTTGTATCAATGCGCTTTGATGCATTAACCCAATTATAATGGAAACAGTTCATGGCTCAAGGTTAAGTGTCCAAGATATTACCTCTGCTGTCTTTCTGTTTTCCTTTAATAACTTATCTTCTAGCACCCGTACACTTTGGTACGTTTCATATTTGCCAGGGGCTCCCAGGCGCCCCACAATACGGCAACAAAGTCCAAACACTCTTTATAGTATAGTTGGGCACCCCGAATTTAGCATTATATGCATTGGCTCCAAATCATGTCTTTGGTTAATAGTTGGGTTGCCCGGCTCCTGTGCTTCCTACCTTACGTTCCGCTACATCGGCTAAGGTAGTAAAGGGAGAACTACTGCGATTGTGCCCTCGTTTATCCAAAGGAGCACCTCAGTAGAGAAAGCCAAAAACTGACTGTCATGATGCAGCGGGAGCCGGTCAGCTATTCGGAGGTTACAAATCGTTGGAGATTTCTCCTACATCACGCGAAGGATCGGTTCTTCCCGATCAGGCGCTCATAGCACTCTGGTTGGAAAACCAGGGGCTGCGCCTATGTTTTATTGTAAAACTCCTATGGCTAAGTGAGGGCGTTTAAGCTGCATAGTCTGATTCGCTGGTTCGTTGCGCTAAACAAATCCTTCAAGGACCATACAATTGGATCAAGAATGTTTAGATTCCATCCCGAACACACCCGTACTACCTACGTGGGGGCAGAAGCCGACGACTGGCCAACCCTCAGATTCCATACAACACGGCCGCACAGGAGGAAAAAATGAAAACATAACAAAAAGTATATTACAAACTAACTTTGTTTCATCATACAAGGCAAAGACAACACGAATGTATTCATTCGAAAATAATGTCCTGCCCACACTGCGTTGCCACAATCCGAGACCCTTCTAGGACATTCGCAAAATAGCGCTCGGGTGTGCGGTGCTCCTTGCCCTCTGGTGGCCCCCTGGCCAGCTCGACGGCGTTCATCTTCACCTACCACATCTTGCAACGAGCAAAGGCCATATGAGCACCTTCAATACAGGCCGATCGCTTCACGATATCACGCCGAGGACAGGCGTTGACCATCCGCCTCACGAGTCTGAAGTAGCATAGTTTCGGCTGGCCATAGCCGAATTATCAAATCCTTCATGGCTAGTTTAGCCACCCTATGCAGCTCCACTAGCTGTTCAGTTGATCGGTGAAGGGCACGGGATGCTCTGGCACAAGATACTGCGACCAGAATAGCTTCTCCGTGGAACTCCCTTCCTCAGCTCGAAAGAACTCCGCGGCGTCGGACACACTTCATGGAAGATCAGCAAAATCCCCTGGAGAATTCTGAATCCGGGTAAGCAAAAGATAATTCCTTTTTGCATATTTGCTTTGCATACTAAATGCCTTACCCGCCGCAATCTTCTTCGACTCTTGGATCTCTTGGAGGGCGCCCTGGGCCTTGTTCTGGGCCGTCTTCGCGCTCTACCGAGCCTTGGAGAGTTTGGCCTCTTTGGCCGACGCATCACGCTCCAAGGTCTCACACTTATTAACCGCATCATGGAGCTCTTGTTGGACCTCGTTGACCCGGGCCTTGAGCTTCTTACGGGCAGCCTGCTCCTTGACAACATTCCCCTCGGCTTCGCCCAGGGCCTTTTTCAGGTCTTCGACCTCGGTCGTTGCTCCTATGCATATCATGGCACTTCGGTCAATATATATTTTACTCTTTTAAAATATTTCCCGGGTTATTACATACCTTGATTCTCCCGGAGCTGCCGCTTCTCCTGGCCGAGCTCCTCCTCGGCCTGCTCTAGCCTCCGCTTAAGTTCGGAGACTTCAGCAGCATGTGAGGCCGCGGCCAACAGCGACTCCTGCATATTTATTCCAGACAAATTTAGTTAGTTTCCTGGAATAAAAGGATTGATCCTCTGTCCGACTTTTCTTTCCGAACACTGGACAGTGTCTCAGGGGCTACTGTCTATATTGGGATTTTCTCCTTTTGTGTCGCTTACCTCAAAACCTGTCAGCAGGCCGCTGCAGGCTTCGGTTAGTCCGCTTTTAACAGACTGAACCCTTTCAATCACCGTGCTCATAAGAACACGGTGCTCATCCGCAATGGAAGCACCTCGCAGCGCTTCCAGGAGATCATCTGGTGCCCCTGATTGGACAGGGGTCACCAGTGGAATAGGCATACCCCCTTCTTTCGAAGGAGGTTGCGTCTCGGATTCCGGAGCTGTATCGGTCTCCCGAATCAAGTGTGGTTCAGGGCCTAACTGAGTACGGCCCTCCTCCCCTGTCTCCCGGGGGATTGGTTCCCCCTGGAGTTCGGCGACAGGGGCTTCACCTTCGGGTGCCTCTTGATCCTCTCCCCGGCCTGGGAAGGTCCGTTGGGACAGCACCTCGTCATCCCCTTTGGCCTTGGGAGAGTAGGCGGCTGGCGGTGTCACGCTGGCCATCTCCTTTGAGACCAACGAACCTCTTGATGAGGATTGCCAGGAGCTATTGTGGGCTGGACTGCGATAGCATAATTAACCATGTCAATACATTGAAATGGAGAGGCAGGACATACGGGTATGTGGGAGCCATAGCACTTACGAAGCAGCTTGAGGCTTGGTGCGGGGGTGTCGCTCCGGACTGCTGTTGACGTCCCACGCGGATTTGTTCGCAAAAGAGCCCTTCCCCTTTTTTGGCGTCCCGGCCTCCAGGTTCGTGGAGGCTGCCCTCTTCTTCCTTCCCTCGTTAGGGGGAGGGTTGTTCTCCTCCTCCTCCTCTTCATCATCACCATCTTCGACGGCAGAGGAGCGGGTCTTATCTTCGGACGTCGTGTCCGAAGCGCACTTGCGACGGGGGCCACTCCGGACCCCCTTGGCCTTCTTCGCCGGCGCTGTATAGGGCGCCGGCACCAACATCTTCGCCAAACGCGGAATGACTGGTTCTTCAGGTAGCGGAGCCGGGCACTGGATCTTCTTCGCCCTCTCCATCCATTCCTGAAGAGGCAATGGTAGTAAAAGTTCAGATATCCTACTTGAAGCAAACAAGTAGAGGACGCGTTAGAAACTTACCTCGCTGGCGGGATGGTTAATATTGTGCCCACGATCCGAATCCGTGGCTGGTGGTATCTCGTCACTCTTGAAGAGCAACCTCCAGGCATCTTCGTGAGTTGTTCCGAAGAGCTTCTCAAGGGTTTGTGCCTCCTCGGATTAAACTCCCAAAGGGGGCGCATTCGGGTTTGGCAAGGGAGGATCCGGCGAACTAGCATCACTTGGATTACATCGACAAGTTTGACGTTGTTGTCCACCATGCTTTGAACGCGCGTCTGCAGCACTATCAGCTCGTCTGGCGAACAACAATTCAGGCTCTTCTCGACCCAGGAGGTGAGTCGCATGGGTGCATCGGAGTTAAATTTGGCAGCTGCGGCCCAATTGGTGCTGCGGGGTTCTGTAATGTAGAACCATTGTTTCTGCCACTCCTTGACAGTCTCCACGAAAGTGCCTTTTGGCCAGGAGACATTGGCCAGCTTACTAACCATGGCTCCTCCGCACTCCACGTGCTGGCCATCCACTACCTTTGGCTTCACGTTGAAGACTTTGAGCCACAGCCCAAAGAGGGGTTGTATGCGGAGGAAGGCATCACACACGACGATGAATGCCGAGATATTGAGGAAGGAGTTCGGGGATAGATCATGGAAGTATATCCCGTAATAGTACATCAGCTCGCAGACGAACGGGTGGAGTGGAAACCCTAGCCCGTGGAGTAAATGAGGGATGAATACCACCCTCTCGTTGGGCTTCGGCGTGGGACAACTTTCCCCTGGGCTGGAAGATGGTGGGTGATTTCCTTCGCCAAATACTCGGCCGCCCGAAGCTCAGAAATGTCCTTCTCCTCGATGGAGGAGACCATCCATTTGCATTGGCCTCCGGATCCGGACATGGTCGGATGCTTGCCGGACATGTAGAAAGATGGGGACTTGGGCGCTGGAGCTCAAGGATGGAAGGGGAGAGGAAGGAGAAGGCGTGAGTAGACAAGCGCGAATTCTTATTCCCTCATAAAGGCAATGAATACCGAACGCCTTCCCACTCGCCTCAAAACTCGCCTATTCCCAAGGGTTGTGTAAATGGCACGGTAGGGTTACCCATACCCGTATTGTTGAGAATCCAGCAATAAGGGGACACGATCTCTGCTTTGACAAGACGTGCCAATAGCAACCGCGTCTCGAAACATGGAGCGGCAGACGGAAAATGGTTCGAAATTACGACCGGACAGATATGACGTCATGTTATAAAAAGTTGTCAATGGATTGGAGTCGTGTAATATTATATTCTCTCTGCGGTTGTGTGTGACGTATGTTACAGGTCCAGATACAATCATCCGTTCAGAGATTATCTTGGAGTTCGGAAAGGGGAACCCGCCTTGCAATGCCGAAGAAAAATATGCGCGCCGGACTACTCGTCATTGAAGCCAGGTTCAGGGGCTACTGAGGGAGTCCAGGACTAAGGGGTCCTCGGGCGTCCGTCCTGTTAGCCATTGGCCGGACTGATGGGCTGTGAAGACACGAAGACCGAAGACTGCACCCGTGTCCGGATGGGACTCTCCTTGGCGTGGAAGGCAAGCTTGGCGACCGAATATGAAGATTGTTTTCCTTTGTAACCGACCTTGTGTAACCCTAGATCTCCCTGGTGTCTATATAAACTGGAGGACTTAGTTCGAAAAGAGAGATACTCATTACCGTAGTCATACATGCTATACTTCTAGGGTTTAGCCATTAATATCTCTTGGTAGATCAACTATTGTAATACTCATTTCCATCCAGATCAATCAAGCAGGAAGTAGGGTATTACCTCCATAGAGAGGGCCTGGGTCAACATCCTGTCCCATGTCTCCTGTTACCATCAACCTTAGACGCACAGTTCGGGACACCCTATCCGAGATCCGCCAGTTTTGACACCGACAGCTGTCGTCGGGCTCGTGGATGGGCTCGACCGTCAGCATGGACGACATCACTTATCTCTGCGCCACCAGGTGCCTGCCAAGGGAGACGGAGGTTGTCGCGCGTCTGCCACAGGGCGAGCGGGAGCCGTGGCCCGAGGGCACGGAGCGCGTGGTCTTCTACCCACACTTCAAGCGCGGGTTTGGCCTTCCCGCGAGCACCTTCTTCCGCAGCTTCCTGAAGTTCTTCAGGCTCCAGTCCCATCATCTTGGAGCGGGCACCATCGTCCAGCTTTTGGGCTTCGTCACCCTCTGCAAGGGTTACCTGAGGGTCAAGCCCTGAATCGATCTCTGGGTGCGCTTCTTCTCCTTGAAGCAGCAGTGGCTGAGGGCCGGAGAGATGTCCGACTGTGAGGCCGCCGTTATCTCCAAGTGGTCGGGCGCTGACTGCCCCAAGATGCCGCTGGAGGACTCTGCCAAGAAGTGGCAGAACTCTTTCTTCTATGGCTGCAACCTCGGCGCGGACCACATCAATCTGCCGCCCTCCGTCAACACGCGGCGGCGGCGAAGCAGAATTGGGGTTATTACCCCAAACACCCATCGCAGGAGGTGCTCAACCTGTGCCAACGGGTGTCGGAGATGAGGGAGCGGGAAGGGCTCACCGGCACTGACCTCATCATCATTTTCATGAGGCGTCGAGTGTTGCCGCTGCAACAGCGAAGCCACCTCATCGGTCAGATGACCAGGCTCCAGGACCCTAACCGCATGTCGAACTTGCGGCTGGCGGTGGACTAGGTCGCCCGCCGGGTCAACGACATCTCCAAGGCCGGTCTGCGGGATGATTGGGAGTTCGGGAAACCTTCGTATAGCCATGCGAACCCGGCACCCGTGGTGAGTCCCCGGTCTCCGTACTTTGCCGCTGCTCATCTTCTTGTTCGCCCTGATGCGACGCGGGAGGTGCTTCTGAACGCCATCCGGCATCCATATGACCAGGCGCCAACGCAGATGGTGCGGGCCGGCTCGAAGGAGCCCGCAGCCCACGGCACAGGGCGCCGTACGGGTAAGTTTGTCTTCTGCATTTCATGAGTTGCTGGGCGCGAGGCGGCACTGGGGACCCTGACGCGAGTCATTGATGTAGTGGCGCTTGGCGGAGGAGTCGGCGGCGCAGCTAGAGCCGGGTCTTCCCGGGGGGCGCCGGCAGCGAGCCAGCCACATGGGAAGGTCAACGTCGCGCCCCTGACCCAGGCCGTGAATCGTGCAGCGAATCCGGCCGCTGGTGCAAAACCGCCCACCAAGAGGAGGCGGGCGCTCCGCAGGCAAAGCCAGCGAGGCCCGCTGTTCCGGTGGTGCCCAGGTAAGTTCCTTCTTGTTTGAATCCAAATGGTCAGTCGGTTTTGCTTGGTTCTTGCATGTTTACTTCATTGAGCCACAGGTCGCCGATCTCACTAGCGCTGGCGACAGCGGACGCCCCGTCCGTCGAGGGCGCCGAGTTCCGGAGGACCCGGACCAGCGCCAGCGACAAGGAGGAGGAGGTGGCGGATCCGTACCTCGGCCTGGACCCGGCCGACACGGAAGGCCTAGCCTGGCGGGACCGGAACAGGGCCGAGGCGGAGCTGGAGGTGGCGTCGACCCAGGCCAGGGTCAACACCACGACGACATGGGTGCAACTGGCGAGGAGCCAGCGTGGCTGGAGATGCCGGCAGGGACGGTGCGACGGCGACGGTCTTCGTGCCGTCGTCGGAGGGGGAGCGTGGCCAAGGTGGCCGCACGGACGCGATGGACCCCGACCGGGAGGTCATGTTAGTTGGGGATGACACCCCGCCGCGGACCGACGTGGTCGAGCGGGCGGGGACCGATGGAGGCGGCGGTGACGCTGTCTTGGAGGAGGCGCCGCGGATGGTGCCGGCGGGGGCACCTCAGGCGTCGATGAGCGTGGCGCCGCTGGTGGTGGCGCCACAGGTCACTTCGTCCACCGAGCCGGTGACGGTACCGGAAAGGGCG
Source organism: Aegilops longissima (assembly GCA_021605205.1). Classification (NCBI taxonomy): domain Eukaryota; kingdom Viridiplantae; phylum Streptophyta; class Magnoliopsida; order Poales; family Poaceae; genus Aegilops; species Aegilops longissima. Next base: position 676,415,100 of record CM038682.1, on the reverse strand, counting down.
CCGGAGAAGATGCCGGAGAGAGCGCCAGAGAAGGCACCGGCCGCAGAAGAGGCGGTCAGCAGAGAGCACGCCCTGGTGCTCAGGCCAGGGGGTCGCCGGGCCGCCGGGTCGTGCTACCTCTTGAGCACTGCGTTTGTTTTCCCTTGAAGAGGAAAGGGTGATGCAGCAAAGTAGCGTAAGTTTTTCCCTCAGTTTTTGAGAACCAAGGTATCAATCTAGTAGGAGGCTATGCACGAGTTCCTCGTACCTACACAAAACAAATAAATCCTCGCAACCAACACGATAAGGGGTTGTCAATCCCTACACGGTCACTTACGAGAGTGAGATCAGATAGATATGATAGGATAATATTTTTGGTATTTTTATGATAAAGATGCAAAGTAAAATAAAAGCAAAGTAAAAAAGCAAAGGAAATAACTAAGTGTTGGAAGATTAATATGATGAAGATAGACCCGGGGGCCATAGGTTTCACTAGTGGCTTCTCTCAAGAGCATAAGTATTCTACGGTGGGTGAACAAATTACTGTTGAGCAATTGACAGAATTGAGCATAGTTATGAGAATATCTAGAATGCGATCATTTATATAGGCATCACGTCCGAGACAAGTAGACCGACTCTGCCTGCATCTACTACTATTACTCCACACATCCACCGCTATCCAAACATCGTCTAGAGTATTAAGTTCATAAGAACAGAGTAACGCATTAAGCAAGATGACATGATGTAGAGGATAAATTCATGCAATATGATAAAACCCCATCTTGTTATTCTCGATGGCAACAATACAATCGTGCCTTGCTGCCCCTACTATCCTTTGGGAAAGGACACGCAAGATTGAACCCAAAGCTAAGCACTTCTCCCATTGCAAGAAAAACCAATCTAGTAGGCCAAACCAAACTGATAATTCAAAGAGACTTGCAAAGATAACCAATCATACATAAAAGAATTCAGAAAAGATTCAAATATTGTTCATAGATAAACTTGATCATAAACCCACAATTCATCGGTTTCAACAAACACACCGCAAAAGAAGATTACATCGAATAGATCCCCATAAGAGAGGGGGAGAACTTTGTATTGAGATCCAAAAAGAGAGAGGAAGCCATCTAGCTAATAACTATGGACCCGAAGGTCTGAGGTAAACTATTCACACTTCATCGGAGAGACTATGGTGTTGATGTAGAAGCCCTCCGTGATCGATTCCCCTTCCGGCGGAGCTCCGGAACAGGCCCCAAGATGGGATCTCGTGGGTACAGGAGGTTGCGGCGGTGGAATTAGGTTTTTGGCTCAGTCTGTGATCATTTGGGGGTACGTAGGTATATATAGGAGGAAGGAGTACGTCGGTGGAGCAACAGGGGGCCCACGAGGGTGGAGGGTGCACCCCCCTACCTCGTGGCTTCCTCGAAGCTTCCTTTACTTAGGGTCCAAGTCTCCTGGATCATGTTCGTTCCAAAAATCACGTTCCCGAAGGTTTCATTCCGTTTGGACTCCATTTGATATTCCTTTTTTGCGAAATTCTAAAATAGGCAAAAAATAGCAATTCTGGGATGGGCCTCCGGTTAATAGGTTAGTCCCAAAAATAATATATAAGTGAATAATAAAGCCCAATAATGTCCAAAACAGAAGATAATATAGCATGGAGCAATAAAAAATTATAGATACGTTGGAGACGTATCAGGTCGCAGCCGGCCCGGGGCGGGACCAGCGAGGTCTTCTTCGGGCCCCTAGCCCAGGAGGAGGCGGCGTTGGCCGCCGTGAGCTGGTGCCTGCGAGGGCGGATGGACAGGATCCAGGCCTTCGCCCAAGCCAAGGTGGAGCAGACGCGGGAGCTGGAGCACGCCGTGTTCGTAAGTTCTCCCTTGCCTTCTATTTTTCTTTTTGTTGCTTCTTCTGTGTGGGGGTGCGCTAGCGCACCCATTGGGTGTAGCCCCCGAGATTTCGGCCAACAGCTTAGCAGTTGGGTCGAATCTTCATCTGTTGTCTTGTGCTGATCATTGCTTCTCGCAGCAACTGGACTCCTACCGACTCGGCATCTTCAACCGGCTCCTGGACAAGCACCGGTGGCTCAAGGAGCATCTTGCCACCAAGGAGGAGGAGCTTCACGCTGCCGCGGGTATTTTTCTCAGGTGCTCTTTTTAGTGGGGGCACGCTAGCGCACCCACTGGGTGTAGCCCCCGAGATTCGGGCCAACTGCGTAGCAGTTGGGTTGAATCTTAAAGTGGTCCTTTGTTTCTTAATCTTTCTTTTGCAGCCGAGGTGTTGTCTCGGAAGACCCCGGCTGTTTCGAGCCGGCTTCCATTACAACCTTCTTGTTGCCGACGCCGGCCGGCTCAAGGCCGAGGTGGCGTGGGCGAGGGCGGAGGCGACACGAGCCCGGCAGGCGCTTGACGAAGCTAGCCGGCTGCAGGAGCAGCTGGCGGACGACAAGCGCCGTCTTGAGGCCGAGGTGGAGTGCCTCAAGGGGGAAGCCGCCAAGGTCGTGGAGGCACGACGGGCCCTTGCCAAGGCAGACCAATAACATGGCAAGTTGGCCGACGACAAGGGCCAGCTACAGGCCGAGGTAGAGCGCCTGAAGGCGCTGGTGGTCGCGGCGGAGGAGACCCATCAAGGGGAAACCCGTCGCCGTGAGGATTTCGAGAAGGCGACCGAGGCCAAGGATGCCGAGTTGAAGGCGGCGCTTGCCAAGCTGGCTGACTTGGAGAAGACGCTCTAGGAGCGTGACCGCACCATCGCCCGGGAGCGGCACGGTATGTTGCTCGAAGCGCAGCACCTGGAAAAGTCCTTCTCCAGTAAGTGTTTTTCTTGGGTTCTGCCGAGCTGGGATCTCGGCTTCTTGTCCTTGGTGATTTTTTCTGACTTGCTTTGCTTCTTAACAGGGGCCTTCCCTGAGATGTGCCAGCTGGCGGAGGAAGCCATCCGCTTTCAGCGTGACCTGCAGGGAGTCGTCGGCTCCAGGACCGACCCGCAGGTGGCTTGGACCTTCCCGGAGATCGTGACCGCCGCCGAGGCTCGTCTGCGAGTCTTGGGCGAGCAGATGGGGCGGCTCTCTGAGGCCGGCGCGGCGATGACAGCGGCCCTGTGGTCGGGTTCGGTTGCGCCAAACAGCTTCACGCGGTTGGCGCGGTGGTTGGAGGTGGACCCAGACCGGCTCCACGAGTGGCGTGTTTCTGCAGCCCGTGTCGGCGCCGAGATGGTGCTTAGGTTTGCGATGTCTTGGCATCCGGACCTGTCGCTGGAAGCACTGATGGGCCAGCGAGCCGGCTCGAGAACCAACTGCGGGCGGAGGCCGGACGGATCGCTGCCCGGGCCAACTATATTGTCGGGTTCGCCTTCCACGACGAGTTCCAGCCGGAGTGGGCGGAAGATGGCGGAGTCCTGCCTGCTGACGACTACGGCTTGCTTTTGCACGACCAAGAGGGCAGATCCGAGGAGACGGACGTCTACGGTGATGTGGATGTCGAGGAGGAAGACACCGGCACCTCGGCGGACCCGGAGGCCACCGAGGGGGAGTCGACAACTTCGCGACCCGGTGCTGGAGATGCCTAAGGCTGCCCTAGTTAACTTAGTAAAAGTTTCTGTTAGGTAGCAGGTCCACCCACCCACTGGGGGTGCTTGGGTGTAATGAACTCTGGCCTTGGGCCTGTCTTTTGAATTTGTGATGTATATATTTCGAGGATGCTTGCGCTTTTGCATTTCATTTTTTGAGTCGTGTTCCTGTGACCTTCCCCCCCTTGGGCCTCCCCCCGTGAGTCTGGCCGAGGCTCCGTTCCGTGACAAGGAGTTCGGCCTTTGAGAGGAGCGTTTGGTTCTTAGGCTTTCGAAACGTTGAGTGTGAGCGGAACACCCACTGGGCCGGCTGGCGGCAATCCGGCGAGCAGCCGGTTGTGCGGCAATTTAAAAGTGGCGGGGCCGGGTTGGGTAACCCGGCTCTCATAATGCACAACCCCGATGACAAGCCAAGCAATTGTTTCATACTTTAGTAATCTCAAACTTATAAACCCTCACGCAATACATGAGCGCGAGCCATGGACATAGCACTATGGGTGGAATAGAATATGATGATGGGGGTTATGTGGAGAAGACAAAAAAAGGAGAAAGTCTCACATCAACAAGGCTAATCAATGAGCTATGGAGATGCCCATCGATTGATGTTAATGCAAGGAGTAGGGATTGCCATGCAACGGATGCACTAGAGCTATAAATGTATGAAAGATCAACAAAAGAAACTAAGTGGGTGTGCATCCAACTTGCTTGCTCACGAAGACCTAGGGCACTTGAGGAGGCCCATTGTTGGAATATACAAGCCAAGTTCTATAATGAAAAATTCCCACTAGTATATGAAAGTGACAAAACAAGAGACTCTCTATCATGAAGATTATGGTGCTACTTTGAAGCACAAGTGTGGTAAAGGATAGTAACATTGTCCCTTCTCTCTTTCTCTCTTTCTCTCTCTCTCTCTCTCTCTCTCTCTCTCTCTCTCTCTCTCTCTCTTTTTGGGCCTTCTCTTTTTTATGGCCTTTCTCTTTTTTTATTCCTCACTTGGGACAATGCTCTAGAGAATGATGATCATCACACTTCTATTTATTTACAACTCAATGATTACAACTCGATACTAGAACAAAGTATGACTCCATATGAATGCCACCGGTGGTGCACCGGGATATGCAATGAATCAAGAGTGACATGTATGAAAGAATTATGAATGGTGGCTTTGCCACAAATACTATGTCAACTACATGATCATGCTAAGCAATATGACAATGATGAATGTGTCATGATAAACGGAATGGTGGAAAGTTGCACGGCAATATATCTTGGAATGGCTATGGAAATGCCACAATAGGTAGGTATGCTGGCTGTTTTGAGGAAGATATGAGGAGGTTTATGTGTGAAAGAGCGTATCATATCACGGGGTTTGGATGCACCGGCGAAGTTTGCACCAACTCTCGAGGTGAGAAAGGGCAATACACGGTACCGAAGAGGCTAGCAATGATGGAAGGGTGAGAGTGCGTATAATCCATGGACTCAACATTATTCATAAAGAACTCACATACTTATTGCAAAAATCTACAAGTCATCAAAAACCAAGCACTACGCGCATGCTCCTATGGGGATAGATTGGTAGGAAAAGACCATCGCTTGTCCCCGACTGCCACTCATAAGGAGGACAATCAAAGAACACCTCATGTTTCAATTTTTTTACATAACGTTTACCATACGTGCATGCTACGGGACTTGCAAACTTCAACACAAGTATTTCTCAAATTCACAACTACTCAACTAGCACGACTTTGATATTACTACCTCCATATCTCAAAACAATCATCAAGCATCAAACTTCTCTTAGTATTCAAAACACTCATAAGAAAGTTTTCACTTATCTTGAATTCTAGCATATTAGGATTATTTAAGCAAATTACCATGCTATTTAAGACTCTCAAAATAATCTAAGTGAAGCATGAGAGATCAGAAAATTTCTATAAAACAAATCCACCACCGTGCTCTAAAAGATATAAGTGAAGTACTAGAGCAAAACTATATAACTCAAAAGATATAAGTGAAGCACATTGTGTCGGATGTGGGGTTCCGGCAAACCCTTAAGGTTCAAACACTGGGGTGCGCGCGAAGTATTTCCCTCCTACCGATCTATGCTCTAGCTCGCTAAGATCTTATGGACGAACTCGACGAACTCACGAAACAGAGAGACACAGGGTTTATAATGGTTCGGGCCACCGATGTGGTGTAATACCCTACTCCAATGTGGTGGTGGTGGATTGCCTCTCGGGCTGATGATGAACAGTACAAGGGAAAAACAGCCTCCTGAGGTTGAGGTCTTCTTGTGTGTATGAACTTGTGGCGTGAATTTCTCTGTTTGGGATCTGTCCTCCTCTACTGTGGTGGCTAGTCCTATTTCTAGAGGCCCGGGTCCTCTTCCCAAATATCGAGCGGGATGGGAGCCAACAACGGCGGGCAAATTTGAAGGGGGGCATCTTGTACAAGCTATCCTGACAAAAGTGGTATTCACCTGCGAAAACCTCTGGGGTGACGCCGTCTTGGGCTCCACGATGACCTCCGCCTCGCCGTCCTCCTGGTCTTGGTCTCGTTGCACCAATATGGCACCCTTTGCCTGATGCCTCGGTACTCTTCGTCTGCGCTTGCCTCCTTAGCACCAAAGAGGAAATGAGGACACTGCGCGCACCGGCACCCGCCTGGCACCGTTCGTCATGGCTCACGTCACTAGAGCCTTGTGAGGTTTGCCCCGCCTTGATATCTCCGCTCCTCGTGAGCCTGCCTAGCTGGGTCACTCTAGAGGAGGTCTTGCATCGTCCGCCTCGCGAGGCTTGCACCCTCGCAAGGGTCTTGGATGCCTTGTTGATGAAGATGGGTCGTCGACTGTTGCTTAGCCATCTTTGTGGGCCGCAGCGAGCAAGTCTCGAGACCCCGTTCCCTGTAACGCCGACAGTAGCCCGGGCCTGGCAGTGCGCTCGGGCTTGGCTTCACGGCGGCCAAGGGTCAAGTTCGGAGCATCGCGGGCCCCAAAAGCCTGTGGCCTCGGCCGACGCGTGGCGGTTGATTGGACGCGGGCGCCTTAACTTCTCCACACTGCCTCGGCAACTGCTTGACCTGACAAGTCCCCGCGACATGCAAGGAATACCATCATTACCTGCGATCGTGTGAGACGCCGGTTGGCCTTCTCTTGCTATAAATGGGGAAAGGGGCGGAGCCCTCATTGCCCATCTCTTCCTCGTTTGCTCGTTTCTTCCTCCTTGCTCCACTGCTGAAATCAATGGCGCCCATCAGAAGGTTTTCCACCGTGGAGAAAGGAAAAGCTCCTCGTGACGATCCGGGGCCACTTCCACCAAAGAAAAGGTCGATCCATCACCGTGATGAAGCGGCGATGCAGGTGGTGACGAGGCCTTGGTGCGAGCGGCCTCCGCCGGGGTACCCGCTACCCTTGTACGCCCGAGCTGAGGGCTCGGGAGGTAGGAGCGATGAGCAACGCCGCCCACGTCGCGACCAGGGTCGTCGTGTCACGACGCCGCGTGCCATAACCCCTGGGGTCCATGCTGCTGACTCCTCGCGCGAGTTGGTGCTGTGGGCGCCGATGCCGCCAAGCTCCTGGATCCGCTTCCCGCGGTTCTTCTCCGACGTGATGCCGCCGAGGGGGCCGCTCGAGCTCTGGCTGCAGCATGCTGACTGCAGTGCTCCGGCGACCGGAGCGGAGATCGAAGCGATTCCCATCGGCAAGATCTTCATGACTTGCGGCTGGGCCGAGATCTCGTGGGTTTGCCGTGCGAGGGGAGCCCTCGCGATCCATTTTGAGTACGACGGCGCCTCCACGCTCTCCTTCAAGGTTTTCAACGCTGAAGGCCGCCGCCTGGAGTGCTGCCCTGGAGGGGAGCGCCAGGCTGTCGTGCGCTTCGATCGCGGCTGTTTCAACAGCAGCAGCAGTTCTTGGGAGTCCGGCAGCTCTCCCGAGATTTAGAGACTCCAGAGACGAGTGACGACAGCTACGTCCCCCTGAGCTCTCGCCGCGCTCGGAGCAAGGCCGCGGCGTCCAGCCGCCGCCGCTGATCTGGATGGGGTTGGCGCCGGCCTCCCGTGGCTCACTGCTGATGATGGCGTCCGCCACGGGAAGGTGTAGATAGGATTCCCCTTAGTATCAGCTTTTGTTTCCTGGGAAGGATCATGAACCACCCCGTGGGGGCATGTAAGGGTATGTAATGCCTTTGGTTCTTATCTTCCTTATTATGAAAACTTGACGAGTGCATGTCCCGTTAAGGCCTGGCCCCTAATTTCTTTCCTCGTGATGTCTTTGTTGCTCTACGCTGACAGGTCCCGATCCCCAGGCAGGCTACAGCCGTCGCTGGTATGCCAGGTCGCATGCCGTGGTCAAGGCCAGGAGGTGTGCGGCCTGAGGTCCAGTAAGAGCCCCTGAGGCACGATGCTCAGGAGGTCCCCCTTAGCGCTCAAGCAGCCATGGTAAGGCAAGAAAGGAAGAAGACTTGGCCTCAACGGAGCTACGGCACGGAGTAAGTGACCATTAGGCTCAGATATTTAGCCGATCTTAGGGCGAAACTTATCTTGTTGACTCCGTAGCGATTCCTGATGTCGCGCTATGGCTGCGTGCCAATTCGTGCGGCATAGCCAGGTCGGCCCATTCGAGTCCCCCCCCCCTCATGCTCTCCTTAGTGCTCTACGTCTGTCAGGACCCCGATTCTATGCCACACCGATCTAGAATGTAACACCTCATATCACTTTGCGGCTTCGCGCACGGTATTCCCACGGGTGTCGCCTTACCATGCCCCGGACCATTTGCGCCTTTTGGCACACGTATATGATGGTGTCGTTAGCATCCATATGACAAAGAACCCAGGCTGACATGGCTATTGTGAACCCAAAGTGGCACTAACTTACAGGGATAGGCATACATGACCCAGCAACGAACGTGTCGGTCATCAGCGAGTGAATCCGGGCAGTAGCAGGCTAACAGGACTCCGGTAGACACCGCGTGACATTTCCCCGAAGGGACAGACACAGGGACGAAGAAGGACACATGCCGGCCAACCTAAGTGTTCCGGAGCAGTAGCAAGCTACCAGGGCTCGGTGGAAGCACTAGGAGACATTTCCCGGTAAGAGAGGCTACTAAGGATAAACAACTAGATAGTCAGATCCCACACATAGCAATACACATTACACGTACGCATAACATGCAAGTATGTGTTGTACAACATGGCATCACAACATAACTCAACAACTTATATAGACAAAGGCTAAGAGGAGGCGTCATAGCATTTATTACAAGCAGGGGTCACATGACCCAACATTCAGAGCAAACAAGCAACAAGTGGAAGCATTACATGTCTGAGTACAAACATCTACAAATGAAAAAGGCTGAAGAGCCTGACTATCTACAACATCCGATCAAGATCGTAGCTGAGGTACAAGCTACTTGTCAAAGTTCACGTACACTAGTAAGACCGAAGTCTCCGCTGCAAAAACATAAATAAAGCAACGTGAGAACAAAGGTACTCAGCAAGACTTACATCAGATCCTATCATACATGCATTTTTATCAAGAGGGTAATGTGGGGTTTAGTTGCAGCAAGCCAACTTTGACTCACTGGCTATCATGTTATACAACTACGAGAAACTTCTTTAAGGTGAGATGGCGCACACGAGTCCACTAATCACCACACAATACACTACTATGGATTCATCCCCGTCTCCCTACGAGAAAGCCATCCATAGCACTCACACTTGTATTGAGCATTTTATAGTATCCACTTCAAGTTGTCTATGTACCACGTAAGCATCCAAGAAGTCCAGAACCGCGGACCCGGCTATTCGAATAGATCATGTTAACCCTGCAGGGGTGTACTTCTTCACACACGCTCTCACCACTTATCACCATGTACACGTCATGTATCTCGGCAACCTTCAAGCGGAAGCCTGGTGAGGGTGTCGGCCACGACCTGACTAACCACACAAGACTCTAGTCCAGGTTTATCGCCTATTCGGGTTCCATCCACAAGGAGATCCGGCCGAGGTTTCGCTCACGGCCCCAAATGATGTGTGCGGGGTTCCCGAGCCCACCTTCCGGGTGCCACTCGGTACACCACGCCATGTGTGCCTAGTCTGTCCCAAGCCCACCCTGTCGGGTGCCACTTGGTAGAAAAATAGCACTACCTACAAACACCAGAAACTAGTTGCGACTCCTGGACAGAGAACAAGTTGGTTAATAAGTCGAGAGGGGTCGAGTTACCGGAACCCAATGTGTGGTAGTATCGAGTCATTGGACAACATACATAGAACTCAGTGCTTAAGGACGGTTCCAGTGAGACAACCCACCATGTACTCCTACATGGCCTCTCACCGCTACCTTTACCAAATCGTATTCAGACACTTAACTCTCAGCATCAGAACATATCGTAACACTCTAATTCATTCCCAATGAATCAAACCAGACACAACTCTAAGAAATAGCAGGCATGGCATGGTAGGAACACAACATGGCTCAATCAACTCCTACACATGCTAGTGGGTTTCAACTCTTTACTGTGGCAATGACGGGTCATGTAGAGGAATGGGTTCAACTACCGCAGCACAAAGTAGCAGATGAATCATTGTTGTCCTAATGCAATAACTGAGAGCAGGAGCGAGAGAGTAGGATTGTATCGGAATGAACAAGGGGGTTTGCTTGCCTGGTAGATCAACAGGGGGCACTGCTCCTCAGAAAGGTACTCTGGAACACTCTCCGGAGCAGGACCTATCGAGAAGGAACGGTGTCGGCAATCAATACACAAGCATATGCAACAATATGATGCATGAACATGGCATGTAGATGTGATGCTGTTTGAGCTAATGCAACTAGCATTCATTTGGTTGAAATCCATTTGAACCAAAGATTCAAATGCATCTCCAAATTAAGCTCTTATATATGCCATTTATATGTTTTCACATATACAGTAGGTATAAGTTGGTTTGTCATGCATAAAACTAGTACAGATAGATAGATTGCATTTTTCTGATAATTTTTCATATATAAATTATTTCAATCTGAGCTACGGTTGTATTTCTATGAATTTTTGAAGTTTATAGCATTTTCTGGAATTTCCTGATTTAATTTAAATCCAGAAAATAAATAACTGCATCAGCATGACGACAGCACGACCTCAGCAGGTCAACTGGAGCTGACCAGGGTCAAACCTGATGTGTGGGGTCCACACGTCAGTGAAACGGGGTTAAATAGGGGGTTTTACTAATCTAATTAAAGTATTAGGGCGCAGGGGCCCACTGTCAGTGTCATGAGTAAGGTTAGGTGGTGATTAGCACTAAACTAATCACCTGCCAGGCCAGACCCATGTGGCAGGGCTCAGGCGACGGGGCTCGTCACCGGCGACCACTGGCCACGGCGGAGTCCCCGCTACAGGCCACGGGGGCAGCGGCTAAGGGCACCGGGGCGTAGCCCGGGCTCGTCCGCATCCAGGGGAGCAGACGGGAGGCTGCGGGGGCGGCGGAGCTCGCCGGAGCGAAGCTCGTGGTGGCGGCCGGAGTTCGGTGGCGTGCGGCAGAGGGGCTAGAGGGAGCAGAAGGGCAGGGGAGTAGGGGAATGACGGCGGGGCTCATAGTGGACCGGCGGTCGTCGTCGGAGAGCTCCGGGAAGGCTGGAGTCGGCGAGGTGGTGAGGACGATCTCCGGCGGCCGGAGATGAAGACGACGGTGCCGAGGACAAAGCGGAGCTCGCCCGGGTTGCTTTGCTCGGTGAGGAGGGAGAGGGGGTCGCGACGGAGCTTGGGAGCGTGTCGGGGAGGTGCGGCAGTGGCCGAGGCCACGGTGGTTGTGGACGGCGGCGACGGCGATTTCGGCCGCGAGAGAGTGAGCGAGGGGGAAGAGGGAATGGCACGGGAGAGAGCGAGAGAGGCTTAGGGGGTGCGTGGCGACGTGCGGGCGATCCAAGCGACGAGAGGGAGAAGCAAGAGGTGGCGGGAGACGTGGCCGCGGCTGGCTGCTCCTACTGGCAGGAGCTTGAAGAAGCTCCTGGCAGTTGGGATGGGCTGCCTCTTGGGCATTGGGCGAAGCCGAGCTGCCTGAGGGCTGCAGGTAAGTTTCTTCCTGTTTTGTTTCTGTTTTCTATTTTCTGGCATTTGTTTTTATTTAAATCTGGCCACTAAGCTTTTAATAAAATTCTGTAGCTTTTTGCAGGGACTGGTTGGATTATTCCAAAACCCCTCACAAGCTAGCAAAATTACTGGATCATATTTGAATATATAAAAAATATAAATCCAACGCAAATAATTACTACATTAATCCAAATTGCTAAAAATAAATATCCATGAGCTCCTAAAAATATTGGTTTGATTTTTATCTCTGTCCAATATTTTCAGGGAGCAACATGAACATTTTCTTGGACCTTTTTGGAGCAATTTTTATCTGGGTCATTTTCAGAAATGATTCTGAGGGTTTCACAAATCCCATTTCAAATTTAATGGAATTTAAACATGATGCACACATGACTAGCTAGTCTAGGTCATACCAGAACTAGGGATGTGACAACTCGCCCCCACTTGAAAGAATCTCGTCCCGACATTCAGGGGTCGACGGAAAGAAAGTGGGGTACTCCAGTCAAAGACGATCTTCTTGCTCCCAGGTAGCTTCTCTCTCGGAATGATGAGACAACTGAACCTTGAGAAACTTGATGTTCTGACGTCGGGTAACATGCTTTGCTTGATCAAGAATACGAACCGGGTACTCTCGATATGTGAGGTTATCTTGGAGATCAAGCGTTTCGTGGTCCACTCCGCGGATAGGATCCGAGAAGCAACGCCTGAGTTGAGAGACGTGAAAGACATCATGCACTCTGGAAAGATGTGGAGGTAGTTCCAACTGGTAGGCAACCTCTCCTCGTTTAGCGAGTATGCGAAAAGGACCAATGTAACGAGGAGCCAACTTGCCTTGATACCGAAACGATGGGTACCCTTCAAAGGAGTAACCCGAAGGTAAGCCTTGTCGCCAACTTCATAAGCCACTTCCTTATGACGACGGTCATCTCGGCTCTTTGACGAGGCGGGCTGTTTTCAAATTCTCACGAATGATGCGAACTTGCTCTTCTGCCTCCTGGATCATGTCCGGTCCAAAGAATTGTCTTTCACCGGTTTCTGACCAGTTTAAAGGTGTTCGACATCTTCGTCCATAGAGAATCTCAAAAGGAGCTTTCTTGAGACTGGTTTGATAGCTATTGTTATAAGCAAACTCGGCAAAACGAAGACATTTCTCCCAGTCCATACCGAATGAGATAATTCAAGCTCTAAGCATGTCCTCGAGAATTTGATTGACCCGTTCCACCTGACCACTTGATTGAGGGTGGAAAGCAGTACTGAAGGAAAGATGGGTTCCCATGGCAGTCTGTAAGCTCTCCCAGAAATGAGAAGTGAAAAGACTTCCACGGTCTGAATTGATCTCTAGTGGAACACCATGAAGTGACACTATTCAAGAAATATATAAGTCAGCGAGCTGACTAGCAGTGATACTCTCCCGAACAGGTAGGAAGTGCGCCACTTTGGAGAGATGATCAATGACTACGAAGATAGCATTATTCCCTCTCTTGGTCCTGGGAAAGCCGGTGATGAAGTCCATACCAACTTTATCCCATTTCCACTCAGGAATGGCTAAAGGGTGAAAGGTGCCAGCAGGTCTTTGATGCTCTGCCTTAACACGACGACAAACGTCACAATTAGCAACGAAGTCGGTGATTTCTCTCTTCATCCTAGTCCACCAGAACCTCTGGCGTAGGTCCTGATACATCTTAGTACTACCGGGATGAATCGTGAGAGGAGATTCATGCGCCTCCTTAAGGATCAATTGTCAAAGATGTTGCTTCTTGGGGACCACCAGGCGGTTCCCAAAGAAAACGACACCTCGATCATCTATAGAGAAACTACCAGCAATACCCTTGGCAATGTTTCTCTTGATCCGGGTAATCCCCGTAGCATGCTTCTGGGCTTCTATGATATGATGCACAAGAGTAGGTTTCGCCACCAAGGTAGAAAGGAATCCGTGAGGAGCAATGTGAAGGTTAAGCTTACAGAATTCCTCATGGAGAAGTGGTTGGCCCTGCTGCAACATGAGATTGTTGGAATAGGATTTACAACTTAGCGCATCAGCCATGACATTGGATTTTCATGGAGTGTAAGTAATCCCTAGATCATAATCTGAGATCACTTCCAACCAATGTCTTTGCCTAAGGTTCAGATCTGGTTGTGTGAAGATATACTTGAGACTCTGATGATCGGTGTAGATCTCGCAACGTTTACCAAGAAGGTAATGTCGTCAGGTCTTGAGTGCATAGACTACGGCTGCAAGCTCTAGATCATGTGTAGCATAATCTCATGTGGATGCAATTGTCGAGATGCATAGGCAATCACATGACGATCCTGCATAAGAATGCAACCTAGTCCCTGTCGTGAGGCGTCGCAGTAGATAACAAAGTCCTTAGTGAAATCCGGTGGCACAAGTATGGGAGCAGAAGTCGAGCGTCTTCTCAGTTCCTGAAAACTGTACTCACAGTGTGGGGACCACTCAAACTTTTTATCTTTCTTGAGAAGTTTCGTGAGAGGTTTGGCCACTTTGGAGAAGTTTTCAACAAAGCGGCGACAATAACTGGCTAGACCAACGGAACTCCTAACTTGTTTAACGGTTTCAGGTGGAGTCCAATCGAGAATGGCCTTAACTCTCTCGGGATTGACAGCAATGCCCTTACCAGAGATCACGTGGCCTAGGTAGGTCACTTCTGGGAACCAAAATTCACACTTGGAGAACTTGGCATAAAGGCGATGCTCTCTGAGTTCCTCTAGCACAAGTCTAAGATGTTCGGCATCCTCTTCCTCGTTCTTTGAGTAAATAAGAATATCATCGAGATAAACTACGACGAATTTATCTAAGTACTCCATGAAGATCGAGTTCATCAAACGGGAGAAATTAGCTGGGGCGTTGGTTAGACCGAAGGACATGACGGTGTACTCGTACTGACCATAACGAGTGACAAAGGCCGTCTTAGGAATGTCCCCATTTCTGATCTTGATTTGGTGGTAGCCTAACCTCAAATCCATCTTAGAAAAGACTGAGGATCCAGCAAGCTGATCATACAGATCGTTGATCCTGGGAAGCGGATATTTGTTCTTTATCGTGACCAAATTAACGGGACGATAATCTACAACCATCCGGTCCGTACCATCCTTCTTCTTGACGAAGAGGACGGGACAAGCCCAAGGAGAAGAACTAGGACGGATGAAACCCTTTTGCAAGGACTCATCAAGTTGTTTCTTAAGCTCGGCTAGTTCTAAGGGTGCCATCTTATAAGGTCTCCTAGAGATTGGAGCGGTTCCTGGGATAAGATCTATGACGAACTCTACATCTCTCGCTGTGGAACACCTGGCAGTTCCTCTGGAAAGACATCCGGAAAGTCACGGACTACCGGAATATCTTCAAGGTCTGGAAGAGGGCTGGCATTAAGAGAATAGAGCTGACGCTTTGCAACTCTAGTGGAGACAGTGACTATCTTGCCAGATGGGTGTGTAAGCTGAACAGACCTAGTATAACAATCAATCTTGGCATGATGAGCTGTCATCCAGTCCATACCCAAGATGATGTTAATATCTGAGGACTTGAGGGCTACAAGTGATGCAAGGAATACAAGTCTGTCGACAAGGATTTCGTTACCATAGCTTATTCTGGTAGTTTGCCATCTAGACCTTGGGGTTTGGATTTCAAGCGGAGTTGGCATATCACAAAATGACATGTCGTGCAAACGAACATAGCCTTCAGAAATGAAAGAGTGAGATGATCCAGTATCGAACAGAACCGATGTTGGATGACAATTGACAATGGGTCTACCAAGAACGACATCCGGATCATCATGAGCGTCTTTAGCTGAGACGTGATGCAGATGTCCACGTTTAGTGCGAGCTGGGTTGGCACTGATCGTCTTGCTTGATGGCTGAACACAGCCAACAGTCTTCTCGGGCTGGGGTGGAGCATAACTAGTCTGAGAGCAGTCACGTGCATAGTGTGCTGGCCTCCCGCATGTGAAGCAAGTCCCTGAGGTTGGACGTGGACCCGCACTGACGAGCGGTCTACCAATAGGCCTGGGTGGAACATATGACTGAGCAGGGGGAGGCACCACATAGGATGGTCTCGGTGCATATCCGGAAGGAAGAGCGGAGTTTGGAACCCAAATCCGGCACTTCTGAGAACTAGAACCGGAGGAAGATCCCAAATCACGGGTGTGCTTACGAGACTCCTCGTAAGTGAGCTGGGATGTCTCTGCATTAATGGCCTTGTTGACAAGAGCCTGGAATGTATCACAATGATGCAGGTGGAGATCACGATGCAACTTGGGGTTGAGACCCTTCGAAACCTAGCCTGCTTCTTGGCATCCATAGACACCTCTTATGAAGCATAACGGGCGAGGTTCTCAAACTCTCTGCTGTAAGCATCAACAGCCATCTTACTCTGGGTGAAACTACAGAACTCTTCTCTCTTGCGGTCGATGAGGGCCTGAGGAATGTGATGCTCGCGAAAAGCCTCAGTGAAATCTCTCCAGGTAGGAATCTGGCCAGCTGGAAGCATAGCCTCATAGTTCTGCCACCAAAGACTAGCAGGACCTTCCAGGTGGTATGTGGCATAGGTGACCTTGTCATCTTCAGCTACGTTTGTGGAACGCAGCTTATGAGTGATGCTACGGAGCCAGTCATCTGCATCGAGTGGCTCAATAGAGTGATGAAAGGTGGGTGGGTGAAAGCGAATGAAGTCATGAATGGTCGCAGACCCTTTGAACCGATGTGCGGTGTTCTCCTCGATACGTGCCAACAAGCGGTTAGACTCACGCTTGTTCCTTTCCATCTCTAACATGAACTCTGTCAACAAAGGCGGGCCGGGAGGATCCTCATCCCTACCATCTCCGTGGTTCTGGCTACGAGCAACAGGACTTTGCTTAACTGATGACATCCTGAGAAACAAAACCAAGGACGGAATCAACATCACTTATAGGCTATAGAATGTAGGACAAGGAAATTAGTATCTCTCGAACTCCTAGGGCAATTCCGATAGCATAACGACAGTAGAATGCTCAAAATGGGACATCCTGCTAAAATGGAGTAGTACAACAACTCAACATCACCAGTCAAGGTTCTGAGATCATACTAAACAGACTACATCGGAAGTAATCGAAACTGGAATATGACTCTGATCAACCAATCCTATGGGACTACGGAGTAGTAACACGTGATCCTGATAGACGGAAGAGAAATCCTAGTTCCTTAACCCCGTAGGAAAGATAGGATGACTCAGATCAGAAGGCCATGAGGTATAAGGAGTAAAAAGAGCCTTACGTTCCTTCCCACAATCAATTCCCTTACATAACTAAAGAATTTCTAGACTCAACTTCGACCAGTTTGGCTTGGCAATCCTACAGGCAGTCAGGCTCTGATACCAAAGCTGTCAGGACCCCGATTCTATCCCACACCGATCTAGCATGTAACACCTCATATCACTTTGCGGCCTCACGCACGGTATTCCCACGGGTGTCGCCTTACCATGCCCGAGACTGTTTGTGCCTTTTGGCACATGTATATGTGGTGTCGCTAGCATCCATATGACAAAGAACCTGGGCTGACATGGCTAGTCATGAACCCAAAGTGGCACTAACTTACAGGGACAGGCATACATGACCCAGCAACGAACGTGTCGGTCATCAGCGAGTGAATCCGGGCTGTAGCAGCTGGGCTAGCAGGACTCCAAAGAATCTGGGCTGCAGTAGGCTAACTGGACTCCGGTAGACACCGCGTGACATTTCCCCGAAGAGACAGACACAGGAACGAAGAAGGACACATGCCGGCCAACCTAAGTGTTCCGGAGCAGGAGCAAGCTACCAGGGCTCAGTGGAAGCACTAGGAGACATTTCCTGGTAAGAGAGGCTACTAAGGATAAACAACTAAATAGTCAGATCCCACACATAGCAATACAAATTACACGTACGCATCACATGCAAGTATGTGTTGTAAAACATGGCATCACAACATAACTCAACAACTTATATAGATAAAGGCTCAGAGGAGCCGTCATAGCATTTATTACAAGCAGGGGTCACATGACCCAACATTCAGAGCAAACAAGCAACAAACGGAAGCATTACATGTCTGAGTACAGACATCTACAAATGAAAAAGGCTGAAGAGCCTGACTATCTACAACATCCGATCAAGATCGTAGCTGAGGTACAAGCTACTTGTCGAAGTTCACGTACACTAGTAAGACCGAAGTCTCCGCTGCAAAAACATAAATAAAGCAACATGAGTACAAAGGTACTCAGCAAGACTTACATCAGATCCTATCATACATGCATTTGTATCAAGCGGGTAATGTGGGGTTTAGTTGCAGCAAGCCAGCTTTTACTCAGTGGCTATCCTGTTCTACGACTACGAGAAACTTCTTTGAGGTGAGATGGCGCACACGAGTCCACTAATCACCACACAATACACTACTATGGATTCATCCCCATCTCCCTACGAGAAAGCTATCCATAGCACTCACACTTGTCTTGAGCATTTTATAGTATCCACTTCAAGTTGTCTATTTACCACGTAAGCATCCAAGAAGTCCATAACCGCGGACCCGTCTATTCGAATAGATCATGTTAACCCTGGAGGGGTGTACTTCTTCACACACGCTCTCACCACTTATCACCATGTACACATCATGTATCTCGGCAACCTTCAAGCGGAAGCCTGGCGAGGGTGTCGGCCACCACCTGACTAACCACACAAGACTCTAGTCCAGGTTTATCTCCTATTCGGGTTCCATCCGCAAGGAGATCCGGCAAAGATTTCGCTCACGGCCCCAAACGATGTGTGCAGGGTTCCCGAGCCCGCCATCCGGGTGCCACTCGGTACACCAGGCCACGTGTGCCTAGTCTGTCCCAAGCCCACCCTGCGGGTGCCACTTGGTAGAAAAATAGCACTACCTACAAACACCAGAAACTAGTTGCGACTCCTGGACAGAGATCAAGTTGGTTAATAAGTCGAGAGGGGTCAAGTTACCGGAACCCAATGTGTGGTAGTATCGAGTCATTGGACAACATACATAGAACTCAGTGCTTAAGGACGGTTCCAGTGAGACAACCCACCATGTACTCCTACATGGCCTCTCACCGCTACCTTTACCAAATCGTATTCGCACACTTAACTCTCAGCACCAGAACATATCGTAATACTCTAATTCATTCCCAATGAATCAGACCTTACACAACTCTAAGCAATAGCAGGCATGGCATGGTAGGAACACAACATGGCTCAATCAACTCCTACACATGCTAGTGGGTTTCAACTATTTACTGTGATAATGACAGGTCATGCAGAGGAATGGGTTCAACTACCGCAGCACAAAGTAGCAGATGAATCGTTGTTGTCCTAATGCAATAACTGAGAGCAGGAGTCAGAGAGTAGGATTGTATCGGAATGAACAAGGGAGTTTGCTTGCCTGGTAGATCAATGATGACCCACAAGTATAGGGGATCTATCATAGTCCTTTCGATAAGTAAGAGTGTCGAACCCAACGAGGAGCAGAAGGAAATGATAAGCGGTTTTCATCAAGGTATTCTCTGTAAGTACTGAAATAAGTGGTAACAGATAGTTTTGTGATGAGATAAATTGTAATGAGCAACAAGTAACAAAAGTAAATAAGGTGCAGCAAGGTGGCCCAATCCTTTTTGTAGCAAAGGACAAGCCGGAACAAGCTCTTATAATAGGAAAAGTGCTCCCGAGGACACATGGGAATATCCTCAAGCTAGTTTTCATCACGCTCATATGATTCACGTTCGGTACTTTGATAATTTGATATGTGGGTGGACCGGTGCTTGGGTGCTGTTCTTACTTGAACAAGCATCTCACTTATGATTAACCTCTATTGCAAGCATCCGCAACTACAACAAAATTATTAAGGTAAACCTAACCATAGCATGAAACATATGGATCCAAATCAGCCCCTTACGAAGCAACACATAAACTAGGGTTCAAGCTTCTATCACTCTAGCAACCCATCATCTACTTATTACTTCCCAATCCCTTCCTCTAGGCCAAAATAATGGTGAAGTGTTATTTAGTCGACGTTCACATAACACCACTAGAGGTTAGACAACATACATCTCATCAAAATATCGAACGAATACCAAATTCACATGACTACTAATAGCAAGACTTCTCCCGTGTCCTCAGGAACAAACGTAACTACTCACAAAGCATATTCATGTTCATAATCAGATGGGCAATAATATACATAAAGGATCTGAACATATGATCTTCCACCAAGTAAACCAACTAGCATCAACTACAAGGAGTAATCAACACTACTAGCAACCTACTAGCACCAATCCCGGACTTAGAGACAAGAATTGGATACAAGAGATGAACTAGGGTTTGGAGATGAGATGGTGCTGGTGAAGATGTTGATGGAGATTGCCCTCTCCCGATGAGAGGAGCGTTGGTGATGATGATGGCGATGATTTCCCCTCCCGAGGGAAGTGTCCCGGCAGAACAGCCCACGGAGCCCTAGATTGGTTCCGCCAAGGTTCCGCCTCGTGGCGGAGTCTCGCCCCAAAGGTTGCTTCTGATTTTTTCTCATGGAAAGACTTCATATAGGAGAAGATGGGCGTCGGAGAGCCACCAGGGGGCCCACGAGGTAGGGGGGCACGCCCAGGGGGGAGGGGCGCACCTCCCACCATCGTGAGCAGCGTGTGGCCCCCTGGCCTTCATCTTTGGCGTCGATTTTTCTTTATGTATTTTAAGGTATTCCGTGGAGTTTCAGGACTTTTTGAGTTGCGCAGAATAGTCCTTCAATAGTTGCTCCTTTTCCAGCCCAGTATTCCAGCTGCCGGCATTCTCCCTCTTCATGTAAACCTTGTAAAATAAGAGAGAATAGCCATAAGTATTGTGACATAACATGAAATAACAGCCCATAATGCGATAAATATTGATATAAAAGCATGATGCAAAATGGACGTATCAACTCTCCCAAGCTTAGACCTCGCTTGTCCTCAAGCGAAAAGCCGATAACAATAAATATGTCCTCATGTTTAGAGGTAGAGGCGTCGATAAAATAAAATACGGACATGAAGGCATCATGATTATTCTCATAATAGCAACATACATTGATTTGTCATATGATTACTTATGTTCAAGTGATGATCTTTTCACAAAGCCAAAATATGAAACAGAAACCTTATCGAGCACCAACAAATTATACCCTCAGTCATTGAAGCAATTGCAATTTATCATAACGTCGGAAAGAGTCTATGTCAGAGCTTAAAAGCAAGTCCACATACTCAACTATCACTTAGTCCTTCATAATTGCTAACACTTACGCAATACTTGTGGTTACGGAGTTTTAATCAGACATAGAGAAAGATAGGGGTTTATAGTTCTGCCCCACAACCTTTTACCTTAAGGGTAATGTCAACAATAATAATTCATGCTCCCCTACATCCAATTAGATATATATATCATGTTATTTCCAACATGCTGAGCTTGCCAAAGGATAAAATAAAAAGGAGAAGGTGAAGATCACCGTGACTCTTGCATAAGGTAGAGGATAATAATAAAAGATAGGCCCTTCGCAGAGGGAAGCAGAGGTTGCCATGCGCTTTTATGGTTGGATGCACAAAATGTTAATGCAAAAGAACGTCACTTTATATTGCCCCTTGTATGTGGAACTTTATTATGCACTCCGTCGCTTTTATTACTTCCACAACAAGTTTGTACAAAGCTTATTTCTCTGCACTAATAAGTCATGCATATTTAGAGAGCAATTTTTATTGCTTGCACCGATGACAACTTGCTTGAAGGATCTTACTCAATCCATAGGTAGATATGGTGGACTCTCATGGCTAAACTGGTTTAAAGGTATTTGGAAGCACAAGTAGTATCTCTACTTGGTGCTGAGAATTTGGCTAGCATGAGGGGGAAAGGCAAGCTCGACATGTTAGAGGAACCATGACAACATGCTTTATCTCAGATATAAGAAAACATAACTCATTATGTTGTCTTCCTTGGCCAACATCAACTCTTTAGCATGTCATATTGTAATGAGTGCTCCCAATCATAAAAGATGTCAATGATAATATATCTATATGTGAAACCTCTCTCTCCTTATTACTTCCTATTAATTGCAACGATGACCAAAACTATATTTGCCAACTCCCAACAACTTTTAATCATCATACTCCTTCTATGTGAAGTCATTAATTTCAATAAGACCAATATGAACTCTTTGTTTCTTTTTATTCTTTTCTTTTATTCACTCAAGATCATGGCAAAGTAATCAAGCCCTTGACTCAACACTAATCTTTATTATATATAGCTCACGAACTCAATTGCATAGAGGGGTCATAAAGCAAAACTTCAAAACTAGATCATGCCATGACTTTATTCTACTATATCAAGATACTACTAATAGGATCGGACTAAGAAAAACGGTAAAGATAGGAGTTGTGATGGTGATACGATACCCTCCCCCAAGCTTGGCAGTTGCCAAGGGGAGTGCCCATACCCATGTGATTATGTCTCCTTCTTTGTTGCTGGCGGTGGAGGTGTTGTTGATGATGCAAGCTTGACGTCCACCTTCCATGGCATAGGCTCACCCTCGTAGAAGGATGATCGTGTCTCCAGAATCCTCAAATCTGCAACGGAAACAGCTCGAAACGAAAACAGAGGATATTTGCATGATACGGTCATCAAAACCTTCGGGAGAATATATAATGAATTTTTACCGACCAAAATACGTATCGTGCAAGAAAACGGAGTCCGGAGGGCTCACGAGGTAGGGGGGCGCGCCCAGGGGGAGGGGCGCGCCCTCCACCCTCGTGGAGGCCTCGTGTCCTCCCCGGACTGCTACTTATTTTTCTATTTTTCTAAATATTCCAAGACGGAGAAATATTGCCTTAGAATTTGTTTTGGAGTCGGTTTACTTACCATACCACATACATATTCCTTTTCAGAGTCTGAAACGTTCCGGAAAGTGTCCCTTATGTATTCCTCCGGGGTTACGGTTTCAATAACATTGGTTTCAACATTTATAGGATTACCTGAGATATAATGTTTGATTCTTTGACCGTTTACCACCTTCGGATTTGTGCCTTCGAAATTGTTGATTTTTATGGCACCGGAACGATAGACCTCCTCGATAACGTAGGGACCTTCCCATTTAGAGAGAAGTTTTCCTGCAAAAAATCTTAAACGAGAGTTGTATAGCAATACATAGTCACCTACATTGAACTCACGCTTTTGTATCCTTTTGTCATGCCATCTTTTAACTTTTTCTTCAAATAGCTTGGCATTTTCATAGGCTTGGGTTCTCCATTCATCAAGTGAGATAATATCAAATAACCTCTTCTCACCGGCAAGTTTGAAATCATAGTTGAGCTCTTTAATAGCCCAATAGGCCTTATGTTCTAGTTCGAGAGGTAAGTGACATGCTTTTCCATAAACCATTTTATACGGAGACATATCCATAGGATTCTTATATGCAGTTCTATAGGCCCATAATGCATCATCAAGTTTCTTGGACCAATTCTTTCTAGATCTATTAACAGTCTTTTGCAAAATTAATTTCAGCTCTCTATTACTCAATTCTACTTGACCACTAGACTGCGGGTGATAAGGAGATGCAATTCTATGATTAACGTCATATTTAGCAAGCATTTTACGGAAAGCGCCATGAATAAAGTGTGAACCACCATCAGTCATTAAATATCTAGGGACTCCAAACCTCAGAAAAATAACTTCCTTAAGCATTTTAATAGAAGTGTTATGATCAGCACTACTAGTTGGAATAGCTTCTACCCACTTAGTAACGTAATCAACAACAACTAAAATATGAGTGTATCCATTAGAGGCAGGAAAAGGTCCCATATAATCAAAGCCCCAAACATCAAATGATTCAATAACAAGTGAATAATTCATAGGCATTTCTTGACATCTACTAATATTACCAATTATTTGACATTCATCACAAGACAAAACAAACTTACGGGCATCCTTGAAGAGAGTAGGCCAATAAAAACCGGATTGCAATACCTTATGTGCAGTTCTATCTCCAGCGTGGTGTCCTCCATAAGCTTCGGAGTGACACTTGCGTAGGATATGTTCCTGTTCATGCTCAGGCACACAACGTCTAATAACACCATCTACTCCTTCTTTATAAAGATGTGGGTCATCCCAAAAGTAATGTCGCAAATCATAAAAGAACTTTTTCTTTTCTTGGTATGTGAAGCTAGGAGGTATAAATTTAGCAACAATATAATTAGCATAATCAGCATACCATGGAGTGCTACGAGAAGTGCTTACGACATTTAATTGTTCATCAGGAAAGCTATCATCAATAGGTAGTGGGTCATCAAGAACATTCTCTAACCTAGACAAGTTGTCTGCAACGGGGTTCTCAGCTCCTTTTCTATCAACAATATGCAAATCAAATTCTTGCAGCAAGAGAACCCATCTAATAAGTCTAGGTTTAGCATCTTTCTTTTCCATAAGATATTTAATAGTAGCATGATCGGTGTGAATAGTTACTTTAGAATCAACAATATAGGGTCTGAATTTATCACAAGCAAATACAACTGCTAAAAGTTCCTTTTCGGTAGTAGCATAATTTCTTTGAGAGTCTTACTAGCATAATGGATAACATTTAATTTCTTATCAACTCTTTGCCCTAGAACAACACCTATAGCATAATCACTAGCATCACACATAATTTCAAAGGGTAAATTCCAATCAGGTGGCTGAACAATAGGTGCAGAGACTAATGCTTTCTTAAGTATTTCAAATGCTTCTACACAATCATCATCTAAGACAAATGGTACATCTTTTTGTAATAAATTAGTCGAGGTCGAGAAATTTTGAGAAGTCCTTAATGAACCTCCTATAAAATCCGGCGTGACCAAGGAAACTTCTTATACCTTTGATGTCCTTGGGACATGGCATCTTTTCAATAGCATCAACCTTGGCTTTATCAACTTCAATTCCTCTTTCAGAAACTTTGTGCCCCAAGACAATACCTTCATTAACCATAAAGTGACACTTTTCCCAATTCAAGACAAGATTAGTTTCTTCACATCTCTGCAAAACTCGATCAAGATTGCTCAAGCAATCATCAAAAGAGGAACCATAGACGGAAAAGTCGTCCATGAAAACATCACAAATCTTTTCACAAAAATCAAAGAATATAGCCATCATGCATCTTTGAAAGGTAGAAGGTGCATTACAAAAATCAAAAGGCATATGTCTATAAGCAAAAGTACCAAAAGGGCATGTAAAAGTAGTCTTTGATTGATCTTTAGCCGACACATGTATTTGAGAGAAACCAGAATAACCATCTAGAAAGCAATAATGTGTATGTTTGCATAATATTTCTAGCATTTGATCAATAAAAGGTAAGGGGTAATGATCTTTCTTAGTAGCTTTATTTAATTTATGGAAATCAATTACCATCCTATAACTGTGATAATTCTTTGCAGAATCAATTCATCTTTATCATTAGGGACAACAGTAATACTTCCCTTCTTAGGGACACAATGGACAGGACTTACCCACTGACTATCAGCAATGGGATAAATTATACCTGCCTCCAGAAGCTTGAGTATTTCCTTTCTTACCACTTCTTTCATTTTAGGATTCAAACGTCGTTGAGGATCACAAACTGGTTTGGCGTCCGCTTCCAAATTTATTTTATGCTGACATAAAGTGGGACTAATGCCCTTAAGATCATCCAGAGTATATCCAATAGCGGCATGGTGCTTCTTCAGAGTTTTCAATAATCTTTCTTCTTCATGCTCTGAAAGGTTAGCACTAATAATAACAGGATATATTTTCTTTTCATCAAGATAAGCATATTTAAGATTATCAGGCAACGGTTTAAGCTCAAACACGGGATCACCCTTGGGTGGAGGAGGATCCCCTAGGATTTCAATAGGCAAATTGTGTTTGAGAATAGGTTCTTGTTTAAAGAATACATCATCTATTTCCCTTCTTTCATTCATAAACATATCATTTTCATGGTCTAGCAAATAGTGTTCCAAAGGATCACTAGGAGGCACGGCAATAGAAGCAAGACCAATAATTTCATCCTTACTAGGCAATTCTTCTTCATGATGTTGTTTACTAAATTTAGAGAAATTAAACTCATGAACCATATCATTCAAGCCAACAGTAACAACATTCTTTTTGCAGTTTATCGTAGCACTAACAGTATTCAAGAAGGGTCTACCAAAAATAATGGGACAAAAGCTATCTTGTGGAGAACCAAGAACAAGGAAATCAGCGGGATATTTGGTTTTCCCACACAATACTTGAACATCTCTAACAATTCCCATTGCAGATATAGTATCTCTATTGGCAAGTTTAATTGTAACATCAATATCTTCTAACTCAGCAGGTGCAATTTCATGCTTAATTTCTTCATACAAGATAATAGGTATAACACTAGCACTAGCACCCATATCACATAGGCCATGATAACAATGATCTCCTATTTTAACAGAAATAACAGGCACGCCTACCACAGGTCTATGTTTATCTTTAGCACAAGGTTTAGCAATTCTAGCAGTTTCACCACAGAATTGAATAACATGCCCATCAATATTATCAGACAAGAGATCTTTAACAATAGCAATATTAGGTTCTACTTTGACTTGCTCAGGAGGTGTATAAGTTCTAATATTGCTTTTACGAACAACAGTTGAAGCTTTAGCATGATCCTTCACTCTAACAGGGAAAGGTGGTTTCTCAACATAAGAGGTGGGAACAATAGGATCATTATAAGTGATAGTCTTTTCTTCAAATTTAATAGGTGCAGCTACTTTTACTTCTATGGGAGGATGATATTTAAACCACTTCTCCTTAGGGATATCAACGTAAGTAGCAAGAGATTCACAGAAAGAAGCTACTATCTCAGAGTCAAGTCCATATTTAGTGCTAAACTTACGGAAAATATCGGTATCCATAAAAGATTTAACACAATCAAACTTAGGTGTCATACCTGACTCCTTACCTTCGTCGAGGTCCCAATCTTCAGAGTTGCGTTTAATTCTATCCAATAAATTCCATCTGAATTCAATAGTCTTCATCATAAAAGAGCCAGCACAAGAAGTATCAAGCATGGTGCGATTGTTATCAGAAAGCCGAGCATAAAAATTATGAAGAATTGTTTCTCTTGAGAGGTCATGATTGGGGCATGAATATAACATTGATTTAAGCCTCCCCCAAGCTTGAGCGATGCTTTCTCCTTCGCGAGGCCAAAAATTATATATATAATTGCGATCACGATGAACAAGATGCATAGGGTAATACTTTTGATGAAATTCCAATTTCATTCTTTTATAGTTCCATGATCGCGTATCATCACATAGCCTATACCATGTCAATGCGTCTCCCTCCAAAGATAAAGGGAAAGCCTTCTTCTTACCAACATCATCGGGTATACCTGTAAGCTTAAATAGTCCATAAATATCATCCACATAGCGAAGATGCTCGTCAGGATGCTTTGTTCCATCTCCTATAAAAGTATTAGCCATCAGTTTTTCCATGATACCCGAAGGAAATTCAAAAGGAGTTTCATTTTCAATAGGTTCAGTAGGTTGAGGAGCAACTCTTTGCTCTACTGGAAGGGGTGAAGATACCCCGAACAAGCCCCTCATAGAATTACTTTCCATAGTAACAAGTGACAGAAAATTTCAGCACACTATATAAATTTTTCCTTACCAAATTCCACCTACCAAAGGCGCTACACTCCCCGGCAACGGCACCAGAAAAGAGTCTTGATGACCCACAAGTATAGGGGATCTATCGTAGTCCTTTCAATAAGTAAGAGTGTCGAACCCAACGAGGAGCAGAAGGAAATGATAAGCGGTTTTCAGCAAGGTATTCTCTGCAAGTACTGAAATAAGTGGTAACAGATAGTTTTGTGATAAGATAAATTGTTACGAGCAACAAGTAACAAAAGTAAATAAGGTGCAGCAAGGTGGCCCAATCCTTTTTGTAGCAAAGGACAAGCTGGAACAAACTCTTATAATAGGAAAAGCGCTCCCGAGGACACATGGGAATATCGTCAAGCTAGTTTTCATCACGCTCATATGATTCGCGTTCGGTACTTTGATAATTTGATATGTGGGTGGACCGGTGCTTGGGTGCTGTTCTTACTTGAACAAGCATCCAACTTATGATTAACCTCTATTGCAAGAATCCGCAACTACAACAAAAGTATTAAGGTAAACCTAACCATAGCATGAAACATATGGATCCAAATCAGCCCCTTACGAAGCAACGCATAAACTAGGGTTCAAGCTTCTGTCACTCTAGCAACCCATCAAATACTTATTACTTCCCAATGCCTTCCTCTAGGACCAAATAATGGTGAAGTGTTATGTAGTCGACGTTCACATAACACCACTAGAGGTTAGACAACATACATCTCATCAAAATATCGAATCTAATACCAAATTCACATGACTACTAATAGCAAGACTTCTCCCGTGTCCTCGGGAACAAATGTAACTACTCACAAAGCATATTCATGTTCATAATCAGAGGGGTAATAATATGCATAAAGGATCTGAACATATGATCTTCCATCAGCTAAACCAACTAGCATCAACTACAAGGAGTAATCAACACTACTAGCAACCTACTAGCACCAATCCCAGACTTAGAGACAAGAATGGGATGCAAGATTTGAACTAGGGTTTGGATATGAGATGGTGCTGGTGAAGATGTTGATGGAGATTGCCCTCTCCCGATGAGAGGAGCGTTGGTGATGATGATGGCGATGATTTCCCCCTCCCGGAGGGAAGTGTCCCCGCAGAACAGCTCACGGAGCCCTAGATTGGTTCCGCCAAGGTTCCGCCTGGTGGCGTGAGTCTCGCCCGAAAGGTTGCTTCTGATTTTTTTCTCCTCGAAAGACTTCATATAGGAGAAGATGGGCGTCGGAGAGCCACCAGGGGGCCCACGAGGTAGGGGGGCGCGCCCAGGGGGGAGGGGCGCGCCCCCCACCCTCGTGAGCAGGGTGTCGCCCCCCTGGCCTTCATCTTTGGCGTCGATTTTTCTTTATTTATTTTATGGTATTCCGTGGAGTTTCAGGACTTTTGGAGTTGCGCAGAATAGTCCTTCAATAGTTGCTCCTTTTCCAGCCCAGAATTCCAGCTGCCGGCATTCTCCCTCTTCATGTAAACCTTGTAAAATAAGAGAGAATAGCCATAAGTATTGTGACATAACGTGAAATAACAGCCCATAATGCGATAAATATCGATATAAAAGCATGATGCAAAATGGACACGGTGGCTGTGGACGGCGGCGACGGCGATTTCGGCCGCGAGAGAGTGAGCGAGGGGGAAGAGGGAATGGCACGGGAGAGAGTGAGACAGGCTTGGGGGTGCGTGGCGACGCGTGGGCGATCCAGGCGACGAGAGGGAGAAGCAGGAGGTGGCGGGAGACGTGGTCGTGGCTGGCTGCGGTGCGGCCACGCAGCTGCTCCTACTGGCAGGAGCTCGAAGAAGCTCCTGGCAGTTGGGATGGGCCGGCCTGCTGGGCCGCTGGGCCAGGCCAGGCTGCACAGGGGCTGCAGGTAAGTTTCTTCCTGTTTTCTTTCTGTTTTCTATTTTCTGGCATTTGTTTTTATTTAAATCTAGCCACTAAGCTTTTAATAAAATTTTGTAGCTTTTTGCAGGGACTGGTTGGATTATTCCAAAACCCCTCACAAGCTAGCAAAATTACTGGATCATATTTGAATATATAAAAAATATAAATCCAACGCAAATAATTACTGCATTAATCCAAATGGCCAAAAATAAATATCCATGAGCTCCTAAAAATATTGGTTTGATTTTTATCTCTGTCCAATATTTTCAGGGAGCAACATGATCATTTTCTTGGACCTTTTTGGAGCAATTTTTATCTGGGTCATTTTCTGAAATGATTATGAGGGTTTCACAAATCCCCATTTCAAATTTAATGGAATTTAAACATAATGCACACATGACTAGCTAATCTAGGTCATACCAGAACTAGGGATGTGACAACGTCCTCAGGTCCCGGCCCTCGAGCGAGCTCGGCCGCCGTTGGTATGCCAGGTCGCAATGCCGTGGTCAAGGCCAGGGGTGAGGGCTGGAGAGCCAGTAAGAGCTCCTGAGTCGCGATGCTCAGGAGCCTCCCTTTTAACGTGCAAGCGAATCGCATGAAGGAAAAGGAGACCCATTGTGTCGTCTGCTATCCTTTCCTCGGGCCCCTGTGAGCAGGCACAAGAAGAAACATGGTTGACCGTTACAGCTGTTAGCCTGCCGCTGCTTGCTCTGGGTGAGGCGAAGGCACCGAGGGCCTGGTGAAGTGACGTGCACGGCGCGTGCCGTGAGCCAGAGCTCGACCACTCAGATTTGTCGGTCGTGGCAGGGACTGACCCATGCACCAGCGCCGTGCCTGTGTGAAGGCCCTGGGGGAGGCGATGATCGGGCAGGCGATAGCCGTCGGCAGGTTAAGCATAAAGAGCAGGTCAACTTGGATAAATGCAGGAAGATACATGCCACTGGATCTGGCCCGAGCGGCTTGGGGATGATGAAGCCCGAGGGGCGCCCCCAGCAAGGTAAGCTAAAGACTTTAAACAAAAGGGATACATGCCACAGGGACGGACCCATGTGGCCTGGGAATGATGCAGCCCGAGGGGCGCTCCCAGCTTAAACGAACTTGGAAGATGTCACCTGGTTCTGTTGACGAACTAGAGTTGGTGCAGCTGAAGCCTCGCGTTGAAGGAATGGCTCCTCATGAGCCACCGGGACCCTGAGCCTCGGGAGGCTCTGGGGCTCAGGAGGTTCCCTGAGGGCCGTCTCCATCTCCTCCAGGACGGCGTGGATCCTTGCCTCCTGAGCTGCCAGGACCTGCCGCCTGTTGCGCTGATAGGCCAACGCCACGCTCGGCAAGCCGAAGGGCATGCGAACGTAGCTGTGTGGTGGACCCTCATAGCGGCCCACACGTGATGGCCAGAAGCGCTCCTGAGATACGGCCATGTTGAGCCCTGGAACATCGATGCAAACGCGCAGCCTGGCATCCTCGCCTGGATGGGGAGCTGCGCCTTGTTATCGGCTGTGGCCGCGCAGGGCTCTTGCTTCTTGCAGCTCTTGGGTGGTCTCGTTGATGAACTCCTGGGTGGTGGGCACTCCTTACCATGTGCTCTCCTGAGGAACGTGTGCCATGAAGCACGCTTCCAAGTGGTGCCCAAGCGCCTCCCTCATGAGGTTGGCAAGGTATGAGGCTCTCCAGAAGAGAGCCCCCGAGCCCTGCCTGAGGAGGGCGCTGGGCGCGCTTTCCTATGCGATGGAAGGAGGCGCCCCTTGAGCGGGCGCCGATCCTGACGTGGCTCCTGACGCGACGCCATCTTCTTGGGGTCAGCCGCGGCGCGGCAGGTTCTTCTTGGGGATGGTCTCCGGAGGGCCTTCACTTCTGTTGTCGGGGTCGTCGATTGCTGCGGCTTGGAAGGCACGCTCAAGGGAGCACACCGCATCCCTCTCTTCACATGGGACCGTGATGATTCCCCCGCTTCCTGGCATCTTGAGAACGTTGTAACCGTGGTGGGTGACTGCCATGAACTTGGCCAGGGCTGGATACCAGAGGATGGCATTGTACAGTAGGCGTATGTGCGCGACATCGAAGTCGATGAGCTCTGTGCGGTAGTTCTTGCGCTCCCCGAAGGTGACAGGCAGGCGGACTTGCCCTATCGGTGTGGTGGAACCGTCAGTCAGTCCTGAGAGAGGCTTGGTTGGCTGGAGCTGTTCATAGGGCACTTGGAGGTTGTCGAACGTGTCGACGGATAGGATGTTCAGCCCTGTGCCACCCTCTATGAGAGTCTTGGTGACTTGCACATTGCTGATGACTGGGGAGCACAGCATAGGGAGTGCGCCAGCGGTGGCTGCGCACTTGAGCTGGTCTACCGAGTTGAAGGTGATGGCGCATTGGGACCACCTGAGCGGGCGCGTGTCCACGAGCTCGGGGAGCACCGCGTTTACCTCGCGAGCAAACTGTTTGAAGATGCGCTGCGAGGCCGGGGCCAGAGCTCCGCCCAAGATGCAAGCGATCGCGCGCGGCTCCTGGAAGCCCCCAGCCCCCTCGTCCTGGTGGTGGTCTTCGTTCCTTCTTGGTGGCGGCAACGGGGGAAGACCAGCCTTGCCCTGGGGGCGATCCTCGCGAGGCGGGTCCCTCCAGGCACCCTCGCGAGGTTGGTCCTGCCAGCGGTCCTCACGAGGCCGGTCGCGCCACTCCTGGCGCGGGCCACGGTCTTCCCAGCGTCCGCCTCCACGTCCTCCTCCAGGGCGTAGCCCGGTCGTTGCGCCGGGCGTCGACAGAAGGCGTCCTTCTCGTATGGCTCTGAGCTCTTGGCAGTCGCTGGTGTTGTGGGTGTTCAGGTTGTGGAAGGCGCAGAAGTGCCGATTGTTCTTGGACAACTCCAGCTGATCTCTGCCTCGCTTGGTGTCAGGCTCTGCTGCGAGCACTACTGCCTCTTTGCGCTTCACGTCCTTGGCCTTGGCCTTCTTCTCCTCCGCTCCTGCAGCTGGCAGCTCAAGGAGAGAGAGGCGCCCCTCCTCAGCTCTTGCGCACTTGGTCGCCAAGTTGAACAGCTCCTGAGATGTGCAGAGCTCCTCGTGGATGGCGAGCTCTTCTTTCATCTTGACGTCACGGACGCCGTCTGAGAACGCGGAGATGATGGCTTCGTCCGTGACCTTTGGGATTTTCAGGCGGGTGCTGTTGAAGTACTGGATGTACTTCTGGAGGGTCTCTCCTGGCTGTTGCTTGATGCGGCGCAGGTCACCCGCGGCCGGCGGGCGATCACGAGTGCCCTGGAAGTTGGCGATGAAGCGGTCGCGCATCTCGTCCCAGGAGGAGATTGAGCCATGCTGCAGGTTCAGGAGCCAGGAGCGGGCCCCATCCTTGAGAGCCATGGGAAACCAATTCGCCATGACTTTCTCGTCGCCGTTGGCCGCCTCGATGCTCAGCTCATAGAGCTGCAGGAACTCCGCGGGGTCGGCGGTGCCGTCGTAGCGAGGAGGCAGGTCTGGCTTGAACTTGCCTGGCCAGGCGACGCTACGCAGCTCGGGGGTGAAGGCGCGGCAGCCGGCCGTGGTCGCCGAGGCCCTCTTCTAAGGCGGAGCTTGATCTTGGCGAGGTCCACCCTGTGCCACCGCAGGCGGCACGCGGTCTTGACGAGGTGGAGCGGAGAGCGCCGGTGCAGCTTCTCGCGGCCGCGGGATTTCTTGGCAGCTTCTTTCTTCACACGCGGGCGCCGAGAGCGGTGGATCACGACGCGGAGGCGCGTGCCTTGGTGCCAAGGCACCATCTTGGGGTTGAGGTGGTGGAGGCACGCCATGAGCCCTGTCGCCCGCGGCTGGTTGAGGGGGAGGCAAAGAGTTGGACGGCGCCGGAGAGCCCGCTGCAGCGCAGACGAGCTCGGTGACGCGGTCGAGCCACTCCTCATAGACGTTGTCGACAGGGCGGTAGCGCAGGAGCTCGTTCGCCGCGAGGAGCGTGGCCCGTGCCTCCAAGGGAGCGCGGTGCGTGCGGGATGAAGAACCGGCCGGGGTCAGCGACGGAGTAGCGGTGCGGCCGTCGTGCCGCACCGAAGGATGGAGCGAGGACGCCTGCTGCTCGTTCCCCGCCAGGCCAGTGTCAGCGTTGGCGACAGGACACGGAGAACAACGAGGTGGCCCGCCTATAGGAGCCGTTTGAGCGATGCGGGCGGAGAGGGCAGCCCGGCGCTCAGCTCGAGCACGGCGTGCGTCCGCCATGGAAAGGACAGAGCGATGGAGCAACAAACCGGAGGAAGGGCAAGTACGGCGCACCCCTACCTGGCGCGCCAAATGTGGATGTGGGGTTCCGGAAAACCCTTAAGGTTCGAACACTGGGGTGCGCGTGAAGTCTTTCCCTCCTACCGATCTATGCTCTAGCTCGCTAAGATCTTGCGGACGAACTCAACGAACTCATGACACAGAGAGACACAGGGTTTATACTGGTTCGGGCCACCGATGTGGTGTAATACCCTACTCCAGTGTGGTGGTGGTGGACTGCCTCTCGGGCTGATGATGAACAGTACAAGGGAAGAACAGCCTCCTGAGGTTGAGGTGTTCTTGTGCGTATGAACTTGTGGCGTGAATCTCTCTGTTTGGGATCCGTCCTCCTCTACTGTGGTGGCTAGTCCTATTTATAGAGGCCCTGGTCCTCTTCCCAAATATCAAGCGGGAAGGGAGCCAACAACAACGGGCAAATTTGAAGGGGGACAGCTAGTACAAGCTATCCTGACAAAAGTGGTCTTCGCCTGTGAAAAGCTCTAGGGTGACGCCGTCTTGGGCTCCACGATGACCTCTGCCTCACCGTCCTCCTGGTCTTTGTCTCGTTGCACCAATATGGGAACCTTTGCCTGATGCCTCGATACTCTTCGTCTGTGCTTGCCTCCTTAGCACCAAAGAGGAAATGAGGACGCTGTGCGTACCGGCGCCCGCCTGGCACCGTTCGTCATGGCTCACGTCACGAGAGCCTCGTGAGGTTTGCCCCGCCTTGATATCTCCGCTCCTCGTGAGTCTGCCTAGCTAGGTCACTCCAGAGGAGGTCTTGTGCCGTCCGCCTCGCGAGGCTTGGACCCTTGCGAGGGTCTTGGATGCCTTGTTGATGAAGATGGGCCGTACGGCCTGCTGCTTGGCCACGCTGTGGGCCGCAGGCAGGCAAGTCTGGGGACCCCCGTTCCCAGAACGCCGACACATAGAGTATTCTAATAATTTCTGAATCATGTGTGTCTCTCTCAAAAGGTGTGTACAGAAAGGATGATTGTGGTAAACTAAAAAGCAAAGACTCAAATCATACAAGACGCTCCAAGCAAAACACATATCATGTGGTGAATAAAAATATAGCTCCAAGTAAAGTTAGCGATGGAAGTAGATGAAAGAGGGGATGCCTTCCGGGGCATCCCCAAGCTTTGGCTTTTAGGTGTCCTTAGATTATCTTGGGGGTGCCATGGGCATCCCCAAGCTTAGGCTCTTGCCACTCCTTGTTTGATAATCCATCAAATCTTTCACCCAAAACTTGAAAACTTCACAACACAAAACATAACAGGAAATCTCGTGAGCTCCGTTAGCGAAAGAAAACAAAAGACCACTTCAAGTTACTGTAATGAACTCATTTTTTATTTATATTGGTGTTAAACCTACTGTATTCCAACTTCTCTATGGTTTATAAACTATTTTACTAGCCATAGATTCATCAAAATAAGCAAACAACACACGAAAAACAGAATCTGTCAAAAACAAAACAGTCTGTAGTAATATGTAACAAACGTAAATTTCTGGAACTCCAAAAAATAAGCCAACATAGGACGACCTAGGAAATTTGCTTATTGATCATCAGCAATTGGAATCAGTATTTTATCACGTTCTGGTGATTTTTAACAATTGTTTTCGTGAACAGAAAGTTTCTGGAAATTTCTGCAAGATCAAATAACTATCATCCAAGAAGATCCTATAGGTTTAACTTGGCACAAACACTAATTAAAACAAAAAAACACATCTAACCAGAGGCTAGATCAAATATTTATTCCTAAACATAAGCAAAAAGCAAAAAACTAAAATTAAAATTGGGTTGCCTCCCAACAAGCGCTATCATTTAACGCCCCTAGCTAGGCATAAAAGCAAGGATAGATCTAGGCATTGCCATCTTTGGTAGGCAATCCATAAGTGGCTCTCATGATAGATTCATATGGTAATTTTATTTTATTCCTAGGGAAGTGTTTCATGCCTTTATTTAATGGAAATTGGAACCTAATATTCCCTTCCTTCATATCAATAATTGCACCAATCGTTCAAAGGAAAGGTCTACCGAGAATAATAGGACATGAAGGATTGCAATCTATATCAAGAACAATAAAATCTACAGGCACATAATTCCTATTTGCAACAATAAGAACATCATTAATTCTTCCCATAGGTTTCTTAATAGTGGAATCCGCAAGGTGCAAATTTAAAGAGCAATCATCAAAATCACGGAAACCTAGCAAATCGCACAAAGTTTTTGGAATCGTGGAAACACTAGCACACAAATCAAACAAAGCATAGCATTCATGATCTTTAATCTTAATTTTAATAGTAGGTTCCCACTCATCATAAAGTTTTCTAGGGATAGAAACTTCCAACTCAAGCTTTTCTTCATAAGATTGCATCAAAGCATTAACGATATTTTTGGTAAAAGCTTTATTTTGACTATAAGCATGAGGAGAATTTAGCTCGGATTGCAACAAGGAAATACAATCTATCAAAGAGCAATTATCATAATTAAATTCCTTGAAATACAAAATAGTGGGTCCATTAATATCTAGAGTTTTGTTTTCTTCAATCCCACTTTTATCAAATTTAGCATCAAGATCTAAATACTCCGAATTTTTGGAACGTCTTCTAGGTAAAGGTGGATCATATTCAGTCCCATCATTATCAAGATTCATATTGCAAAACAAAGATTTAATAGGGGACACATCAATAACTTTTAGATCTTCATCTTTATTTTCATAGAAATTTGAAGAACATGCTTTTATAAAGCAATCTTTCTTAGCACGCATCCTAGTAGTTCTTTCCTTGCACTCATCAATGGAAATTCTCATGGCTTTGAGAGACTCATTGATATCATGCTTAGGAGGAATAGATCTAAGTTTTAAAGAATCAACATCAAGAGAAATTCTATCAACGTTCCTAGCCAATTCATCAAATTTAAGCAATTTTTCTTCAAGCAAGGCATTGAAATTCTTTTGCGAATTCATAAACTCTTTAACACTCGTCTCAAATTTAGAGGGCATCTTATTAAAATTTCCATAAGAATTGTTCTAGGAATTACCATAATTATTAGAGGAATTGCTAGGATAAGGCTTAGGATTAAAATTTTCTCTATACGCGTTGTTACCAAAATTATTCCTACCAAAAAAATTCACATCCAAAGATTCATTATTATTCTCAATCAAAGTAGACAACGGCATATCATTAGGATCAGAAGAAACACTCTTAGTAGCAAATAATTTCATAAGTTCATCCATCTTTCCACTAAAAACATTAATTTCTTCTATCGCATGCACTTTTTTATTAGTAGATCTTTCAGTGTGCCATTGAGAATAATTAACCATAATATTATCTAGGAGTTTAGTAGCTTCTCCTAAAGTGATTTCCATAAAAGTGCCTCCCGCGGCCGAATCTAAAAGATTTCCAGAAGCAAAATTCAATCCGGCATAATTTTTTTGTATAATCATCCACAAATTCAAACCATGTGTAGGGCAATTACGTATCATTAATTTCGTTCTCTCCCAAGAATGTGCAACATGTTCATGATCAAGTTGCTTAAAATTCATAATTTCGTTTCTAAGAGAGATAATCTTAGCGGGAGGAAAATACTTAGAGATAAAAGCATCTTTGCACTTGTTCCAAAAATCAATACTATTTTTAGGCAAAGACGAAAACCAAGCTTTAGCACGATCTCTAAGCGAAAAAGGAAATGGCTTCAATTTAACAATATCATTGTCCACATCTTTCTTCTTTTGCATATCACACAAATCAACGAAGCTATTTAGATGAGTAGAGGCATCTTCGCTAGGAAGGCCGGCGAATTGATCTTTCATGACAAGATTCAACAAAGCAGCATTGATTTGACAACATTCAGTATTGGTAAGAGGAGCAATCGGAGTGCTAAGGAAATCATTATTGTTGGCATTGGTAAATTCACACAATTTGGTATTATCTTGAGCCATCATGACAAACAAGCAATCCAACACACAAGCAAACAAGAGACGGGCAAGAAGAGGCAAACGGAAAAAGAGAGGGCGAATAAAACGGCAAAGGTGAAGTGGGGGAGAGGAAAACGAGAGGCAAATGGCAAATAATGTAATGCGGGAGATAAGGGATTGTGATGGGTACTTGGTATGTTGACTTTTGCGTAGGCCTCCCCGGCAACGGCGCCAGAAATCCTTCTTGCTACCTCTTGAGCACTGCGTTGGTTTTCCCTTGAAGAGGAAAGGGTGATGAAGCAAAGTAGCGTAAGTATTTCCCTCAGTTTTTGAGAACCAAGGTATCAATCCAGTAGGAGGCTACGCGCGAGTCCCTCATACCTACACAAAACAAATAAATCCTCGCAACCAACGCGATAAGGGGTAATCAATCCCTACTCGGTCACTTACGAAACTGAGATCTGATAGATATGATAGGATAATATTTTTTATTTTTATGATAAAGATGCAAAATAAAATAAAAGCAAAGTAAAAAGCAAAGGAAATAACTAAGTGTTGGAAGATTAATATGATGAGGATAGACCCGGGAGCCATAGGTTTCACTAGTGGCTTCTCTCAAGAGCATAAGTATTCTACGGTGGGTGAACAAATTATTGTTGAGCAATTGACAGAATTGAGCATAGTTATGAGAATATCTAGGTATGATCATGAATATAGGCATCACGTCCGAGACAAGTAGACCGACTCCTGCCTGCGTCTACTACTATTACTCCACACATCGACCGCTATCCAGCATGCATCTAGAGTATTAAGTTCATAAGAACAGAGTAACGCCTTAAGCAAGATGACATGATGTAGAGGGATAAATTCATGCAATATGATAAAAACCCCATCTTGTTATCCTTGATGGCAACAATACAATACGTGCCTTGCTGCCCCTACTGTCACTGGGAAAGGACACCCCAAGATTGAACCCAAATCTAAGCACTTCTCCCATTGCAAGAAAAACCAATCTAGTAGGCCAAACCAAACTGATAATTTCAAGAGACTTGCAAAGATAACCAATCATACATAAAAGAATTCAGAGAAGATTCAAATATTGTTCATAGATAAACTTGATCATAAACCCACAATTCATCGGTCTCAACAAACATACCGCAAAAGAAGATTACATCGAATAGATCTCCACGAGAGAGGGGGAGAACTTTGTATTGAGATCCAAAAATAGAGAGGAAGCCATCGAGCTAATAACTATGGACCCGAAGGTCTGAGGTAAACTACTCACACTTCATCGAAGAGGCTATGGTGTTGATGTAGAAGCCCTCCGTGATCGATTCCCCTTCCGGCGGAGCTCCGGAACAGGCCCCAAGATGGGATCTCGTGGGTACAGAAGTTTGCGGCGGTCGAATTAGGTTTTTGGCTCCGTCTCTGATCGTTTGGGGGTACATAGGTATATATAGGAGGAAGGAGTACATCGGTGGAGCAACAGGGGGCCCACGAGGGTGGAGGGCACGCCCTGGGGGGTAGGCGTGCCCCCCTACCTCGTGGCTTCCTCGAAGCTTCCTTGACTTAGGGTCCAAGTCTCCTGGATCATGTTCGTTCCAAAAATCATGTTCCCGAAGGTTTCGCTCCGTTTGGACTCCGTTTGATATTCCTTTTTTGTGAAATTCTGAAATAGGCAAAAAACAGCAATTCTGGGCTGGGCCTCCGGTTAATAGGTTAGTCCCAAAAATAATATAAAAGTGAATAATAGAGCCCAAAAATGTCCAAAACAGAAGATAATATAGCATGGAGCAATCAAAAATTATAGATACGTTGTAGACGTATCAGGTCGCAGCCGGCCCGGGGCGGGACCAGCAAGGTCTTCTTCGGGGCCCTGGCCCAGGAGGAGGCGGCGTTGGCCGCCTTGAGCCGGCGCCTGCGAGGGCGGACGGAAAGGATCCAGGCCTTCGCCCAAGCCAAGGTGGAGCAGACGCGGGAGCTGGAGCGCGCCGTGTTCGTAAGTTCTCCCTTGCCTTCTGTTTTTCTTTTTGTTGCTCCTTCTGTGTGGGGGTGCGCTAGCGCACCCACTGGGTGTAGCCCCCGAGATTCGGGCCAACAGCGTAGCAGTTGGGTCGAATCTTAAACTGTTGTCTTGTGCTGATCATTGCTTCTCGCAGCAACTGGACTCCTACCGAGTCGGCGTCTTCAACCGGCTCCTGGACAAGCACCGGCGGCTCAAGGAGCAGCTTTCTGCCAAGGAGGAGGAGCTTCACGCTGCCGCCGGTATTTTTCTCAGGTGCTCTTTTTAGTGGGGGCACTCTAGCGCACCCACTGGGTGTAGCCCCCGAGATTCGGGCCAACTGCGTAGCAGTTGGGTTGAATCTTAAAGTGGTCCTTTGTTTCTTAATCTTTCTTTTGCAGCCGAGGTTTTGTCTCAGAAGACCCCGGCTATTTCGAGCCGACTTCCATTACAACCTTCTTGTTGCCGATGTCGGCCGGCTCATGGTCGAGGTGGCATGGGCGAGGGCGGAGGCGACACGAGCCCGGCAGACGCTTGACGAAGCCGGCTGGCTGCAGGAGCAGCTGGCGGACGACAAGCCCCGTCTTGAGGCCGAGGTGGAGCGCCTCAAGGCGGAAGCCGCCAAGGTCGTGGAGGCACAACGGGCCCTTGCCAAGGCAGACCAATAACATGGCAAGTTGGCCGACGACAAGGGCCAGCTACAAGCCGAGGTGGAGCGCCTGAAGGCGCTGGTGGCCGCGGCGGAGGAGACCCGTCAAGGGGAAACCCTTCGCCGTGAGGATTTCGAGAAGGCGACCGAGGCCAAGGATGCCGAGTTGAAGGCAGCGCTTGCCAAGGTGGCTGACTTGGAGAAGACGCTCCAGGAGCGTGACCGCACCGTCGCCCGGGAGCAGCGCGGTATGTTGCTCGAAGCGCAGCACCTGGAAAAGTCCTTCTCCAGTAACTGATTTTCTTGGGTTCTGCCGGGCTGGGATCCCCGCTTCTTGTCTTTGGTGATTATTTCTAACTTGCTTTGCTTC
Organism: Aegilops longissima; assembly: GCA_021605205.1. Lineage (NCBI taxonomy): Eukaryota > Viridiplantae > Streptophyta > Magnoliopsida > Poales > Poaceae > Aegilops > Aegilops longissima. The sequence goes on along the minus strand of CM038682.1, from coordinate 676,374,758 downwards.
TTGACAGGGGCCTTCCCAGAGACGTGACAACTGGCGGAGGAAGCCGCCCGCTTTCAGCGTGACCCGCAGGGAGTCGTCGGCTCCGGGACCGACCCGCAGGTGGCTTGGATCTTCCCGGAGATCGTGACCGCCGCCGAGGCTCGTCTGCGAGTCTTGGGCGAGCAGATGGGGCGGCTCTCTAAGGCCATTGCGGCGATGACGGCGGCCCTGTGGTCGGGTTCTGTTGCGCCAAATAGCTTCACGCGGTTGGCACGGTGGTTGGAGGTGGGCCCGGACCGGCTCCATGAGTGGCGTGTTTCTGCCGCCCGTGCCGGCGCCGAGATGGCGCTTAGGTTTGTGATGTCTTGGCATCCGGACCTGTCCCTGGAAGCACTGATGGGCCAGCGAGCCGGCTCGAGAACCAACTGTGGGCGGAGGCCGGACGAATCGCTGCCCGGGCCAACTATATTGTCGGGTTCGCCTTCCACGATGAGTTCCAGCCGGAGCGGGCGGAAGATGGCGGAGTCTTGCCTGCTGACGACTATAGCTTGCTTTTGCACGACCCAGAGGGCAGATCCGAGGAGACGGACGTCTACGGCGATGTGGATGTCGAGGAGGAAGACGCCGGCACCTCGGCGGACCAGGAGGCCATCGAGGGGGAGTCGACAATTGCGCGACCCGGCGCTGGAGATGCCTGAGGCTGCCCTGGTTAACTTAGTAAAAGTTTCTGTTAGGTAGCAGGTCCACCCACCCACTGGGGGTGCTTGGGTGTAATGAACTCTAGCCTTCGGCCTGTCTTTTGAATTCGTGATGTATATATTTCGTGGATGCTTGCGCTTTTGCCTTTCATTTTTTGAGCCGTGTTCCTGTGACCTTCCCCCCCTTGGGCCTCCCCCCCCCCCTGCGATTCTGACGGCCGAGGCTCCGGTCCGTGACAAGGAGTTTGGACTTTGAGAGGAGCGTGCGGTACTTAGGATTTTGAAACATTGAGTGCGAGCGAAACACCCACTGGGCCGGCTGGCGGCAATCCGGCGAGCAGCCGGTTGTGCGGCAATTTAAAAGTGGCGGGGCCGGGTTGGGTAACCCGGCGGTCCTTGACTTAGTGTTCATGGCGCGCTAGTGCTTTGGCCCGTTGTGCTTGCGAGCCGACAGCTGAAGCTGGTTCTGTGGCCTAGGGCGAAGTGGAGGGCCGTGGCGACCTCAACGCGTCAGGAATTACTAAGGAAGGCGGCGGGTGGTGACCAAGCCGGCCAGCCCCGAGCCCTCGGGTCGAGCAAGTCGAATCGGTGGTGGGCTGATTTAAGGGGAAAATAATGTGCAAATGCAGGAGACACAAAAGCTTGGTCGTAAGGGGCAGCCCCCGAGCGTCTGTAACGCCCCGGATACAATTTTCCATATTCGTAACTACAACTCTTGCCTTTTCCGGAGATGCGATATGATATTTCCTTTGTGGTTGGGTTTTGTCTGTTGTTTTGCATTGTGTTCATGTCAGGCATCTCATCTCATAGCATCATGCGCATTGCATTTGCATATTTTCATAAAACTCGTAGCCGTTCGTAGTTGCCCTTTCTCTCTTTGCCTCCGTTGTCATTTTGTCAGGCCCCTTGTCCTCGTTGACCTCCTCGGACCACTTTGCCTTCGTTGGTCGTTCCAGTCCAACCGAGTTTCATTGCCCTCTTATTTGTCTGCCTACGCAACCTCTCTGCACAACCACCGACCCCCTCTTGCGTGCGTCCGAAAACTGCCCCAAACCCGAACCGCTCAGTCATCACCGTTGCATTCAGATCATCTCCTAACATCTATAAAATATCTCCATTTTCTTATTTGGGTTACCTAGCCTATTTATTTTCGTCCGTCCGATTATGATCGGAGGGACCTAATAACCCCTACCCAAATTCCACTTGCTATATAAATAGAGCAACCCTAAAATCTAGGGGAGCTGTCCCATCCTTCCCATTCCGCCGCCGCCACTCGCCCACCAAATCCCCATCGGGATCCCTCCCAACCAGATCGCAGCTGCCACCACCTCTCCTCGTTTTCAGCCATCAGCCAATCACCACCGATCCACCACTCCACCTCTCCAGCAGCCCCACGCGCCCATGGATCCCCTTGACCTCGCCTGAGCTCGCCGGGGAGCAGAGCACCACGGCGCCAGATTTCCCACGCCCCTCTCGTTCCAGGAGCCCGAGCTCCCCTGCCTGAGGCCGCCGCCTTCGACCAGCCTCGTCAGAGACCAGCGCCCCGCTGCCTTCTCCTTTCAGTTCGATCCGGAGGAGAGGAGCTCCTCTATGCCCCGCCCCGCGCCTTGGACCTGCACCCTGCCGGACCCCAACCCTGTGCCCGACGATGTCCTGCGCCATCGTCGTTGACCACCAGATGAGCCTCGCGCCCATCTCTCCTCTTCTCCCTCCTTCCATTCTTCTCCCTCTCCCTCACATCTCTCTCTCTGTCTGCATGCTGTGGAGTTCCGACTCGAAGCTGCAGTGCCGCCGAGCCTTCTTCTCGCTTCACTGCTGCAGGCTCCATCGCCCTGCGTCGCTGTGTCGTGTCCAGTGAGATGAGCACCGCCGACCTCCTTCGTCTCGCCCCAGCGCCGGACGTGGAGCCGCGACTCCCGCCGAACCTCCTCCCTGCCCGAGGCTGCTGCCTCCCATCGCCTTCCTCGAGCAGGAGCTCACGCCCGAGCTCCATCGCCACCCCTGCCCCTCGCCGAGCAACACCAGCGCCATGGAAGCCTCCCGATGGACCCCGCCCCCTCCTCGCCTCGTCGGTGACGCGCCGTCGGTCGCGTCTCGTTTTCTCCTCCTCCTTCCGCTTATTTTCTCGCGTGCTCTCTCTAATCCTTCTCCTCTCCATGCGTTTGCCTTCTCTCGCCAGATCCGCATGGAGCGCCGGCCGCCCGAGCCGCCTTCTCCCTCCGCCTTGCCCGCCGCCATGGCCTCGAGCTCCGCCGCACTAAGTCCGTCCCGCGTCTGCCCCTCGCACCGGCGCCGCCCAAGCCTGCTTCGCCAGATCCGGACGGCCAAGACCTCGCCGCCCCTTTGCCCCGCTCGCCGGAGCTCTGCTCCCGGTCACCGGCGCCCTGCGTCGCCCGCCAAGTCCCCTGCTTCGCCCGCCTGCTCGCTTCCTCTGCTTCGAACGAGACGACCAGCGCCGCCCCCTCGTTGACTTGTCCAGCGCCAGCGTGGACGAGTGCCCCACGCGAGCCCTCCTCTTGCCTCACCAAGGCCCAGCGCCCACCTCTGCACACCCAGGCCCGCCGCTGCACCTACTGGGCCGAGCCCATGGGTGAGCTCCCCCAGCCCCTCCTCTGTTTAGCCCATGTTCTGTGTAGTTTCAGCCCGTTACGTTTTTTTCCCTGTTTCAGCGAATTTACTATTTATCCAGAGACTGCATATTTACAGATTGCACCCTCATGTTCATGCATGTAATAACTCACAAACGGTGCATCGGATTCAAATGATTTATATATGTAAGATGCTTAGTTTTTCATCTAGTTCCATAATATGCCAGTTTCATCCATGTTAAATATGTTTAAAATGTTGTTTGATTAAATTTGCTCAAATGCCATGTTAAAATGCTTTATTTCATAACTAAATAACCGTAGCTCCAATTTTAATAAACTTTATATGTAAATGGGGTGGAAAAATGCCTAGTTTAACATGGTCCACTTTATTTTCCTGTTTAACAACAATAAAATATGTTTTAGGGCAGAACAGTACCAAATCTAAAATATTGCTCATGAGGATTTTCCGGAATTGTTGTTTGTTATTTCTGGCCTCATTTAAACTTGCCTAAATAGTTAGTTTACTTTTTCTTCACCTCTTGCCATGTTTAACAACATTTAATATTGTTTGGTAGCTTAAACGAGATCAAACTAAATAATTGCATGTGGTGTTTTGTCAATATGCAACTCGTTGCATATCGAGCTCCACTTAATTTGTAGTATTGTTTGTTGCACTTTGCCATGCCATGCCTCATTAAACCGGACATGCATCATACTTTATTGTGCATCATGCCATGTTTATGCTTGTGCATTTACCATGTTGTTTGTTTCTTTCCGGTGTTGCTTCTTGGTTCCGGTAATGTTGCGATTGTGAGAATTCGTTCGACTACTCCCGTTCATCTTCTTCATGGACTCGTTCTTCTTCCTAGCGGGATTTCAGGCAAGATGACCGCTACCCTGGATCTCACTACTATCATTGCTATGCTAGTTGCTTCGATGTCAACTTGGTATCAGAGCCTCGACCGACCATAGGAGCCCCCTTGTTTGTTGGCCGTTGTTGAGTCTAGAAGAAAACTATTTTGAGTCTTAGGATTATATATATCGGAGAGTAGGATTCTTTTTACTCCTCAGTCCCTTCGTCGCTCTGGTGAGGTCCCCTGACGTAGATGTTTTGTCTTTCCTCTCCTCAAATTTTGACGAATTTTTTTTTTAGGATCACGCGGGTATCTTGGGATCGTTCTGATAGTGTTGTGACGAGAACATTGTTCTTGGTGCCTCCTGACATTTAGGGGTTGTGGCAGTGTCCCGGGGAGTTGAGCTCCGAGGTGTTGTCGTCACAATTTTATCGTTGCAGTTCTGGAATACCTGAGTTTTACCGACATCGAAAATCTCTTTTATGCAGTTGTTGGTGAGATAACCTCGACGTCACCTAGTACTGGGGAGTTCGGGAGTATTGCCATAACTTGTATAACGGATGCTTTTCGAAGGTTGAGGTACACGATTTCCGGAGTTTTCTTGGTTATGTGTTGAAGGATGGATACAGCTGGATCTAGGTATTGTTAGTTTGGGTGATATATTTTGTGTCCCCTGTATCCCCAACACCAGATTGCATAACCAGAAAGTTTCGGGAGTTTATAGGTGGGAATTCAAGTAGCTCCTAGAATATCTTTCCGACAGATGCATGATATGAGATTGGGTAAATCTCTATCATATGTATTTGTTCCGGCTTATTCTGCAAGCCAAATCCTTTGTTTTGTTTTATTTGTGGTATTCGAGTTGCTTCGAAGTCAAATGTTGATTCCATACCTTTCAAGCGGTGTTCTCATATTTCTATGTGAATACTAATCCTTCTTGATCATCGAGGTCGTCATGTTAATTCTTTTCCAACCGGCGTGCTTCTCTTCAAGTGGATCCGATCATTTCAACATTTGCGAGATCAATTCTAAGTTTTCTCAACTGTGTTTGTTTCATCGGTCCCAAGTTGTTTTGTTTTCCCGCCCTCCCACCCTTTTTCGTCAAGGACTCATATATCCCTAACCAAGTACCCATTTTATTGAGTGAAGTTTCTTCATTCTTTTCCTTTAATGTTTTATCCGGTGATTTCTCATGAAGACGCTTAAGGAAGCTTCAACCTTATCATTGTTCCATTCTAATTTTCTTCTCCGATGGATTTAGTTCAAGATTTCGTGTTGATCTTATCCCTTTTCCTCTTTTCACAATGCTTTCTCATACCGTGCACCTCTTAATCTTTCAGTTCTTGTTATTCAATTGTTCCGGAGTGTTGAAGATATCTCAGAAGATTCGCATTTCCATTCCCAATCCGTTCAAGCTATCTGGAGATAATTATCTCATTCAAGCCATTTAATTCAACCGGCGCAGTCTCTCTTTCAATCGTTCAACAGTGGTTCTTTTGAGTGGGCCCTAACCCACATGTCTTTTCCCAGGATCTTACCTGACTCTTCTAATTTTTTCCGGAGCTTCTAAAATTCTTTTCAAAGTTTGACGTAAGAATGAGTTATCATCAGTCAAATGGCTTTCTCCAAGATCTTTCAAATTCTTTTCATCTTGTGGTTCAACCTTTCTAATTTTCATCCCGGAGTATCTCAACAATTCATGGTGGTGTTTCTCGTCGTTATTCTCGAATTTTGAAGACCGAAGAAGAGTTTCTCTTTAATCTTGCTCCATTCTCTTCAAGATTCATGGTTCTAGCTTCGTGCCATCCTCATAATTGTTTTGATTGTGAGAATTCTTTTCACCCATCCGGAGCATTTCAGGAGTCTTTTCAGTTTGATTCTTCTCAGCCCATCATCTCAGAATTATTCATTCCATCTTTTAGCTCTCGTTCTCCAAATCTTATCGGTGCATCGTGCAAGTATTCCCTAGTCAGCTTGTCATCTGTTCATTCTCTTGTATCTAAATTCTCTCAAGCACCTTCATTCGTTTTCCAATTCTTCCCGGTGAATTGTGCCTTTGCTACGTTCAATTTCAATTCTTACGGTGGTTCGTCTAAGAGTTCTCTTCCTTCGTTATCATATAGATTCATTCGTTGTTTCAATCCTACCGGTGGTTCGTTGAAGACCTTCCCAAGTTTGCGCCATATCTATCTTAATCCTCTCCACGAGAATAAGTAGTATGCCAAATCCATTGCTTTCCATCAATTTAATTGGTGAAGGATCAGCATAATGTAATTCTTATTCTTGTTCCATTGAGTAAATTCAATTCCTTATTCCAGAGATTCATCAAAATTCTTTATTTCATTTGTTCATCTTTCTTTCCGGAGTTCCAAGTTTTCTCGGTTATATCATTTCAAAGCTTCTTCTTATCACTGCAAGGCTTCACCTTGTGTCTTCAACTTCTCTTTCTCTTTATCATCCTTTTATTACCGGAGTTCTTCATGGAGGCTCTACATGGTGGTTCGTCAAGGATTGTTTTCTCTCTTCAATTGTTCTTCAATATTTCTCTCGAAGTTATGATCCGCCAAGCTATTCTCTAAAATAAACATGGCGTTCAACACATGTTTTGTTTTGGAGGAGTTCAAGCATTCTTCATCTTGCATTCCAAAGTGCAATTCGTTCTACCTTATCATTTGAGGTGGTGTTATGTCATTCTTGACAATTTGAGTTCGTGTTTCATGATTCACATGTTGTCAAGAATGAGATATTTTAAATCCACCAATCTCTTCGTTGGAGTCATCTTGTGTCTTGTTTCACCTACAGCCTTCCCTAAGGAATGTAGCTATTTGTGGTGCTTATCAATGATCCAATTTTCTCCTTCTCATCTTGGTGAAGAAGTTTCTCTTATCTTCATTGATCTCAACCAATCAATTGTTTCTGTTAGTGGCGGGTTGTCACCTCATTATTTTGAGATGTTTGCCATAAGCCCATAACAAGCTTGTGCTTTTCGTTGTTGATTTTCCAACAACTCCGTTCAATTCTTCTTTGCAAGGATGCTTTCCAAGCTCATTTGTGGCAGAAGTTGGCATTTTCTTCTCCATTCTTTTATTTCAATGATCTAACTTCTATTCTTTCGTTCACGGAGGCATTGTGATGTTGTGCTCTTCACCAATCACCTCGTTTTGTGAGGATCGTGTTCTTTTCTTGCTTATCCATTTAACCGAGTGTTGTATCATCTCTTCAATATTTTTCATCTCATCAAGTTTTCTTCTCTTTTCACCGGAGTGCTGTCCAAATTCTGTCATTCTTGTTCCTTGGCTATCTCATTATACCGAGGTGGTCATATTCTTTTCGCTCGTGAAGCTCTTATTTTCATGTCTTTGCAACCTTCAAGTTCTCGTAATACTCCTTGTTCCTCTTTTCTATCGGATTGTTTGCAATCTTGTTCATCTCTGCGGTACTCTTTCTTTTAAAATTGCTCAACCTCTCAAGGTTCGTGGTTTCACTCGTTCGTCAAAGAAGCAACTTAGTTTACCTCTTATCTTCCTCTTCCTTTTCCCTCCGGTGCCATCCTAGATCTCGGGACGAGATCCTCTCGTAGTGGTGGAGTGTTGTAACGCCCCGGATACAATTTTCCATATTCGTAACTCCAACTCTTGCCTTTTCCGGAGATGCGATATGATATTTCCTTTGTGGTTGGGTTTTGTCTGTTGTTTTGCATTGTGTTCATGTCAGGCATCTCATCTCATAGCATCATGCGCATTGCATTTGCATATTTTCATAAAACTCGTAGCCGTTTGTAGTTGCCCTTTCTCTCTTTGCCTCCGTTGTCATTTTCTCAGGCCCCTTGTCCTCGTTGACCTCCTCGGACCGCTTTGCCTTCGTTGGTCGTTCCAGTCCAACCGAGTTTCGTTGCCCTCTTATTTGTCAGCCTACGCAACCTCTCTGCACAACCACCGACCCCCTCTTGCGTGCGTCCGAAAACTGCCCCAAACCCAAACCGCTCAGTCATCACCGTTGCATTCAGATCATCTCCTAACATCTATAAAATATATCCATTTTCTTATTTGGGTTACCTAGCCTATTTATTTTCGTCCGTCCGATTATGATCGGAGGGACCTAATAACCCCTACCCAAATTCCACTTGCTATATAAATAGAGCAACCCTAAAATCTAGGGGAACTGTCCCATCCTTCCCATTCCGCCGCCACTCGCCCACCAAATCCCCATCGATCCCTCCCAACCAGATCGGAGCTGCCACCGCCTCCTCGCTTTCAGCCATCAGCCAATCACCACCGATCCACCACTCCACCTCTCCAAAGAGCCCCACGCGCCCATGGATCCCCTTGACTCGCTCGAGCTCGCTGGGAGCAGAGCACCACGGCGCCAGATTTCCCACGCCTCTCGTTCCAGAGCCCGAGCTCCCCTGCCGAGCGCGCCTTGGCCGACCGCCTCACAGAGACCAGCGCCCGCTGCCTTCTCCTTTCAGTTCGATCCGGAGGAGAGGAGCTCCTCTATGCCCCGCACCGCGCCTTGGACCTGCACCCTGCTGGACCCCAACCCGTGTCTGACGCTGTCCTGCGCCATCGTCTGTTGACCACCGATGAGCCTCGCGCCCATCTCTCCTCTTCTCTCCTCCTTCCATTCTTCTCCCTCTCCTCACATCTCTCTCTCTCTGCTGCAGCTGTGGAGTTCCGCCTCTCGAAGCTGCAGTGCCGCCGCCGAGCCTTCTTCGCTTCACTGCTGCAGGCTCCATCGCCCCTGCGTCGCCGTGCCCGTGTCCAGCAGATGAGCACCGCCGACCTCCTTCGTCTCGTCCCAGCGTCGGACGTGGAGCCGCGACTCCCGCCGAACCTCCTCCTTGCCCGAGGCTGCTGCCTCCCCGTCGTCCTCCTCGAGCAGGAGCTCATGCCCGAGCTCCATCGCCACCCGTTGCCCCTCGCCGGAGCAACACCAGCGCCACGGAAGCCTCCCGATGGACCCCGGCCCCCTCCTCGCCTCGTCGGTGCACGCCGTCAGGTCGTCGTCTCGTTTTTCTCCTCCTCCCTTCCGTTTATTTTCTCTCCCATGCTCTCTCTAATCCTTCTCCCTCTCCATGCGTTTGCCTTCTCTGCCAGGATCCGCATGGAGCGCCGGCCGGCCTGAGCCGCCCTTCTCCCTCCGCCTTGCCCGCTCGCCATGGCCTCGAGCTCCGCCGCACCAAGTCCGTCCCTGCGTCATCCCTGCACCGGCACCGTCCAAGCCCGTTCCCGGACAGATCCGGACGGCCAAGACCTCGCCGCCCCTTTGCCCCGCTCGTCGGAGCTCTGCTCCCGGTCACCGGCACCCTGCGTCGCCCGCCAAGTCCCCTGCTTCGCCCGCCTGCTCGCTTCCTCTGCTTCGAACGAGACGACCAGCGCCGCCCCCTCGTTGACTTGTCCAGCGCCAGCGTGGACGAGTGCCCCATGCGAGCCCTCCTCTTGCCTCACCAAGGCCCAGCGCCCACCTCTGCGCACCCAGGCCCGCCGCTGCACCTACTGGGCCGAGCCCATGGGTGAGCTCCCCCAGACCATCCTCTGTTTAGCCCATGTTCTGTGTAGTTTCAGCCCATTACGTTTTTTTCCCTGTTTCAGCGAATTTACTATTTATCCAGAGACTGCATATTTACAGATTGCACCCTCATGTTCATGCATGTAATAACTCACAAACGGTGCATCGGATTCAAATGATTTATATATGTAAGATGCTTAGTTTTTCATCTAGTTCCATAATATGCCAGTTTCATCCATGTTAAATATGTTTAAAATGCTGTTTGATTAAATTTGCTCAAATGCCATGTTAAAATGCTTTATTTCATAACTAAATAACCGTAGCTCCAATTTTAATAAACTTTATATGTAAATGGGGTGGAAAAATGCCTAGTTTAACATGGTCCACTTTATTTTCCTGTTTAACAACAATAAAATATGTTTTAGGGCAGAACAGTACCGAATCTAAAATATTGCTCATGAGGATTTTCCGGAATTGTTGTTTGTTATTTCCGGCCTCATTTAAACTTGCCTAAATAGTTAGTTTACTTTTTCTTCACCTCTTGCCATGTTTAACAACATTTAATATTGTTTGGTAGCTTAAACGAGATCAAACTAAATAATTGCATGTGGTGTTTTGTCAATATGCAACTCGTTGCATATCGAGCTCCACTTAATTTGTAGTATTGTTTGTTGCACTTTGCCATGTCATGCCTCATTAAACCGGACATGCATCATACTTGATTGTGCATCATGCCATGTTTATGATTGTGCATTTACCATGTTGTTTGTTTCTTTCCGGTGTTGCTTCTTGGTTTCGGTAATGTTGCGATTGTGAGGATTCGTTCGACTACTCCCGTTCATCTTCTTCATGGACTCGTTCTTCTTCCTAGCGGGATTTCAGGCAAGATGACCGCTACCCTGGATCTCACTACTATCATTGCTATGCTAGATGCTTCGTTCTTTCGCTATGCTGCGCTACCTATCGCTTGCTCTTCAATCCTCCCAAATTGCCATGAACCTCTAACCTTTGTCACCCTTCCTAGCAAACCGTTGTTTGGCTATGTTACCGCTTTTGCTCAGCCCCTCTTATAGCGTTGCTAGTTGCAGGTGAAGTTGAAGATTGCTCCATGGTGGACAGGATTTTGGTTGGGATATCACAATATCTCTTATTTTATTAACGCATCTATATACTTGATAAAGGGTGGAAGGCTCGGCCTTATGCCTGGTGTTTTGTTCCACTCTTGCCGCCCTAGTTTCCGTCATATCGGTATTATGTTCCCAGATTTTGCGTCCCCAACGCGGTTGGGTGATTTATGGGACCCCCTTGACAGTTCGCTTTGAATAAGACTCCTCCAGCATGGCCCAACCTTGGTTTTACCATTTGCCTCACCACCACCTATACCCTTCCCTTGGGTCGGCCAACCCAAGGGTCATCTTTATTTTAGCCCCCGGCAGTGCTTCTCTAAGTGCTGGTTCGAACCGAGTCTTCATGGGCCACCACGGGAAACTCGAGGCTTGGTTTTACTCGTAGCTGTCTCATCCGTGTTGCCTCGAGAACGAGATATGTGCAGCTCCTATCGGGATTGTCGGCGATCGGGCGGTCTTGCTGGTCTTGTTTTATTGCTGTCGAAATGTCTTGTAGCCGGATTCCGAGACTGATCGGGTCTTCCGGGAGAAGGAACATCCTTCGTTGATCGCGAGAGCTTATCATGGGCTAAGTTGGGACACCCTGCAGGTATAAACTTTCGAGAGCCGTGCCCGCAGTTATGTGGCAGATGGGAATTTGTTAATATCCGGTTGTAGTAAACTTGAAGCAAACTCTTCTAAAATACACCAACCGTAAAGCGTAACCGTGAGTGTCTCTTTTGGGGTTGATCGAGAGGAGAACACGGTTTCGGGTTATGTTTGACGAAGTAGGAGTTCAGGATCACTTCTTGATCATTACTAGTTGACGCGTTGCCTTTGTTTCTCTTCTCGCCTCATTTGCGTATGTTAGCCACCATACATGCTTAGTCGCTGCTGCAACCTCACCACTTTACCCCTTCCTTTCCCATTAAGCTTTGCTAGTCTTGATACCCATGGTAATGGGATTGCTGAGTCCTCGTGGCTCACAGTTTACTACACCACCAGTTGCAGGTACAGGTTTGCGATGATCACGACGCGAGAGCGATGTTTGCTTGTTTTGGAGTTCTTCTTCTGCTTCTTCGATCAGGGGATAGGTTCCAGGTCGGCAGCCTGGGCTAGCAGGGTGGATATTGTTTGAGTTTCTGTTTATGTTTTCATCCGTAGACGGATGTTGATCTTGTATATGATGTATTGTTGTATTCATGTGACATGATATGTCTTGGATGTATCCCCACTATTATGTAATGTTGATGTAATGATATCCACCTTGCAAAAGCGTCTTCAAGATGCGCTTCTATCCTTGGTGGGACCTTCGAGTTCCTTTAGGATAGGGTCGCATCTTGGGCGTGACAGCGTCATTCAGGGACTCCATAGTTTTCATATGTTTACAAAAGGCAGCGATACATACACGCACACAGCTAACTGTAAAACGGGCGGAGGAGTTCTGCGTTCCACGGCTGGGTTGTTTCTTAGCCGGCGATGTCTCTCCTGCGCTTGTTTGACTTGCGGGTGTCGATGAGGTAGTAGCCGTTGCGGTCACACAAGGCCTTGCTGACGATGAAGGGGCCTTCCCATGGGGAGGATAGCTTGTGTTGGCCGGCCTGCTGTTGGACGAGTCAGAGGACGAGGTCTCCCTCGCGGAATGCGAGGGGCTTGATCTTCTTGCTGTGGTAGTGCCTCGGGCCTTGCTGGTAGATGGCTGACCGACTGAGCGCCAATAGGCGTGCTTCTTTGAGTAGGTCGACACCGTACTCGCGGGCTTCTTTTGCTTCGGCTTCAGTGTACACTGCGACGCGTGGCGAGTCGAACTCGACGTCGATCGGGATGACGGCTTCGGCTCCGTAGACGAGGAAGAACGGGGTGAACCCGGTCGACCGGTTTGGCGTGGTGCGGAGGCTCCAGAGGATGGCCAGCAATTCATCGAGCCAGCTGCCGGGTGAGCGGACGAGCGGCTCGACGAGCCGCGGCTTGATGCCGGATAGGATGAGGCCGTTGGCCCGCTCGACCTGGCCGTTGGACTGCGGGTGTGCAACGGACGCCAGGTCGAGACGGATGCCGGAGATGGAGCAGTATTGCTTGAGCGCGCCCTTGGCAAAGTTGGTGTCGTTGTCCGTGATGATGATGTTCGGCATGCCATAACGTAACGCGGTGTCTTTGACGAACCGGGCGACTGTCGGTCCGTCCAGCTTCTTGATTGGTCGTGCTTCGATCCATTTGGTGAACTTGTCCACCTCCACCAGCAAATGCGTCATGCCGCTGCGGGCGGTCTTGAAGGGCCCCACCATGTCGAGTCCCCAGATCGCGAAAGGCCAGGCGATCGGGATGGTCCGGAGTGCTGAGGCTGGCTGGTGGTGCGCTTGCTGAAGCGCTGGCATCCCTCGCATTTGAGGACGAGCGACTCGGCGTCTTGGAGGGCCGTGGGCCAGTAGAAACCATGGCGGAAAGCCTTGGCCACCAGGGACCGTGAGGCGGAATGGTGCCCGCATTCGCCCTGGTGTATGTCGAGGAGGATCTCAATGCCCTGGTCCTGCTCGACGCAGCGGTGGAACACGCCGGTGGAGCTGCGCTTGACGAGCTCATTGTTGAAGATGTTGTAGGCGGACGCCCGGCGCTGCACCTGCGGCGCCTCGGCTCGTCCATGGGGAGAACCCCGTTCTCTTGGAACTCCGAGATGGGCAGGGCCCATGACAGGGCCGTCACCATGGCGAAGACGGCCACCATGGCGGGTTCCGGGGCGGCAGCCCCTGAGCCGTGGTCGGCAGCCCCCGGGTTGGGGACGGCGGCGGCCGGGTCGAGGATGACAGCGGCCGGGTCGACAGCTGCAGCCCCCGGGCCGGGTTCGACAGTCCCCGGGCCGGGTTCGGCAGCCCCCGGGCCGGGTTGTCTGGAACATAGATGGACTCAGAGTCCGGAGACGGCTTGACGGACGGCTTGTGTAGGTGCTCGAGGGAGACGCCGGACGGGATGCACTACCGCGACGAGGCGATCTTGGCGAGTGTACCGGCGGCCTGATTTTCCACACGCGGGACGTGGAGGAACTCGCAACCCACGAAGAAACGGGACAGCTTCCGAACGAGGAAGCGGTAGCTCGCCATGTTTGGGTCTCGGGCATCCCACTCGCCGGAGCACTCCTGCACCACCAAATCCGAGTCGCCGTAGCATAGGACGCGCAAGATGCCGAGTTCCTTGGCAAGCCGGAGGCCATGCACAAGGGCTTCGTACTCGGCGACGTTGTTGGAGGCAGTGAAGTGGATCTGGAGCACGTACCGAAGCCGGTCGCCCTTCCGGGAGGACAGCATGATGCCGACCCCCAGGCCGAGACGCATCTTCGAGCCGTCGAAGTGCATGCGCTAGTGCATCGAGTCCGGCGGCGGCGGCAGGTACTGGGTCTCGGTCCAGTCGACGAGGAAGTCGGCCAGAGCTTGGGCCTTGATTGTAGTGCGAGGCTCGTAGAGGATGTTGTGGCCGGCTAGCTCGAGCGCCCAATTGGCGACACGGCCAGAGGCGTCCCGGCACCGGATGTTCTTGCCGAGGGGGGCCGTGCTGACCACGGTAACAACGTGCTTTTGGAAGTACTGCTTCAATTTCTTGGCGGTGAGTACACGCCGTAACACATCTTCTGGTAGTGCGGGTAGTTCTGCTTGGAGGCGGAGAGCTGTAGGACCTTGAAGTATGTCTAGAGGGGGGGTGATTAGACTACTTGACCAATTAAAAACCTAACCTTTTCCCAATTTTAGAATTTGGCAGATTTTAGCTATCTTTGAACAAGTCAAGCAATCTTCACACAATTCAAGCAAGCATGCAAAGAGTATATAGGCAGCGGAAATTAAAGCATGCAACTTGCAAGAATGTAAAGGGAAGGGTTTGGAGGATTCAAACGCAATTGGAGACACGGATGTTTTTGTCGTGGTTCCGATAGGTGGTGCTATCGTACATCCACGTTGATGGAGACTTCAACCCACGAAGGGTAACGATTGCGCGAGTCCACGGAGGGCTCCACCCACGAAGGGTCCACGAAGAAGCAACCTTGTCTATCCCACCATGGCTGTCGCCCACGAAGGACTTGCCTGGTAGATCTTCACGAAGTAGGCGATCTCCTTGCCCATACAAACTCCTTGGTTCAACTCCACAATCTTGTCGGAGGCTCCCAAGTGACACCTAGCCAATCTAGGAGACACCACTCTCCAAGAAGTAACAAATGGTGTGTTGATGATGAACTCCTTGCTCTTGTGCTTCAAATGATAGTCTCCCCAACACTCAACTCTCTCTCACAGGATTTGGATTTGGTGGAAAGAATATTTGAGTGGAAAGCAACTTGGGGAAGGCTAGAGATCAAGATTCATGTGGTAGGAATGGAATATCTTGGCCTCAACACATGAGTAGGTAGTTCTCTCTCGGAACTTGTAAGTTGGAAGGGTAGGTTTGTTCTGATGGCTCTCTCCACGAATGAAGAGGAGGTGGAGGGGTATATATAGCCTCCACACAAAATCTAACCGTTACACACAATTTACCAAACTCGGTGGGACCGAATCAACAAACTCGGTCTGGACCGTTTAAGTAACCTAGTGACCGTTAGGGTTTTCGGTGGGACCGATATGCAACTCGGCAGAACCGATATGGTTAGGGTTAGGGCATAACGTAATCTCGGTGAGACCGACACACAAACTCGGTGAGACCGATTTTGGTAATTAGCTAACCAGAGAGTTGCTCGGAGTAAACTCGGTGGGACTGATTCGCTCTTCGGTGAGACCGAAAAGTTACGAAAGGAAACAGAGAGTTTACATTGCAATCTCGGTGGACTGACCGCTCACTTCAAGTTAGACCAAACGTTATGAAGGGAAACAGAGAGATTATAATCCCATCTCGGTGAGACCGAGATCCCTATCGGTGAGACCGATTTGCCTAGGGTTTGTGGCAGTGGCTATGACAATTGAACTCGGTGGCGCCGGATAGAAAGAATCGGTAGGGCCAAGTTTGACTTTAGGTTTAGGTCATATGTGGATGTGAGAAAGTAGTGGAGGGTTTTGGAGCATATCACTAAGCACATGAAGCAAGAGGCTCATTAAGCAACACCTCATCCCTCCTTGATAGTATTGGCTTTTCCTATAGACTCAATGTGATCTTGGATCACTAAAATGTAAAATGTAGAGTCTTGAGCTTTTGAGCTTGAGCCAATCCTTTGTCCTTAATATTTTGATGGATCCACTTTCATCATCCATGCCATGCCATTCATTGAGTTTTCCTGAAATATTTGTCTTGGAATAGCATTAGCTCAATGCGCTATATGTTGTTATGAATTACCAAAACCACCTAGGGATAGTTGCACTTTCAATCTCCCCCTTTTTGGTAATTGATGACAACATATAGATCAATGCTTCGACAAATGATAATAAGATTGAAAAACATCGTCGCTTTGAGAAGTATGTGATAAGCAAGAGCTCCCCCTAAATTTGTGCATGTTTTAAAATTTGCTTTGGACTGCAAATGCACAAGGAATTAGGCTCATGGGTTACTCTTCCATGTCACATACATCTTGGTGGAGCGCTCAAAATAATAAAGATTGAATACATGCACTCATCACCTAGCATAGTGAATGATCATATGAGGATAAGTAAGATAATAACATATAACAAGCATAAGTGTAGCTTATGATCAAACACATGATCATCAATGTCTCACGGTAATAGCATAGTATCTCAAGCAATCAAAAGCAAACAAAGTTCAACCAAGAAGAAAGAGAGAACAAAAGCAAACTCTCTCTCGAAGCCTATGATCTATACATTTTCTCCCCTTTGGCAACAAGTTACCAAAAAGTTCCTAGAAAATGCATAGGACTATATCGTCTCTTAGGCTTGGTCTTCTGCTGGTGGGGCAGAGATGGCTCCTTGGACGAAGACTTCAGAGATGTGGAAGGAGCTGAAGGAGTTGGTCTTTGGAGCTGGTTGCTTGCTGGAGCTGTAGCTGGAGCAGATGAAGTGACTCGTGATGGTAATCGGCTCTGCAGCTGATCTCTGAGCTCGAGGCACTCTGGCAAATGCATCATTTGTTGTCCTGCCCTTCCTCTCCTGCATGTCATCCTGTAGATGCTCCACAGCTGACTGAATCTCAGTTACTTTGACATCAAGATCATCTTGGGTTTGAGATTCCTTAAGACTTGCCCTTCTTCATCTTCCTCAGCAGCAACATCAGGCATTGGGGCCTTGTTCTTTTCAGCAGCTGGTATACTCCTGGTATTCCTCTTAGGTGCACTCTTGGGCTTGGGGGCAGCTTTGGGTGCTACTTTGGGCTTTGAAGTGGCAGCCCCTGACTTTATAGCATCACCCATCAGCTTTTGTGCCTTGGGTGCTGGTTCAGCAACCTCTTCTTCCTTTTCTTCCTCCATCATGGAAGGCTTTCCTATTACTCTGGCCATGGTCTTCTTGACCCTTTCCTTCCTTTTCTTTCCTTCAAAGATCGCAGAGCTCTTTGGGTTGGGATTCCAAAGATGCTTGAGTGGAGACTCTGGCTTTGGACATTGGTTGTCTTCCTGCAGGCCTTTTGATCTTCATTCCTGGCTTAACTGCAGTTGAGTTGTACTCCTTCTTGAGCACTTTCTTCTTTGAACTTGCCTCATCCTCAACTGCCACATAAGCCTCATCCTCGGACTCTGAGGTCTTCTTCTTCCTTGTCCTTGTGGCAGCCTTGGGCAAATTGCTGGGAGTGCTTCTGCTCCCCTCATCTGAGCTGCTAGAGGGACTAGTGCCCTCACTCATGTGAATCTGCTCTTCTGACTTGTTCTGGCTGTCACTTTGGTCTGACATGCTGCACACACTGACTGCTGACCCTGTGAATAGTTATAGATGAGGTAGAGTGGATGAGCATCACAAAATGCGGAGATTTTTGCAAAAGAATGATTCAAAAAACTTGGTTTAGTTTTCCACATAAAGCATTTCGGATCTACTGATTTTCAAACTCGGTGATACCGAAGCAGTTTTGGAACCTAAACTAGTGAACTCGGTCAGACCGAGTAGCAGTTCGGTGGCACCGAGACTGCTAGGGTTTCACAAAGTTTTAAAATCGGTCACACCGATTAGCAATTCTCGGTCAGACCGAGACTTACTAGTGCAATGGCGCCGAGTTTTTCAACTCGGTGGGTCCGAGATGGTTTCGGCGGAAACCTAACCCTAAATTTTTGAATCACACCTATTCTACGGATTGTTTTGACTGGATAGAGGTGTTTCAATTGTGGCAAGAAGCATTATGAACACAATGTGCTGAGAATCAGACGAGGATAGCACTGTGATCGAGTTCATACCCTAGTTCGGCGGTGAACTCGCTACGGCGGAGAAGAATTCCGTTGACGGCGGCGGAGACCAGCGACAGGAGGCAGCTGGCGATGAAGTCAACGATTCGGAGACCTAGTAGGCAGAGCGAGCTATGCGCGGGCGAGGAGTTTCGGAGAAAGTTTTCCAAAATTTGCCCGTGTGAATATATAGCCCGACACTGTCGGTGTGACCGAGTGGAACAACTCGGTGGCACCGAGATGCATAACTGTTAACAGTTACAGCAATTCGGTTTGACCGAAAAGTTCAAATCGGTTGCACCGAGATGAAAACCTAGATCGACTTAGTAATCTCGGTATGACCGAAATGGAGGAATCGGTTAGACCGAAAATCACAAAGAAGTTTTGGAAGTTTAAGTCTATGATGAATCGGGACTCGAAAGTGCTCCTCACACGAGTGGTTCGAATCTGACTTGATCAAATTTTGTGATGTAGCATGAATAGAGTTTGAGACGAGAAAAGCATAGATAGCTAGAGAAGGTTCTTAGGCATTCTTGTCCATCCACTTGGCCAAAGAAAAAGAAGCCAATCAATCAAAACAACAAGTGGATGTCCTCGAATGAGTAAAATATGCAACCAACATGCTCACACAATAAAATGACAAATGAAATATGTAACAAAGCATGCACAACCAATTCTAGCATCTATCAAACAATTGGCGACGACTAGGTCATCTATATATGAGTATATTGACTTAGGAGTCAAATGAGAACATTTGATCATAGGTCATACTCATCATTTAAGCTCAAGTGGGGTTACCACTTTTACATAAAGCATTTATGTGTCACATCATTAGAGTTGCTTTGACTCAATTCTTAGAGTTAAGCTCCCCCTAGATGTGAGATCCCCCTTAGAGGGATAAACTAACCTTGGGTTTTGTCGATGATGACTTCATGTAGGTGTTGAAGATGTGGATGCTCAATGTTGATGTAGATCTTTTTGGAGCAAACCTTTGGAGTGAGTTGCACTTTCAATACCTACATGGGTTAGTCCCACAAGGAACAAACAAGAATATCCATAGACATAGAGTGATGCACACACAAAATGATGTCCATGAAAACATTAGGTTACCTTGTCCCTTGCCTTACCAACATGAGGGTTTGTGACTCCTTGAACTAATGCAAGATATGAAAGGTGGTTGCACTTGTCCTTGCCATAATGATATGAGTGAAGAATGTTGGCGGAGTCACCCTCAAGAACTCTCTAGTTCTTCTTCTTCGGGATCCACATCATCTTGATGGGAATCCTTGGTGTAGTAGTTGTACTTGATGAAGTAGAACTTGACGTAGTCTTGGGAACCCACTTGACCAAGGCCTTAGGTGCTTCTTCAAATGCATCAATCTCCTTTTGAAGCTTGTCCTTGCCTTTGTTCTTGTGGTCTTGTGGTGGAAGATCATCTTGTGCTTGTGTTCCCTGGAAGGAAGTAGGATCATACTTCTCTTGTTGAGGAACAAACTTCGTCTTGGGGTATTGATCTTCTTCCCACTCAACTCCATTGGCATTGAACTTTCGCTCAAAACCAACACCTTGATTCTTCCGTGCCTTCCTTGCTTGCATAATTTCCTCAAATTGCTTACTCCCGCAAGGCTCTTGTATACACATTTCTCTATAATTCCCTTCAATAAGCTGTTTTCTTGCTCAAGTGTAACTTGGCTAAGAGGATCATTAGTGGAATCAAGAGAACTACTAGAAGCAACAATATTGTATTTAGCATTGTTATTGTTACTACTAGAAGAAGAATCTTTCTTGCTCTTGTTACTAGACTTGACTTGAGGCATGTAAGTAGATAAGAGTAAACGCTTGGCAATGTAAGAAGAACTTTTCTTACAGAGATCATCATTGATCGCTTTTAGGAACTCATGCTCTTGCTCAAGATTGAGCTTTTCAAAACGTAACTTCTCATGAGCCCTTAAAAGTTCTCGATGATCTTCGAAGATAGTTTCATGAGCTAACTTAAGAGTGTTTAGTTCTTTAGTTAGACGCTCAATCTTCTCCTTATCATTGTCATTCGTTTCATCTTGATTAGCATGATTAATTGATGTTTCATCATAGTATTCATCACTAGAGTTGTCAACAAGTAAATCATCATCACCTAGCAAGTCATCTTCATCACTATTAAAATCAACATACTCGGGGTGTGTTACCTTAGGACCTTTGGCCATGAAGCATCTACCAATTCCTTCATTTGGTGAATCAAATATGTCATAGGAGTTGGTTGACACAAGTGCTAGACCGGCAACACCTTCATCTTGAGTGTATTCGGAGTAGGAGTGATAGCTTCTCTTGGAGTGATTATCAGAGTCGGAGCCGGATACCCATTCACCAACGTGAGCTTGATGTCTTCATTTTGTGTAGATCTTTGATGACTTGTCCTTCCTATCTGAATCCTTGCTTCTCCGTGAGGGTCTTCGTTCATAACGATCATCTCTACTCCTTCTCTCTCTTGGTGGTGATTCTTCTCTTCTACTTCTTCTCTTGGGAGAATCTTCTCTTCTTTTATAGGGTGCCGTACACTCATTGGAATACTCTCCGGGTCTCCCACAATTGTAGCAGTTGCGCTCTCGACTAGAAGATCTTTTGTCATTGTAGGACCTTGACTTAGAGCTTCTTTCTTTGCTTCTACTCTTGTAGAATTTGTTGAAGTTCTTCACCATTGAGCTCAATTCTTCATTGAAGGTTTGTTTCTCACTTGATGATGTGGGGGCTTCACATGAGGCTTTGTAAGCACCACTTGACTTGTTGTGAAGTTCCTCCTTATCCTTGAGTGACATCTCATGAGCAACAATTCTTCCAATGACTTCCCTTGGCTTGAGATCTTTGTAATTTGGCATCATTTGAATCAATGTGCACACGGTATCATATTTTCCATCCAATGCTCTTAGGATCTTCTTGATGATGAATCTGTCGGTGATCTCTTCACTTCCTAAGCCGGCAATCTCATTTGTGATAAGAGCAAGCCTAGAGTACATTTCAGTGACACCTTCACCAGCCTTCATTTTGAACTTGTCAAGCTGACTTTGGAGCACATCCAACTTGGATTCCTTGACGGAGTCGGTACCTTCATGCATATCTATCAAAGTATCCCAAATTTCCTTTGCATTCTCAAGACGGCTAATTTTGTTGAATTCTTCGGGGCACAAGCCATTGAAGAGGATATCACAAGCTTGAGCGTTGTATTGCAGCATCTTCAACTCTTCCGCGCTAGCTTCACGGTTCGGTTCTCTCCCATCAAAGAATTCACCTTGCAAACCAATACACACAATAGCCCAAACGGCGGGGTTATGTCCGAGAATATGCATTTTCATCTTATGCTTCCAACTAGCAAAATTAGTGCCATCAAAGTAAGGACCTCTACGGTGATAATTTCCCTCTCTAGATGCCATACTCTCCTAGGTTGTGAAACCAAGGCAATGACCACCAAAAGCTATGGAAATCAAAGCAAATGGAGATCAAGGCTCTAATACCACTTGTAGGACCTTGAAGTATGTCTAGAGGGGGGTGATTAGACTACTTGACCAATTAAAAACCTAACCTTTTCCCAATTTTAGACTTTGGAAGATTTTAGCTATCTTTGAACAAGTCAAGCAATATTCACACAATTCAAGCAAGCATGCAAAGAGTATATAGGCAGCAGAAATTAAAGCATGCAACTTGCAAGAATGTAAAGGGAAGGGTTTGGAGGATTCAAACGCAATTGGAGACACGGATGTTTTTGTCGTGGTTCCGATAGGTGGTGCTATCGTACATCCACATTGATAGAGACTTCAACCCATGAAGGGTAACGGTTGCGCGAGTCCATGGAGGGCTCCACCCACGAAGGGTCCACGAAGAAGCAACCTTGTCTATCCCACCATGGTCATCGCCCACGAAGGACTTGCCTCACTAGCGGTAGATCTTCGCGAAGTAGGCGATCTCCTTGCCCTTACAAACTCCTTGGTTCAACTCCACAATCTTGTCGGAGGCTCCCAAGTGACACCTAGCCAATCTAGGAGACACCACTCTCCAAGAAGTAACAAATAGTGTGTTGATGATGAACTCCTTGCTCTTGTGCTTCAAATGATAGTCTCCCCAACACTCAACTCTCTCTCACAGGATTTGGATTTGGTGGAAAGAAGATTTGAGTGGAAAGCAACTTGGGGAAGGCTAGAGATCAAGATTCATGTGGTAGGAATGGAATATCTTGGCCTCAGCACATGAGTAGGCAGTTCTCTCTCAGAACTGGTAAGTTGGAAGTGTAGGTTTGTTCTGATGGCTCTATCCACGAATGAAGAGGAGGTGGAGGGGTATATATAGCCTCCACACAAAATCTAACCGTTACACACAATTTACCAAACTCGGTGGGACCGAATCAACAAACTCGGTCTAACCGATTTAGTAAACCTAGTGACCGTTAGGGTTTTCGGTGGGACCGATATGCAACAGGCAGAACCGATATGGTTAGGGTTAGGGCATAACGTAATCTCGGTGATACTGATTACACAAACTCGGTGAGACCGATTTTGGTAATTAGCTAACCAGAGAGTTGGTCAGGTAAACTCGGTGGGACCGATTCGCTCTTTCGGTGAGACCGAAAAGTTACGAAAGGGAAATAGAGAGTTTACATTGCAATCTCGGTGGGACCGATCGCTCACTTCGGTTAGACCGAAACGTTATGAAGGGAAACAGAGAGATTACAATCCCATCTCGGTGAGACCGAGATCCCTATCGGTGAGACCGATTTGCCTAGGCTTTGTGGCAGTGGCTATGATAATTGAGCTCGGTGGCGCCGGATAGAAAGAATCGGTAGGGCCAAGTTTGACTTTAGGTTTAGGTCATATGTGGATGTGAGAAAGTAGTGGAGGGTTTTGGAGCATATCACTAAGCACATGAAGCAAGAGGCTCATTAAGCAACACCTCATCCCTCCTTGATAGTATTGGCTTTTCCTATAGACTCAATGTGATCTTGGATCACTAAAATGTAAAATGTAGAGTCTTGAGCTTTTGAGCTTGAGCCAATCCTTTGTCCTTAATATTTTGAGGGATCCACTTTCATCATCCATGCCATGCCATTCACTGAGCTTTCCTGAAATATTTGTCTTGGAATAGCATTAGCTCAATGAGCTATATGTTGTTATGAATTACCAAAACCACCTAGGGATAGTTGCACTTTCAAGAGCACCTCGCTCAGGTAGTAGACCGGGCGCTGGACGGCTTGGATCTTGCCCTTCTCTGGTCGCTCGACCACCATCGTGCTGACCGACCGCGAGGTTGCGGCAACGTAGATCAACAGCGGCTCCTTCTCGGCCAGTGCGGCCAGGACTGGTGCGGTGGAGAGCATGCGCTTGAGGTCCCGGAAAGCCTCGTCCGCCTGGTCGTTCCATTCGAACGGCGTCGTCTTCTTCATAAGCTGACACAGGGGGCAAGGCCCTCTCGCCCAGCCGGCTGAGAAAACAGCTGACTGAGGCCAAGCAGTTGGTGAACTTCTGGACATCGCGCAACCGAGCCGGCTTGCGCATGCGCCCGATGGCCTTGATCTTCTCCGGGTTTGCCTCAATGTCGTGCTCCGAGACAAGGAAGCCGAGTAGCTTTCCGGCCGGGACGCCGAAAATGCCGAAAACGCGCTGGTTGGCGAAGGTTTCCTTCGGGTTGTCGAGGAGCGTGAGGTGCTGCTTGGTCTTCACCACAATGTCGTCCATGTAAACGTGGATGTTGCGGCCGAGTTGCGGCAGCAAGCATTTCTGCATGCAACGCCGGAAGGTGGCGCCGGCGTTCTTTAGGCCGAACGACATGGTAATGTAGGAATACGCCCCAAAGGGTGTGATGAAGGACGACTTCAGGGCGTCCGCTGGGTCCAGCTTTATCTGATGATAGCCAAAGTAAGCATCCAGGAAGGGCAGGAGCTCAGAGCCGGCGGTGGAGTCGATGACTTGATCGATCTGCGGGAGGGCGAATGGATCCTTGGGGCAGGCCTTGTTCAAGCTGGCGTAGTCGATACACATGCGCCAGGTCTTGTTCTTCTTTAGGACGAGGACTGGGTTGGCCAGCTGTCGGTGTCAAAACCGGCGGATCTCGGGTAGGGGGTCCCGAACTGTGCGTCTAGGCGGATGGTAACAGGAGACAAGGGACACGATGTTTTACCTGTGTTGGGCCCTCTCAATGGAGGTAATACCCTACTCCTGCATGATTAATATTGATGATATGGGTAGTACAAGAGTAGATCTACCACGAGATCAAGGAGGCTAAACCTTAGAAGCTAGCCTATGGTATGATTGTTCTTAGATCCCACGGACTAAAACCCTCCGGTTTATATAGACACCGGATAGGTTAGGGTTACACAGTCGGTTACAATGGTAGGAGATCTACATATCCGTATCGCCAAGCCTGCCTTCCACGCCAAGGAAAGTCCCATCCGGACACGGGACGAAGTCTTCAATCTTGTATCTTCATAGTCTTGGAGTCCGGCCGTGACGATAGTCCGGCTATCCGGACACCCCCTAGTCCGGGACTCCCTCAGTAGCCCCTGAACCAGGCTTCAATGACGATGAGTCCGACGCGTTGATTGTCTTCGGCATTGCGAGGCGGGTTCCTCCTCCGAATACTTCATAGAAGGTCTTGAACACAAGGACAGTGTCCGGCTCTGCAAAAGAAGTTCCACATAACACCGTAGAGAGAATAATTTTTGCACAGATCTGCTGACGTATTCCGCGGCGTGACACCACACCACGGCAAGGCCTTTATATGAATCATTTTTTTACTGTTCCCACCTCAGCGTGTTTAGCGAGGTGGTTTCCTTGGCACGTCTTATCAAAGCATAGATCGTGCCCCCTTATTCCGGGATTCTCATCAATACGGACGTGGGTAACCCAACCGTGCCCGTTGGCCTGCCTTCTCTATCAAAGGCAAGTCCTAATCGACCACGGGGTCGGCTCTTGGTATTCAACCTCTTTATAATGAGACCAAGGCCCTCTTCTTTTTACACCCTACATCGAGTTCGCCTCGCGCTTCGAGTTCCAACACCCGAAGCTTCAGATTCAGGCGCTTCAGACTTTCGACGATGTCCGGATCCGACCAGCACGGCTGATGGATGTCTTCCTCCGTCACAGAAGAAGATGTGCTAAAGCTGCGCGACGCCAGGTATCTAACCGGCAAGATCTCGCATAGGCTGCCTGCTCCAAGGCAGGTCATTCCCACTCCTGAGCCCGGCGAGAGCGTGGTGTTTGTGTCCCACTTCCTTCGGGGTTTAGGCTTCCCGTCGGATCCCTTTGTGCGAGGGCTCATGTTTTATTATGGGCTTGATTTCCATGACTTGAATCCGGAGTCCATCCTCCATATCTCGTCATTCATTGTCGTATGTGAGGCCTTCCTCCATATTACCCCCCACTCTGAATTGTGGCTCAAGACCTTCAAGGTGGAGCCAAAGATGATCGAGGGGCAACAAGCAGAATGCGGAGGGGCGGTCATAAGCAAATGTGCTGATGCTCCGTGGCCCGAGGGCTCTTTCCAAGAGGAGCTTGGTTTGTGGCAACGGGAGTGGTTTTATATCACCGCTCCCAGGGGCACCAAATGGGCGGCGCTCCCTGAAGGAAATATGCCCTAGAGGCAATAATAAAGTTATTATTTATTTCCTTATTTCATGATAAATGTTTATTATTCATGCTAGAATTGTATTAACCGGAAACATAATACATGTGTGAATACATAGACAAACATAGTGTCACTAGTATGCCTCTACTTGACTAGCTCGTTGAATCAAAGATGGTTAAGTTTCCTAGCCATAGACATGAGTTGTCATTTGATTAACGGGATCACATCATTAGGAGAATGATGTGATTGACATGACCCATTCCGTTAGCCTAGCACTTGATCGCTTAGTGTGTTGCTATTGCTTTCTTCATGACTTATACATGTTCTCGTAACTATGAGATTATGCAACTCCCGTTTACGGAGGAACACTTTGGTGCTACCAAACGTCACAACGAACTGGGTGATTATAAAGGAGTACTACAGGTGTCTCCAAAGGTACATGTTGGGTTGGCGTATTTCGAGATTAGGTTTTGTCACTCCGATTGTCGGAGAGGTATCTCTGGGCCCTCTCGGTAATGCACATCATTATAAGCCTTGCAAGCAATGTGACCAATGAGTTGGTTACGGGATGATGCATTACGGAACGAGTAAAGAGACTTGCCGGTAATGAGATTGAACTAGGTATTGGATACCGACGATCGAATCTCGGGCAAGTAACATACCGATGACAAAGGGAACAAAAGTATGTTGTTATGCGGTTTGACCGATAAAGATCTTCGTAGAATATGTAGGAACCAATATGGGCATCCAGGTTCCGCTATTGGTTATTGACCAAGAATAGTTCTCGGTCATGTCTACATAGTTCTCGAACCCGTAGGGTCCGCACGCTTAAGGTTTCGATGATAGTTATATTATGAGTTTATGAGTTTTGATGTACCGAAGGAGTTCGGAGTCCCGTATGAGATCGGGGACATGACGAGGAGTCTCGAAATGGTCGAGACGTAAAGATCGATATATTGGACGACTATATTCGGAGTTCGGAAAGGTTCGAATGATTCGGTATTTTTGAGTACGGAGAGTTACGGAATTCGCCGGGAGAAGTAATGGGCCTTATTGGGCCCTGCGGGAAAGAGAGAGGGCTGCCTAGAGCAGGCCGCGCTTCCCATGGCCTAGTCCGAATTGGACTAGGGGAGGGCCGCACCCTTCCCTCTTCCCCCTTCCCCAAGTCCTAGTCCAACTAGGAGAAGAGGGGGGGAGTCCTACTCCCGGTGGGAGTAGGACTCCTCCATGGCGCGCCCCTCCTAGGGCCGGCCTCCTCCTCCCTCCCTCCTTTATATACGGGGGCAGGGGGCACCCCATGACACACAAGTTGATCTACGGATCGTTCCTTAGCCGTGTGCGGTGCCCCCTTCCACCATATTCCACTTCGGTCATATAGTCGTAGAGCTTAGGCGAAGCCCTGCGCCGGAGAAGTCATATCGTCGTGGAGCTTAGGCGAAGCCCTGCGTCGGTGGAGCATCAACATCGTCACCACGCCGTCGTGCTGACGGAACTCATCCCCGACACTTTGCTGGATCGGAGTCCGGGGATCGTCATCGAGCTGAACGTGTGCAGAACTCGGAGGTGCCGTACGTTCGGTGCTTGGATCGGTCGGATCGTGAAGACGTACGACTACATCAACCGCGTTGTTATAACGCTTCCGCTTTCGGTCTACGAGGGTACGTGGACGGACACTCTCCCCTCTCGTTGCTATGCCATCACCATGGTCTTGCGTGATCGTAGGAAAATTTTTGAAATTACTACGTTCCCCAACAAAGTGGCATCCGAGCCTGGTTTTATGCGTTGATGTCATATGCACGAGTAGAACACAAGTGAGTTGTGGGCGATACAAGTCATACTACCTACCAGCATGTCATACTTTGGTTCAGCGGTATTGTGAGATGAAGCGCCGGACCGACATTACGCAGACGCTTACGCGAGACTGGTTTCACCGCTGTGAGCACTCGTTGCTTAAAGGTGACCGGCGGGTGTCTGTCTCTCTCACTTTAGTTGAACCGAGTGTGGCTACGCCGGTCCTTGAGAAGGTTAAACGGAGTCTATTTGACGAAATATCGTTGTGGTTTTGATGCGAGGTAAGAACGGTTCTTGCTCAGCCCGTAGCAGCCACGTAAAACTTGCAACAACAAAGTAGAGGACGTCTAACTTGTTTTTGCAGGGCATGATGTGATGTGATATGGTCAAGACGTGATGCTATATTTTATTGTATGAGATGATCATGTTTTGTAACCGAAGTTATCGGCAATGGCAGGAGCCATATGGTTGTCGCTTATTGTATGAAATGCAACGCCATGTAATTGCTTTACTTTATCACTAAGCGGTAGCGATAGTCGTAGAAGCAATAGTTGGCGAGACGACAACGATGCTATGATGGAGATCAAGGTGTCGCGCCGGTGACGATGGTGATCATGACGGTGCTTCGGAGATGGAGATCACAAGCACAAGATGATGATGGCCATATCATATCACTTATATTGATTGCATGTGATGTTTATCCTTTATGCATCTTATCTTGCTTTGATTGACGGTAGCATTATAAGATGATCTCTCACTAAAATTATCAAGTAGTGTTCTCCCTGAGTATGCACCGTTGCCAAAGTTCGTCGTGCCGAGACACCACGTGATGATCGGGTGTGATAAGCTCTCACGTCCATCTACAACGGGTGTAAGCCAGTTTTGCACACGCAGAATACTCAAGTTATACTTGACGAGCCTAGCATATGCAGATATGGCCTCGAACACGGAGACCGAAAGGTCGGCGTGAATCATATAGTAGATATGATCAACATAAGATGTTCACCATTGAAACTACTCCATCTCACGTGATGATCGGTTATGGTTTAGTTGATTTGGATCACGTGATCACTTAGATGACTAGAGAGATGTCATCTAAGTGGGAGTTCTTAAGTAATATGATTAATTGAACTTTAATTTATCATGAACTTAGTCCTGGTAGTATTTTGCAAATTATGTTGTAGATCAATAGCTCGCGTTGTTGCTTCCCTATGTTTTCATATGTGTTCCTAGAGAAAATTGTATTGAAAGATGTTAGTAGCAATGATGCGGATTGGATCCGTGATCCGAGGTTTATCCTCATTGCTGCAGAAGAATTATGTCCTTAATGCACCGCTAGGTAACAGACCTATTGCAGGAGCAGATGCGACGTTATGAACGTTTGGCTAGCTCAATATGATGACTACTTGATAGTTTAGTGCACCATGCTTAACGGCTTAGAATCGGGACTTCAAAGACGTTTTGAACGTCATGGACCATATGAGATGTTCCAGGAATTGAAGTTAATATTTCAAGCAAATACCCGAGTTGAGAGATATGAAGTCTCTAGCTAAAAGATGGAGGAGAATCGCTCAACTAGTGAGCATGTGCTCAGATTGTCTGAGTACTTCAATCGCTTGAATCAAGTGGGAGTTAATCTTCCAGATAAGATAGTGATTGACAGAATTCTCTAGTCACCATCACTAAAGTTACTAGAACTTCGTGATGAACTATAATATGCAAGGGATGACGAAAACAATTCCCAAGCTCTTCGCGATGCTAAAATCGCGAAGGTAGAAATCAAGAAAACATCAAGTGTTGATGGTTGACAAGACCACTAGTCTCAAGGAAAAGGGCAAAGGGAAGAAGGGAACTTCAAGAAGAACGGCAAGCAAGTTGCTGCTCGAGTGAAGAAGCCCAAGTCTGGATCTAAGCCCGAGACTAAGTGCTTTTGCTACAATGGAACTGGTCTTTCGAAGCGGAACTACCCCAAGTATTTGGCGGATAAGAAGGATGGCAAAGTGAACAAAGGTATATTTGATATACAAATTATTGATGTGTATTTTACTAGTGTTTATAGTAACCCTCGGTATTTGATACTTGGTTCGGTTGCTAAGAGTAGTAACTCAAACAGGAGTTGCAGAATAAACAGAGACTAGTTGAAGGGAAGTGACGATGAGTGTTGGAAGTAGTTCCAAGATTGATATGATCATCATCGCACACTCCCTATACTTTCGGGATTAGTGTGGAACCTAAATAAGTGTTATTTGGTGTTGAGCATAAATATGATTTGATCATGTTTATTGCAATACGGTTATTCATTTAAGTAAGAGAATAAATTGTTGTTACATTTACATGAATAAAACCTTATATGGTTACACACCCAATGAAAATGGTTCATTGGATCTCGATCATAGTGATACACATATTCATAATATTGAAACCAAAAGATGCAAAGTTAATAATGATAGTGCAACTTATTTGTGGCACTGCCGCTTAGGTCATATTGGTGTAAAGCGCATGAAGAAAACTCCATGCTGATGGACTTTTGGAATCACTTGGTTATGAATCATTTGATGCTTGCGAACCGTGCCTTTTGGGCAAGATGACTAAAACTCCGTTCTCGGAACAATGGAACAAGCTCTTGACTTATTGGAAATAATACATACCGATGTATGCGATCCAATGAATGTTGATGCTCGTGGCAAGTATCGTTATTTTCTCGACCTTCACAAGATGATTTGAGTAGATATGGGTATATCTACTTGATGAAACATAAGTCTGAAATAGTTGAAAGGTTCAAAGAATTTCAGAGTGAAGTGGAAAATCATCGCAACAAGAAAATAAAGTTTCGCGATCTGATCGTGGAGATGAATATTTGAGTTACGAGTTTGGTCTTCAATGAAAACAATGTGGAATAGTTTCACAGCTCACGCCACCGAACACCACAACATTATGGTGTGTCCGAACGTCAGAATCGTACTTTATTTTGATATGGTGCGATCTATGATGTATCTTACCGATTTACCACTATCGCTTTGGGGTTATGCATTAAAGACAGCTGCATTCACGTTTAATAGGGCACCATCTAAATCCGCTGAGATGACACCGTATATGGTTTAGCAATAAACCTAAGCTGTCGTTTCTTAAAGTTTGGAGTTGTGATGCTTATGTGAAAAGTTTTCACCGATAAGCTCGAACCCAAATCGGAGAAATGTGTCTTCATAGAATACCCAAAGGTAACTATTGGGTACACCTTCTATCACAGATCCGAAAGTAAGATATTTGTTGCTAAGATGGATCCTTTCTAGAGAAAAGTTTCTCTCGAAAGAAGTGAGTGGGAGGAAAGTAGAACTTGATGAGGTAATTGTACCTTCTCCTTATTGGAAAGTAGTTCATCACAGAATCAGTTCCAGTGATTCCTACACCAATTAGTGAGGAAGTTAATGATGATGATCATGAAACTTCAGATCAAGTTGCTACCAAACCTCGTAGGTCTTCCGAGTAAGATCCGCACTGAGTGGTACGGTAATCCTATTCTAGAAGTCATGTTACTAGACCATGATGAACCTACGAACTATGAGGAAGCGATGATGAGCCCAGATTCCGCGAAATGGTTTGAGACCATGAAATCTGAGATGGGATCCATATATGAGAACAAAGTGTGGACTTTGATGGAGTTGCCCGATGATCGGCAAGCCATATTATATAAATGGATCTTCAAGAGGAAGACAAATGCTGATAGTAGTATTACTATCTACAAAGCTCGACTTGTCGCAAAAAGGGTTTTTCGACAAATTCAAAGTGTTGACTACAATGAGATTTTCTCAACTGTAGCGATGCTTAAGTCTGTCCGAATCATGTTAGCAATTGCCACATTTTATGAAATCTGGCAAATGGATGTCAAAACTGCATTCTTAAAGCTTTTCTTAAAGAAGAGTTGTATATGATGCAACCAGAAGATTTTGTCAATCCTAAAGGTGCTAACAAAATGTGCAAGCTCCAATGATCCATCAATGGACTGGTGCAAGCATCTCGGAGTTGGAATATATGCTTTGATGTGTTGATCAAAGCATATGATTTTATACTGACTTTTGGAGAAGCCTGTATTTACAAGAAAGTGAGTGGGAGCACTACAGCATTTCGATAAGTATATGTGAATGACATATTGTTGATCGGAAATAATGTAGAATTATTCTCGCAAAGCATAAAGGAGTATTTGAAAGGAGTTTTTCAAAGAAGGACCTCGGTGAAGCTGCTTACATATTGAGCATCAAGATCTATAGAGATAGATCAAGACGCTTGATAAGTTTTTCAATAAATATATACCTTGTCAAGATTTTGAAATAGTTCAAAATGGAGCAGTCAAAGAAAAGTTCTTGCCTGTGTTGCAAAGGTGTGAAATTGAGTAAGACTCAAAATCCCGACCACGGCAGAAAATAGAAAAGAGAATGAAAGTCATTCCCTATGCCTCACCATAGGTTCTATAAAGTATGCTATGCTATGTACGGACCTATTGTGTACCTTGCTCTGAATTTGGCAAGGAGTACAATGGTGATCTAGGAGTAGATCACTGGACATTGGTCAAGAACATCCTTAGTAAGGAAATATTTCTCGATTATGGAAGTGATAAAAAGGCCCGTCGTAAAGAGTTACATCGATGCAAGCATTTTACACTGATCCAGATGACTCTAAAGTCTCAATCTGGATACATATTGAAAATGGGAGCAATTAGCTAGAGTAGCTCGTGCAAGAGCATTGTAGACATAGAATATTTGCAAAATAGATACGGCTCAATGTGACAGACCCGCTGACTAAGCTTCTCTCACGAGCAAAACATGATCATACCTTAGTACTCTTTGGGTGTTAATCACATAGCGATGTGAACTAGATTATTGACTCTAGTAAACCCTTTGGGTGTTGGTCACATGACGATGTGAACTATGGGTGTTAATCACATACAGATGTGAATATTAGTGTTGAATCACATGATGATGTGAACTAGATTATTGACTCTAGTGCAAGTGGGAGACTGAAGGAAATATGCCCTAGAGGCAATAATAAAGTTATTATTTATTTCCTTATTTCATGATAAATGTTTATTATTCATGCTAGAATTGTATTAACCGGAAACATAATACATGTGTGAATACATAGACAAACATAGTGTCACTAGTATGCCTCTACTTGACTAGCTCGTTGAATCAAAGATGGTTAAGTTTCCTAGCCATAGACATGAGTTGTCATTTGATTAACGGGATCACATCATTAGGAGAATGATGTGATTGACATGACCCATTCCGTTAGCCTAGCACTTGATCGCTTAGTATGTTGCTATTGCTTTCTTCATGACTTATACATGTTCCTGTAACTATGAGATTATGCAACTCCTGTTTACGGAGGAACACTTTGGTGCTACCAAACGTCACAACGAATCGGGTGATTATAAAGGAGTACTACAGGTGTCTCCAAAGGTACATGTTGGGTTGGCGTATTTGAGATTAGGTTTTGTCACTCCGATTGTCGGAGAGGTATCTCTGGCCCTCTCGGTAATGCACATCATTATAAGCCTTGCAAGCAATGTGACCAATGAGTTGGTTACGGGATGATGCATTACGGAACGAGTAAAGAGACTTGCCGGTAATGAGATTGAACTAGGTATTGGATACCGACGATCGAATCTCGGGCAAGTAACATACCGATGACAAAGGAACAAAGTATGTTGTTATGCGGTTTGACCGATAAAGATCTTCAGAGAATATGTAGGAACCAATATGGGCATCCAGGTTCCGCTATTGGTTATTGACCAAGAATAGTTCTCGGTCATGTCTACATAGTTCTCGAACCCGTAGGGTCCGCACGCTTAAGGTTTCGATGATGCTTATATTATGAGTTTATGAGTTTTGATGTACCGAAGGAGTTCGGAGTCCCGGATGAGATCGGGGACATGACGAGGAGTCTCGAAATGGTCGAGACGTAAAGATCGATATATTGGACGACTATATTCGAGTTCGGAAAGGTTCGAATGATTCGGTATTTTTGAGTACCGGAGAGTTACGGAATTCGCCGGGAGAAGTAATGGGCCTTATTGGGCCCTGCGGGAAAGAGAGAGGGCTGCCTAGAGCAGGCCGCGCCCCCATGGCCTAGTCCGAATTGGACTAGGGGAGGGGCCGCACCCTTCCCTCTTCCCCTTCCCCAAGTCCTAGTCCAACTAGGAGAAGAGGGGGAGTCCTACTCCGGTGGGAGTAGGACTCCTCCATGGCGCGCCCTCCTAGGGCCGGCCTCCTCCTCCCTCCTCCTTTATATACGGGGCAGGGGGCACCCCATGACACACAAGTTGATCTACGGATCGTTCCTTAGCCGTGTGCGGTGCCCTTCCACCATATTCCACTTGGTCATATAGTCGAGAGCTTAGGCGAAGCCCCTGCGCCGGAGAAGTCATATCGTCGCGAGCTTAGGCGAAGCCCTGCGCCGGTGGAGCATCAACATCGCCACCACGCCGTCGGTCGACGGAACTCATCCCCGACACTTTGCTGGATCGAGTCCGGGATCGCCATCGAGCTGAACGTGTGCGAACTCGGAGGTGCCGTGACGCTCGGTGCTTGGATCGGTCGGATCGTGAAGACGCACGACTACATCAACCGCGTTGTTATAACGCTTCCGCTTTCGGTCTACGAGGGTACGTGGACGGACACTCTCCCCTCTCGTTGCTATGCCATCACCATGGTCTTGCGTGATCGTAGGAAAATTTTTGAAATTACTACGTTCCCCAACACTCCCTGCCTTCCGCTCGGGTCCACCACAGCGGCTGGCATCATGGGTCAACAAGGGGCTCGACTGAGGGCCGTCCAAGGACGTTCCCTTGCTGCAGGGCCGTATTCGAGACCTCCGGGAAAGAGGGATCAATCTAGTCGCAGTGGCGCAGGTTATGGTGATCCGGTGCCATCAGCCCTGCAAACGTCTCCCCCTCCGCCTGTGGGAATTCAATCCGGAGGGACCACGAGCTCTCCAAAATTTTATGGGCACGACGCCCATGGAGATGTATAAACTGTTCTTCGGATCACAACAGAAGTGTCCGGACTTGACCGAGGACGCAGGACTAAGCTGCAATCGCCCAGATACTCAAGTAAGTAGTCCGGTAACCGGATAAACTGTTCATTCTTTTATTATATATATATATACCCTTTAAAGGAGCCGTTTCTTGAACAGGAGTGGATAGCCAAGGCAAAGTTAATAAGGTGTCCGGCTCCCCTCCCCGAGATCACGCCGGATCCCATGCTGACCAAGATGTTGAAGGTCGCACCTTTTGAAGAAGGCGGAGGATGGAGCGGGGAAGCAACTGCCTCTACGAAGGAGGCTATCAAGGAAGGGGGGATGAAAAGTCCCGTCTTTCGAGGAGAGAAGAGGACTGCTTTAGAAGATCCGGAGGTCAAGGCCTCAAAGAGGGGAAAGGAATCTTCGGCAGAGAGTCCGGCGCTGGGAAGTAACCCAGCCGCATTATTCCCCCGAGGGGATCAGCCCTCCAACGAGCCGTAAGTAAAAAGAAGGGGTCTTGTAAATAAGGAGCATCCCTGTATTTATTTATGAAGATAACCGAAATTGTACCTTGTAGTTCGGACCTCAGCCCTTCTCAGCAGAGCTCGTCTTCGGGGGATCTTCTTCCGGAGATGATGGAGAGCGAAACGCCCCCACCTGTCGCACCCTCATGTGAAGCGGACGACCCGGAGGTGTCGTCGCGGAGGGTTCCCCCAAGTCCGGCGGGGCCGGAAGGTCCGGCGCCAAGTGGTGTGCAGTCGGAGGAGCTGAAGGATCTGCTTGGACGAGCAGCCATCTCAGAAGATCACCGTGCTCTAATGGGTACAGTGATTGAAAGAATTGCATCCGCGGAGAGCGGATTGCATGAAGCCGTCAGAAGCTTACTGACGGGGTTAGAGGTACGCAAAAATGATGTACCTTCTGACAGTTATGCATATAAAATGCGCTCAGATAGATAGTAACCCTCGAGACTCGGTATGTTGTCAAAATTGACAACGTGCCGGGATCAAATTCTCGATTATAACATATCGCCGCTCCTAAACAGGTGGCGGGGCGTCCGGAGGCCAGCCGGACTGATGAATATGCCGAACTAAAGCGGCAACTTGACGAGGCGGATGCGGACATCGCGCTGGTCAATAAACGGTTTGACGAGTCACAAGGTATGCGACCTCTATGCGGACACCTTGTAAGGGAGCTTGACGCCCATGTCTTACTATTCGTATGCTTAATGCAGATGGTGCCGCTGCCGTGGAGGAGCTGCGGGCAGAACTCGCCCGACCGAAAGAGCAAGCCTGAATTAGTAATGCCGCCGCTCTAAAGGCGGCCGAAGAGCTAGAAGCTGAACGGGCTGCTCACTGCCGAAGCAAAGAGGAGATGGCCGATATGGCCAAAAAGTTAAGGAATACTACCGATCGCTGCGAGGTTCTTGAAAAAGAACGTCAAGCGGAACAAGAGGGCCTAAAGAAGGCCGCCGCTGAATCCAAGAATGCCCAATCGGCTTTGAGAGCTGCAAAGGAGGAGCTGAGTCAGGCCGGGGCAATTGCGGCTGGAAAAACGTTTCTGCTGCGGAGGAAATATACAGATCCAAAGTATGCTCAGTTGGATAAGTTGTGGAATTCGGAGGATGCTTATCTGGACTTGGCGGCGAGCGCTGCGGACGCGGTTGAGCACTTCCGGGGCCAGAAGGGGCACAGAAGGGAAGAGCTATACTGGTCGCAATTCCATAGTCCGGAGCGTCCTCTGCCGCTGACCGATCGGTTGGCCGAATGGGCCGAGCTGAATCGGTTGTCCAGATTCGCCATGAAGCATGTCCTAACTCACATGTGGCCGGGCGGACCCCGGCCGAAGAGCTATTTTGGTTTAGTGCAGCAGTTTCTTGGTGCGGTACCGCGTATCGATGCAATGAAGCGATCGGGCGGTATTGAGGAGCATGGTGGCTCTTGCCCGTGTCAAGACATCTTGGGCAGAGATGAAGGCCACCGACGTTGCATCCCAAGATTCAGACGAAGCCGAGTACTGCCGAGCACTATTTTGAAGAAGTCTGCGGGCGCTCGCTTAATAGAGATGCAAAGTGCTCAAGGATATTATGTTTAAATGACATGTATGATTTGTGAAAACAATGTTTCGATGTAATATAAGAGCTTTTTATACTTGTGCGCTCAAGTAGCAAACTACTCCCAGGCGGCTGTTTATGTATATGTATATATAACCGTAAAGATGGCAGTCCTTGGTTTCAGCCCCACGCACATAGTGCGGGGTGTTTGCAAAGAAAGCGCTTTTCACACTTAATCCAACGTCTGGGTCCTGTTAAGGAGGTGATGGCGAGCAAACCGTGCAACCGGACTATAATGCTTTATCACTTTCACTTAGCCATAGGAGTTCGAGGGTGGGGCTACTCTATAGCCCTCGGGGCACCGCACTCTCCCAAATTCAAAAGTGCGATGTGCTCGACCGAAAACTGGTCCTTCGTTAATGCGGAGGAATCCTAAAATTCCTGTGAGTCATCGAGTGGTTGACCAGTCTCTCGCTATATCATGACATCAGTTTTCGGCTTTCATCGAGGTGCTCGCCCGGCGAACCGGGCACAATCGCAGAGTTCTCCTGGTGTCGCGTTAGCCGTGAAAACGGAATGTAAGGCAGCAAAACACAGGAGCCGGGCAACCCAACATTTGACCAAAGACATGATTCGGAGCTGATGCATATAAGGCCTAACTCGAGACGCCGAATACTCCCTAAGGTATTCGGTCTTTTATGAAAATGGGCAGAATAATGCCCTAAGCCCCTTGTGTCCAGGTACGCGCAAAAAATCTGGTGCGGCCAATGCCAAAGCACCAGCCTCCTCCTCGGTTATATTAAGGAACCGGGGGAATGTATATCAACAAGAGACAGTGAAAAAAGGTTTACGCAGGGTCTTAATCTGAAAAGAATCCTTGCAACAGGTCCCTCTCGCACGTCTGCTACTGTGTCTCCAAGCAGCCGTATCCGGACGGGTGTAGCACGTTGTTCATCTGAAAAGAGAGGAACTTAGTTTGAAAGAAAAGGATCGTATAAAGATGTACTTAATATTAAATAAACAGAGTACGGTTCGAAATATTGAATAAAATTGAGCTCTATTATCTCTTGTTATACATGCATGCAGCCCCTCGTATGGGGGTATGCCGCTAGTAGGCGCCGGACTCGTCTAGCCGTGTCCGGGGTTTGAATGACCAATTTCAGGTTCTTTGCCTAGCAGAGCCGGATAGCTGTGGGGCTGTCAATGCAGTCTCCCATTCTTCCGTGCTCGAGGAACACTTAATACTTCCTTTTAACGAGATGATGTCGCGTGGACCGGGCATTTTAAGTGTTAGAGATGCATAATGCGGTATTGCGTTAAAGCGGGCGAAAGCTTCACGTCCCAATAGTGCTTGATGGCTACTTTTAAACGGGGCGATATGGAAGAGTAACCTTTCACGACGGAAGTTGTCGGATGAACCAAACACAACTTCTAGCAGTATGGAGCCCATTATAAAGGGCATATGGGCTGGCATTGCTCCTTTAAAGGAGGTGTTACTACGGCGAATTTTGGTTGGGTTTATCCCCATCCTCATGGATTGTGTCCTCGATATATCAGGTTTATGTCATCGCCGACATCCATGAGGACATGTGTAAATTGGAATCCGTCGATTATAGGATCCAGATCAAGGCAGTCCATCCTGCGTCCGGATATTTTCGAATAGTCCCGATGGTCGAAGGTGATTGGTTTTGACAACCGGTGCGGCGCGCCCTTTAGTGGGCGCCGCTCTTTTTCCCTTTGATCACGTGAAGTGAGTTTACTG
This sequence comes from Aegilops longissima, assembly GCA_021605205.1. NCBI lineage: Eukaryota > Viridiplantae > Streptophyta > Magnoliopsida > Poales > Poaceae > Aegilops > Aegilops longissima. The sequence goes on along the minus strand of CM038682.1, from coordinate 676,336,521 downwards.
TTTTGACCTCCTGTGGGAAAGTTTTTGTTTTCCGAGGCTCGCTTGTGGTGCTCGTCGTCATCTTCACTTGGTGTGTCGAGCCCTTGTGTTCGACGCTCACCTGCGGACTGTTTGAAGACCCAACAATTTCGTGGGTATGGTTAGCAGGCCTCCCAGAGTACTGTGGATTTGACATATCTTGTCCAAGATTTTGTTGAAGTTGGATAGCTCATCGCTGTTGTCCTTAAGGGCAGTTTTTGTTGTTCGCCGTGAGCTTTTGAATCCGGCGTTGACCGCCGTGCTCTTGGGACTGTTCCTTTTAATCCGCGCTGGTCCTTGTTGCGCCGTGGTTTCCATTTCCATCCCTGATTTGGATGTATTTGGGTCGCTGGTGCTGCATCTTGCTAGCCAGCTATCCTCTCCGCACAAAAGCGGGTCATGAGGCTTGTTAATGCGGCCATTGTTCTTGGCTTTTCTTGGCCGAGGTGTCTGGCGAGCCATTCGTCTCGGACGTTGTGTTTGAAAGCTGCTAGGGCTTCGGCGTCCGAACAGTCGACTATTTGGTTCTTTTTAGTAAGGAACATGTTCCAGAATTTCCGGGCTAACTCTCCAGGCTGTTGAGTTATGTGACTTAGATCGTCTGCATCCGGAGGGCGGACATAAGTCCCCTGAAAATTTGCCCGAAATGCATCCTCAAGCTCTTCCCAGCTTCCAATGGTATTTTCGTGGAGGCTCTTAAGCCAATGCCGAGCTGGCGCTTTGAGTTTAAGGGGTAAGTATTTTATGGCGTGGAGATCATCTCCTCTAGCCATGTGTATGTGGAGGATGTAATCCTCAATCCATACTCCAGGGTCTGTTGTTCCGTCGTATGCCTCTATGTTTACGGGTTTGAATCCTGCTAGGAATTCATGATCCAGCACCTCGTCGGTGAAACATAGGGGGTGTGCGGCGCCCCTATATTTGGGTGTGCCGTGATCTTCGGAATTTTGGCGTATTGCATTGCTTTGACGAGAATGCTTTCTTGGCCCATAGATGGACCTAACTGGGCCATCCTTTTGATGTGAATCCTTAAGCGGATTGCTTGGCTTGTGTGCGGCACCATTCGCCGCTCTCTTTTTGCCGTGAGGTCGTCCATCCGACCGGGTGGCCTTCTTGTTTTTTTAATTGTGGGGGCTCTAAGGCCTCCTCGTCGAATTCGGGCAGTAGCTTTCTTTTCGGGTAGCTCTTTGTTCGGAGACTGTCGCCGTACTTATCTGCGGTGCTGAATACTTTGCTCCATCTGATCCTGAGTGCATCTTTCGCTGTTTTGAGCTTCCGCTTCTGCTTTTTCAGGCTACGCGCAGTGGCGACGAGCCTTTTCTGGAGGTCATTTTGCTCCAATGGTTTGTCCGGCGTGAAATCATCCGGACTGTTGTCTTCGCCGGGGACAGATTGTTTATCCAAGTTGTCTTGTTCGGACGATTGCTCGATAGCTTGTTCGTTGTCCACCGGTTCGCCCTGCTCTATGGCTGGGTTTTTGTTGAGGCAGGACTTTGTTCGGCTTTTACGTTGCCGTTTTGACTGCTTTTCGAGGGATTTATCCTTCGTAGCGTCCCGTTGTTCCTCGTCTTCATTTCCTTTAGGTGTATCCACCATGTATACATCATGGGATGAGGTTGTCCAGCATCCTATAGGTGCTGGTTCATTGTTGTCTCCTACATCATCGCCCATACCGCCGATGTCTTTGAGTCGAAATCGAGCACGCCGTGTAAGCTGGCGAGTGGCTATGAAGTGGGTGGTGGGTGGGCATTGAATTTCTTCATCGTCCGCATCCCAACCTTCTTGACCGTAGTCCGGCCAGGGCTCTCCGAATAAAGAGAGAGAATTTAGTGAATCCAGGATGTCGCCAAAGGGCGAGTGCTGAAAGATGTCCGCGGCCGTGAACTCCATAACGGGCGCCCAATCGGATTCGATTGGCAAGGGCGCGGAGGGTTCGGAGTCCGGAAAGGAGTCCGTCACCCTGGAGTCGAGGTCTTCGCAAAGGACATGGATGGAGTTCGGCTCGATCGTCGTAGAGATCGTAGCCCCCGAGGCGGTGTCCAACCACTCGTCCTCGATCAGGGAATCCGGCCCCGGATTAAGGGTCGGAGCGGATATCGGTGCGGCCTCCTGTGGCCTTCGCTCGCTGCAGAGCTAGATCATGCCCATCGACACGTTGTGGCGCGCTGGCTGTAGCTCGAATCCGTCAAGATCAAGTCTCCGCGATGTCGGCCGATAGTTTAAACTTCCAAATCTGACCGATGGCCAGGGGCGAAGCTTCGATCTGCTCCAGATGGCTGCTTAATTGGCCCGCAGCAGGTAAAGCCGCCGACCACGAAGATCTGTCCGGGAGAAAAGTCTCACCCTGGACCGCGTCGTTGTTGATGATCAAAGGAGCCATCGGGCCTGTCGGTGACGCACACAGAGGAACTCTCAATGAAAGCACCAATGTCGGTGTGAAAACCGGCGGATCTCGGTAGGGGGTCCCGAATGTGCGTCTAGGCGGATGGTAACAGGAGACAAGGGACACGATGTTTTACCCAGGTTGGGCCCTCTCGATGGAGGTAATACCCTACTCCTGCTTGATTAATATTGATGATATGGGTAGTACAAGAGTAGATCTACCACGAGATCAAGGAGGCTAAACCCTAGAAGCTAGCCTATGGTATGATTGTTCTTCGTCCTACGGACTAAAACCCTCCGGTTTATATAGACATCGGATAGGTTAGGGTTACACAGAGTCGGTTACAATGGTAGCAGATCTACATATCTGTATCGCCAAGCCTGCCTTCCACGCCAAGGAAAGTCCCATCCGGACACGGGATGAATTCTTCAATCTTGTATCTTCATAGTCTTGGAGTCCGGCCGTGACGATAGTCCGGCTATCCGGACACCCCCTAGTCCGGGACTCCCTCACCAGCCACTCAGGGTGGAACACTTCCATGATGAAGCCGGCCGCCAAAAGCTTGGCGACCTATTCACCAATGGTTCTTCTCTTCTCTTCGGAGAAACGTCGCAGGGGTTGGCGGACAAGCTTGGCGTCCTTGCGGACGTCGATTTTGTGCTTGACGTACTTCCTTGGTATACCCGGCATATCCGTTGGGGTCCATGCGAAAATATCCCGATTCTCACAGAGGAAGTCGATGAGCTCGCCTTCCTATTTGTTGTCGAGGCAGGTGCCTACGACAACATATTTGCTGTAGCTGGGGTCTTTCGGGTTTAGATTCACCTTCTTGGTCTCCTTGGAGGGCTTGAACGAGGCCTCGTCGGCCGGCTCCTCGGCCAGAACTGGCACGGCCGGCATCTCGCTGGCCAGGGCGACGATCCGATCGAGCTGGCGCTGCTCCTCGGCTATGACCAGCGACTCAACGAGTTTGGCGCCATCTCGGGCGCACTCCAGGGACTTGCGGTAGTCGCCGGTGAAGGTGATGAGGCCCTTCGGACCCGACAGCTTCATTTTCAGGTAGGAGTAGTGGGGGACCGCCATGAATTTGGCGAGCGGGCCGGGCCAGCAGTGCATGGTACGTGCTGGAAAGATCCACCATCTCGAACCAGAGTGGCTCGCGTCAGAAGTGGTTGGTTTCGCTGAACAGGACGTCGAGCCGGACACGGCCGATCGGGCAGCAGGAGAGGCTGAGAACGATGCCATGGAAGATCGTCCGGGTCGGCTCCAGATCTTTGGCCTCGAGGCCGAGCTTGGTCATGGTGTCGCGGTAGAGGATGTTGATGCTGCTGCCGCCGTTGATGAGAACCTGGGAGAACTTGCACGTGTGTCGAGGCACGACGATGGTGGGGTTGAGGACGAGGGCGTAGCCACCCGGGTTCGGCATGACAGCCGGGTGGTCTTCCCGGGTCCAGGTGACTGGGCGCTTCGACCAGTGCATGTACTCCAGCTTGCCCGGGATGACGGTGTTCACTTCCTGCCGGAGTAGGCGCTCGCGGGCTGGTGAAGACGACGTAGGTCGCGTTCTGGGCAGGGTAGACATCATCGCGCATCGCGCTGCCAGCCGGGGACGGTGGAGGAGGCGGAGGCGGATGCCCCGCTCCCGGAGTCGGAGGAGGCGAGATGTCACCCCTCATGAGGCGCTTGGTGATGGTGCACTACCGAAGCGTGTGCATGGATGGCCTTGCGCCGCTATGGTGCTTACAGGGGGCGTCGAGCATCTCCTCGAAACTCATGGCGGGCTGCCATGCCGTCTTGCCGGTCTGCCGATGTTTAGCAGCCGGGTCGGTCGTGGGCGCCTGCTCGGCGGCCGCGATGAGCCAGTTGTCGTAGCGCTGGGCCGGTTGGTCGGCCTTGCGCTTGTTGTTCTGCTGGTTGTGCTGCTGCTGGCTGCCTTCGCCGGCCAGCTTCGTAGGGGGAACCGGCTTTGCTTTGCCGGCTTCGTCTAGCGCCACCTGGATCTTCATGGCGGAGTCGGCGTTGGCATACTTGTCCGCCGTCACCATGAGTGCGGCCATGGTGGCCGGCTAGGAGCGAAGAGCTTGTGTTTGAGGAGGGTGCCATCCCGGCACCCGTTGACGAAGTACTGGATTGCTTGGACTTCGTGGACGCCCTCGCAGCTTCTCCGGAGCTCGATCCAGCGCGCGAGGTACTCGCAGCCGGTTTCCGCCGGCCCCTACACGCACATGACGAGCTGGCTGGGACGGTCGGGTTGCAGGTAGGTCCCGGTGAAGTTGTGTACGAAGGCTTGCTCGAAGTCGACCAACGCATTGATGCTGCCCACGGGCAGGCTGTTTAACCATGTGCGGGCCGACCCTTGGAGCATGAGCGGCGCGTAGCGCACGGCGAGCCGGTGGTTGTCGCCTGCGATGCTGATGGCGGTGGTGTAGTCGGTGAGACAGTCCTCCGGCTTGACGGTGTCGTTGTACTTGAGGGTGTCACGGGGGAGTGTGAACCCTTTGGGAAAGGGCTCGTCCTGAATGCGCGGGCCGAAGCACGCCGATCTGACGGCGCCGCTCTCCTCCACCTCCAGGGAGGGAGCGAGTCGGTCGAGGCAGTGGTGGGGATCAGTGTCGTCGATGGCGCGCGGGCCCAGCTGGCTGGTGACCGCGCCACGGGGGCCGGGTCGATCGAAGCCGGACGTCGGCCGGGTTGTAGGGGAGGATCGGGTCTACGCCGGTCTTCCAGGGCCGGCTCGTCGGCCAAGCCACCGGCAGTCGTCGGGGCGGAGTTGCGCCGGGTCCGGGTGCGGCCGGAGTGCACCTTGCTGGGCGGTGAAGACGTGTTCCGCTGGTCGCCGGGTCCATCGGCGCGGGCGGAGCCGGATCCCGCCGGCTTGGCGAGTTGGTTGAGGCGATCCTGCTGCGCATTAGCCACGTCGAGGAGGTCGTTCACCCGCTTCAGGCGGTCCTTCAGCTCTTCACCCATGAGCTGATCCAGGCCGACTACGGCCGCCTGGGCGGCGCGCATGTTCTTCACGGGAGTCTCGTAGAAAGGCGGGATGGCGCTGAAGGCGCGACCGATCGCGCCGCCCCAGGCTCGCACGTCGGCGACCTGGCTTCGCTCGGCCGCGGTAGGCGTGAAGCCGTAGGCGGCGTTGCGCTCCAGCTGAGCGGAATCCAGGCGACGCTACGTGGCGGCGAGCGTCTCGGTCAAGTCCAGCAAGCGCTCGCGATCCTCCTCGAGCCGAGTCCGGGCCTCGGCGATGTTGGAGGTGTCGACGTCAGTGGCGTTGGGAACACGAAGGCTCTGCATCATGGCGTGCAACGGGTTGGGCGAGCCGGCCCGATCCGCAGTGGCCCTGGCTTCGGCGGCCTTCCTCGCCACGCTGGACAAGGAGGAGGCGCTGGTGTCAGTGACGAAGACCACCACGCAGATGTCCATCGCCCCGGCGGGAGTTCTGCCGCCGAGGGAAAGGGGGGAGTCAGAGAAGTAAAGTACCTCGCTGGGGTACTCGTCGGCTGCGGGCGCATCAGAGATGCGCAGCATGGCGAAGGAGGCGGCGAGCGCGTCGATGATGTCGTCCGCCAGCGTGACGGGCTCGTCGGAGTCGGAGGGGAGCCCCGTCTGGAATATGCTTCCGGCCAGGACCTCGAGCTGCCCCACGGTGGGTGCCAACTGTCGTGGTGGGCGCACGACAGGTGCCAAGGGATGGCTAAAGATAGGAGGAGGCTCGAGGGCACTGGTGGGCTTCAGAGGCGAGGTTGGCATGAGCGAGCGCGGGACGCAAGACATACCCAGGTTCGAGGCTCTCCGGAGAGATAACACCCCTAGTCATGCCGAGCGTGCTTTATATGTAACAGTACAAAGCTTCTCCTAGAGCTGTATGGAGGAAGGAGGAAGGCAGGCCAAGGCTTAGGCTGCTCCCCTTCCTAGTGAGTGTGTGATGTGTCATATGTGTGTTTGCGAGAGTTGCTTGCCCATATGCATGAGGGTTCCTGGGGGGTTTTATAGGTCAACGCCCCAGGGTTACAATGGTAATGTTACAAGGCCATGGGGCCGGGTTGTCAGTGTCCGGGAAGCCGGCGCTGGGACCCGCCGGGTTCTCCAGGCGCAGGCCCCGCATGCCTAGGGGCACTGTTCGCTGTCTTGTCGTGCGTCAGGGAGTGGCCGGGTTGAGCCAGCTACAGTGGTGCTCCGTCAGATCGCCGCTTGCTGGCGTCAGCAGTGAAGACGGGTGCACTGTTGCCACGCCGGCCGTGGTCAGCGGGTAGGTGGGGCACTGTTGCCACGTCCCGGCTGACCAGAGGCATGGGCGGGGCACTGTTGCCTCGGTCATCCGTGGATGGATACTCGTCCCATCGTACGGCTCGGATGGGATGCGAGCTGACCCGAGGCCGGGTTGGGGAACACGCCAAAGGCAGAGCTGGCTTGTTGGAGAAGTCTTGGTGTGCCGGGTTCGGCCGCCTTGTGCTGGCCATTGGGGCCGGGTTGAGGAGTCCGGCCGGGTTGGAGAGTTTGGCCGGGTCGAGGGGCTTGTCCGGGTCAAGCAACCCGGCCAGGCGTGAGCCGTCTTGAGGGGCGATGCTAGCTCGGTTGTTTTTGAAAAGGATCTGGGTTCCGTTTCCTTCCCGGGGTCCATCCCCCCGACAGCCGGGCTCTCAAAAAAAGAAAGACTTGGGACTCTTGCGCGCCGACATGTGGGCGCCACCGGTGTTTTCGTGCGCTTGCGCGCCATTGGCGCGTGTTCGAAATTCATGCTACCTTTTCATCCCCAATCTCCCACCCCTCCCCCGCCTATGGAATCTCGATTCCTACTCCAGTTCCCCCAAATCCCCCTCATGTACTCCCTGTACTCCAGCGCGCTATCATGTCGCTGGTCAACGCGGATCTCCGAGCCGGAGATCCTTAGGTCCGTCCTGCCTTCGGGCACTGCGTGCTGTTGCTCAACAGTGGCATGGCGGCGCTTGACGACTAATTTGCTGGCAAAGTGCTGATGGTAACCATCAACGGCGACCGACCTACTGTCTCGCCGGACGACTTTGTCAAAGCTCTTGGCATTGCGCATGGCATCCAAATAAGTGACTTGCTTGTCGAAGTCTGTTCGCCACCGGCTAATTTCTTCATCAGGTTCCGGAGAACTTTCAACTGCAGTCGTGTGTTCGAATCTTCTCGGTGTTTGGTCTGTGATGGCGCGCTGGTGAACTTTGATCGGTGGCACCCGGGATGGGGCTCGGTGCCCTCTGAGCTTGAGTTTTTAACAAATCTTACCTTCCACGGCATGCCTCGACGTGCTTGGAACAACGAGTCCATGAATGATCTTATCAAGGACCTTGGAGGTGAGCTCGTAAGTATGTTTGTTCCTCCAGACAGCTGGGCTTTGATGGTTATGGCATGGATGAAGAAGCCGTCCACCATACCGAAGGTGATTGGTGTTGAGATACCGGTGCAGGAAACGGGGTTGTACTATTCGTCACCACCAAGGCCGCCGCGGACCACGTTAGGGATATACCTGTATCGAGTGTTCGTGCATGTCGAAGAAGTGGTCAATCCATCAATCGAAGTCCTGTCGCCACCGCTGGTGCTCTGGTCCGTCGACGACGTCCATTACAGGAGTCAACGTCAGACTCTCCCCGTGTTGCTCGGAACGATAGATGGCATAGGGCCTACTCCATCGTGCGGCGGAGGCCACTGCTTCTTTGGGAGAAGAGGCAGGGTTGGCTGCCTGGATGTGCTCTGATTTGAGGTAACAACTGAATCTTGTCAGATACTAGTTAAATCCGAGCTATGGGTGTGAAGCACTGATGTGCCAGTACATTTGATTATGACCTGTCCTATTTTTTTACCTGAATTTTTTTAGAAAGGGTTGTACGTCAACTTAATGTTCTAGCGGAACTTATATATTGTGTTGTCTGTCTGTTTTCTTTGCACAACATTCAAGATACTTCCCCGTCATTGATAAAGACAATGAACCATTATGTATGATTTCATTGGTTTCAACATAGCCCTACCCGTGGCGATCCACTGCTTCCACCCTGATTGTGCCGCCTGCGTGAAACTTTTGTATGCAAGTTCAGTGTGCTATGATGTTCTATATGATTGTGTCAACTATATAAGTTTTTACTGAGCATCATCAATGCATATGGCTGAAAGATGTATTTACGAGCATCGACCGATGGGTCTCTCTCCACACACACACACGCACACACACGCACAAGTGGGACCCGTTGAATTATTTCTTCGCTCGTGACGGCTATTAATTAGGTTCCACTTACTCTAACTTTTTTCTTAAGTTATTAATTGAGCTCAGTGACTTCAAAAAGTTGTACAGAAGCCTTGTTTGGGCCTTTCCGGCGTCATTGAATGTGGGCTGAGTAGCCATGTAAGGTTGTACTTGTACTACACATGCCTTTTTTTTCAACATCAGCAATGCAATTGGGCCGACAGTTATATACAATCCGGGTCAACTTGTTATTCTCCGCCCCGCTGGGCTGCAAATCTTTCCTAGGAGGGATGCATTAGGCTTAACAAGAAAATGGGCTTTAAGAAATAATAAATGGGATGTAATTATAAAAACTGGGCAGTAACTGTAAAAAAATGCACCAAACACGTAATTAGTTTATAAAATATCAGCTGGGTCCACGGCCGCAGCAAGGAAGTGCCTCCTTATTACGCGGAAAATAAGGATTTCTCCACCTGACATCAGGGACCCACCGAACGGGCCACCGTATTTCGTGAAAAAAATGTCCCTGACTGCTGCGACCCACCAGCTACATCTTCGCACGCAAGGAAGTGCGTCCGTATTACGGGCAAAAAAAATGATTCACCCCCTAACTGCTGGGACCCACCAGCTACATCTTCACACACAAGGAAGTGCCTGACAGTCGGGACCCACGTGGTCGAAGCGTACGTAGCGTTGGCATTCTGGTTGCGAACGTGTATGTACATATTGGTCGATCGGTCTGTCTGCAGGCTGCGGCGATGAACCGTGGACGTGTAAGGAAGGGCACGTGTCGTAATAGAGGCGCGCACATAGCATGTCACGCAAACCCGTCAATATCGTGTACACGTACGTACAGCGGCCAGGGTGCGAGAAAGTAAATACGGCCACGTACGTACATACGGGCGAGGTCTCGAACGCCTACTCGCGCATACATACGACCAGGGCTCGTGTACATGGCTGGGTCAGAATCAGAGAAACTGCGTCGTCGTCGTGTTCATGGGGAGGCAACGGAATGTGTCGTGTTCATCGGGAGGCAACGGAATACGTCGTGTTCATCGGGAGCCAGCCGGCTTGGACGTAACAGCCGATCGAAACGAGGCCTGGCGTACCGCAGAACGAAGGAAACAGCCTTGTGTTCGACCGGCCACGGTCGAAACGGGATCCTGTTCATTGGGAGGGGTCTGGCGTACAGCAAAACAGAGGAAATGGACTTCTCTTGGACCTCCTACGGTCGAAACGGGGTCCTGTTGATTGGGAGGCGTGTGGCGTACCGCAAAACGGAGGAAACGGACTTGTGTTGGAGCGCTACGGTCGAAAAGGGGGTCCTGTTCATCGGGAGAGGTGTGGCGTACCGCAAAACGGGACTCCATGGGATACTGTTAATCTCCACCATCGACTGCCTCCACGGGCTACTGTTCATTCACCGTCGACCTCCTCCAGCCTCCACCTGCGACTGTTCATCCACGGGCTCCTGTTCATCCAGCCTCCACCACTCCTCCACCGCCATCGCTCAACCAGCCCTCTCCACTGGGTCCTGTTCAACCACCCCTCCACGGGCTACTGTTCATCCAGCCCTCCACCGGCTACTATTCAACTAGCCCTCCACGGGGTCATGTTCATCCACCCCCAACCGGCTCGATTGGGGTCCTGTTCATCCAGCGGCAATGGCCTCTACTGCCACGGGGTCCTGTTCATCCAACCTTCCATCGGAAGCTGTTCATCCACCCCCCCCCCCACAACCATGTTCATCAAGGGAAGGAGGCAGCAGTGTTCGATCGGCTTCAGTTAGCAGCAGTAGCAAAGGAATCACTCGGGTTCGATTAACGAAGGGATCGGTCGCCGGGTTCGAGAACGTAGCTAGTGCAATCGCCGGGTTCGATTAGAGCCCAACGCCTCACTCGGGTTCGATTAGAGCCCAACGCCGCACCCACACGCCAGACGCAGTACGAGAAACACGCATCGCCGCCCCGACCACGCACCGTAACCGGGAACTCCCCGATATTTTCCTCGCTCTCGCTTCTACCACGGTTTTTTCCGTCATGGATGACCCAAAGAATGTCATGCAGCTGCGTCTCCAGCCCGCCCAGGACGAAAAGCCCATTTTCTGTCATGATTTTTTGTCATAGAAGTAGGAGCCCACCACATCTATGATGATACCGGGTTTTGTCACAATTACCGTCATAGAAGTGTCATAAGCATGACAGAAAAAATTCGTTCGGCACAAAATGTCACGGATGTGTCTTTTTTGTAGTGGTAGTGGCACATTGTATCTTTGTACTGCCACATTTTTACTTTGTACTGCCACATTGTTAGTTCTTAGTGTTGTTACTAGTGTATATGCTACTGTCCTTGCTGCTGTTGTTAGTTCTTAGTGTTCCTCTTGCTGTTGTTGCTAGGGTACGTGAGTGCATGTGGCGTGCAAGTAGGACATACCTGAATGCCAAAAATAGTAGGTGCAAGTAGGACATGTGAGTGGTGGCCACTGATAATTGTAAGCTTTGATCAGACTAGCACTGATCATGTGTTAGTAGTGATCACTGTAAGCTGTGTTCAGTGAGCATAGATGATGTCCTAGTTGTTAGTTATGATCACGCGTCATATATTGCTAACTAATATCCATCTTGTTGACAAGATAATGAAGACGGAGTTGGACAGAGCCGGCGGTGGTGTGCAGGTCGTCGCCGGCGCAGAGGGGGCGGAGGAACTCACCCCCACCAACCGGTGGCTGAAGATGGTAGTGCTCCCTGGCAGGGTGGACTACATGAGGATACCGCTGGGCTCTGGCAGGAGGCCAAGGACCGACCATGAGGAGGGTGCACGGGAACCTATCAGGTTCTACGTGCAAATTGGTGACCAGGAGGACATCGCCATGCTCATCATCCCGCGTAAATTCAGGCCGGTGATGAAGCAATGGCTGGTCAGCGGCCCTCCTCGCGTCGTCAGCCTCTTCGCCAACAAGTGGTGCAAGTTTTGGGTCCAGTGCAGATGTTCAGAGGGCACATGGTGCTGGGGTGCGGCTGGGAGTACTTCTGCTGCCGGCACAAGATCGTCCCTGGCGACCTTATTGTCTTCAAGCTCTTTGGCCTGGGACTGAAGATGCAGACCTTCAACGCCAACAGCTCCAACATCTGCACAGTCCGGTGCTCGAAGCACAGCTGCGTCGGCGACATCACTCAGACCCTCTAGTTCGTCTGTCAAGTCTGATCCGTAGTAGTTTAGGTGTGAACTTTTAAGTTTGAACGTTTGTTTTGCCGTGAACATGTGCATATTTTGCCCAGGGAGCAGCACCCTGGCGTCCAGTACGGGCATGGGATGCCCTGCTATTTTAAACTTATGCCTAGTAGCTTATGATCTGCATGTTCTTTGCTTTGTTCTTACTGTTTTTCTGTTGCTGTTGATCATAGTGTGTTGTGTGTGTGTGTGTGTTGTGTGCTGTCAATGGGTGGTAAGTCCACTACATTTAAAAGGGGCGAGTAGATCAAGTACTTGCACACAACTAAACAGCCATGCTTTGCATCTGCTCACGCCTAAAGCATAAACACAAGCAACCAAACAACATGCACCCAGCTGAACCTTAATGCAATGTAGGTAACCAATGAATATGCAGATGTTGTTTTTTTGCCTGCATATGCTCAGGCAGACCAAACTGGGACAAATATGCAAAGTGGAAAAAACGATGCAGGTAACCAAACGCGTCCCAAGAGACTCGGCCAGTGTACGCATGAGACGTCCAGTGCACGGGAGAAATACACTCTCTCCATCTTGCCGTATCTAATCTTGGGCAGACCACATAATTTTAGGTATCTATTTACTTTTTATTATTGAAAGCAACATTGATTTGAGTGTGAGTGGTTCAATGTAAAGATCATCTAGAGAAAATATCTCAGCTGGCAAGGTGGTGTTGAGACCACTCACCTTGCTCGCAGCCGGGGCTTCCCTATGCCCAACACGGATTAAACATCTAAAATAATCGACCTGCATGTATTTGCATATATTAGGTGCATTGAAAATATGGTTGGTGGTTGCTGTTCGCGGACATTTGAGGATCTAAATTTGCATGTTGCAGCTGTTAATGCTCTCGGTGAAAGAAATAAGAAACGCCGACAGTAAAAAAAAGTGTGTACCCTGTTAAAAAAACTGAGGTCGAGGCTAGCTCCAGGACAATGCTCACCTGATCAGACGATTAACTAGCTAGCCAAATGACAAAGATCAAGGCACATGCAGAGTCCTGTGGTCCAAACAGCAAACGCATGCGCTCTTCCAGTGGCTTCAACGAGACAAAGCCGTACCTCATGCCATTTTTAACAGCCGTACCGTCCTCTCATACTACTCAAACATAGAAAGCCGAGAGAGAGAGAGAGAGAGAGAGAGAGAGAGAGAGAGAGAGAGAGAGAGAGAGAGAGAGAGAGAGAGAGAGAGAGAGAGAGAGAGAGAGAGAGAGAGAGAGACGTTGCATGATCGCTTCACATGCATGCTCTGCTAGCTGATTAACGTCGTCTACCAACTTGCCAAGGGAACGCATAAAACTATGTCATGCTTAATCTATGGCTGGATTAAGGTATCAGATGTGATCGGTTTTAAAATTTACGGTGGTTGATCAGCGTCGGTTCTCGCGTGGAGAGAAAAACGAATCTTTCCCTTCAACCGTACGACAACAGTCCCCCGTACCAATCTATAGTACTAAATCTGTAGTTTGAATCGGAGCTTGACCGAGTATGCTTGAACATTCAAATCCCAATCAGTTTCTTAATCCTCGTAGGTGAAAATGGTACTCCCTCCTATCCAAAATGAGGGTCGCCGTTTTAAATTAAGATTAGTTCAAAACTGCAACACTTATTATGGATTAGAGGTAGTACTACTTATTGTCATTGCTCTTTTGAATTTGGTGAGGATGAATCAGCTGGAAATAACTTAAATTTGCAATATGATAAGCACATGTAGTGACCTCCTACCTTAATTAGTTAAATACATATAAATGGCTCTTTGGATGGAATGGTTTTATATCAAAGTGCAAATGACAGAAATGTGTACTGTGATTATAAAACATATTACCGCCACCTATAGCTAAATTTTAGCGCATATCAAGGATTCTTTTTTTTTTTGCGGGGGATATCAAGGATTCTTTGAATTGAAGATTTTTTTTATGGAACTTGTATATATAATTTCAACTTGTGAGATCTTTTCTTACGGACCCCTTAGGGCATCTCTAACACTGATCCGCAAATTTACTCCAACATCCGTCCGTAGACAGGGGGACCAGCCCGCAGACACTGATGCCGGAGGCGGCCATCCAACGCTTCCCGCATACATTTCAAACACGGCTCAAAATAACCTTATGGAATTCATGCAAACACTGTGAATTTTCATATAATCCAGATGAGATTCGTTACATTTCAGACATATTTCATATAAACCGGCCAAAATTCATTACTTTTGGACATTTTTTGACTATACCCTATTCTAAAGCTAATCTAAATGACTGTCGGCACCCCGCTCCCCCTGTCCAGCCATGAGCACCAAGAACTGAAGCTCCAGCACTTGCCTTCGCCTTCTCTAGTTCCACCTCGGCGATCTCCAGCTTTGCCTCCGCCACCGCAGCTTGAGCAGCTAATAGGCCGATAATTTTCAGCCCGCCAAGCTTGGCTTCAGGCGGAGGGGAAGAGAGTTGTCCTTCCTGGGACCCAAACGGCGGTGACCTACCATGCACTACTCTTCCTCGCTGCTGGCGGCGCCCACAGACGTGTCGGCTTTGTGGTCGTGGCGGTGGGGCGTGGCCTTGGCTGAGCCGGTGATGTCCTCCTCGTCGTCGCTCTTGCCCCACACCACTTCTGCCGGCTCGTCCATCTCCTTGTAGGAGACCTTCAGTTCCGCTTGACGCTGGCGGTACGACCATCGGTCACGGCAGATCTCACGGGCGGAGCAGTAGGACTCGAGCAGCGCCGCCTACTCCGCCACGTCCACGTCCGCGGCGATGGCCCTGCAGGTGGCAAGCTGCTCCTCCGCCTGCTGGTGCTCCTCGAGGAGTTGGAGGTTGTAGGCCTGGTCGGCCTCTGCCTCCCGGAACTGCTCCTCCCGTGCCCACTATATAGACAGGGTGCGGGAGGAGCAGTTCCGGGACTACTCCTCCCGTGCCCGCACCCTGTCTATATAGTGGGCACGGGCCTCGCCGATGGTCATGCACTAGTAGAAAAAGGGTCAAATGTGCGACACATTAGTCCCGGTTTGTAACAGAACCGGCACTAATGTGTCCATTAGTGCCGGTTCCAACGGCTAGGTGGGAGGAGCTCTTTAGTACCGTTTCGTGGCGAACCTTTAGCACCGATTCGTGCCACGAACCAGTACTAAAGAAAGTGGTGGCAGGATGTTGTCAGAGTAGGGCCCTTCCAGCACCTTTAGTACCGGCCCTGATCAAATTCCATTCTCGTAAAGGCCCTGAAGCAGGCGTCGGGGACTAATCTGTGTGCATACTACGTTTGTGAGAACATTCGCATGATGGCGTCCGAAAAGAGCAGATCTCAAAGACAGGACTGGGTACGTTTGTCAGAACACTATTCACAATTTTTACACCATCATCGATATCTAGTCACACAACTAATACACATGCATATTGATCTCCTTCTTAACAGTTCAGAGAGGTGCGGGAGAAGCTCCTACCAACGGAGCGCATACAAGCAATTGAAGAGGAAATAGCGGGATTTTTGCTCGACCAGGTCATAGATACCAACGGAGAATACTATTACCCGCTACCGCCCCCATGAACCACTTCCAATTGTCATCGTGCTCCGAAGGCACCAATTAGGCTAATGCCACTGGTTGTATACATGTGTGTATGTGTGAATTAATCATAAAATACCAGCAAACGAAAAAGAATTAAATGGAAAACACAAAATTAAATGAAAAAGAAATCATAAACCCAAAACCCCCCAACCTTTTAATACCGGTTGGTGTCACCAACCGGTACTAAAGGGCTCCCTGCCCCCGGAGCTGGCTCGTGCCACGTGGTTGGTTACCGAACCAGCACTAAAGGGCCTTACGAACCGGTGCTATAGCCCGGTTCTGCACTAGTGATGCCGACATGCACCGGCGAGTAGGGTGTCACTGGCTCGTCCTCGGTCGCATCCTCCATTGGAACATCATCGGCCTCCGGTTGCCTCTCGTTCGGCGAGCCGCTTCAATACCGGCAGCTATGAGAGGTCGCGTCCCCTCTGGCCGGGCATGAATATGGCACTGATGCTTTGGAGTGGCGCTGGCCGTTTATGGTGGGAAGCACGCGTGGGCAAAAACCCGATGCGGCAACCTAGGCAAAAACCTGATGTGGCACCATATTTGATGAGGAAATAGAGTTTTACCATATCTTAATCTAGATATAACTCTTAGCACCAAAACAACGAGAACTAATATTTTCTCTCTCAGAACGCAATAACTGATAGCAGTTTTAGATACTCCCCAATCCCAAAATAAGTGTCTCAACTTTATACTAAATTTAGTACAAAGTTGAGACACTTATTTTGGGACGGAAGGAGTACAACATTAAGATAAAAGTCAGTAAAGAAGTTGTAAACACACAAATTTAATCTATATGATATAGCTTAAGATATGATGCATTTAGAGCACCCTAAAAACTGCGACGAAGATATTGTCATCAAGATCGCGAGGGAATCTTAGATTACAGCAATGTCTAGACAACTGTAGTGAAACCACCAGTACATGCAAACTCACCAGGAACTCCTAAGGATTTGGCTGCCCCCTTCCCGCAAGTCCATGATCTGCCCAGCTGCTTGCACCAATGATTAGGTTATTGATGTAAATCACATGCATATGGTAGTTCAAGCTAAACTGATTGTGTGTCTTTGATGCTGATTTTTGCTTGATGCTTATTTGGCCCTCTTGCCCATGATTGCATGGTGGGAGGGAATCTTTCACCAACTTGGGTTGGATTGTACTTGCAACCTTGATTGGAATACTAGGAAATAGTCAATCGATGCTCACATGAACTTGGAAGAGCACTTGGCCAAATGAGGGGCCTAGCTAACAGGTTGGTACAATCAAGGAATAATATCTCATTAATTGCTTTCACACACTTCATCAGACCCATGCATTTCCTGGAATCATTCTACACCTTCATTTAAAAAAAAAAGACAAGAAGTCTTATTATCATCAGAGTTAATGTAATCATGTGCATTTCAAGCATCTTTAGACGGTACTATTACTAGTATAAAAAAGGTACTATTGTACTTGCTAAGCTTTATTTTCCTCTTCTTGCTTAGGAAGTAAGACTTTGCTGATGATGCCATGTGAGGCCTCCTCATCACATGCAGGCGTCCAGCTCCCCTCCACAATCTTCAGAACTGCCATGCATGCATGGCACACAGTTTGAAGCTGAAAAGAGGAAGTCTTCATCAAGCTAGACGTAATGATAAACTACTAAATGCAGTCAGAGGGACATGGAATTTTCTAATCAAATCAATCTGCTGATGCACGTAGATGGCAAGTTGAGAGCCTCAGAAACTTGTTAGTTAGTTTAGATCTGCATTATTGTAGGCTAACAGATTAAATTATCAGCGAGCAGTTTTGTTTTAGCTCTACCATTGTTTTCATTCTGCCTCAGCAGTTTGTTTTGGCGTCCATTAGTGGGGTACACGTAAGGCATGCAAAAGGATTCCCTGAACCTGAGCCAGCCTTAAACTTTCCTTTCCACGTATGCTAGGAGCCAAATACTCAGGGGCGATCGAGGTACACATATGTCAGAAGAAATAGTTTCAGAACTGAGCACAGTTTGTGAATCTAGCCCTAGCTACGTGTTCATATGAGTTGTACATATATGTCAGGTTTATATGTTTTTCTAATGCAATTGAAGGGTATATCCTGTGGGCTCTACCTTTTCAAAAAAAAAATCATGTGGGCTCTCACGATGCACACAATCAGTTAAAAAAATTTGGATCCCAGTAACTGAAAAATAGAAATAAGTAAACCAATGAAATGAGACATCAGGTGATTCAGAGATCTGATGGTTCAAACGCAGATTTTTACTGTCCAGCAAGCCTGTAATCTCCTGCAGTTTGAAAGTGACTGTGAGGGTGGTTTCAGTCTGATCTCTGCACTCTGGTGGGAATCTCATTCAACGAGCAGAGGACTTTGTTCTCTGATGAGCTGCAGTTGTAGCATGGCATTCAGTGCAACAAGAATGGGAGTATTTTAGTAACCGTCATATCATCACAGAAATCAAGGGGAGAAAACTGTAGAAGCCCATTCTCCACATCACAGCTGGGAAAAGCTGGAAAACAGGCTGAAAAAAATTGCTTGTGTGGTGGCACAATAGCTAGTAATGTTACAAGAGTGAAAAATAAATAAATGTCAGTATCAGTTTTCTCTTTTGCTAAACGTCTTATAAAAAGTTACAGACGGAGTATGACATTATAACACATATCCTTTTCTAACCGGAGTCCAAATACGTCAACCTAAGAGTTGAAGAGAATTGTCCAAGTAATTTGGAAAAATTAGTATGAAAACCGCGATTACAATTTTTCGTAAAAAACAGTGTGCTTTTTATGAAAAAAAAACTGTGCAACTTACTAATATACTACTCCCTCCGTCCCATAATGTAAGACGTTTTTTGACATCACACAACACGTTTTTTGACTCTAGTATAGTGTCAAAAAACGTCTTATATTATGGGACAGAGGGAGTAGGTTTTAGACGCAGATTCAGAGTCTCAAATTAACATATACTAACTATGATCATGAGTCCATTGCTTTTCGTACCAAATATATTACTTCCTTCATCCCATAATGTAAGCCGTTTTTGACACTAGTGCAGTGTTAAAAAATATCTTACTTTCTGGGACGGAGGGAGTAGTAAACACATTTTTTTTAAATATAGCACGGTCATAGTTAAAAGATACTTGAAACTTTTGTAGGAAATCAAAAGTAGTATTAAACTTTACTATCGATTTTGCCATTTCTCAGTCGAGTAAGAAATAATTATATCTACTAACAAAAACTGTTCGAACCAGACATCAGGATTTGAGCAAGTGCAAAAGGATGAGCTCGTGTCCCCGCAAAAAAAAAAAAGGATGAGCTCGTGAGCAAATCTTTGATCAGACTCAATCACTGTTCACCAAGAAAATAATTATTTCTAAGCCGATTGAGCCATAATATCACTCTAATTAAGGGCCTCTTTGGTTCAAAAGAATTTCATTGAAATTGTGGAGGATTCTGTTTCCTAGGATTTTCTTGTATAAACCTTGTTTTGTTCATAGGATATATAAGAAACAGTAGGAGGAGGTAACTTGAAAGTGGAAAAAAAAAATCCTTTGACTCCAACCTCATTGAAAATTTTCCTCTATTTCATTCATGACAAGTAGGGCATCTACTGTAGTAGATATTTTGTTGCCTTTTCTTTTGGTGCAACCAAACAATATTTACTAGTAATTTGGAGAAATTTGTATGAAAACTGTGATTATAACTTTTCGTAAAAAACATTGTGTTTCTTTATGGAAAAAACAGTGTAACTTACTAATGTAGGTTTTAGACGCAGATTCAGAGTCTCAAATTAACATACAACTATGATCATGAGTTCATTACTTTTCGTACCAAATATACTAGTAAACTTATGTGATAAAAATACATATAGCACGGTCATAGTTAAAAAATACTTGAAACTTTTGTAGGAAATCAGAAGTAATATTAAACTTTACTATCGATTTTGCTATTTCTCATTAGAGTAAGAAATAATTATATCTACTAGTAATAAGAACTATTCGAACCAGACATCAGGATTTGCGCAAGTGCAAAAGGATGAGCTCATGAGCATATGTTTGATCAGACTCATTTACTGTTCACCGGGAAAATAACTACTTCCTCCGTCCCATAATATAAGATCATTGAACTACACTCTAGATAATTATGTTTTCAGTTCTTGCAGAATTTAGCATTGCCATGACAGTTGTTCCTAAGTGATCTTTTATGCTCTAGTATTTTTGAACGGAAAAGCTAAAATCCTGCCGGCAGGATTTTTGCAACATATCCATATGATTCGGTTGCCGTTCGATCCGATCGCGTCGCTCCTCCCGTTTTCCCCCCGTATTTTTTTTCTCTCTCGAAAATATGGGTGCGAAAAATAAAAGTGCTGGTTGTAGGATTCGAACGCAGCGCGTGATGTGTTTACGCACAGCATCCTTGCCATTTCAATAACTACGGGTTGTTGTCTATAGGAAGGTAAGAATGTATTTGAACCTTTTTACTACTATATAAGAAAACAAATGAAAAAAATCTTGTTCTTTTTCTTTGGATTTCTCCTATAATTCACGTACAATCATCATGATATCTAGTTTCATGAGTCTCAAGTTGATAACACCTATTAATTTTCATGTGGGGGTGGGGGTGAGGGAGGAATTGATGAAATATCCACTCGGTAATTTTTGTGTGAATAACATGGTAAGTCACACATCATAGATCTGATAACGTATGTACATCTGGCCTGATAACTTGGGGGGTTTGATGATATATCCCCTGGTAAATTTATGAGAATAGCATGGTAACTCACCCATCACATACTTGATAATTTATGTAAACCAGTCTTGGTAACCTTTGGCGACGGTGGTGGGGGAGGACTGTTGGTGAAATACCCCCCCCCCCCCTCCGCAGACCTGATAATTTAGGTACAAATACTCCGATAACTTTAGACCCGAATAAAAATTAGTTGAAATATACACTGGTTACTTCTATGCAAAAGAGCACGGTATTATATGCACCACGGGCTGATAACTTAGGTATAAATACCACGGTAACGTTGACCAGGGGGAAAGAAGTCGTTGAAAACACAACTTCGGTCACTTCTATATAAATAAACGAGAAAGCTATTCTCCTGCCGACTGGAAATTCGCTAACATATCCGAACGACCCGCGCGTCGTTGGATCTGAGCACCTGTGACATGAAGCTAAGGAAGATCTCAATACACTAACCACTCCACACTGTCTAGGTGCGTGTTAAGTTGGATAAAGCTAAACTATTTGATCATGATATTTAGTACTGTATCTCTTATAAAATATACATTTTCTCTTTTTAATTCCATGAGTTTTCTCTATTTTATCGTTGTTGTTCCACTTTATGATGGAAGTAGGTATCTCCGCCAACACTCGGATGACAGCGTAGATGATTTTGGTGATGTGATCAACGATTCTTCTAAAGAATATTCAGTCCGAGAGGTAGGAGATGTTGACGACGGGAAGGTGGTAGTTGTCTCTAAAAGACGGTAATTTTTGGGCCGCAAACGTGATAATTTACGTACACACGCCGTGATAATTTTAGCCCAAGGTGAGAGAAGTTGTTGAAATATACCAACCGGTAATTTTCTATGTGAATAGCCTAGTAATTTATGCACTACGGACCTGATAACTTACATGCAAACACGATGATAATTTTTAAACCAGAAAAAGTTGATGAAATATACCCCGGTAATTTCTGTGTGAATATCATGATAATTTACGCACCGCAAACATGATAACTTTTTCCTCCGCCGGAGGGAGGGGTTTTGATGAAATATACCCTCGATAACTTCTGTGCAAATATGATGATAGTTTACACATCGCTGTCCTGGTAACTTGTATGCAAATAACATGATAACTCATACATCGTAGACATGATAAATTATGTACCCAGTCTTGGTAATTTTGTCGGCGGGGGTAGGGGTAGGGGGAGTCGTTGAAACATACCACAATAAGTTCTATGCAAATAACATGATAAATCACACATCGTAGACATGATAAATTATGTACCCAGTCCTGGTAACTTTGTCGGTGGGGGTAGGGGTGGGAGGAGTTGTTGAACTATACCACGATAACTCTTATGCAAATAACATGATAACTCACACATCGCAGACTTGATAACTTATGTACCGATCCGTAAATATGGCGATCGTATGGCGGGGTGGTGATGCCCGCTAATTTCTGTGTAAATAGCACGGTAATAGAAACATACAAAATTGATAAATCCCATACAAACGCCACTATAACTTTTGATCTGAAACTTTTTTTTGAAAAACATACACCCGATAATTTCTGTGTAAATAACATGATGATATATCATCACAGATTTGATAACTAATATCTTACGTTTAAACACCATGGTGTCTTTCATCCAAGGGGAAAATGTTTTTGAAACATTTCACCGGTAATTTCTATGTTATATTACCATACTTCCCCATGCTTTTAACCTTCTTGTACTGTAGTTACCAGCCTTATCATGGTATAGTTATCATGTTGCTCAGACCATAGTTATCACGCTGGTAATTGCCAAAGTTACCAAGTCAAACTTTATTTTTTCTTTTGATATGGCAGAAATAAGAAAAGTTCAAATAACATTGTCATTCTACAATAGACAACAACAAAAGATGGTTTAGTTGGTTATTAGGCTCCATAGGTATTACATAGACCTGGGTTTGAATCCTCTTTCAAGCATTTTTTTTCTTTTCATATTATGCAGCGAAAAACCAGAAAAAACCACTAGCAATGTATTACGGTTTTTGAGAGAAGGAAAAAAATCAGTGAAAGCGAGCATGGGATGACAACGATCACGTAGGAACTAGTAGTGCGGATCAGCACAGTCCATTTTTTAAACCCTGCTAAACAAACAAACCCTTATTAAACCTCAATAATAGTACGTAGACCTTTGCAAAAAAAAAGAGAAATTATTGCCTCGAGAAGAAGAAAAAAAAATGGTGCATCGATTTGAGCAACTGATAAACAAACCGAAGAGACTCAGAGGTCACGAGGAGGCGGGCTCGGAGCCACAGGCAACCACGAGAGTCGCCGATCTCCCTCCCCTATATATACACCCCCCGCCGCAGTTCTCTGCACCAGCCAAACCAACCGAAGCCAACCATCAACCAGCAGCGCCCAGCCACACAGCTCCGCCGCAGCCCGCTCGACCGATCAATCGGCGGCAATGGAGGAGCGGGGCAGGGGCGCGAGCAACAAGATCCGGGACATCGTGCGGCTGCAGCAGCTGCTCAAGCGGTGGAAGCGGATGGCGGTGGCGCCGGGCGGCGGCGGCGGCCGGGGCAAGAACGGTGGCGGCGCCGTGCCCAAGGGGTCCTTCGCGGTGTACGTGGGCGAGGAGATGCGGCGGTTCGTGATCCCCACCGAGTACCTGGGCCACTGGGCCTTCGAGGAGCTGCTCCGGGAGGCGGAGGAGGAGTTCGGGTTCCGGCACGAGGGCGCGCTCCGGATCCCCTGCGACGTCGAGGCCTTCGAGGGCATCCTCCGCCTCGTCGCCGCCGGGAAGAAGGACTCCGCCGGCGCCGACATGTGCGACCGCTCCTGCTCCTCCGAGACCGAGATCCTCTGCAGATGAGGCGACGGGCGACTGCTCCCTCGCTCTGAAGAATGAGTTCAGACAGGGAACAGAGATCTCCCTCTTCCTTCTTCTTTTTTTCCTCTCTCCTTTCTTGCGTTCTCCCGATCTTTCTTCTCGGTTTTAGCTGAAGAAAGGGGAAGAGGTTGCAGCTAGCTGGATCTGTAATTTGTACAACACCAAGGATTGTTCCAATGCAAAAACTTAGGCATTTGATCCTCTCTGCGCGTGCCATTATCCGTGTCTCTACATTCCCCTGTCTCCATCGTTTCAGAAACTGAAACCAATTAAGCAACCGAAGAACAGTAGCCTCCTTTGCTTAACAGTTCAGCAACCGAAGCAAAGTGTGCATTTCACTTCACGCAGACGATAAGATCCCATCATTGGGCACCAGGGTTTCAGCTCAAGGCACCGGCAGCAGGTCACAAGAGTGTTGGGGAAAATGCAACTGTTCTGACACTAAAAAAAGCCGTTTCTTTCTGATGGCTCATGGCATACGCATGCACAGACGCACCATGCCCACTCCATTGACAAGAGTTGCTTATTATCTACTACTCCCTCCGTCCGGAAATACTTGTCGGGGAAATGAATGAATCTAGACGTATTTTAGTTATAGATACATCCAATTTTATCCATTTCTCCGACAAGTATTTTGGGACGGAGGGAGTACTACATCCAGGCTCGCCTGCGCTTCACGCCATGGCGGCCGAGATGATCGATCGACCCCATGTGCGTATCACGCTGCCGCGACCCTAACTCCATTCTCCATTGTCAATACATGGATGGAATCAGCATCTTCTGAATCATGCTGCCACTACCTCATACAGTGTCAAGGCCTTAATAAGAGAGAAGCCAGATAAAAAGGGAGATTCTGTAGTACATGTTCACATGGCAGGCGCACGGCGCACCTGGCCTCAGGCCCTCGGAGCATCAACACACGAGGGGGGAGGCTCTCTGCATCTTTACCTGAATCTTTACGCATGTGCTGCTGAAATGGAGCAGCGGGTGTGTGCAGGTAGCCGGGGATCGACCGGTTTCATTTGTTTGGTGCCTGAGCTCTTGATTTTGGAATCGGAATCATAATCTCCACTTTCTTTGTACTGAGTTTTTGGTGCCAACGTAGGATCTGATGCAGATCTTCTTCCAGGTCAGGAAGGAAGAAGCCTGAATCTGACAGAGGTTTCTGTCAAGTACACCGAGGACAACAAATCTGGTGAAAGTGATGCTGCTCTCCTTGATCCCAGCAGCTAAGGAAAGTACAGTGATTGATCAATGTTTCAGCACACTGAACTTCAAAAAAGAAAGAACAAAAAATGTTGCAGGACACCATGCCTGAATCCAGGCATACCCAGATGCTGAAAAACGCAGTGTGCAGAGACAAACACAACAAGGCAGCTCTTCTTCAGGTTCATGAATACATCCTCTGTTTTTCATGTAGCACATAGGAGTTATACGGCGATTACCGATCCGAACACTATATCCTCTGGCCATGTACATGGCCATTCAAGGGCGGGAGCTGATCCAGATCCAAGCATAACATGCCGTTCGACTGAATCGGCAGCTACTCTTTGTCGTCGAGCGCTGTTTAACAGTCCGTAACTGGTTTTATTTGCCTTGGCTTTTCTATAAAAAGTTGGGGTGAGGGGAAACTCCTTTTCATCAAAAAAAAAGAAAAATCGGCAGTCCATTCCGTTTATTGAGCGGGCAATTTACTAGGGATGCCAGGAAATGCATAGCCCATTCAGTTTTAAATGGAGCTAGCATAGCATCCATGACGCAGAGTCGTTGATGGAATCATGGAAGGGATACACAGCCCCATCATTTACATTTTCTGGCTCTATTTTCCAGCTCTATTTTCACACTCCAATCGAGTCCACACATCTGTGGCACGCGCTTTAACCTCGAACAACCTCATCTTGGATCTAACACCTAGGCTGTCTCACGCAGCCGAATGCGAACTGCTTGAACTACGCACTATATTGGCCACGGTGAACTTAAATATGCAGGTTGCTGACAGGAGAACTACTAGGGTCGCTGAGAAACCTTTCACCGCTAAGCTGGCTTACCAAGCGGTTTGGAGGACGAAGCCCACAGACACGCTCGCCCCGGCCATCTGGTGAAACTACGCCCCAAATAAATGTTGACTACACCTCTGGCTTGCCCGCAAGGACCACCTCTTCACGAACGAACGTCGGTACAGACGGGGCATTGCTACTTCAGCCACATGCCCCTTCTGCGACCACTGTGAATCCATCAACCACCTCCTTTTCGAATGTCAACACCTCGCTCCACTTTGGGGGGAGCTAGACAACCTCTGTCCGAGTGCGCCACAGGGGCTGCTCCAAGCATGGGAGGGCGAATGGCACAACAAAACTAAATCAACAGTTCTTCTGGCCGTTCTTTGGAATATCTGGAAGCGACGGAACGCCAAGGTCTTTCGGAACATACAACTTGGGCTTCATGATGTGGCAAGCT
Organism: Aegilops longissima; assembly: GCA_021605205.1. Lineage (NCBI taxonomy): Eukaryota > Viridiplantae > Streptophyta > Magnoliopsida > Poales > Poaceae > Aegilops > Aegilops longissima. The sequence goes on along the minus strand of CM038682.1, from coordinate 676,311,091 downwards.
CCTCTGCGGAAGATCTTAAACTTTGGTCTCACCGATGTAATAATATTCAAAAACAAATTCAACTCAGGGACTGGGGCTCCATGTTGTTCCACCTTGCCGGGAGAATTTAGCCCGCCGCTACATGTAATTTTAGTTCTCTCCTTAACCCCCATGTACTCTCTGTTCTCCCTGAGATCTGTGACACCCCGATGGTTGGCAATAAAGGTTCAGGCAGGCGTAAGCCCGCCGTTGACGCATAAAAAAAACATTTTCGGGCTATATATTTATCGCGCAAATGTTCAGAACCTTCATGTCAAAATTCAGAACGCAGAGTATATATGCTACTCGCTTGAGATGGTCCCTTCAATTGACAAAAACTACCAATTCAGGGGTTTGCGTCCCTCTGAACTACCACTTAAAAAAAGGTGATTGAAAACTATCAATTTTTAAAATTTTGCAGGAAACACAGCCCCAAGGTTTCGCTCCCCGGAAATAACTCCAAGTTTGACGTGAAACGAAGCTGCGGCCTGCGGGATACTAATAAGCTTAGCCGAGAAGGCTACCCTTATGGTATGGATCATTTTTTTTTTTTTTTTGACATGGTGTCATCTTCTTTGCGCTAGGCTACCCTTATGGTATGGAGCATTTTTTTTTTTTGGCAAACTTGCAATTCATTTTGTGGGATGTTAGACATGTTAGGACGAATTCTCTTTTCCAACTCCGTTAAAGCTCATGCTACTGTCGTTTTTGCATGTACAAAGCTTGCTGCCCATTTTGTGGACTGTTCGACATGTTAGGGCGATTATCTTTGATGGCTCTGCTTAAGGCAGGTGACTGTCCTGTCCTTTGTTCTTTTATGGCTCTGCTTAAGGTTATGTTCGACCTCATCACCTTGTATCATTCGACCGTGTACTTTGCTCGGTCGTTGCTTTATTCATAAAATAAAGCGAAAGCATGTTTCGAGGAGGTGATTGCCCTTTTGCAAAATCGTATCAATTTTGTGGACCGTGTAATGTTGCACGGATATTCATTCAACATGTTATGACGATTATCGTGTATTCTTGTAGGCTCTGCTCAAGCTTAAGGTTTTCTTTTTTCAAACTCACGGTTTGGCATGTTAGATGATTTTCTTTTATGGCTCTGCAAAACCTCATGTGAGTCCTTTTTTGTATGACGAACTAATAGTTGGTTTGTGGACCATTTGATCTTGCATGGAGATTCATACGGCACATTGTGTTGTTAGGAAAATTACAAGAAAAATCACTAGCCACTTAGGAAGGGGAACCCAAGACCTATCACTTCACAGCATAGTAGAGAACAAATGCGGCAAAAGTAAGTTTGTGTACAATGTCAACACATTTTTTTGTTGCATGTATTTTGACTAGCACAAATGTCCATGTGTTGCAACGGGAGAAACAAACTCAAGCCCCTACCTGCACCAACTTCTAATTCCTCATGCGTTGCAACAACCGTCACATTCACTTCACGTGGTTCAACATAAATCATGTCTTTACATATCATGTGGTGCATTTCCTTATTTATCGCACACAATAATAATTCTTAATGCAATTATGTTAAGGTATGAGGCTCTTGACTGAACATAAGCTACACACACTTCACTGTCGCCAATGAGCTTGGGCATTTTTTAGGCAGTAAACTACGTCATCATGTTCTTCGACCATGGCCATCGAATCATAGTACAAAAAAAAACGACGAGAGTAAAATTATTGTTGTAATCATCAAGTATAAAAGAGAGCAAAAATTAATATTCATGAAGTTCATTCCCATTGGTTGAAAATCAATCAATTATTAACTTTACATTCACACTTGAGGCAAAAAACCTGACTTCCACACTGCTCTAAATAATTCATAATTCATATAAAATTATAAACATGGAGATTGAAAACTGATTTATATATACCACGAGAAGTTGAAAACAACATTATCAAGAAGTGGAGGACAACATTAGCGTGTGCCCATTTATTAATGGGCTTCTCTCCCATTAGATAGAACACGAAATTTATTTCTTCTTCTAATTCCTTTCTTTCTACCGAATTTATTTTCTCTTTTTATTTCAAATCTGAATTCCCAACCGCTCATAATAGCGGATTATTCTTCTTTTAATTATTTTAAATCCGTGCCGAGTCTTCGCATGCAACACGAAGTTCTTGCTCCAGCCTTCCCAATTTAATGAGAACGAATCCACCATGTCACCAGCCAATCAGCAGTCATGCATGCATCCATCATATATTTAGAGCCCACAATCAGTCCGCGCATCCCTTGCATTGTACTCCCTCCGTTCCTAAATACTTGTCTTTCTAGAGGTTTCAAATGGTGACTACATACGGAACAAAATGAGTGAATCTACACTCTAAAATATGTCTATATACATCCGTATGTGGTGACCATTTGAAATCTCTAGAAAGACAAGTATTTAGGAACGGAGGGAGTATGTTCCTCCTCCTTTTTCTTCCTTCATCCGAAATTTAAGCCACAATCAAGGCATATGTTGCATCTCCATCCTCCCTTTCCTTTTCTCGATTTGTTCCTTCATTCTCTTTGTTTTTTGGGTTCTCGAGGCTTGCTGCTAGGTAACTTGTAAACGTATATAAACTGATAAAACTTAGAGAAATGGACCGAGGTGGGACTATTGGTTAGCGAAACCAGATTTTGTAGGAAAAGCGTACATACTCGGTTGGTTGTCCAGCGCCACAACCGCTGCTGCCCTATACAGCTCGTTGCTGCTGCGCCTACCACCGCACGCCACTCCCTGCGTCCCCGCTTGCGCTGCAGCCTCCTAGCGTCCGCTGCCGCTGCTCCTTGCTAGCGCTACTAACTGCTTTGGCGTGCATGGCCTTACCCCTGCTTGTTGGGGAACGTAGTAATTTAAAAAAAATCTACGCACACGCAAGATCATGGTGATGCATAGCAACCAGAGGGGAGAGTGTGTCCACGTACCCTCGTAGACCGAAAGCCGAAGCGTTATGACAACGCGGTTAATGTAGTCGTACGTCTTCATGATCCGACCGACCCAAGTACCTAACATACGGCACCTTCCAGTTCAGCACACGTTCAGCTCGATGACGTCCCACGAACTCCGATCCAGCAAAGCTTTGCGGGAGAGTTTCGTTAGCACGACGGCGTGATTGTTGGAAATATGCCCTAGAGTCAATAATAAAATGGTTATTATTATATTTCTTTGTTCATGATAATTGCCTATTGTGCATGCTATAATTGTGTTATCCGGAAATCGTAATACATGTGTGAATACATAGACCACAACATGTCCCTAGTGAGCCTCTAGTTGACTAGCTCGTTGATCAACAGATAGTCATGGTTTCCTGACTATGGACATTTGATGTCATTGATAACGGGATCACATCATTAGGAGAATGATGTGATGGACAAGACCCAATCCTAAGCATAGCACAAAGATCGTGTAGTTCGTTTTCTAGAGCTTTTTCAAATGTCAAGTATCATTTCCTTAGACCATGAGATTGTGCAACTCCAGGATACTGTAGGAGTGCTTTGGGTGTGCCAAACGTCACAACGTAACTGGGTGGCTATAAAGGTGCACTACGGGTATATCCGAAAGTTTCAGTTGGGTTGGCACGAATCGAGACTGCGATTTGTCACTCCGTATGACGGAGAGGTATCTCTGGGCCCACTCGGTAATGCGTCATCATAATGAGCTCAATGTGACCAAAGGGTTGATCGCGGGATCATGCATTAGGGTACGAGTAAAGTGACTTGCCGGTAACGAGATTGAACGAGGTATTGGGATACCGACGATCGAGTCTCGGGCAAGTAACGTACCGATTGACAAAGGGAATTGTATACGGGATTGATTGAATCCTCGACATCATGGTTCAACCGATGAGATCTTCGAGGAGCATGTGGGAGCCAACATGGGTATCCAGATCCCGCAGTTGGTTATTGACCGGAGAGTCGTCTCGGTCATGTCTGCGTGTCTCCCGAACCCGTAGGGTCTACACACTTAAGGTTCGGTGACGCTAGGGTTGTAGAGAAATAAGTATGCAGTAACCCGAAAATTGTTCGGAGTCCCGCATGAGATCCCGGACGTCAAGAGGAGTTCCGGAATGGTCCAGAGGTGAAGAATTATATAGGAAGTCCAGTTTCGGCCATCGGGAAAGTTTCGGGGGTCACCGTGAAGGAAATATGCCCTAGAGGCAATAATAAAGTTATTATTTATTTCCTTATATCATGATAAATGTTTATTATTCATGCTAGAATTGTACTAACCGGAAACATAATACATGTGTGAATACATAGACAAACAGAGTGTCACTAGTATGCCTCTACTTGACTAGCTCGTTAATCAAAGATGGTTATGTTTCCTAACCATAGACATGAGTTGTCATTTGATTAACGGGATCACATCATTAGGAGAATGATCTGATTGACATGACCCATTCCGTTAGCCTAGCACTTGATCGTTTAGTATGTTGCTATTGCTTTCTTCATGACTTATACATGTTCCTCGTAACTATGAGATTATGCAACTCCGTTTACGGAGGAACACTTTGGTGCTACCAAACGCCACAACGAATCGGGTGATTATAAAGGAGTACTACATGTGTCTCCAAAGGTACATGTTGGGTTGGCGATTTCGAGATTAGGTTTTGTCACTCCGATTGTCGGAGAGGTATCTCGGCCCTCTCGGTAAATGCACATCACTATAAGCCTTGCAAGCAATGTAGCTAATGAGTTAGTTACGGAATGATGCATTACGTAACGAGTAAAGAGACTTGCGGTAACGAGATTGAACTAGGTATTGGATACCGACGATCGAATCTCGGGCAAGTAACATACCGATGACAAAGGGAACAAAGTATGTTGTTATGCGGTTTGACCGATAAAGATCTTCGTAGAATATGTAGGATCCAATATGGGCATCCAGGTTCCGCTATTGGTTATTGACCGAGAATAGTTCTAGGTCATGTCTACATAGTTCTCGAACCCGTAGGGTCCGCACGCTTAAGGTTTCGATGATGGTTATATTATGAGTTTATGAGTTTTGATGTACCGAAGGAGTTCGGAGTCCCGGATGAGATCGGGGACATGACGAGGAGTCTCGAAATGGTCGAGACGTAAAAATCGATATATTGGACGACTATATTCGGAGTTCGGAAAGGTTCGAATGATTCGGTATTTTCGAGTACCGAGAGTTACGGAATTCGCCGGGAGAAGTATTGGGCCTTATTGGGCCCTCGGGAAAGAGAGAGGGCTGCCTAGGGCAGGCGCGCGCCCAAGGCCTAGTCCGAATTGGACTAGGGGAGGGGCCGCACCCTTCCTCCCTTCCCTTCCTTCTCTCCTACTCCTACTAGGAAAGGAGGAGTCCTACTCCCGGTGGGAGTAGGACTCCCCCTGGTGCGCCTCCTCCTTGGCCGGCCACCTCCTCCTTGCTCCTTTATATACGAGGCAGGGGGCACCCCATAACACACAAGTTGATCTACGGATCGTTCCTTAGCCGTGTGCGGTGCCCTCCTCCACCATATTCCACTTGGTCATATCGTCATGAGCTTAGGCGAAGCCTGCGCCGGAGAAGTCATATCGTCACGGAGCTTAGGCGAAGCCCTGCGTCGGTGGAGCATCATCATCGCCACCACGCCGTCGTCTCGACGGAACTCATCCCGACACTTTGCTGGATCGAGTCCGGGATCGCCATCGAGCTGAACGTGTGCAGAACTCGAAGGTGCCGTGACGCTCGGTGCTTGGATCGGTCGGATCGTGAAGACGTCGACTACATCAACAGCGTTGTTATAACGCTTCGCTTTCGGTCTCACGAGGGTACGTGGACATACACTCTCCTCTCGTTGCTATGCCATCACCATGGTCTTGAGTGTGCGAGGAATTTTTTGAAATTACTACGCTTCCCAACTGATGGCATCCGAGCCTGGTTTTATGCGTTGATGTCATGTGCACGAGTAGAACACAAGTGAGTTGTGGGCGATATAAGTCATACTGCTTACCAGCATGTCATACTTTGGTTCGGCGGTATTGTGAGATGAAGCGGCCCGGACCGACATTACGCGTACGCTTACGCGAGACTGGTTTCACCGCTTCGAGCACTAGTTGCTTAAAGGTGACCGGCGGGTGTCAGTTTCTCTCACTTTAGTTGAACCGAGTGTGGCTACGCCCGGTCCTTGCGAAGGTTAAAACAGCACCAACTTGACAAACTATCGTTGTGGTTTTGATGCGAGGTAAGAACGGTTCTTGCTCAGCCCGTAGCAGCCACGTAAAACTTGCAACAACAAAGTAGAGGACGCCTAACTTGTTTTTGCGGGGCATGTTGTGATGTGATGTGGTCAAGACGTGATGCTATATTTTATTGTATGAGATGATCATGTTTTGTAACCGAAGTTATCGGCAATGGCAGGAGCCATATGGTTGTCGCTTTATTGTATGAAATGCAACGCCATGTAATTGCTTTACTTTATCACTAAGCAAGAGCGATAGTCGAGAAGCAATAGTTGGCGAGACGACAACGATGCTACGATGGAGATCAAGGTGTCGCTACCGGTGACGATGGTGATCATGACGGTGCTTGGCGATGGAGATCACAAGCACAAGATGATGATGACCATATCATATCACTTATATTGATTGCATGTGATGTTTATCCTTTATGCATCTTATCTTGCTTTGATTGACGGTAGCATTATAAGATGATCTCTCACTAAAATTATCAAGAAGTGTTCTCCACGAGTATGCACCGTTGCCAAAGTTCGTAGTACCCGGACACCACGTGATGATCGGGTGTGATAAGTTCTCGTCCATCTACAACGGTGCAAAACAGTTGCACACGCGAATACTCAGTTAAACTTGACGAGCCTAGCATATAACAGATATGGCCTCGAACACGGAGACCGAAAGGTCGGCGTGAATCATATAGTAGATATGATCAACATAGTGATGTTCACCATTGAAACTACTCCATCTCACGTGATGATCGGACATGGTTTAGTTGATTTGGATCACGTGATCACTTAAGATGACTAGAGAGATGTCGGTCTAAGTGGGAGTTTTATATAGTATGATTAATTGAACTTAAATTTATCATGAACGTAGTCTGGTAGTATTTTGCAAATTATGTTGTAGATCAATAGCTCGCGTTGTTGCTTCCCTATGCTTTTATATGTTTGTTTTGATATGTTCCTAGAGAAAATTATGTTGAAAAATGTTAGTAGCAATGATGCGGATTAGATCCGTGATCTGAGGTTTATCCTCATTGCTGCCGTAAGAATTATGTCCTTAATGCACCGCTAGGTGACAGACCTATTGCAGGAGCAAATGCAGACGTTATGAACGTTTGGCTAGCTCAATATGATGACTACTTGATAGTTTAGTGCACCATACTTAACGGCTTAGAATCGGGACTTCAAAGACGTTTTGAACGTCATGGACCATATGAGATGTTCCAGGAGTTGAAGTTAATATTTCAAGTAAATACCCGAGTTGAGAGATATGAAGTCTCCAACAAAGTTCTAAAGCTAAAAGATGGAGGAGAATCGCTCAATTAGTGAGCATGTGCTCAGATTGTCTGGGTACTTCAATCGCTTGAATCAAGTGGGAGTTAATCTTCCAGATAAGATAGTGATTGACAGAATTCTCTAGTCATCATCACTAAGTTACTAGAACTTCGTGATGAACTATAGTATGCAAGGGATGACGAAAACGATTCCCGAGCTCTTCATGATGTTGAAATCGACGAAGGTAGAAATCAAGAAAAGACCATCAAGTGTTGATGATTGACAAGACCACTAGTTTCAAGAGAAGGGCAAAGGAAAGAAAGGGAACTTCAAGTGGAAAGACAAGCAAGTTGTCACTCCCGCGAAGAAGCCCAAAGCTGGACCATAGCCTGAAACCGAGTGTTTACACTGCAAAGGAAATGGTCACCGAAGCGGAAATGCCCTGAATATTTGGTGGATAAGAAGGATGGCAAAGTGAACAAGGGTATATTTGATATACAGATTATTGATGTGTGCATTACTAGTGTTTATAGTAGCCCCGAGTATTTGATACTTGTTCGGTTGTTGAGATTAGTAACTCAAACAGGAGTTACAGAATAAACAAAGACTAGTTGAAGGGAAGTGACGATGAGTGTTGGAAGTAGTTCCAAGATTGATATGATCATCATCGCACACTCCCTATACTCTCGGGATTAGTGTTGAACCTAAATAAATGTTATTTGGCGCTTATGTTGAGCATGAATATGATTTGATCATGTTTATTGCAATACGGTTATTCATGTAAGTTAGAGAATAATTATTGTTCATTTACATGAATAAAACCTTCTATGGTCATACACCCAATGAAAATGGTTTGTTGGATCTCGATCGTGTGATACACATATTCATAATATTGAAACCAAAAGATGTAAAGTTAATAATGATAGTGCAACTTATTTGTGGCAATGCCGTTTAGGTCATATTGGTGTAAAGCGATGAAGAAACTCCATCTTGATGGGCTTTTGAATCACTTGATTATGAATCACTTGGTACTTGCGAACCGTGCCTCATGGGCAAAATGACTAAAACTCCATTCTTCAGAAAAATGGAACAAGCTACTGACTTATTGGAAATAATACATACCGATGTATGCGATCCAATGAGTGTTGATGCTCGTGGCAAGTATCGTTATTTTCTGACCTTCACAAGATGATTTGAGCAGATATGGGTATATCTACTTGATGAAACATAAGTCTGAAATAATTGAAAGGTTCAAAGAATTTCAGAGTGAAGTGGAAAAATCATCGTAACATGAAAATAAAGTTTCTGCGATCTGATCACGGAGACAAATATTTGAGTTACGAGTTTGGCCTTCAATTAAAACAATGTGGAATAGTTTCACAGCTCACGCCACCGGAACACCACAACGTTATGGTGTGTTCGAACGTCAGAATCAAGACTTTATTTTGATATGGTGCGATCAATGATGTCTCTTACCGATTTACCAATATCGCTTTGGGGTTATGCATTAGAGACAGCTGCATTCACGTTTAATAGGGCACCATCTAAATCCGTTGAGATGACACCGTATGAACTATGGTTTAGCGATAAACCTAAGCTGTCGTTTCTTAAAAGTTTGGAGTTGTGATGCTTATGTGAAAAAGTTTTCAACTGATAAGCTCGAACCCAAATCGGAGAAGTGCGTCTTCATAGAATACCCAAAAGAAAATGTTGGGTACACCTCCTATCACAGATCCGAAGGCAAGTTTTTCGTTGCTAAGATGGATCCTTTCTAGAAAAGAAGTTTCTCTCGAAAGAAGTGAGTGGGAGGAAAGTAGAACTTGATGAGGTAATTGTACCTTCTCCCTTATTGGAAAGTAGTTCATCACAGAAATCAGTTCCAGTGATTCTTACACCAATTAGTGAGGAAGTTAAATGATGATGATCATAAAACTTCAGATCAAAGTTGCTACCAAACCTCGTAGGTCTTCCAGAGTAAGATCCGCACCAGAGTGGTACGGTAATCATGTTCTGGAAGTCATGTTACTAGACCATGATGAACCTACGAACTATGAGGAAGCGATGATGAGCCCAGATTCCGCGAAATGGCTTGAGGCCATGAAATCTGAGATAGGATCCATGTATGAGAACAAAGTATGGACTTTTATTGACTTGCTCTATGATCAGCAAGCCATGTTAAATAAATGGATCTTCAAGAGGAAGATGGACACTGATAGTAGTGTTACTATCTACAAAGCTAGACTTGTCGAAAAAGGTTTTAGACAAAGTTCAAGATGTTGAATACAATGAGATTTTCTCACTTGTATCGATGCTTAAAAGTCTGTCCGAATCATGTTAGCAATTGCCACGTTTTATGAAATCTGGCAAATGGATGTCAAAACTACATTCTTTAATGGATTTATTAAAGAAGAGTTGTATATGATGCAACTAGAAGGTTTTGTCAATCCTAAAGGAGCTAACAAAATGTGCAAGCTCCAGCGATACATCAATGGACTAGTGCAAGCATCTCGGAGTTGGAACATACGCTTTGATGTGTTGATCAAAGCATATGATTTTATACAGACTTTTGGAAAGGCCTGTATTTACAAGAAAGTGAGTAGGAGCACTACAGCATTTCTGATAAGTATATGTGAATGACATATTGTTGATCGGAAATAACGTAGAATTATTCTGCAAAGCATAAAGGAGTATTTGAAAGGAGTTTTTCAAAGAAGGACCTCGGTGAAGCTGCTTACATATTGAGCATCAAGATCTATAGAGATAGATCAAAGACGCTTGATAAGTTTTTCAATGAATACATACCTTGACAAGATTTTGAAGTAGTTCAAAATGGAACAGTCAAAGAAAGAGTTCTTGCCTGTGTTACAAGGTGTGAGATTGAGTAAGACTCAAAACCCGACCACGACAGAAGATAGAAAGAGAATAAAAGTCATTGCCTATGCATCAGCCATAGGTTCTATAAAGTATGTCATGCTGTGTGTACGGATCTATTGCATATTCTACCACTAAGATTGGCAAGGAGTGCAATAGTGATCTAGGAGTAGATCAATGGACAGCGGTCAAAATTATCCTTAGTAGAATAAGGATATGTTTCTCGATTATGGAAGTGGAAAAAAGGTTAAATCGTAAAGGGTTACGCCGATGCAAGTTTTAACACTAATCTAGATGACTCGAGTCTCAATCTGGATACATATTGAAAGTGGGAGCAATTAGCTAGAGTAGCTCCGCAAGAGCATTGTAGACATAGAAATTTGCAAAATACTTATGGCTCTGAATGTGACAGATCTGCTGACTAAAATTATCTCACAAGCAAAACATGATCACACCTTAGTACTCTTTGGGTGTTAATCACATAGCGATGTGAACTAGATTACTGACTCTAGTAAACCCTTTGGGTGTTGGTCACATGTCGATGTGAACTATGGGTGTTAACCACATATAGATGTGAACTATTGATGTTAAATCACATGGCGATGTGAACTAGATTATTGACTCTAGTGCAAGTGGGAGGCTCAAGGAAATATGCCCTAGAGGCAATAATAAAGTTATTATTTATTTCCTTATATCATGATAAATGTTTATTATTCATGCTAGAATTGTATTAACCGGAAACATAATACATGTGTGAATACATAGACAAACAGAGTGTCACTAGTATGCCTCTACTTGACTAGCTCGTTAATCAAAGATGGTTATGTTTCCTAACCATAGACATGAGTTGTCATTTGATTAACGGGATCACATCATTAGGAGAATGATCTGATTGACATGACCCATTCCGTTAGCCTAGCACTTGATCGTTTAGTATGTTGCTATTGCTTTCTTCATGACTTATACATGTTCCTGTAACTATGAGATTATGCAACTCCCGTTTACCGGAGGAACACTTTGGGTGCTACCAAACGTCACAACGAATCGGGTGATTATAAAGGAGTACTACAGGTGTCTCCAAAGGTACATGTTGGGTTGGCGATTTGAGATTAGGTTTTGTCACTCCGATTGTCGGAGAGGTATCTCTGGGCCCTCTCGGTAAATGCACAACACTATAAGCCTTGCAAGCAATGTAGCTAATGAGTTAGTTACGGAATGATGCATTACGTAACGAGTAAAGAGACTTGCCGGTAACGAGATTGAACTAGGTATTGGATACCGACGATCAAATCTCGGGCAAGTAACATACCGATGACAAAGGGAACAAAATATGTTGTTATGCGGTTTGACCGATAAAGATCTTCGTAGAATATATAGGATCCAATATGGGCATCCAGGTTCCGCTATTGGTTATTGACCGAGAATAGTTCTAGGTCATGTCTACATAGTTCTCGAACCCGTAGGGTCCGCACGCTTAAGGTTTTTCGATGCGGTTATATTATGAGTTTATGAGTTTTGATGTACCGAAGGAGTTCGAGTCCCGGATGAGATCGGGGACATGACGAGGAGTCTCGAAATGGTCGAGACGTAAAAATCGATATATTGGACGACTATATTCGAGTTGGAAAGGTTCCAATGATTCGGTATTTTCGGAGTACCGGAGAGTTACGGGAATTCGCCGGGAGAAGTATTGGGCCTTATTGGGCCCTGCGGGAAAGAGAGAGGGCTGCCTAGGGCAGGCCGCGCGCCCAAGGCCTAGTCCGAATTGGACTAGGGGAGGCCGCACCTTCCTCCCTTCCCTTCCTTCTCTCCTACTCCTACTAGGAAAGGAGGAGTCCTACTCCGGTGGGAGTAGGACTCCCCCTGGTGCGCCTCCTCCTTGGCCGGCCACCTCCTCCTTGCTCCTTTATATACGGGGCAGGGGGCACCCCATAACACACAAGTTGATCTACGGATCGTTCCTTAGCCGTGTGCGGTGCCTCCTCCACCATATTCCACTTCGGTCATATCGTCGCGGAGCTTAAGCGAAGCCCTGCGCCGGAGAAGTCATATCGTCGCGAGCTTAAGCGAAGCCCTCGTCGGTGGAGCATCATCATCGCCACCACGCCGTCAGGTCGACGGAACTCATCCCCGACACTTTGCTGGATCGGAGTCCGGGATCGCCATCGAGCTGAACGTGTGCAGAACTCGGAGGTGCCGTACGTTCGGTGCTTGGATCGGTCGGATCGTGAAGACGTACGACTACATCAACCGCGTTGTTATAACGCTTCCGCTTTCGGTCTACGAGGGTACGTGGACATACACTCTCCCCTCTCGTTGCTATGCCATCACCATGGTCTTGAGTGTGCGTAGGAAATTTTTTGAAATTACTACGTTTCCTAACACACCGGTATTGTACCGGGACCACCGGAAGGGTCCCGGGGGTCCACCGGGTGGGGCCACCTATCCCGGAGGGCCCCATGGGCTGAAGTGGGAGGGGAACCAGCCCTTGGTGGGCTGGTGCGCCCCCCCCTTGGGCCCCCCTGCGCCTAGGGTTGGAAACCCTAGGGGTGGGGGGCGCCTCACCTGGCTTGGGGGGCAGGCCACCCCCCTTGGAGGCTGGATCTCCTAGGGCTGGCGCCCACCCTAGGGGCCCTATATAAAGAGGGGGGAGGGAGGGCAGCCGCACCCAAGTCCTTGGCGCCTCCCTCTCCCCACGCACCACCTCTCCCTCTCGCAGAAGCTTGGCGAAGCCCTGCCGAGATCGCTGCTGCATCCACCACCACGCCGTCGTGCTACTGGATCTCCATCAACCTCTCCTTACCCTTGCTGGATCAAGAAGGAGGAGACGTCTTCCCCAACCGTACGTGTGTTGAACGCGGAGGTGCCGTCCGTTCGGCGCTCGGTCATCGGTGATTTGGATCACGACGAGTACGACTTCATCAACCCCGTTCTCTTGAACGCTTCCGCTCGCAATCTACAAGGGTATGTAGATGCACTCCTTTTCCCCTCGTTGCTAGATAACTCCATAGATTGATCTTGGTGATGCGTAGAAAATTTTAAAATTCTGCTAGGTTCCCCAACAGTGGCATCATGAGCTAGGTCTATGCGTAGTTACTATGCACGAGTAGAACACAAAGCAGTTGTGGGCGTAGATGTTGTCAATTTTCTTGCCACTACTAGTCTTATCTTGCTTCGGCGGCATCGTGGGATGAAGCGGCCCGGACCGACCTTACACGTACGCTTACGTGAGACAGGTTCCACCGACTGACATGCACTAGTTGCATAAGGTGGCTAGCGGGTGTCTGTCTCTCCCACTTTAGTTGGAGCAGATTCGATGAAAAGGGTCCTTATGAAGGGTAAACAGAAATTGGCATATCATGTTTTGGTTTTACGTAGGTAAGAAACGTTCTTGCTAGAAACCTATAGAAGCCACGTAAAAACATGTAACAACAATTAGAGGACGTCTAACTTGTTTTTGCAGCATGTGCCTTGTGATGTGATATGGCCAAAAGATGTGATGAATGATATATGTGATGTATGAGATTGATCATGTTCTTGTAATAGGAATCACGACTTGCATGTCGATGAGTATGACAACCGGCAGGAGCCATAGGAGTTGTCTTTATTTTTGTATGACCTGCGTGTCATTGAATAACGCCATGTAAATTACTTTACTTTATTGCTAAACACGTTAGCTATAGAAGTAGAAGTAATCGTTGGCGTGACAACTTCATGAAGACACAATGATGGAGATCATGATGATGGAGATCATGGTGTCATGCCGGTGACGAAGATGATCATGGCGCCCCGAAGATGGAGATCAAAGGAGCAATATGATATTGGCCATATCATGTCACTATTTGATTGCATGTGATGTTTATCATGTTTTACATCTTATTTGCTTAGAACGACGGTAGCTTAAATAACATGATCCTCGCAATAATTTCAAGAAAGTGTTCCCCTAATCGTGCACCGTTGCGAAGGTTCGTTGTTTCAAGCACCACGTGATGATCGGTGTGATAGATTCTAACGTTCAATACAACGGGTGTAAGCCAGATTTACACACGCAATACACTTAGGTTGACTTGACGAGCCTAGCTTGTACAGACATGGCCTCGGAACACGGAAGACCGAAAGGTCGAGCATGAGTCGTATAGAAGATACGGTCAACATGAAGATGTTCACCGACGTTGAATAGTCCGTCTCACGTGATGATCGGACACGGCCTAGTTGACTCGGATCATGTTTCACTTAGATAACTAGAGGGATGTCTATCTGAGTGGGAGTTCATTGAATAATTTGATTAGATGAACTTAATTATCATGAACTTAGTCTAAAATCTTTACAATATGTCTTGTAGATCAAATGGCCCACGCTAATGTTGCCCTCAACTTCAACGCGTTCCTAGAGAAAACCAAGCTGAAAGATGATGGCAACAACTATACGGACTGGGTCCGAACCCGAGGATCATCCTCATAGCTGCCAAGAAAGATTATGTCCTAGAAGCACCGCTAGGTGAAGCACCCATCCTGCAGAACCAAGACGTTAGAACGCTTGGCAGTCTCGTCTTGATGATTACTCCCTCGTTCAAGGCGGCATGCTTTACAGCTTAGAACAGGGCTCCAAAAGCGCTTTTGAGCAATACGGAGCATATGAGATGTTCAAGAGCTAAAATGGTTTTCCAAGCTCATGCCCGGTCGAGAGATATGAAGTCTCCTGCAAGTTCTTGAGCTTGTAAGATGGAGGAAAATAGTTTCACAAGTGAGCACATACTCAAAATGTCTGGGTTGCACAACCGCTTGACTCAGCTGGGAGTTAATCTCCCGGATGATGCGGTCATTGACAGGATCCTTCAGTCGCTTCCACCGAGCTACAAGAGCTTTGTTCAATATGCAGGGGATGGAAAAGGCCATTCCTGAGGTATATTCAATGCTGAAATCAGCGGAGGTGGAGATCAGAAAGGAACATCAAGTGTTGATGGTGAATAAAATCACTAAGTTCAAGAAAGGCAAGGGTAAGAAGAACTTCAAGAAGGACGGCAAGGGAGTTGCCGCGCCCGGTAAGCCAGTTGCCGAGAAGAAGCCAAAGAATGGACCCAAGCCTGAGACTGAGTGCTTTTATTGCAAGGGAAGTGGTCACTAGAAGCGGAACTGCCCCAAATACTTAGCGGACAAGAAGGCTGGCAACACTAAAGGTATATGTGATATACATGTAATTGATGTGTACCTCACCAGTACTCGTAGTAGCTCCTGGGTATTTGATACCGGTGTCGTTGCTCATATTTGTAACTCAAAGCAGGAGCTGCGGAATAAGCGGAGACTGGCGAAGGACGAGGTGACGATGCGCGTCGGGAATGGTTCCAAGGTCGATGTGATCACCGTCGGCACGCTACCTCTACATTTACCTACGAGATTAGTTTTAAACCTCAATAATTGTTATTTAGTGCCAGCTTTGAGCATGAACATTGTATCAGGATCTCGTTTAATTCGAGATGGCTACTCATTTAAATCTGAGAATAATGGTTGTTCTATTTATATGAGAGATATGTTTTATGGTCATGCCCCGCTGGTGAATGGTTTATTCTTAATGAATCTCGAGCGTAATGTTACACATATTCATAGTGTGAATACCAAAAGATGTAAGGTTGATAATGATAGTCCCACATACTTGTGGCACTGCCGCCTTGATCACATAGGTGTCAAACGCATGAAGAAGCTCCATGCAGATGGACTTTTGGAGTCTCTTGATTACGAATCATTTGACACGTGCGAACCATGCCTCATGGGTAAAATGACCAAGACTCCGTTCTCCGAACAATGGAGCGAGCAACCAACTTATTGGAAATCATACATACTGATGTGTGCGGTCCAACGAGTGTTGAGGCTCGTGGTGGCTATCGTTATGTTCTCACTCTCACTGATGACTTGAGTAGATATGGGTATGTTTACTTAATGAAACACAAGTCTGAGACCTTTGAAAAGTTCAAGGAATTTCAGAGTGAGGTTGAGAATCAACGTGACAGGAAAATAAAGTTCTTATGATCAGATCATGGAGGGGAATATTTAAGTCACGAATTTGGCACACACTTAAGGAAATGTGGAATTGTTTCACAACTCACGCCGCCTAGAACACCTCAGCGAAATGGTGTGTCTGAACGTCGTAATCGCACTCTATTAGATATGATGCGATCTATGATGTCTCTTACCGATCTACCGCTCTCATTTTGGGGCTATGCTTTAGAGACAGCCGCATTCACTTTAAATAGGGCTCCGTCGAAGTCCGTTGAGACGACACCGTATGAATTATGGTTTGGGAAGAAACCTAAGCTGTCGTTTCTAAAATTTTGGGGATGCGATGCTTATGTCAAGAAACTTCAACCTGAAAAGCTCGAACCCAAGTCGGAAAAATGCGTCTTCATAGGATACCATAAGGAAACCATTGGGTATACCTTCTACCTCAGGTCCGAAGGCAAGATCTTTGTTGCTAAGAACGGATCCTTTCTGGAGAAAGAGTTTCTCTCGAAAGAAGTAAGTGGGAGGAAAGTAGAGCTTGATGAAGTACTGCCTCTTGAAATGGAAAGTAGAGCAGCTCAGGAAGATGTTCCTGTGGTGCCTGCACCGACTAGAGAAGAAGTTCATGATGATGATCAAGGTATTTCGGATCAAGCTCCTACTGAACTTCATAGGTCCACAAGGACACGTTCCGCACCAGAGTGGTACGGCAACCCTGTCTTGGAAATCATGTTGTTAGACAACGGTGAACCTTCGAACTATGAAGAAGCGATGGCGGGCCCAGATTCCGACAAATGGCTAGAAGCCATGAAATCTGAGATAGGATCCATGTATGAAAACAAAGTATGGACTTTGACTGACTTGCCCAATGATCGGCGAGCCATAGAAAATAAATGTATCTTTAAGAAGAAGACATACGCGGATGGTAATGTGACCATCTATAAGGCTCGACTTGTCGCTAAGGGTTATCGACAAGTTCAAGGGGTTGACTACGATGAGACTTTCTCACCCGTAGCGAAGCTGAAGTCCGTCCGAATCATGTTAGAGATTGCCGCATTCTATGATTATGAGATATGACAAATGGACGTCAAAACGGCATTCCTTAACGGCTTTCTTAAGGAAGAATTGTATATGATGCAACCGGAAGGTTTTGTCGATCCTGAGAATGCTAACAAGGTGTGCAAGCTCCAACGCTCAATCTATGGGCTGGTGCAAGCATCTCGGAGTTGGAACATTCAATTTGATGAGATGATCAAAGCGTTTGGGTTTACACAGACTTATGGAGAAGCCTGTGTTTACAAGAAAGTGAGTGGGAACTCTGTAGCATTTCTCGTATTATATGTGGATGACATACTGTTGATGGGAAATGATATAGAATTCTTGGAAAGCATAAAGGCCTACTTGAACAAGTGTTTTTCAATGAAGGACCTTGGTGAAGCTGCTTATATATTAGGCATCAAGATCTATAGAGATAGATCGAGACGCCTCATTGGTCTTTCACAAAGTACGTACCTTGACAAGATATTGAAGAAGTTCAATATGGATCAGCCCAAGAAGGGGTTCTTGCCTGTATTGCAAGGTGTGTGATTGAGCACGGCTCAATGCCCGACCACGGCAGAAGATAGAGAAAAGATGAGCGTCGTACCCTATGCCTCAGCCATAGGGTCTATTATGTATGCCATGCTGTGTACCAGACCTGATGTAAACCTTGCCATAAGTTTGGTAGGAAGGTACCAAAGTAGTCCCGGCATGGAACACTGGACAGCGGTCAAGAATATCCTGAAGTACCTGAAAAGGACTAAGGACATGTTTCTCAGATATGGAGGTGACGAAGAGCTCGTCAGAAGGGTTACGCCGACGCTAGCTTCGACACAGATCTGGATGACTCTAAGTCACAAACCGGATACGTGTATATTTTGAATGGTGGGGCAGTAAGCTGGTGCAGTTGCAAGCAAAGCATCGTGGCGGGATCTACATGTGAAGCGGAGTACATGGTAGCCTCGGAGGCAATGCATGAAGCAATCTGGATGAAGGAGTTCATTACCGACCTAGGAGTCATACCCAATGCGTCGGGCCCGATGACTCTCTTCTGTGACAACACTGGAGATATTGCCCTTGCCAAGGAGCCCAGGTTTCAAAGGAAGACCAGGCATATCAAGCGTCGCTTCAACTCCATTCGTGAAAGTGTTCAAGATGGAGACATAGATATTTGTAAAGTGCACACAGATCTGAATGTGGCAGATCTGTTGACTAAACCTCTCCCTAGAGCAAAACATGATCAACACCAGAACTCTATGGGTGTTCGATTCATCACAATGTAACTATATTATTAACTCTAGTGCAAGTGGGAGACTGTTGGAAATATGCCCTAGAGGCAATAATAAAATGGTTATTATTATATTTCTTTGTTCATGATAATTGTCTATTGTTCATGCTATAATTGTGTTATCCGGAAATCGTAATACATGTGTGAATACATAGACCACAACATGTCCCTAGTGAACCTCTAGTTGACTAGCTCGTTGATCAACAGATAGTCATGGTTTCCTGAATATGGACATTGGATGTCATTGATAACGGGATCACATCATTAGAAGAATGATGTGATGGACAAGACCCAATCCTAAGCATAGCACAAAGATCGTGTACTTCGTTTGCTAGAGCTTTTCCAAATGTCAAGTATCATTTCCTTAGACCATAAGATTGTGCAACTCCCGGATACCGTAGGAGTGCTTTGGGTGTGCCAAACGTCACAACGTAACTGGGTGGCTATAAAGGTGCACTACGGGTATATCCGAAAGTGTCTGTTGGGTTGGCACGAATCGAGACTCGGATTTGTCACTCCGTAGGACGGAGAGGTATCTCTGGGCCCACTCGGTAATGCATCATCATAATGAGCTCAATGTGACCAAACGGTTGATCACGGGATCATGCATTACGGTACGAGTAAAGTGACTTGCCGGTAACGAGATTGAACGAGGTATTGGGATACCGACGATCGAGTCTCGGGCAAGTAACGTACCGATTGACAAAGGGAATTATATACGGGGTTGATTGAATCCTCGACATCGTGGTTCAACCGATGAGATCATCGAGGAGCATGTGGGAGCCAACATGGGTATCCAGATCCCGCTGTTTGTTATTGACCGGAGAGTCGTCTCGGTCATGTCTGCGTGTCTCCCGAACCCGTAGGGTCTACACACTTAAGGTTCGGTGACGCTAGGGTTGTAGAGATATAAGTATGCAGTAACCCAAAAGTTGTTTGGAGTCCCGCATGAGATCCCGGACGTCACGAGGAGTTCCGAAATGGTCCAAAGGTGAAGAATTATATATAGGAAGTCCAGTTTCGGCCATCGGGAAAGTTTCGGGGGTCACCGGTATTGTACCGGGACCACCGGAAGGGTCCCGGGGGTCCACCGGGTGGGGCCACCTATCCCTTGCAGGGCCCCATGGGCTGAAGTGGGGGGAACCAGCCTGGTGGGCTGGTGCGCCTGCCCCCTGCGCCTAGGGTTGGAAACCCTAGGGGGGGCGCCACCGGCTTGGGGGCAAGCCACCCCTTGGCCCCCGCCCCTTGGAGATTGGATCTCCTAGGGCGGTGCCCCCTAGGGGCCCTATATAAAGAGGGGAGGGAGGGCAGCCGCACCCAAGTCCTTGGCGCCTCCCTCTCCCCACGCACCACCTCTCCCTCTCACAGAAGCTTGGCGAAGCCCTGCCAAGATCGCTGCTGCATCCACCACCACGCCGTCGTGCTGCTGGATCTCCATCAACCTCTCCTTCCCCCTTGCTGGATCAAGAAGGAGGATACGTCTTCCCCAACCGTACGTGTGTTGAACGCGGAGGTGCCGTCCGTTCGGCGCTCGGTCATCGGTGATTTGGATCACGACGAGTACGACTCCATCAACCCCGTTCTCTTGAACGCTTCCGCTCGCGATCTACAAGGTTATGTGTAACACCCCGGATGTAACTTTCCATATTTGTAACTCCAACTCTTGCCATTTTCGACATTGTGATATGATATTCCCTCCGTGGTTGGGTTTTTCTTCTTTTTGCTTTTTGTCCATGTCATGCATTTTTATATCATGTCATCATGTGCATCGCATTTGCATACGTGTTCGTCTCATGATTCCGAGCATTTTTCCCGTTGTCCGTTTTGCAATCCGCACTCCTATGTCCTCCGCGCCCCTTTTACGCTTTTTCCGTGAGCGGTATTAAACTTTCTCGGAATGGTCCGAGGTTTGTCAAGTGGCCTTGGTATACCACCGTAGACCACCGGTCAAGTTTCGGTCGCTTGGAGCTCGTTTGGTACTCCAACGGTTAACCGCACTCTCGAAAGGCCTCTTTTAAGTTGCAGCCCAACACCCCTCCAAAATAGTCCAATAACCCATCTAAGTCACTTCCATGCTCTCCGTCGTTCGATCACGATCGTGTGGGCGAATACTACACCTCATTTAGACTCTCCTAGCTCCCTCTTGGCCTATTTAAGCACCCCCTTTTCCAAATCGCGGTACAACCCTAGCCTTCCCCTACCTCGCGCCCGGACAAAATTTCCGCGCCGGCGGACGTGTCCGCGCCGCCGCCGCCCTTGCCAACCAGGCGTGCCACATGGCGCGCCCGGGTCCCCAACTTCGCCGCCTGCGCCAGTTCATGGGGCCTGGCCCTCCGGCCAGGGCGCCCGCGCCGACCCGCGCCCTCCGCCGCCCTCGCCCGCCGTCGCCGCCCGGCCGCCCGGCACCGGCGCCCGATCGCCCGCCGCTCGGCCGTCCTCGTCGCCACCTCGGCGCGCTGCCCGTCTCCGCCGCCGGCGCCCTCCTCCGGCCGGCCCGCCCAAGATCTCCTCCTCCGGCGAGCAGCGCTTATCGCCGCCTCGGATCTGAGATCCCGATCCGGATCTCGGGGTTGACTTCTTCCCCCCCCCCTTAAATTTCGTTTAAGTTTTTAATTCGGTGATATTTTGTTGCATTTTCAACGATCATAACTTTGCGTACGTAGTCCGCTTTAAATGCGTGTAATATGTCAAAATGTTCGCCTCAAAGAGTAGATCATTTCATCTCATTGCATCATTTTCATTTGAGCTCATCTTGATGCCCGAAATGCTGTTGGAAGAGGGCTATGTGTTGTTAGTTTCTGTTTCTTAACAGAACATGCACTTTTGTTATTTTTGCTATGATTGATGTGTGCACCCTATGGATTTGAGTCCTACATGTGTTTTGTAATATGCCATGCCATCTTTCCAGGGGTGTATGCCATGTATTTTTGTGATCTATGTGGTGACTAGCACAAGCATGCAAACTAGGTGTCCTGATGTTGCTGATTTCAGCCCTGTTTAGCTGATATTTTGATGCCATGTTAACTTGATGCTACCGAGGGATCCATGCATATTTTGAGATACTTCAGTAAGGATGTTTTGGACATATGGTTATGCTCTATCCATCCATGCCTTTGTTTGCAATTATGGAGTGCCATAGCTTGAGTCAATCGAGCTCTACTTTTGCTACAAAATGTTTCCTGGCAGATTGTTTACATGTTATTCAATTTTGCCAAGGTTGTTGTAGTTGATCCGTGTATGCTATGATGTTGTTCTTTCCATGTATGTCTTCTATGCCATGTCTTCTTGATGTATGTATGCTTAGTTTTTCATGAAAGGCTCTGTAGTGAGTGCTTTGAGCTCTCAAACATGCCTACTTGTTATCTGTTTTTGACATGCCCTGTTGCTGAATCTGTTAACGAAACTTGCCATTTTGACATGGGTGTTACTATATTTTCTGATCCTTTTTGGCTTATGGTCAGTAAGGGACTTTTGTTCTATGCTTTGAGTAGATTCATGCCATGCCTTGTTTTGCTATTATAAGTTCCTATAGCATGTAGTTTGCTTGCTCTGAACATTGCTACCTGATGCTGTTTTTGCCATGTCCAGCCTGATATTTTTTTGCACTTTTGCCATGCCTGTTTGAACCTGTTATGATGTGATCTAGCCATAGCTCAGTGTTCGTATTTTGTCAAGCATCTTGAGTAGATCACTGCCATATACTTTGTTGGTACGTTTGGGTGCAGTAGCTTAATTTCTTGTTGCTTGCTAAGTGGCATCATGCTGTTAATGGCAGATTTGTGTCATTCTTGTTTTGCTTGTTATTTGCAAACCGTGCATCCGATTCCGGTGATCTTTATGTCGATTTCAACTGAAATCATCTCATCTTTCCAGCGGCATACTTGGTTTGCCAAGTTGATGCCTGGTTCATCATTTTCCTTCCGGAGCGCGCATATGCATTGCATATCACATCTCGCATATCATGTCATGTTTTGTATCATGTTGCTTGTGCATTGCACCGTGATTTATTGTGTTTCCTTTGTTTGTGTTCTTGCTTTGGGTAGAGCCGGGAGACGAGTACGTGAACGAGGAACCTGTTGAGAACGTTTTCGAGGATCAAGCTTTCGAAAATTCTGAGAACTTTGCAGGCAAGATGACCATACCCTCGAAATCACTTCTATCTTTGCTATGCTAGTTGCTCGCTCTTTTGCTATGCCTATGCTACGATGCCTATCACTTGCTTATCATGCCACCCATATTGCCATGTCAGCCCCTAACCATCTTTTCCTAGCAAACCGTTGATTGGCTATGTTACCGCTTTGCTCAGCCCCTCTTATAGCGTTCCTAGTTGCAGGTGAAGATGAAGTTTGCTCCTTGTTGGAACATGGAGATGTTGTTCCTTATTGGAACATGTTTACTTGTTGGGGATATCACAATATATATCTGCTATAATTAATGCATCTATATACTTGGTAAAGGGTGGAAGGCTCGGCCTTATTGTAACACCCCGGATACGACTTTCCATATTCGTAACTCCGACTCTTGCCCTTTCCGGAGATGTGTTTTATTATTTCCTTCGTGGTTGGGTTTTGTCTGTTGTTTTGCTTTTTGTTTTTGTTATGCATTTCATCTCATGGCATCATCTGCATTTCTTCCGCATGTTTTTCAAAACTTGCATCCGTTCGTGTTCCGCCGTTCTCTCCGCTGTCCGCTCCGAGTCCGGATACACTCGCACGCTACCGCTGCACCTCCGAAATATTATTTTATAAGTGGTATAAAATGTTCTCGAATGGGTTGCAACTTGTCATGCGGTCTTATTATAGTGTAGACAGGCCGCCGCCAAGTTTCGCCGCATTCGAGTCCATTTGTTAGCCCAACCGTTAAACCTACTACCGCGATATAGCGGTATATTCGCTTCGGATGTTTCGGTCTCCGAAATTGTGCCGGCTGCACTTCTCTTCTCTCCCTCAGCCCAAGTCCTATCTTCACAGCCCACCAACCCCCTCCTAGATCCCTCCGATCCGGAGCCGTCCGATGTCGATCCGAGGTTCAAACGCCCAAAACCCCCCAAACACCTAACCCTAGCCCACTTCCTTATATAAACAGCCCCCTTCCATTTTTGGGTCTTCCTTCCTTCCCTCGAATCCGCCTCCCCAATCATCAGCGCGCCCCTCCTCAATTTCCGGCGCCGCCTAAGCCACCTCCGCCACTTGGCAAGCCCTGGTTGGCTAGCCGCCACCGAGGCGCCGCTTCAGCCAACCGGACGTCGCCACGCCCTCCCCTGCGCCCACTTCGCCATGTCGGTCAGCCCATCCGCTGCCCGCCCGGCCGACCGACCCGAGCCGCCCCTCGTCTGGCCGCCCTCGCGCTTCGATCTGGATCGAGGGAGGAGTCCCTCGACCCGATCCTCTCCCTCGCTGACCCGCTGCTCACCGGCGAGCCCCGTCGCCGAGCGCCCGGCGCTCTGCCAGTCGTCGCCGCCTCGCTTTCTCCTTCTCCTCCCTTTTTCTCCTCGCGCCCACCCCTCTCGCCGTGGACAGGAGCCGCAGAACTCCTCGCCGCCCTCGCCTTCCCTGTCGTCGGCCTCGCTGATGCCGGAATGGCCTCCGGGGGCCAGATCCGTCCGGATCCGGCCGAACCGCCGCCCCATGGCCTCTCTCGCCCTCGCCTGCCTTGCCGGATCCCGCGCCGCCATGGGTGAGCTCGAGAGCAGAGGAGCTGCTCCTCCGTCGCGCGCCTCGACCGCGGGTGGCCTCCCGGTGGGCTGCGTGGCCCAGCCCGGCTTCCTCGAGGCCAGCGCCTGCTGGCCTCCTCCTCACCGACCGGCCCATGAGGCCTGGTGAGCGCCTCCCCCAGCCCCTCTCTGTTGGGCTAGCCAGATTCGGCCCGAGTCCCTGTTTTTTTTTCGCTGCGAATTTAGCTAATTTCCTGAGATTACAGATTTTTCCAGAAAAACCCCTAAGCATCATGCATTTAATAACTCACAATTGGTGCATCGGATTAAAATGATTTTAACATGTAAAATGCTTAGAAAATTGTGTAGATTAATAATATGCCACTTTCATCTATGTTAAAAAAATGTTTAAATTGATGTTTGCATTAATTTGCTAATATGCCATGTTAAAATGATTTATTTCATAACTAAATAACCGTAACTCGGATTTTAACAAACTTTATATGTAAATGGGGTAGAAAATGCCTAGATTAACATGGTCCACTTTATGTTGCTGTTGAACAACTCTAAAATTGTGTTTAGGGCAGATCAGGACCGAATCTAAAATATTGCTCATGGGGATTTTCCGGAATTGTTGTTCGTTATTTCCGGCCTCATTTAAACTTGCCTAAATAGCTAGTTTAAGTATGCTCCACCTCTTGCCATGTTTAACAACATTTAATATTGTTGTGTACCTAATCGAGAGAACTAAATAAGTTAGAGTGTTCGTCAATATGCACCTCGTTGCATATTGAGCTCCACTTAATTTGTAGTGTTGTTTGTTGCACTTTGCCATGCCATGCATATTTAAACCGGACATGCATCATACTTGGTTGTGCATCATGCCATGTTTATGCTTGTGCATTTATCATGTTGTTTGTTTCTTTCCGTGTTGTTTCTCGGTTCCGTAATGTTGCGATTGTGAGGATTCGCTCGACTACTTCCGTTCGTTCTTCTTCATGGATTCGTTCTTCTTCCTTATGGATTTCGTGCAAGATGACCATACCTCGAAATCACTTCTATCTTTGCTTGCTAGATGCTCGCTCTTTTGCTATGCCTATGCTACGATGCCTATCACTTGCTATATCAAGCCATCCCAAATTGCCATGAACCTCTAACCTTTTGCACCCTTCCTAGCAAACCGTTGTTTGGCTATGTTACCGCATTGCTCAGCCCTCTTATAGCGTTGTTAGTTGCAGGTGAAGATGAAGTTTGTTCCGTGTTGAACATGGAGTTGTTGTTCCTTGGTGGAACATGTTTACTTGTTGGGATATCACAATATATCTTATTTAATTAATGCATCTATATACTTGGTAAAGGGTGGAAGGCTCGGCCTTATGCCTGGTGTTTTGTTCCACTCTTGCCGCCCTAGTTTCCGCCATATCGGTGTTATGTTCCCGGATTTTTGCGTCCCTAACGCGGTCGGGTGATTTATGGGACCCCTTGACAGTTCGCTTTGAATAAGACTTTTCCAGAAGGCCCAACATTGGTTTTACATTTGCCTCTCCTAGCCTTTTTCCCTTGGGAGTCGCGCCTCAAAGGTCATCTTTATTTAACCCCGGCCAATGCTTGTCTAAGTGTTGGTCCAAACTAGAGCCACTTATGTGCCGCCCGAGGCAACTTGGGGTATCGCGGTTGCCGTCAGACGTAGTGTTCATCCGGTCGTGGCTCGAGACGAGATGCGCTGCTGCTACTATCGTGGTGTCGGCACGCCGGAGGTCTTGCTGGACTTGTTTTATTGCTGTGAATGTCTTGTAGCCGGATTCCGAGACTGATCGGTCTTCCGGGAGAAGGTCTATTCTTCGTTGATCGCGAGAGCTTATCATGGGCTGTTGGGACACCCCTGCAGGGTTTGATCTTTCAAAGTCGTGTCGCGGTTATGTGGCAGATGGGAATTTGTTAATGTCCGTTGTAGAAAACCGAAGTTGATCTTAAATTAAAATACACCAACCGTGTGTAACCGTGAGTGTCTCTTTTCGGGGTTGATCGAGAGGAGAACACGGTTTCTGGGTTATGCCTGACGTAAGTAGGAGTTCAGGATCACTTCTTGATCATAGTTGTTCGACCGTGCTTTGCCTTCTCTCCCCGCTCTCTTTTGCGTATGTTAGCCACCATATATGCTAGTCGCTTGCTGCAGCTCCACCTCACTACCCTGTCCTACCTTTAAGCTTAAATAGTCTTGATCTCATGGTGTGAGATTGCTGAGTCCCCGTGACTCACAGATACTTCCAAAACCAGTTTGTGTGCCGATGAGACTGCAGGTGATGGACCCGAGCTCAAGGAGGAGCTCGTTGAAGATCTTGTTCTTTGTGTTGTTTCGCTTCAGCTTGATCAAGAGTGGAGCCAGCTTGGGACGATCGGGATCTGTAGCATTTGGGGTAGTCTTCTTTTATTTTGGTTCCGTAGTCGGACCTTGATTGTATCTCAGATGATGTAATGTTTTACTCATGTATTGGGTGAAGTGGCGATTGTAAGCCAACTATGTATCTCTTTTCCTTATGTATTACATGGGTTGTGTGAAGATTACCTCACTTGCGACGTTGCTTTCAATGCGGTTATGCCTCTAAGTCGTGCTTCGACACGTGGGAGATATAGCCGCATCGAGGCGCTTTTAAGTTGGTAATCGAGCCTTCCCGACTTAGGAGCCCCTACTTGATTGTTTGTCGACGTTGTTGAGTCTAGAATGGAAAATGTTTTGAGTCTTAGGATTATATATATCGGAGAGTAGGATTTTTTTACTCCTCGGTCCCTTCGTCGCCTCGGTGAGGTATCCCGACGAGAGTTTTGACTCTTCTCTCCTCAAATTTCACTAAAATTTTTTAGGGTCACGCTGGTATCTTGGAATCGTTCCGATGGTTTTGTGACGAGAACATTGTTCTTGGTGCCTCCGACATTTAGGGGTTGTGGCAGTGTCCCGGGAGTTGAGCTCCGAGGTGTTGTCGCCACAATTTTATCGCTGCGATTCGAATACCGAGTTTTTGCCGACATCGAAATTTCTTTTGTGCGTTGTTGGTGAGATAACCCCGATAGCCCAAAGATCGTGGCGAAAAGGGAGTATTGCCATGACTTGTATAACGGATGTTTTTCAAGGTCGAGGTACACGATTTCGAGGATTTCTTGGTTATGTGTTGACGGATGGATACAATTGGATCTAGGTATTGTTAGTTTGGGTGATATATTTTGTGTCCCTCAGATCCCCAACACCAGATTGCATAACCGTAAAGTTTCGGAGTTTATAGGTGGGAATTCTAGTAGCTTACAGTGATATTCTTTCCGGCTGATGTATGA
This sequence comes from Aegilops longissima, assembly GCA_021605205.1. Classification (NCBI taxonomy): domain Eukaryota; kingdom Viridiplantae; phylum Streptophyta; class Magnoliopsida; order Poales; family Poaceae; genus Aegilops; species Aegilops longissima. The sequence continues at coordinate 676,283,449 of CM038682.1, read as the reverse complement.
TTTGAGATTGGGGTTCAACGCCTAGTGGTCCGCCCATTCACGGTCGATTTCTGAGTGGTCGCGAGACGCCTTAAAGAATCCTTGGCTATGCTGATTCGGGACGCCTTGTTTGTCATTCGTGACGTCCGCTATACGTCAGGTCCGTGGGCCCCACCACGAACACTTTGGGCGTAAATTCTATCATGTGTTTGTTCCGCTCATTCTTGAAGCCAACTTTGTTTTTGTTTTGTTTTGTGGTATTCGAGTTGCTTCAATGTCAAGTGTTGATTCCATACCTTTCCTAATGGGTGTTCTCATATTGCTATGTGAATACTAATCCTTCTTGATCACCGAGCTTGTCATGTTAATTCTTTTCCAACCGCGTGCTTCTCTTCAAGTGGATCCGATCATTCCAACATTCGCAAGATCAATTCTAAGCTTTTTCTCAACGGTGTTCGTTTCATCCGACCCAAGTTGTTTTGTTTTCCGCCTCCCACCCTTTTTCTTCAAGGACTCAGATTTCTTAATCAAGTATCAATTTTATTGAGTGAAGTTTCTTCATTCTTTTCCTTTAAATGTTGTATCCGGTGATTTCTCATGAAGACGCTAAGGAAGCTTTAACCTTATCATTGTTCCATTCTAATTTTCTTCTCCGGTGGATGTAAGTCAAGTTTTCAGTGTTGATCGTATTCTTGTCATCATTTCAAATGCTTTCTCTTGTCGGTGCATCTCTTAATCATCCACTTCTCGCTATTCAATTGTTCCGAATGTTGAAGATATCTCGTAAGATTCTAGTTTCCATTCTCAATTCACTCAAGTTCTTTTGAGGATGCTATCTCATTCAAGCCATTTAATTCTACCGTGCAATATCTACTTCAAACAATTGTTCAACGGTGGTTCTTTTGAGTGGGCCCTAACCCACGTGTCTTTTCCTGTGATCTTACGACTCTTTTATTTTCAGGAGCTATTCCCAAATTCATTGCAAAGTTTGACGTAAGAATGAATTATCATCAGTCTTGGTTTTCTCCAAGATCTTCCAAATTATTTTCATTGTTGGTTCAACCTTCCTAATTTTCATTCCGGAGTACCTCAACAATTCATGATGGTGTTTCTCGTCGTCATTCTCGAATTTTGAAGACCAAGAAGAGTTTCTCTTAAATCTTGCTCTATTCACTTCAAGATTCATGGTTCTAGCTTCGTGCCATCCTCATAATTGTTTTGATTGTGAGAATTCTTTTACCCACCCGAGCAATTCAGAGTCTTTTCAGTTTGATTCTTGAGCCCATCATCTCAGAATTATTCATTCAAGCGCTCAACTCGCTTTCCAAATCTCACCGGTGCATCGTCAAATATCCTCTAATCAGTTCATGATCTCTTCGTTCTAATGTATCTAAAGTTTGTCAAGCATCTTTATTCGCTTTACAATTCTTCCCGTGAATTGTGCCTTTACTATGTTCATTTTTAATTTTATGGTGGTTTGTTCAAGATTTCACTTCCTTTGTTATCATATTAATTTATTCGTTGTTTCAATCCTACCGGTGGTTTGTTGAAGACCTTCTCAAGTTTGCGCTTATATCTCTATCTGTAATCATTTATCAATGAGAATAAGTAGTATGCCTAATCCATTTTGTCATCAATTCAATTGGTGAAGGATGAGCATAATGTAATTCTTATTCTTGTTTCATCGAGTAAATTCAATTCCTTATTCCGGAGGATCATCAAAATTCTTGATTTCATTTGTTCATCTTTCTTTCCGGAGTTCCAAGTTTTCTCGGTTATATCATTTCAAAGCTTCATCTTATCACCGCAAGGCTTCACCTTGTGTTTTTCAACTTCTCTTTCTTTCTATAATCCTTTTGTTTACCGGAGTTCTTCATGGAGGTTCTACAGGGTGGTTCGTCAAGGATTCATTTCATTCTTCAATTGTTCTTCAAGATTTCTCTCGGAGTTATGATCCGCCAAGCTATACTCTAAAAAATTGAACATGGTGCTCAACACATGTTTTGTTTTGAGGAGTTCAAGCATTCTACTTCTTGCATTACGAAGTGCAATTCTTTCTACCTTATCATTTGAGGTGGTGTTATGTCATTCTCGACAATTTGAGTTCGTGTTTCATGTTTCACATGTTGTCAAGAATGAGGTGTTTTAAATCCATCATTTTCTCTTCGTTCAAGAGATCTTTTCAATCCATCAATCTCTTCATTGGACTTATCTTGGGCTATATTTCACCTAAAGCTTTCCCTAAGGATTGTTGCTAATTATGGTGCTTATTAATGACCAAAGTTCTTCATTTGTCCTCCCGGTGAAACAATTTTCTCGTCTCCTTGTTGTTATCAATTCAATCAATTGTTTTCGTTAGTGGCAGAATTTCACCTCATAATTTTGAGATGTTTCCATAAGCCCACTACAAGCTTATTCATTTCGTTGTTGGTTTTCCAACAACTCCGTTCTAAACTTCTTTTAAGGAGGCTATATCAAATTCATTTGAGGTAGAAGATGTTGTTTTCTTCTCCATTCTTTTGTTCCAATTATCTATCTTCTATTCTTTCGTTCCGGAGGCATGGTGATGTTGCTCTCTTCAATCATCATCTCGAATTGTCAAGATCATGTTCTTTTCATGCATATCCATTTAACCGGAGTGTTGTGCCCTCTGCTCAAGTTCTTTCCATCTTATCAAGTTTTTCTTCTTCTTTCAACCGGAGGGCTGCCCGAATTCTTCCTCTCCCATCTTGTTTTCACCGCAGTGGTTTTGAATTCAATCCTGTCCATTAAACTCTTGTTTCATGCCTTTTCAACCTTCAAGTTATCGTAATGTTCCTTGTTCCTCTTTTCTAACGGATTGTTTGCAATCTCGTTCATCTTCGTTGTTCTCTTTCTTTCATTTTGCTCAACCTCTCAAGGTTCTTTGGTTTCACTCGTTTGTCAAAGAAGCAACTTAGTTTTTACATCTCATCTTCCTCTTCCTTTTCCCTCCGGTGCCATCCTAGATCTCGGGACGAGATCCTCTCGTAGTGGTGGAGTGTTGTAACACCCCGGATACGACTTTCCATATTCGTAACTCCGACTCTTGCCCTTTCCGGAGATGTGTTTTATTATTTCCTTCGTGGTTGGGTTTTGTCTGTTGTTTTGCTTTTTGTTTTTGTTATGCATTTCATCTCATGGCATCATCTGCATTTCTTCCGCATGTTTTTCAAAACTTGCATCCGTTCGTGTTCCGTCAGTTCTCTCCGTTGTCCGTTCCGAGTCCGGATACACTCGCACGCGCCCGCGGCACCTCCGAAATATTATTTTATAAGTGGCATAAAAATGTTCTCGGAATGGGTTGCAACTTGTCATGCGGTCTTATTATAGTGTAGACAGGCCGCCTGCCAAGTTTCGTCGCATTCGGAGTCCATTTGTTAGCCCAACCGTTAAACCTACTACCGCGATATAGCCGGTATATTCGTCGGATGTTTCGGTCTCCGAAATTGTGCCGGGCTGCACTTCTCTTCTCTCCCCTCAGCCCAAGTCCTATCTTCACAGCCCACCAACCCCCCCTCCTAGATCCCCTCCGATCCGGAGCCGTCCGATGTCGATCTGAGGCTCCGAAACGCTCCAAAACCCCCCCAAACACCTAACCCTAGCCCACTTCCTTATATAAACAGCCCCCCCTTCCATTTTTGGGTCTTCTCCTTCCTTCCCCTCGGAATCCGCTCCCCCCCAATCATCAGCGCCGCCCCCCTCCTCAATTTCCGGCGCGCCCCAAGCCACCTCCGCCACTTGGCAAGCCCTGGTTGGCCAGCCGCCACCTGAGGCGTCGCCCCAGCCAACCGGACGTCGCCACGTCCCCCCCCTGCGCCCCACTTCGCCGCGTCCGGTCAGCCCATCCGCTGCCCGCCCCGGCCGATCGGACCCGAGCCGCCTGGCTCGGCGCCGCCTCCCTCGCTTCGATCTGGATCGAGGGAGGAGTCCTCGACCCGATCCTCTCCCCTCGCTGACCCCTGCCTGCCTGGGCCGGCGAGCCCTGTCGCCGGAGCGCCTGCGCCCTGCCAGTCGTCGCCGCCTCGCCTTCTCCTCCCCTTCTCCTCCCTTTTTTCTCCTCGCGCCACCCCTCTCGCCAGGACAGGAGCCGCCGCAGAACTCCTCGCCGCCTCGCCGTCCCTTCGTCGTCCGGCCTCGTCGATGCCGGAATGGCCTCCCGGGGCAGATCCGTCCGGATCCGCCGGAACTGCCGCCCCATGGCCTCTCTCGCCTCGCCCGGCCTTGCCGGATCCCGCCGCCGCCATGGGTGAGCTCGGGAGCGAGCAGAGGAGCTGCTCCTCCCGGCGCCGCCGACCAGCGTGGGCCTCCCAGCCAGGCCAAGGTGGCCCACCCGGCCTCGAGGCCAGCGCCCTGCTCGGCCTCCTCCTCACCGACCGCCCATGAGGCCTGGTGAGCGCCTCCCCAGCCCCTCTCTGTTGGGCTAGCCAGATTCGCCCGAGTCCCTTTTTTTTTTTCGCTGAATTTAGCTAATTTCACGAGATTACAGATTTTTCCGAAAACCCCTAAGCATCATGCATTTAATAACTCACAATTGGTGCATCGGATTAAAATGATTTTAACATGTAAAATGCTTAGAAAATTGTGTAGATTAATAATATGCCACTTTCATCTATGTTAAAAAAATGTTTAAATTGATGTTTGCATTAATTTGCTAATATGCCATGTTAAAATGATTTATTTCATAACTAAATAACCGTAACTCGGATTTTAACAAACTTTATATGTAAATGGGGTAGAAAAATGCCTAGATTAACATGGTCCACTTTATGTTGCTGTTGAACAACTCTAAAATTGTGTTTAGGGCAGATCAGGACCGAATCTAAAATATTGCTCATGGGGATTTTCCGGAATTGTTGTTCGTTATTTCCGGCCTCATTTAAACTTGCCTAAATAGCTAGTTTAAGTATGCTCCACCTCTTGCCATGTTTAACAACATTTAATATTGTTGTGTACCTAATCGGGAGAGAACTAAATAAGTGTTGTGGTGTTCCGTCAATATGCACCTCGTTGCATATTGAGCTCCACTTAATTTGTAGTGTTGTTTGTTGCACTTTGCCATGCCATGCATATTTAAACCGGACATGCATCATACTTGGTTGTGCATCATGCCATGTTTATGCTTGTGCATTTATCATGTTGTTTGTTTCTTTCCGGTGTTGTTTCTCGGTTCCGGTAATGTTGCGATTGTGAGGATTCGTTCGACTACTTCCGTTCGTTCTTCTTCATGGATTCGTTCTTCTTCCTTGCGGGATTTCAGGCAAGATGACCATACCCTCGAAATCACTTCTATCTTTGCTTGCTAGATGCTCGCTCTTTTGCTATGCCTATGCTACGATGCCTATCACTTGCTATATCAAGCCATCCCAAATTGCCATGAACCTCTAACCTTTTGCACCCTTCCTAGCAAACCGTTGTTTGGCTATGTTACCGCATTGCTCAGCCCCTCTTATAGCGTTGTTAGTTGCAGGTGAAGATGAAGTTTGTTCCGTGTTGGAACATGGAGTTGTTGTTCCTTGGTGGAACATGTTTACTTGTTGGGATATCACAATATATCTTATTTAATTAATGCATCTATATACTTGGTAAAGGGTGGAAGGCTCGGCCTTATGCCTGGTGTTTTGTTCCACTCTTGCCGCCCTAGTTTCCGTCATATCGGTGTTATGTTCCCGGATTTTTGCGTCCCTAACGCGGTCGGGTGATTTATGGGACCCCCTTGACAGTTCGCTTTGAATAAGACTTTTCCAAAGAAGGCCCAACATTGGTTTTACATTTGCCTCTCCTAGCCTTTTTTCCCTTGGGAGTCGCGCTCTCAAAGGTCATCTTTATTTAACCCCGGCCAATGCTTGTCTAAGTGTTGGTCCAAACTAGAGCCACTTGCGATGCCGCCCGAGGCAACTTGGGGTATCGTCGGTTGTCAGACGTAGTGTTCATCCGGTCGTGGCTCGAGACGAGATCGCGCTGGCTACTATCGTGGTGTCGGCACGCCGGAGGTCTTCTGGACTTGTTTTATTGCTGTGAAATGTCTTGTAGCCGGATTCCGAGACTGATCGGTCTTCCCGGGAGAAGGTCTATTCCTTCGTTGATCGCGAGAGCTTATCATGGGCTGTTGGGACACCCCGCAGGGTTTGATCTTTCAAAGCCGTGCCCGCTGCTATGTGGCAGATGGGAATTTGTTAATGTCCGGTTGTAGAAAACCGAAGTTGATCTTAAATTAAAATACACCAACCGTGTGTGTAACCGTGAGTGTCTCTTTTCGGGGTTGATCGAGAGGAGAACACGGTTTCTGGGTTATGCCTGACGTAAGTAGGAGTTCAGGATCACTTCTTGATCATAGTTGTTCGACCGTGCTTTGCCTTCTCTCCCGCTCTCTTTTTGTATGTTAGCCACCATATATGCTAGTCGCTTGCTGCAGCTCCACCTCACTACCCTGTCCTACCTTTAAGCTTAAATAGTCTTGATCTCATGGGTGTGAGATTGCTGAGTCCCCGTGACTCACAGATACTTCCAAAACCAGTTTGCGTGTGCCGATGAGACCTGCAGGTGATGGACCCGAGCTCAAGGAGGAGCTCGTTGAAGATCTTGTTCTTTGTGTTGTTTCGCTTCAGCTTGATCAAGAGTGGAGCCAGTTGGGACGATCGGGATCTGTGTAGCATTTGGGGTAGTCTTCTTTTATTTTGGTTCCGTAGTCGGACCTTGATTGTATCTGTATGATGTAATGTTTTACTCATGTATTGGGTGAAGTGGCGATTGTAAGCCAACTATGTATCTCTTTTCCCTTATGTATTACATGGGTTGTGTGAAGATTACCTCACTTGCGACGTTGCTTTCAATGCGGTTATGCCTCTAAGTCGTGCTTCGACACGTGGGAGATATAGCCGCATCGAGGGCGTTTCACTTATGCCTGGTGTTTTGTTCCACTCTTGCCGCCCTAGTTTCCGTCATACCGGTGTTATGTTCCTTGATTTCGCGTTCCTTACACGGTTGGGTGATTTATGGTACCCCCTTGACAGTTCGCTTTGAATAAGACTCCTCCAAAGAAGGCCCAACTTTGGTTTTACCATTTGCTACCTAAGCCTTTTCCCCGGTTTTCGCGAGCCCGAGGGTCATCTTATTTTAAACCCCGGACCAGTGCTCCTTCGAGTCTTGGCCCAACTGGCGATGTCCGGCGCCCTGGGCAATCCAGGGTCTATGCCAACCCGACGCCTTGCCCATCCGGTGTGCCACGAGAACGAGATATGTGCAGCTCCTATCGGGATTTTTCGCACATTCGGGTGGCTTTGCTGGTCTTGTTTTATTGTTGTCGAAATGTCTTGTAGTCCGGGATTCCGAGGTTGATCGGGTCTTCCGGTAGAAGGAATATCCTTCGCTGACCGTGAGAGCTTATAATGGGCTTGTTGGGACACCCTGCAGGTATTATCTTTCAAAGCCGTGCCCGCGGTTATGAGGCAGATGGGAATTTGTTAATGTCGGTTGTAGAAAACCGAAGTTGACCTTAATTAAAATACACAACAACGCGTGTGTAACGTGATGGTCTCTTCTCGCGGAGTCCGGGAAGTGAACACGGTGTTGGAGTTATGCTTGACGAAGTTGTTCAGATCACTTCTTGATCGCTACTAGCTTCACGACCGTGCTTTTGCTCCTCTTCTCGCTCTCTTTTGCGAATGTAGCCACCATACATGCTAGTCACTTGCTGCAGTTCCACCTCAAAACTCTGTCTTTCCTATAAGCTTAAATAGTCTTGATCTCATGGTGTGAGATTGCTGAGTCCCCGTGACTCACAGATTCTACCAAAACAGTTGCAGGTGCCGACGATGCGGGCAGGTGACGCAACCGAGCTCAAGTGGGAGTTCGACGAGGAACGTGGTCGTTACTATGTGTCTTTTCCCGATGATCGTAGTGGAGCTCAGTTGGGACGATCGGGATCTGTGTAGCATTTGGGGTATCTTCTTTTATTTTGGTTCCGTAGTCGGACCTTGAGTGTAATCTGAATGATGGATGTTTATTTATGTATTGTGTGAAGTGGCGATCGTAAGCCAACTATGTATCTCTTTCCTTATGTATTACATGGGTTTTGTGAAGATTACCTCACTTGCGACATTGCTTTCAATGCGGTTATGCCTCTAAGTCGTGCTTCGACACGGGAGATATAGCCGCATCGAGGGCGTGACAAATTGGTAATCGAGCCTTCCCGACTTAGGAGCCCCTACTTGATTGTTTGTTTGGCGTTGTTGAGTCTAGAACGGAAAATGTTTTGAGTCTTAGGATTATATATATCGGAGAGTAGGATTCTTTTACTCCCCAGTCCCTTCGTCGCTCTGGTGAGGTCTCCGACGAGAAATTTTGACTCTCCTCTCCTCAAATTTCACTAAAAAAATTTTAGGATCACGCTGGTATCTTGGGATCGTTCGATGGTTTTGTGACGAGAACATTGTTCTTGGTGCCCCGACATTTAGGGGTTGTGGCAGTGTCCCGGGAGTTGAGCTCCGAGGTGTTGTCGCCACAATTTTATCGCTGCAGATTCGAATACCTGAGTTTTGCCGACATCGAAATCTCTTTTGTGCAGTTGTTGGTGAGATAACCCGATAACCCAAAGATCGGGCGAGCTCGGGAGTATTGCCATGACTCGATAACGGATGCTTTTCAAGGTCGAGGTACACGATTTCGAAGGTTTCTTGGTTATGTGTTGACGGATGGATACAGCTGGATCTAGGTATTGTTAGTTTGGGTGATATATTTTGTGTCCCCTGTATCCCCAACACCAGATTGCATAACCAAAAAGTTTCGGGAGTTTATAGGTGGGATTCACGTAGCTCTTAGCATTTCTTCCCGCAGATATTTGGTCCGTGATTGGGTAATCCTTACCACTTATTTGTTCCAGTCTTACCTTGTTAATTTTTTTCATCAACCTTTAATCAAGTGGCTTCTCACATTAATGGACGTGTGATGTTAACTTTGGAATTCATTCGTTCATCCTTGTTCGAATGTTTATTGTGAAGACTATATGTTGCAATTTCTATCCGTTGATTCTACTTGTCTATCTGCCTATCAAGTGCTAACGGATGTCACCTCTTCAGATGGCTCCGCCAACGCGCCGAATCCGGAACGAAATGAAGGGAATCACCGAACCTCCACCTCCACCTCCGCCTCCGGAGGCTTGGCAAGCTATCATGGCAGCCACCAATGCCAATGCTCGATGATTTTGCAGCTCTTGCAAGAGCGTACCCAAGGGCAAGGCAGTCAAGGAAATAAAGGTCAAGGCAACAACCAGCCGCACTTTGCTACTCTCAGTCAGTTCCTCGCTAATCAGCCGAAGTCTTTCAGTTTCTGTGTCGAGGCCACAGACGCCGACGATTGGCTTGTGGACATCTGCAAACATTTTGAATGTAGCAATGTCGGACATGAGGACTTTGTCAAGTTTGCATCGCTTCAACTCAAGGACCAAGCTGTTGAGTGGTTCCAGAATACAAAGATTCCAGAGGAGGTCGGTCATTACAGGATGAGTTCCGCCGAGATTTCAGAGCTCACCACATTCAAAAGTGTTGTTGAGAGCAAGCGTGAGGAGTTCCGCAATCTCAAGCAAGGCAACATGTCGTGTATCAATACAATATCCAGTTCCAGAAACTCGCCGCTTTGCTAAGCAAGACATCCCCGATGAAAAGAGTATGATCTATCAATTCAGAGGTGGTCTCAGAGAAGATCTGCAATTAGCTCTTGTGCTTTTGAGCCGTAAAAGTATGATGAATTCTACAACATGGCATCAAGCAAGAAGCTGCCCAGCTCAAATGTGAGGCTTCTAAGAAGAGAATCAGGATGCAGTTCAGTCTTCTTCTTCCTCTCAAGTGGCAGCTAAGCAGAAGTTCTACCTTCCTCCTCCTCCGCTCCGTCGGCCTTATCGCCAGAAGAACTCAGGTGGCCGTGGATCTTTCCACCCACCCAACCCAAGCTATCGTAACAAGTCTAATTCTCAAGCTCCAAGGTCAAATGCTCCTTACCACCGTCCGCTCTCAGAGGTGACTTGCAACAAGTGTCAGCAGAAAGGTCACTATGCGAACAAGTGCTTCAACCAAAGGCGCCTTCCGCCTCCTCCTCCTGTGAAATCTTCAAGCAATGCAGTGGTCAAGCATAATCCCAAGTCTGCAAAGGTGAACATGATGAATGCAGCTCAAGCAGAGGAATCTTCTGATGTGATAATGGGTAATCTCTCAGTTAATGATATTCCTGCAAAAGTCTTATTTGATACTGGTGCATCTATCTCTTTCATATCAAGACCTTTTGCATCCATGAACAATTTGCATACTGTCGATCTGCCTAAGCCGATAGCGGTTTCCTCTCCGGGTTTGTTCATGAATACAAAAATGATGGCTCCGGATGTTTCTATCAAGATGGGCGACTATAGATTTCTGGCTAAACCAATGGTTCTCGGTGACTCGGATATTGATCTTATTCTCGGGATGGATGGCTTTCAAAGACAAAGCTCAGCTTGATTGTGCTGCTGTGGAAATTCAATTGACTCACTCTTCCAATGATGTGATCATCTATGCCGCTCGTGATGAAACCATTGGTTGTTTTCTCTCAATGAGAAGGGCGAATTGATGCTATCTCTCGATTCCAATGCTTGTGAGTACCAAGATGTCTTTCCGTAAGAGCTTCTGGTATGCCTCCTCATCGCCGCTTGAATTAGTTATCGATCTTGAGCCCGGCATCGAACCCGTTTGCAAGCGCCCATACAAGCTTGGACCTGATGAGCTGAAGGAATTGAAGAAGCAGCTCGATGAACAAGAGCGTCTGGTTTGATCGGATCGAAGTTCATCTCCTTGGGGTTGTGGTGTTCTTTTGTCCGTAAGAAGGATGGCACGGACCGACTTTTGCGCCGATTATCGCCCATTGAATAAGAAGACAATCAAGAACAAGTATCCACTTCCCAACATCAATGAGCTTTTCGAGCAACTCAAAGGTGCTAAAGTGTTCTCCAAGCTTGATCTTCGTATGGGTTATCATCGATTCGCATTCGTGAACAAGATATTCCCAAGACAGCATTCGAACAAGCTTTGGTTCTTATGAATATACTTGTCATGTCTTTCGCCTTGTCAATGCTCCTCCAACATTCTCTCGGATGATGAACTTCATCTTCAACCCCTACACCAATGAATTCGTCTTGGTCTATCTTGATGATATTTTGGTCTTCTCCAAGAATAAGAAGGATCATGCCAAACATTTGCGATTGGTGCTAGACAAGCTCAGGGAGTATCAATTCTATGCGAAGTTTTCCAAATGTAAATTTTGGCTTGATGAAGTGCTTTACCTTGGTCATATCATCTCCGCCAAGGGCATCGCTGTTAATCCCGAGAAGGTGTCTGCAATTGTGAATTGGGAACCTCCTCAGAATGTCAAGCAGCTTCGCAGTTTTCTTGGTCTTGCAAGCTATTGCCGAAGATTCGTTGAGAATTTCTCCAAGATTGCAAAGCCTCTTTACAACCTCCTCCAGAAGCATGTGAAGTATGTCTGGTCTCCTGAGTGTGACGTTGCTTTTAACACCCTCAAAGAGAAACTCGTCACAGCTCCTGTCTTGACTCCTCCTGACGAATCCAAGCCATTTGAAGTTTTCTGTGATGCTTCTCTTCAAGGTCTCGGTGCTGTGTTAATGCAAGAGAAGAGAGTTGTGGCCTATACCTCTCGCCAGTTGAAGCCCAACGAAAAGAACTACCCCACTCACGATCTTGAGTTGGCGGCAGTTGTCCATGCATTAATAACGTGGAGACATCTCTTGTTGGGAAGGAAAGTGGACATTTTCACCGATCACAAGAGCCTCAAGTATATCTTCACTCAACCCAACCTCAACCTCAGGCAGACTCGATGGGTCGAAATGATTCAAGAGTACAACCCAAGTATTGAATATACTCCGGGCAAGGCCAATGTCATTGCAGATGCTTTGAGCAGGAAGGCTTACTGCAACAGTTTAATCCTCAAGCCCTTCCAACCGGATCTCTGTGAAGCTTTCCGCAAGCTGAATCTTCAAGTTGTTCCTCAAGGCTTTCTTGCCAACCTCATAGTCTCTCCTACCTTGGAAGATCAGATTCGTGAGGCTCAACTTCTGGATACCATGGTGAAAAAGGTGAAGCGTGGTATCGACAAGGGCATTTCCAAATACAAGTGCTTCCACATTGATGACAAAGATACTCTTTTCTTCGAGGACCGGATTGTGGTTCCTAAGGGTGATCTACGTAAAATCATTATGAACGAGGCACACAATTCGCTTCTATCCATTCATCCTGGAAGTACGAAGATGTACCAGGACCTCAAGCAGTCATATTGGTGGACTCGAATGAAGCGAGAAATTGCTCAATTCGTGAATGAGTGTGATGTCTGCAGAAGAGTGAAAGCAGAACACCAACAACCAGCTGGTCTCCTCCAACCTCTTGCTATTCCAGAATGGAAGTTTGATCATATCGAAATGGACTTCGTCACTGGATTTCCTAAGTCCAAGCGTGGAAATGATGTTATCTTCGTTGTCATTGACAAGCTTACTAAAGTGGCTCATTTTCTTCCAATCAAAGAATCTATCACAGCAGCTCGGTTGGCGAGCTATACACCTCCGAGATTGTCTCCTTGCATGGCATTCCACAAGTGATCTCTTCTGACCGTGGCAGCATCTTTACCTCCAAGTTCTGGGATTCTTTTCGAAGGCCATGGGCACTAACATTTGTTTCAAAGACAGCTTTCCATCCTCAAACAAGTGGCCAAGTCGAGCGAGTCAATCAAATCCTTGAAGATATGCTCGGGGCTTGTGTCATTTCCTTCGATATGAAATGGGAAGATTGTCTTCCATATGCCGAAGTTCTCCTACAACAACAGCTTCCAAGCGAGTTCGGCAAGGCCCCATTCGAAATTCTCTATGGCGAAAGTGTCGACTCCTCTCAATTGGTCCGAGACATGTGAACGCCAACTTCTTGGCAATGACTTGATCACGAAGCTGAAGAAATGTGCAAAGTCATTCGTGAGAATCTCAAAGCCGTGCAATCGCGCGGAAGAGCTATTATGATGACAAGCACCGTGATGTGGCTTTTGAAATCGGAGACCATGTCTACCTCGCGCCTCTCCAATGAAAGGCACTCGCCGCCCGGTATCAAAGGAAGCTTGCCCCTAGATACGTGGGTCCTTTCAAGATCATTGGCAAAAGAGGCGATCTCGCCTATCAACTTGAGCTTCCGTCCAACTTCGCGAACGCACGATGTGTTTCATGTGTCACAGCTTCGCAAGTGCTTCAAGACTCTGAACGCACTATCAACTTCAAGAAATTGACCTTCAAGAAGATCTCTCTTATCATGAGCACCCCTGCTATTCTTGAAGAAACAGAGCGCAAGACTCGCAACAAGTCAATCAAATTCCTGAAAGTGAAGTTGTCACACCATTCGACCGAGAAGCTACCGGGAGCGCGAGGATCACCTCCGTTCGAATATCCGGAGTTCTTTTAGTCCTAGATCTCGGACGAGATCCTCTTGTAGTGGTGGAGTGTTGTAACACCCCGGATGTAACTTTCCATATTTGTAACTCCAACTCTTGCCATTTTCGGCATTGTGATATGATATTCCCTCCGTGGTTGGGTTTTTCTTCTTTTTGCTTTTTTTCCATGTCATGCATTTTTATATCATGTCATCATGTGCATCGCATTTAAATACGTGTTCGTCTCATGATTCCGAGCATTTTTCCCGTTGTCCGTTTTGCAATCCGGCACTCCTATGTCCTCCGGCGTCCCCTTTTACGTTTTTCCGTGAGCGGGTACTAAACTTTCTCGGAATGGTCCGAGGTTTGTCAAGCGGCCTTGGTATACCACCGGTCAAGTTTCGGGTCGTTTGGAGCTCGTTTGGTACTCCAACGGTTAACCGCACTCTCGCAAAGGCCTCTTTTAAGTTGCAGCCCAACACCCCTCCAAAATAGTCCAATAACCCACCTAAGTCACTTCCATGCTCTCCGTCGTTCGATCACGATCGTGGGCGAAAACTACACCTCATTTGGACTCTCCTAGCTCCTCTATGCCTATTTAAGCAACCCCCCTTTTCCAAATCGCGGTACAACCCTAGCCTTTCTCCTACCTCGCTACGGACAAAATTTCGCGGCCATGACGACGTGTCGCCGCCGCCCGCCCGGCCAACGGGCGTACACGTGGCGCGCCGGGTCCCCAGCTTCGCCGCCCGCGCGCCAGCAGGCCGCGGGGCCATGAAGGTCGGCTCTCCGGCCCGGCCCGCGCCAGCGCGCCTGGCCCTCCGCCGCCCGCCGCCCGCCGCCGCCGCCGCCGCCTGGCACCGGCGCCCGTCGCCGCCGCCGCCGGCGGCCTCGTCGCCACTCGCCCGCGCCGCCCGGCCATCATGCCACGCGGCCATCATCTGGCGCCGCGGCCGCTGGGCCGGGCCGGCCCGTCTCCGGCGCGGCGCGCCTCCTCCGGCCGCCCGCCCAAGATCTCCTCCTCCGGCGAAGCGCCATTATCGCCTCGGATCTGAGATCCCGATCCGGATCTCGGGTTGACTTCTTCCCCTTAAATTTCGTTTAAGTTTTTAATTCGGTGATATTTTGTTGCATTTTCAACGTATCATAACTTTGCAGACGTAGCTCCGTTTCGTGCGTGTAATATGTCAAAATGTTCGCCTCAAAGAGTAGATCATTTCATCTCATTGCATCATTTTCATTTGAGCTCATCTTGATGCCCGAAATGCTGTTGGAAGAGGGCTATGTGTTGTTAGTTTCGCTTTCTTAATGTAACATGCACTTTGTTATTTTGCTATGATTGATGTGTGCACCCTATGGATTTGAGTCCTACATGTGTTTTGTAATATGCCATGCCATCTTTCCAGGGGTGTATGCCATGTATTTTTGTGATCTATGTGGTGACTAGCACAAGCATGCAAACTAGGTGTCCTGATGTTGCTGATTTCAGCCCTGTTTAGCTGATATTTTGATGCCATGTTAACTTGATGCTACCGAGGGATCCATGCATATTTTGAGATACTTCAGTAAGGATGTTTTGAACATATGGTTATGCTCTATCCATCCATGCCTTTGTTTGCAATTATGGAGTGCCATAGCTTGAGTCAATCGAGCTCTACTTTTGCTACAAAATGTTTCCTGGCAGATTGTTTACATGTTATTCAATTTTGCCAAGGTTGTTGTAGTTGATCCGTGTATGCTATGATGTTGTTCTTGCCATGTATGTCTTCTATGCCATGTCTTCTTGATGTATGTATGCTTAGTTTTTTATGAAAGGCTCTGTAGTGAGTGCTATGAGCTCTCAAACATGCCTACTTGTTATAAGTTTTTGACATGCCCTGTTGCTGAATCTGTTAACGAAACTTGCCATTTTGACATGGGTGTTACTATATTTTCTGATCCTTTTTGGCTTATGGTCAGTAAGGGACTTTTGTTCTATGCTTTGAGTAGATTCATGCCATGCCTTGTTTTGCTATTATAAGTTCCTGTAGCATGTAGTTTGCTTGCTCTGAACATTGCTACCTGATGCTGTTTTTGCCATGTCCAGCCTGATATTTTTTTGCACTTTTGCCATGCCTGTTTGAACCTGTTATGATGTGATCTAGCCGTAGCTCAGTGTTCATCTTTTGTCAAGCATCTTGAGTAGATCACTGCCATATACTTTGTTGGTACGTTTGGGTGCAGTAGCTTAATTTCTTGTTGCTTGCTAAGTGGCATCATGCTGTTAATGGCAGATTTGTGTCATTCTTGTTTTGCATGTCATTTGCAAACCGTGCATCCGATTCCGGTGATCTTTATATTGATTTCAACCGAAATCATCTCATCTTTCCAGCGGCATACTTGTTTTGCCAAGTTGATGCCTGGTTCATCATTTTCCTTCCGGAGCGCGCATACGCATTGCATATCACATCTCGCATATCATGTCATGTTTTGCATCATGTTGCTTGTGCATTGCACCGTGATTTATTGTGGTTCCTTTGTTTGTGTTCTTGCTTTGGGTAGAGCCGGGAGACGAGTACGTGAACGAGGAACCTATTGAGAACGCTTTCGAGGATCAAGCTTTCGACAACTCTGAGAACTTTGCAGGCAAGATGACCATACCCTCGAAATCACTTCTATGTTTGCTATGCTAGTTGCTCGCTCTTTTGCTATGCCTATGCTACGATGCCTATCACTTGCTTATCATGCCACCCATATTGCCATGTCAGCCCCTAACCATCCTTTCCTAGCAAACCGTTGATTGGCTATGTTACCGCTTTGCTCAGCCCCTCTTATAGCGTTGCTAGTTGCAGGTGAAGATGAAGTTTGCTCCTTGTTGGAATATGGAGATGTTGTTCCTTATTGGAACATGTTTACTTGTTGGGGATATCACAATATATATCTGATATAATTAATGCATCTATATACTTGGTAAAGGGTGGAAGGCTCGGCCTTATGCCTGGTGTTTTGTTCCACTCTTGCCGCCCTAGTTTCCGTCATACCGGTGTTATGTTCCTTGATTTCGCGTTCCTTACACGGTTGGGTGATTTATGGGACCCCTTGACAGTTCTCTTTGAATAAGACTCCTCCAAAGAAGGCCCAACTTTGGTTTTACCATTTGCCACCTAAGCCTTTTTCCCCGGTTTTCGCGAGCCCGAGGGTCATCTTATTTTAAACCCCGGACCAGTGCTCCTTCGAGTGCTGGCCCAACCTGGCGATGTCCGCGCCCCTGGGCAATCCAGGTCTATGCCAACCCGACGCCTTGCCCATCCGGTGTGCCACGAGAACGAGATATGTGCAGCTCCTATCGGGATTTGTCGGCACATTCGGGTGGCTTTGCTGGTCTTGTTTTATTGTTGTCGAAATGTCTTGTAGTCCGGGATTCCGAGGTTGATCGGGTCTTCCGGTAGAAGGAATATCCTTCGTTGACCGTGAGAGCTTATAATGGGCTGTTGGGACACCCCGCAGGTATTATCTTTCAAAGCCGTGCTGCATGTTATGAGGCAGATGGGAATTTGTTAATGTCCGGTTGTAGAAAACCCGAAGTTGACCTTAATTAAAATACACAACAATCGCGTGTGTAACGTGATGGTCTCTTCGCGGAGTCCGGAAGTGAACACGGTGTTGGAGTTATGCTTGACGAAGTTGTTCAGATCACTTCTTGATCGCTACTAGCTTCACGACCGTGCTTTGCTCCTCTTCTCGCTCTCTTTTGCGAATGTAGCCACCATACATGCTAGTCGCTTGCTGCAGTTCCACCTCAAAACTCTGTCTTTCCTATAAGCTTAAATAGTCTTGATCTCGCGGGTGTGAGATTGCTGAGTCCCCGTGACTCACAGATTCTACCAAAACAGTTGCAGTGCCGACGATGCAAGGCAGGTGTGACGAACCGAGCTCAAGTGGGAGTTCGACGAGGAACGTGGTCGTTACTATGTGTCTTTTGATGATGAATGAGTGGAGCCAGTTGGGACAATCGGGATCTGTAGCATTTGGGGTATCTTCTTTTATTTTGGTTCCGTAGTCGGACCTTGAGTGTAATCTGAATGATGGATGTTTATTTATGTATTGTGTGAAGTGGCATCGTAAGCCAACTATGTATCTCTTTCCCTTATGTATTACATGGGTTGTGTGAAGATTACCTCACTTGCGACATTGCTTTCAATGCGGTTGTGCCTCTAAGTCGTGCTTCGACACGTGGGAGATATAGCCGCATCGAGGGCGTGACATTATGTAGATGCACTCCTTTTTCCTTCGTTACTAGATAACTCCATAGATTGATCTTGGTGATGCGTAGAAAATTTTAAAATTCTGCTACGTTCCCCAACAGTGATGACGGTGTTGATGATGCTACCGACGCAGGGCTTCGCCTAAGCACCGCTACGATATAACTGAGGTGGAATATGGTGGAGGGGGGCACCGCACACGGCTGGGAGAGATCAACAGATCAACTTGTGTGTCTATGGGGTGCCCCCTGGCCACGTATATAAAGGAGTGGAGGAGGGGGGAGGGCCGGCCTAGCTATGGCGCGCCCTGGAGGAGTCCTACTCCCGCCGGGAGTAGGATTCCCCCTTCCATGTAGTAGGAGTAGGAGAGAAGGAAGGAGGGGGCGCCGCCCCTCCCCCTAGTCCAATTCGGACTAAGCCTTGGGAGGGTGCGCAACCTCCCCTCTCTCTTTCCCCTAAAGCCCAATAAGGCCCATATACTCCCCGGCGAATTCCCGTAACTCTCTGGTACTCCGAAAAATACCCGAATCACTCGGAACCTTTCCGATGTCCGAATATAGTCGTCCAATTATCGATCTTTACGTCTCGACCATTTCGAGACTCCTCGTCATGTCCCCGATCTTATCCGGGACTCCGAACTACCTTCGGTACATGAAATCACATAAACTCATAATACCGATCGTCACCGAACGTTAAGCGTGCGGAACCTACCGGTTCGAGAACTATGTAGACATGACCGAGACACGTCTCCGATCAATAACAAATAGCGGATTCTGGATGCTCATATTGGCTCCCACATATTCTACGAAGATCTTTATCGGTCAAACTGCATAACAACATATGTTGTTCCCTTTGTCATCGGTATGTTACTTGCCCGAGATTCGATCGTCGGTATCTCAATACCTAGTTCAATCTTGTAACCGGCAAGTCTCTTTACTCGTTCTGTAATACATCATCCCGCAACTAACTCATTAGTTGCAACAAGGCTTGTAGTGATGTGCATTACCGAGAGGGACCAGAGATACCTCTCCGACAATCAGAGTGACAAATCCTAATCTCGATTTATGCCAACTCAACAAACACCATCGGAGACACCTGTAGAACACCTTTATAATTACCCAGTTACGTTGTGACGTTTGACGCACACAAAGTGTTCCTCCGGTATTCGGGAGTTGCATAATCTCATAGTCATAGGAACATGTATATATAAGTCATGAATAAAGCAATAGCAACATACTGAAACGATCAAGTGCTAAGCTAACAGAATGGATCTTGTCAATCACATCATTCTCTAATGATGTGACCTCGTTATCAAATGACAACTCATGTCTATGGCTAGGAAACTTAACCATCTTTGATTCAACGAGCTAGTCAAGTAGAGGCATACTAGTGACACTCTGTTTGTCTATGTATTCACACATGTACTAAGTTTCCGGTTAATACAATTCTAGCATGAATAATAAACATTTATCATGAAATAAGGAAATAAATAATAACTTTATTATTGCCTCTAGGGCATATTTCCTTCACTGCTGGTGTGTGTTGTGCTAGCTGCTATTGCTTCTTCTTGTTGTGCTTCCGCCGATGCTGCTTAGTACTTCTGCCGCTAGGTGCTGTTGCCGCTAGCTAGCACTACCTCCTGCTGCTGGCTGCGGCTGCTTTGCTAGCTGCTGCCGGCGCCTTACCTCTGTCTGCTGCCGCGCCTAGCCACCACATCGAACGCCCAACCACCGCCGCCTAGCGCCCCCGTGCCTGTCTCTGCCCGCCGGGCGCCGAGCCACTTTAGTCGGGGCCACTGCTGGCCGGGGCCTCGCCCTGCTCTGCCATCCCCTGCGCTGGGCGCTGAGGCCACCGACGCCTCCTGTGTCGTGCGTGCCGTCCAGTGGGAAGCCCAGTCAAACGTGGTTGGAGGCCCATTAGAGAAATCTTAGCGACGCGGGCCAAGGCAGAGGTCCCGTTGAGCAACCTACGATCAACAACGTACGGAAAACGAACCAGGACGGACGGACGAACATGCTATTAGTACCACCTCGTTGATATTACGATTTTGCCTATACGAATCGTAAAAATGTATTACGACTGGGCGGAAGCGTATTGTAACGGTGAATCCATGGAGTCAATCTGTGCTTTATTATTAGGGAAAGATAATCTGTTTTTTTACTTATATTGTTTTCTTCCAATTTTCTCTTTATTTTTTGTTTATTAGGCATGTCATTAGATTGTGCATTTGCACTTTCTTTCTTTGCGGAAATCCAGAATTGAACTTCTTTTTTGAAATTTTTTGTTTAGAAGTATGCAATTGTGTATTTTACTAACTAATTGTTTACGGGAAGGTGCTTAGTGTGAACAAAAAAGGAATGAATAAAAGAAATAATTCTTTATGAGTTTTTGGAATTTCATATAACTGTTCTCGAAGCGAACCTTTCTTTAATAGGTACCATGCGCAACCATTTAACTAGTTTGTCAAAAAAAATGAAACTGAATTCTAACTTTGACCATGAATTTTGTGCAAAAAAAAACATTGACCCCAGACTACTATAATATGAGTTACACGACATAGAAAATATACCATTGTATTCATATTGAAAGAGGTTTCAAATGGTATAACTTTTATGGATATTACTCATAATTTGTGAGTCGAATTATCGTCAAAGTTAAACTCAAAATTCGAGCGACCTTACATACTTGGACGGTTGGACCGAGGAGTATATCCGAAGAAATTTTTCCTCGGCATTAATTTTCCTGTCATTACAATAAGAAACTTCTAGAATATGTTGAATTGTCATATTCATATTAATGACCGTGTCCATGTCTAAACCAAATTAAAACCGAAAGGGAGATGATGTTAACTTCCAAACTTCCATGGAACTGACGATTATTAAACACACAATGCATGCAGCCCTGCGATGTGCATGTGTGTGCAATTGCTCTTTCTTTGTCTGTGCGAAAACTATAACTGAACATACTTTGGCTGTACTTTTCGGTTCAGAAGTGTGTAGTTTTTTATTTTATCAACTAATCAATTTTAAGTAGTGATAATATTGGAAGGTGCTTACTGAACGAAAAAGAAAGATGACTCAGAAAAAAAAGGGTGAAAGAAAATACTCCGTCGTGATTTGCCAAATTTTCAGTTACCGTTGTTCAGGCTATCCCATTTATTCTATCTATAGCAACGTGCAACTATTTAGCTAGTTCGACAAACAAATTGTGAACCTCATATGAATATCCGCCTTTCTCTCCTTGATCTTTGTCGACGCGTTTGTGGATTTACCTCCCTCCTGCATGTCGCTCCAGCAGTCGCTCGCTAGGAAGGGATCATTGTGTCTTGACTCCAGCTAGTGGATAGGTTAAGGCTTTTAGTCCTTGCAGGGGCGGAGCTCATGTGGATGGCGGCGCTTCATTCTCGAGTCGGTCTTCTGGGCTCCGATCTTGCTCAAGTTCGTCCGTCGGTACAAATTAGGTGGAGCTCTAGCTAGATTCCTATCGGCTCCTTGGAGCTCCAACTATTTAGCTAGTTTTGTCAAACAAACTATGATCCTCACATGATTCTTCCTTTCCCCTCTCACAACCGGCTAGGTGAAAGCCTTCCTCTCCTCAATCTCCATTGACGAGCTCGTGGATTCGCCTCCCTTCTGCATGTCGCACCAGTGGTTGGCGGCAGCGAGGCAAATAATTGTGCCTTCACTCTATCTAGTAGATACGTTAGGGTTCTTAGTCCTCGCAAGGACAGAGCCCGGGTGCGGCGCTTCATTTTTTAGTTAGTCTTCTGGGTTCCGATCTTCTCGAGTTCTTCGTCCCTCGGTACGGATTAGATGGAGCTCCAGCGTAGATTCTTGCCAGCTCCTCGGCGAGGTTAGCATTTCTGGCCTTGCATACGCGACAGTGAGATTTGGTATCAGATTCTCTCGATCGATTTAAGAGTTCAACAACGAAGACTACAGCTTAGGGTGCTGGTCCTTAGGGGCATATGCACAAAGACTTTCATATTGTCATCGACAAGGTTAAGTCGGCTCAGATATGAGAGCTGTGACAACGGCTTGTCGGTGGCTCGTTCAGGTGACAATAATGGTAAGTGGTCCAAATACCTCGATGTAATTTTTTGTTACATTTTTGTGAACCTTTAGAATAGATATGAGTTCTTTTAAAAAATAGTGAACCTGGATTATTTCTCTCATAAGTATCTTGTAGATCGGAGATCAGATTCTGTTAGAATTCCCTTCGTCCAAATATACAAAGGCTTCTCAAATTTGAGCTTAACTTTCATCATGAATTTGACCGTCAAAATATGAGGCATATCATGAATTCGTATTGAGCAGTGCTATACGGAAAATATTTCTCGGACGAATTTTGCACGATGTAGCAGATCGAATTGTCGGTGAGTTGGACTGAAAGTGCAGCGATGAGTCGATGTTGCATCGTGCGAATTTTGTACAAGGAATCATCGTGTGCGCAGTAGTTTCGATTTGTATTAGAAAGAGGTATTTAATGATATAATTTTTATGACTCATAACTCATATGTTATCAGTCAGAATTACTGTCGAAGTTAGGCTTATAATTCGAGTGGCTTTATGTCACAAGAAGTTTCATGATTGTGGAAAAACATTGAAGCTGAATTTTGGACCTTCTAGAATGTCCAAAGAAATTTCGTCCTCTAGCTAGGATGCTTGTTTTTCCTGTCATCCCAAAGAAAACTTACAGAGTACTACTATATGTTACTCCCTCCATTCCTAAATAATTGTCTTTCTAGAGATTTCAACAAGTGACTACATACGAAGCAAAATGAATGAATCTACACTTTAAAATATGTCTACATACATCCGTATGTTGTAGTCTATTTGAGATGGCTAGAAAGACAATTATTTAGGAACGGAGGGAGTACTACTTTGCGACTTCCGTACTGAAGACCGTACCGTGTCTTCGTCCAAATCAGCAGTAAAAACGAAAGGGAGATGATATGAACTTCAAATCTTCCATGAAACCAACGATGACGATCAACACACCATGCACGAAGCTAAGCTAACGCATCATGCATGTGGCCGTTTGCACTCTGTACAATCAAGAACCAAACGCGAAGCGATCTAGCTAATTTTAAAAGTAAATAAACTCATCATTCTACGTACGCGCGGGCGCGGCACGGCACGGCCACGGCCGCCGCTGCCGCTGCCATGGCGTCGTCCAAGCTCTGGCTAATGGAGCAATGGGCCTTCTTCCTTAGTTCTTCCCCTTGCCGCTGCCGGAGCCGTTCTTGCGGTGGAGCCGGCGTAGCAGCTCCTCGAAGTCCTCCTCGGCGCAGGGCACGCGCAGGCCGCCCGCCTGCGCGAAGCCGAACTCGTCGGCGGCGCGCTCCATGAGGTCCCGGAACGCCGGCTCGCGCAGGTACCCCGTGGGAACCACGAACCGGCGGGCCTCCTCCCCGACGTACACCGCGAAGTACCCCTTGGGGAGCACGTCGCCGCCGGCCGGCTCCAGCAGCGCCTCCCGGAGCCCCGCCTCCTCGGCCTGCGGCGCCGCGCCGGCCTTGCTCTTCCTCTCCTTCCTCCTGCCGCCGATCCTCGGCGCGCGGAAGTAGCCCATCACCATCATCGTCCCCGGCCGCGGAAGCAGGGTTCACGGTGCGGTGCTCGTCGTAGCTTCCGGGGTTGCCCGCCGCCGTCGTCGAAGGAGGACGGTACGGAACCGTGCAGCGAGATGACAGGGATCGGTGGCTCAATTAAGGCATGGGGGAGGTGGAGTTGGTGCGGCTGGTCGTGGGTTGGTGGCCGCCATGGTCGACGCTCGCCGGCAAGCTAGCGAGAGGTCCTAATGGGGTTGGCGTGCGTGGAAGAGGACGTGGTCTCCTCGTCTCGTGCTCTCAACTTGTGATTAGGTGCAGTTGCAACTGGGAAATGATTAGGCGGCAGCCAGGGTTAGCGTTGGTTTTATACTGGTGTGTGTGTGTGTGGGGTGGGGTCAGACTAGCGAAGTTTAATTTAGCTTGTTTTATATTTTTTATTATAACCACCTGTACGATCCTCTAAGATATGCCCCTTTTGTTTTTGAGATGTCTAAGAACATGGCTAGAACCAAGGCAAGCAGAAATGCCGTATCCTGTTTATCCATTTTCATTCTACTCCGCCGGCTAGTCGACGAGGCAGCAACATCCCTACAACTAGTACTATTTACAATGCAGGCACGCAGGAGCGGGGCATGCGACCCATTTTGATTTTCAATATTTTACTATATTTTTTAAAAGCAAAAAATGAAATTAAGTTTCTTTTGCATATTCGTGTTCTTTGCGACGAGCTTCCAGATGAGATACATTTTGGATATGTTTTGATGAGAGTTGAAACTTCGAAACTTTGTATGAGCGGCAGACAAAATCATAAAAGGTAAAACTTAAAACTTGTTATGCCTTCATGAGGAATCGTTAACTTTGCGGATCGGAGGCAATCAGGCCGTCGACATGGTTGGGCAGGCGTGTGCCCCTATGTGTTTCCGTTTACAATGTCGCATGAATTTTATGTTAGGATAGTCATTTTATGGCTCGTATGATATGGTGATATTAGCCTAACATCAAGTGAAATTTAATTCTTTTTCAATGATTTTTTTAAACTATTCATTTTCAATCAGCCAGTACAACGAACAATAGAAATAATAAAAATTACATGCAGATCCATAGACCATGTAGCGACGACTACAAGCACTGAAGCGAGCCGAATGCGCGCCACCGTTATCGCCCTCCCTCGCCCGAGCCGCGCAAAACTTGATGTAGTAGACAGCTGGGAAGTCGTCGTGCTAGGGCCCCATAGGACCAGTGCACCAGAACAACAACGGCGGCCGATGAAGAGTAACGTAGATCGGAAGGATCCAATCTGAAGACATACGAACAAAGACGAAAGACAACAAGATCCGAGCAAATCCACTAAAGATAGATCCGCCGAAGACACACCTCCACACGTACATCGACGATGCTAGACGCACCATCGAGGGGGAGGGGTGACGGGGCTAGACGGGAAGAATCTTATTCCATCTTCAGGAAGCCGCCGTCGTCTCGCGCCGTCCTGAACAGAACACAAACCCTAATAAAACTAGAAGAAACATCTAAAAAAAAGGAGCCCTTCCAGTGGCAAGGACTGAATCCACCGCGGCCACGGAAACGAACCGGATCAACGGCAACGCCAACAGAAGACAGAGGAACCCTAAATTTTTGGTTGAGAGGAGACGACTGCTTGAGTTAGTGTGCTGCAACACGCATGGTGTTGCACAAGTTAATTGTTTTTGTTACCACGAAATCTTTAAAAAGATTTAGCTGATTCAATCTGTGACTGTACATGACTGTACACACACATACTCTTATACCACCGTACACACGCACTTACACATCGCTTTCTAAAGACCCAATTAAAGTTGTGGAGCTTCTAAACTGATGTAGTGTGCTTCTTATCGGAATTTTTGTCACCCCCACCAAAAAAAAGCAATCCGCATCAATGAGAGTCCTAAGCTTTAATTCTGAGGATTGATCCTCGCTGAGCTGAGAATACCACCGTCTCACTAACCATCCAACCAACGATCGATTATCCTCTCTGCTTTTTGTTCTCCTCTGTTATTTTCAGGCTTTCTAGCCTAGCATTGTTTATATAGAAAACTAAATGAAGTTCTGGCTACATCCATATACCACAAAAACAAAGAGCTTTTTCGAAAAGTTCAAAAAGAATGAGCGCAACATCCGTTCCATAGCTGATAGAGAGCATGGATAGGCAGACGGAAACAATTTCTTCCCTCTATCTGATTGTTATACGTACGCGTCCCGTATACGTAGATGGCTCCCCCATTTCCACATCGTTGGGTAGTTAATTTGGCGCCAAATCACCGCTGCCGTTGGTTTTAAAAAACTCCAGGTGCGAGTCAATTAGAAGTAGTCACCGGGAACTATGAACCCGGCATTCAACTACCCTCTCAAATCTCAGTTACAAAGAAATTACCTAGCGTGACCGTGGGAGTACTAGGTATACCGATAAAAATCAGGTACACACGGAGTCCCTTCCGATGACCAATTCGTCCAGGAGTCGTCTGGATGACTGTATTCAGACCCTATATCCAAAAAAAAATCTTCAAAAAGGCCAAAGGCCTTATATTAAATACATACATCCATAAAAAAACTTGGATATATTAGAAACAAGTTACTAAAAAAAGATAAATTAAAAACATATTTAAATGTGTGCCGAAGCCTGTCTCTTCTGTATCAATGGACGGCGTCTCAATGCCGCCTCTAAGCCTCTGTTATAGCTGAGCAAACTTTTCAACCTCATAACCCGCCATTTGACACGAGTAAGTCGTCGTCTTGAAGAACAAAGCGTTGGAGAGGGCATGTGGAATGCCCTAGGTCCGTCCGAGCGTGGGGACATAACCCTCGCACACTCCGTGACAACCGAAGTTGCTCAACCTGCATCGGCCGAAACTGAAGCCAAAGTATTAAGATGCAAACATGCCCACTTCGTAGGACAGTGTCACTTAGACAAATCTGCGGAAGAAAAAGCACATGGAAAACTAGATTGGTAAACACAATAGCCTTCACTCGCATCCTGGCGATACAAATAGGGACTACCGCAACGGGGTGTGGTGTTATTCCATGCAGATAGTGACGCCATCATCTCGCCACCGCCGATCGAAGACCAAACCCTAAATTTTATCCTAAACCTACCTTCACCAAACCGAAGCAATGGTGTCCCCACCTCCTCCCACCGCCAACACGACATATGGAGGGAGAGCGGGCCCACGTTCTCGCCAGAAAAGAGGTAGATTAGTAGCCACGCTTCCTTGGTCGCGGGAGTGGGGAAGGAAGAAATGCCCCTAGCGAATCAGTAAGTTCACATGGGCAGGGAAGTAGCATCCATCCAAAATGTGATCTTTGTATGAACTAGAAAAATTACATGTTCTCTTAGCCATGAACACTTATGTTTGTACCAAGTTTAACATATCAATGATAGATGCCCTCTCTTTCCTCCTCCACAAAAAAAGATCCCACGCTCTCCTCCTCCTCCCGTCGGCACCGTCGGTCCACCCCATCACCGATGGCCTTTGGGCCATGGAGGTGCGGAGGACCTCGGCCCCCCCGCCGGGGGTAGGGACTCCGCTCTCGTTCTTATTTGGTTCAACGTCTTGGTTGGGGTTATGCGGCTGCGACGATGTTCCTTAGTAGGAGTAATGTCTCCCACGTTCTATCCCCGTCTCGATGATGCGTCTAGCGTCATCGGAGGGCGTGTGGAGGTGTGTCTCCGTCGGATCTTGCAGGATTCGGTCAGTACTGGTCTTCAATGGATCTGTTTGGATTTGGCCTTCGTTCGTCTTTGTGGTGTTTACAGGTTTGATCCTTCCAATCTACGACTTTCTTCACTGGCAATGGTTGCTGCTCCGGTGAGATGGTTCTATGGGGTCTTAGCACGATGACTCATCGATTGTCTACCACAACAAGGTTTGTCCAGCTCCAGCGAGGGAGGGGCAATGATGGAGACGCGCATTCGGTTTGCTCCGGTGCTTGTAGTCCTTGCTAGGTGGTTCATGTACCTGATTGTAATTTTTATTATCCTTGATTGATGTTCTTCGTACTGTCATGATTAAAAATGAATAGATTAGAAGTTTGTCAGAAACCAAAAAAACATACGAGCGGCGAAGTAAAACGGTTCGCGAAGAAGTGTTGCCCAAAACCAACGAGAGAGGCTCAAATGAATCCGTCTTTGACGAAGGGCGCGGCTGCTGCCGGAATTGCGGCAGAGACAACAATTGTCTAGGACGAGCCGATTGCGCGGGTCGGCCACCTCCTCGTGCGTGTTTCCGTGACGGGACGTATGTACCGCGCGGGTTACGAAACCCGTATAGCCAGATTCACTAGTACGTACAGTACGAGATCAAGAAGACTATGTGCAAGCTCAAAGATATTGTGTTATCTTTTTAGTTTTGTCATGTCGGTCTTTACGTGACTTGTACTTTATTTTTTATGATATGAATGAGACACGTATTACTATGAAAAAAAATAGTAAAACGATTCATGAAGCAAAGTGTTGACGCACACCCCCGAGAAGTAATCAGAGAGCTAATAGCCAGGTTCAGTCCCTGTCTGACGACTGCAGCCGGAAAGAGGCAGCGGAATTGCGGTGGAAAGAGCATTTGTCGCCACGACCGTGCGCGCCGGGCCGGTTGACAAGTTGGGTGCGGCTGATGAGGACGTGCGGGATTAAAGGAGCAAGCTAGTGCTACGTACGTACATCAAGGTACACAAAGCTGCCAGGGTTAGAGTACGGCCTAATATCCGCTGGCCGGCCACTCTCGCGACCTAATCCATCCATCCATCCACTTATTTAGTTATATATAGATTAATTAACAGTGACACTATGGAACATTACTTTGTCTTCTCACGTCCTTTTCGGCGCCCGGCTTTCGTGCGTGGAATGCACGTCAAAGTTAAAAACTAATCCCCGGTCAAACTGGGCTGCTAAAATACATAATCCGGCAGCAAGCAGGGGTTGCTTTTTTTTTTTTTTGTGGTTTCGGCGACACAGTGCACACAGTCTCGTCTTCTCCTTTTCTCTTTGTGCGTGTGGAAAAGACGGTGCCTTTGATACGTACGGTGGTGCGCCCGTCGTCTTCTTCGTGATAAAGGGGCAAGCAAAGCGAAGCTAGCCGAGAAGAGGCAAGCGCACCTTTGGACGTTGATGGCCGTCTTTTCACGTACGGTGCGGGTACGGCATGGAACGGACGCTACGTGGCGAGTAGCAAATTCAACGAACCGTACCCGCTGTGTTCACATTTTGACGTTCATTACGATAAGCGGCTAGGTAGAAGTATGATATGAATATGATGATATCGAGATGCCGGATCTACACTACCTGTCAGGCTGGTCATAGTGGGGAGTAATATATACTCCCTCCTTTTGGATTTATAAGGCTCAATTTAAAAAGGACGCGACTAACCACCAGCCGACTGGTGGTTAGCGACAAATCCGCATGATCGTACACCTGCGTCCCTTCCCGCGCGTGACCCACTTTGACAGCTCCACCCACGACCCAGCCTTCTCTCGCGAGGCCCACCGCGCGCAACGCATTGAGGCCCAAGACAGTTAACACAACCCCTTTGGCCCACCTCCCCCCTCCTGCACGTGACTTACCAACCCAAAACCTAGTTTCTTACCTCCATCGCAAGAAACAACCACCTGCCCCGATCAGTTCTCTTCTCTCTCCCCGACGCGCCTCCATCGCCGGCGACCTCGGCCCCAGATCCGATCCACCAAAAAAAAAGGAAACCACGAAAAACACCACCAAAACACAAAGATTTGAGGGAGGGCCCCGGTTTACCACAAGAACATCACAGGGGGTAAGTGATTCAACATCTCGATTGAATATAGATTACCAGAGTGTGTGCATTGAGTAATCAGCATCCTTTAAGACTTATTCAACATAAAAAAAGATCATTTTCTTTCTTTTTATATTGAACACACTCATGTCAGAACAAGTTATCATGCTAATTCATTACAAATTACCAGGAAAACTCAGAACAAAAGGTGCTAAAAACACTACAAGAATACCATGTGTTGATTTACATTGTTGCCACCAGACTTTTTTGATAAAAAATGATATTAATGAAATGAGGTTGATAGAAACTGTCGCTGTCATACTCCCATATGCTGGTTACTGCCAAAACGATACCTGTTATAAAAAAAGGTAATCAGTGCAGTAAAAGGAAAAAATATAGTTGTTGTGAAAAAATAATCAAAATTGCTTGTAATTGTGGAAAATTAATGGGTGCAATCATATGTGCTAGCAGGTGCTGCAGCACAAGAAAATGGCGCATGACAACGGGGGTAATGTGGATGTCATGATGAGTGGTGTGGGGACAAACCAACAGTGTGAATATCCACACACGGCAAGCTTTGGTTCCGCCAAAACAGATGAAGGTAAAACATTTACCATGCTACCACATTTTTGTATACAAACTTGTTACCATCGTAATTGAATTGCAACTACCACCCTATGTTATTTACAACTATCACATTCACCATGAAACAGTTCACAAATCACGTAGCTTGATGCACACAGGTTACCATGAATTTAGGTACAGTTACCACACTTACTGCATACGAATTATCATGCAATCTGTATTGCAATTGGAATTACATGCTTTCACTTTACAGCTACAAAAAACATCTTAATGCATGCAAACTTTACCAAGCAACTGGAGTACAAGTTACCACTAGTTTTGGCATGCAGAAAATATAACACAAAATAACAACTTTCAAAAACATTACAGGTGCTACATCTAGAAGCAACCCGATGGTTCGAGAGACAAGCAAAGAACCGACTACTAGCAGCATAGGGGGGAGAGAAAGCTTCTTTGATCATTCATCAATGAGCCAATGAGTCCGAAGCAGGGAGAGAATGCTGAACAGGAGACAAAATACCGAGGCATACTCCACACGAAACCTCTGATGAAACGATGAAGTTTGATACTTTTGAGGAAGCTTATGAACACTACAGGCAATATGCACAGAGACATGGGTTTGGAATGAGACTGGAATACGAAAAACAATTAAAGACAAATCAGAAGCGAGTCCTCTTGGTTTGTGGGAAATACGGCAAGCCAAAAACAAACAAGGAGGAGACAGAGGATGTGCAGGACCCAAAAGGCATCGTGAAGAAGAGGAAAAGAGGGAAGGTTGTGAGGTAGGGATGTCCGGCCCACCTTTACATCACCCACACGGATGCGTGGTGGAGAGTCAAACGCTTCAACGGCGACCACAACCACCCTCTAATAAGAAAGCCGTCCTTGAGAAAGTTCTTATCATCACATAGGAACATTCCAAAAGATGAGCATGACTTCTTGAAGATATTGCACGGATGCAACATAGAGACAACAAGACAGATGCAACTAATGGAATGGTTCTACGGGAATCCTAAAGATGTACCATACACAACAAAGGACATCGCAAACCAGCGAGCTAAATTCCGGATAGAGTACCGCCATGCTGATGTGGGGAGCACAATCTCGTACTTCCAAGATATGAAGGCACAAGATCAGATTTCTATTGGAGAATAAAGCCTGATGATGAGGACAGAGTGAAAAATTTATTCTGGATAGATGGTGCGTCGCGCAGGGCATATGCTAGATACAATGATGTCATCTCATTTGACACAACATACATGACAAACATGTACAAAATGCCCTGTGCACCCTTCATTGGAATTAATAACCATGGGCAGTCAATCCAATTTGGTTGTGGGTTTGTTCGAAACGAACTATCTGGTAACTTTGTGTGGCTGTTTAATGCATTCTTGCATGCAATGGGTGGAATTGCGCCAAAGAACATAATAACAGATCAAGATTTTGCAATGAGGAGTGTTATTGATGAGGTGTTCATCGGGATAGTACACAGGAATTGCCGCTGGCATATAATGAAAAAAGCACAAGAGAAGCTTGGGAAGCCGATGGCTGACAATGACCCACTAAACAATGCATTCAAGGATTGTGTTGACAACAGCCTGACTGGTATTTTACTTCCCACCCCTCACTAACTTGAAACACAGAAAAATGGGCACATAGAAAATGGGTTTAGATGCATGATAACAACAGTTACCATCTAACAAGGTGACAAGTTACCAGAGGATTATAACAAAATTACCTACATTAATTGCTTTCTGTACTACCCCTATCATGTTCATGTTTGATGTACACATTTCAGTTGTTCACCCCACTAGTTACAACAAAACTTTTCAATCACCAGCTAGTGCTGATTGATATGAGTATCTTTGTGTTGCTAGTTAAAAATGTTGCTTGTACTACACACACAGAGTGGTATTCGCTTTGGAAAAAAACTTATCCAGTGTGCAAAGTACTTACCATGATGCTTCAACTAAAGTAACCATGTGTGTGTGACAGAATTATCAACAACAGTGGTGTTCCTAGTTACCAAATATGTTTGAACAGATGTTACCATCCTTCAATACTTGATGTTACCATGTTTATATTATGAATGCAGTTGAGGAGTA
This sequence comes from Aegilops longissima, assembly GCA_021605205.1. NCBI lineage: Eukaryota > Viridiplantae > Streptophyta > Magnoliopsida > Poales > Poaceae > Aegilops > Aegilops longissima. Next base: position 676,251,753 of record CM038682.1, on the reverse strand, counting down.
TGAGCACAAGTGGTGGGTGATGATGGAAGCGTATGGCCAGACTGACAACGAGCATTTCCAATGGCTGTGGGAGAACAGGAAGTGTTGGGTCCCGGTATACTATATGCACGATTTTTTCCCGTTCTTGCAGACCACGGCAAGAAGCGAGGGTTTTAACTATGTGCTCAAGAAGTATGTCAACCCAAACAACTCACTGGTCGAATTCGCACAACAGTACACTGCGATACAGGATAAGGTGATGGCTAGGGTGTCAAAAGAGCAGTTGGAAACGGTGTATAAAGAAACCGAAATGTACTCGATGAACCCGCTGGAGATGCAGGTGCGGGGGCTGTACACACATAACTTGTTTTGCAAGTTCCAGGTGGAGATGAAGGTGAAATCAGCATACAGATGCGACGCATTGGATGATGGTACTTTCAAGGTCAGCTCAGTGCGGGGGATAATACCAAAATATGGAGACATGGACTACCATGTGCAAGCAAACATGGATGAAGAGACATACTCGTGTAGTTGCTGCAAGTTTGATCGTGACGGGCTACTGTACGCGCACGTGCTACGAGTTATGGACCAAATTGGGGTATATGAGATACCTGAAAAGTACATCCTAAAGAGGTGGACCTGGGATCCAGAGGAGGATCTTATTCAACCTGATTTTGAACAGCCGACAGTTAAGAAGTCGATGCCAGAGGAGGGGAAAAGCGTCATGCGATACACGTCAGTTCTTAAAGAATTTAAGGCATCGGCCAAAGACGCTTGCCTAACAGATGACGGGACCAGATTGGCAAGAAAATACCTGAATAATTTCAAGGAGGAGCTTGAAACCCTGAAGAACAATCAACTTAAAAAAGCAAGAAAGGAAAAGAAAGAAGCAAAAGGATCGTTTCAAGGACAGACGGATCCCTGCTCGATACCTGTGGGGCGGATGAATGAAGACAACCCCGTCACACAGCACCAAAACGCCCCCGATGCAAGACATCCGGAGAACCCAGCCACACAGCAAACAAGTGCCACTAATGTGCAGCGATAGGAGAACCCCGCCACACAACAAGAAAGTGCTACTAATGTGCAGCGACAGGGTAACCCTGCCACACAGCAAGAAAGTGTGCGGGTGACGATACATGCTAGCAAAAACAATCATGCTTTTGTCATCCAGCCCCCACATCCTGATGCAGCTCCGTCCTTAAACACAAAGTTGATACTAGACCCTCCCAAGACTACAACGAAGGGGCGGCCAAAGTCAAAAAGAAAGCAGTCAGGTTTTGAGATTGCAAAACCCAAGCCAAAAAGGAAATGTGGTGTGTGCGGGAGTCTGGAACATGACAAACGCACATGCAAATCTCCCCTAGCAAGATAAATGAAGAAGGTGCTATTAAAATGGAAGATGGTGGCTGCATTTTTTTCATGGACCATAATGTGCAAGCTACAAGCCCCACATTCCAGTTATCAGCATTGTATCATGAATTTATCATGGCTTTGTAATGCAAAAAGTGTGTATCTATAATTTAAGCAAGCTATCAGTACCCTATTATGCCAATTACCAGCAAATGTTTGATGGGATTGACATGGATTTGTAAATCCAAATTTTTATATCTTAACCAAGCTATCAGTACACTATTATGCCAGTTACCAGCAATGTATGATGGAATTGACATGGATTTGTAAATCCAATATTTTTATATCTACATTTTTGAAGGCTACCAGCACTGCATTGCATTACTTATGAACAAAAAATTAGGCCTGCTTGCACTTCTAAAAACTGCTTATGAACAAATTATAATCACAGTAGTGAATTATATCATCTAGTCAGTGACTTTGGACTGTGTATACTATAGTAAAACAACATGTCAACACTTTGCTCCATGGCATTGTCATGACAGATTCATATAAAAAAGTTATCATCACAGTTTGGTAGAAGTTATCACACGGTCGTAAAAAAAAATCACCTCATCACCCGCTGCCGAACAGATGATAACGCCACTATTTGCATTTGTTTTGATAATGATCTAACCACCTCAATGTCATAAATTTCCGGAGAGCTGGAATTTGTTCATGAGTTAAGGCTAGAACATTTTTGCCATCCCACACCTCAAGGTACGTGCAGGCGAAAAATCCGCAATCAATGCTGAAACATTTGTGATGAAAAAAACAACACAAAATCAGTTTAGTTGGAGTTTGCGACCGGGTCAATAAACAGGGATGATAAACATGTAGTGGGATGTTAAAAAGAGAGTGAATAATCCACAACTAACCCATTATCCTGTTTCAACACATCAATGTACACAAGTTCATAGTACTGAATCTGCTTATGCGAGTCCTTGTAATTTATCAACCAGGCCTTTTTTATAGCGTTCATGTATCTTGTCACATGCTCGAGAAGAGAAGGACTATCTTGTTCACCCTAAGATTTAGTGACAACACATACCAATGCCCGTTATCTGGACCGCGGCCCAACTTTTGCAAAGCATGGAATAGCAGCTGCAAAAAATTAAAAGGCAGTAAGCATAGAAGGAGTTGGAAAAGAAACAAATTACCAAGATAACAAATGGTCATGAAATTCACATGGGAGGCAACTAGAAAAAGAAATGATCAGGGCAGAAAGGTCAAAGTTGCCAGTGTGCATGAAACAGGTTATCGTGACATGAAGAACAAACAATATCCACAAATAACAGGAAGTTACATGATATTAACAGGAAGTTACCAAGACACTAACTGTAAAGTTACCAGATCCAGCAAACATAACATACCTGATCCTGGTGACTAAGAATGTAAGACTTGTCCCGTCGAAAACACTTCAATAAACACTTGGATTTGAAGTCTCCTATCAACAGATACACAGATAGCACCCAAGGGAAGATGAACTTGTTTGGCGTTTCCTTATACTGGAGAATGCGAACATGTAACTCGGCAATGCTGGTTGATAGTTGCCCAACTCCCTTCACACGATTTGCAAGCTCACCGAGGGTGACCCACCTACCATCAATGTCGATGACCCTAACACTACAAAATACAAAAAAAAAAGTTAAAAAATACATTTCAAAAAATGGCACACAAATAATGATTTATGTTAAAAAAGATGAGAAAAAGGATGGAAACATACTCTTTAATCTTAGAGTTAGAATCAGTAGTATGCTTGATAACTTCATTGTAAACATACTCTTCCTCCTTGCTCGGTGTGAGGGTGGCAAAAGGCGGGAGCAGGTATTTGGACGGGTGGGTGACCCTAACTTTCTGAATAAAGGATTTAGGGGTTGAACTGCGTACTAAATGCTCTGTGCGAGGTGGTAACTCTGGTGTAACAAATGTTGGACTTTGAGGGTTGTCTGGTAGAAACAGAAAAAACAGAAAAACATGAGTTATCAGCAGATGGGAGAAAGAATTATCAAGTGATGGGTCAAAACTTATCAACTGCCACATGTATTGATTATCAAGTGGTGGTCCATAGTTGAAAAACAAAGAAAGGGCTTTGTGCAAGGGTTGCAATGTTCATGGAGCAGAAAAAAAATCACCTATTTGAACATTAGATTTCCCTTTTAATGTTGGATTGTCATGCTCAAATTCTTCCCACCACATGAGAACCTCATCATCGTCAATCTCAACATCATACACTTGCACACGACCAGCTTCCGGTGTTACTTAAATAAAAAAAGAGCGATGAGGACATGAACAGTAGTGATAAACAAGATAAATTGTTGCAAAAAAAACAAGTACTAAAAATTGAGACAAGATACAAAAAGTTATCAGGAACACAATATAGAAGATATCAGGTAATGTGAATGTGGATTACCAGCACACATGTATGGGCCTTTTAAGGAACAAATTAGATAACACTGGTGCATAACGAGGAACATATGTGATATCAACAAATCATCATAACATGTAAAAAAGAAGACCAAAAAGAATTGTATAGCCCAAAATTGGTAAAGATTGCATATGTGGATGGAGTATGGTGTCAATGGATCATAAATTGTCAGGATTTGAACATTTGAGTTACCAAGATAGTGTCATATAGACTTATCAGGGTGATTAAAAAATGAGGGAATAATAAAAAAGTTCAGATGAATAAGAGTACACACCTGCTACTACCAGTGCAGTATTGTTTTGTAAGCATGACAATAAATTAAGGAAAATAAATAGGCAATGATAGAAGATGTACGTATCACGCGCTTACTAAAAGTCAGTAACGGATAACATCGGCTTTCAAAACTGACAAAGTTACCAGGGGGAAAGAGGATGGAGTTATCGTCTATGCTAGCATCGTACAAAATATTGTAGCGGACACAACAGAAATGTATATTCCAGGTACTGAAAGCACATATGTTCATTTACATCACACAAAGCATAGAAGTAGTATTACATTCATCCATACACACGGAATGATAGCAAGTTCCAAACACATAAATAAAAAGAGCACGCCAAGGCACAAACAATATGATGAACACTGACATATCTCAATCCATCACTCTCGCTGCATAAAATCAAAGACACAAGGTCTTCACTTACCAGAGTTGGGTGGTGGAGCCCAAGCAATCGGTTGCGCCTTGGTAACTTTCATCACTGCCTTGCCCTTCGAGCCAGCATTAACGGGAGCTGCGAGCCCTAGAACGGCGACAGGGCCAGTAGCTGGTGCTGCAGGTGGTACTTGAGCAGATGGCGCCGCCGCAGGTGCTTCTGGTGCTGCAGGTGGTACTTGAGCAGATGGCGCCGCCACAGGTGCTTCTGGTGCTGCAGATGGTACTTGAACAAATGGCACCGCCGCCGATGCTTGTGGTGCTGCAGGTGGTACTTGAGCCAATGCTGGTGCAGCTTGAGCCGTTGAAGTTGCTTCAGTAGATGGTGGCACTTGTGGACTCGCACCAAAGATGGCATCAAGCCCAAGAGAGCAGCTGGGTGGCGTAAAATTACCATCGTATTCTCCAGCTTCAGGGGTGCTCGACTCCAACGTAGGGTCAGCTACTGCTTCAAACATCACAAGTAACACACAAATAAGGAAAAAATGCATCAGGAAAACATGTAGAGGACATTGTATTTGTTAGTGCCAGAACATTAACTTGAGTTATCATGGATTAAACAGACAAGTTATCAACATAAGAAAGTTAAGTTACCAACCTGTGCCAACAGGATTATGGGCATCATTCTCTTGACCTCCAGCTGTAGCCGTATCAATAGGCATATTGACTCGGGTACCTCCCACAACTTTCTCAGTGGCACGAATGGCTACAGCGAAAAAAGATTCAACACATCGTCAACATAAAACATCATAACATACAAGAGATAAAAACAAAGGGTGATGGCGAACTGAAATACCTTCACTTCCATCATGCACTATATTTGGGACGACTTCATTTTCACATTCAACAGCCACAGCCACGCTGGCGATATCTTCAACAACAGCAGTAACAGTTGCCGCTGCAGCAAGCTGAAAAACAGCGTCATCAGAAACACCAGCCGATGTCGCCGCAACAGCATCAGATGCGCCCTTGCTAGATGCTGCTGCTTTTTCAGACGGAGATGTCGCCGTGGGAGATTCATCAAGATGGATAACTTCTGTTGTCTCCGATGACGTTGTCTGCGACAATGTTGCCCTTAGTCGTGCAGAGGATCTATTCTTGGCGAATTTCACCTTTTTCACAGCAGTTTTATCTTTTGAACGACTGAAAAAATCGGCACACAAGGGTAGTAGTGAGATTACACATGCTGTTAAACCTAAGTTACCACATGTTTCAATCAAAAAAAGATGTCACATACTTCAGGTATAAGTAGCATCCAAGGAAAAAATTACAGAGTTATCAAGGACTAGAAATATAAAGTTATCAAATGATATGAACAAAAAAACCAACAATTAGTTTTGAATAACTGCAAACTAGAAAGGTATGTGAACACCTTTTTCCTGATACACTTGGTGAACCCTTAGCAACAGCAACTTGTTTCATAGGTGCACTGAATGAAAAAAAATAACCAAATCTTACAAGCACATACAACTATCAAGATTGGTAATTCTAAATTATCGGGGGGCAAAGTTGAGTTATCAATGTTCATAAAAATAAGTTATCTGACAACAAGAACAAAATAACTACTGAACATAAACGAAAGTAAGAATGTGAATACCTTTTCACTGGTGCAATCCCTGAATCCTTAGCAGCAACAGATTGTTTGCCGGGTGCCCTGCAAAGGAAAAATGAGCAAGTTGATTACCAGCATGAAATTACCCAAACTACCTTACTCAAACAACTGTATTTACCATATTGTTTCAGGCACATAATTGATAAAAAGGACCATGGAAAATAATCATTCACCTGCGTGGGGCCTCCTTCCGCACGGTGGATAGTGGGACGGAGACACCGGTTCCCTTTTCAGCCACACGTATACCAAGCTCCTGGACCACAACTTTCTTCACAACTAAATGAACCTCAGATGCTGACAGTGCAATTGGTGAAGACAGCCTTTGCGATGGGCTGGGAGGCACAACTGGTGAAGTTGGACGGGGGGGGGGGGGTGATGGCACAGTTGGTGAAGCTGAACGGGAGGGTGATGGTAGCCTCAGTTTCTTGCGCCTCTGGTAAGCCAAATTTTTCAGAAGCTGAGTACCGCACCGCTTGACAGAAGATTCAGTGGCCGCCTCAGCATGTGTGTCTGTCAGACCTTGCTGGCTAAGCCCTCCATCACCTGATTCGACGGATGCTGCTTGAGATGTGCCAGTGAGTAAGATCTGAGACTCATTGAGGTTATCATCGACAGGGCGGACAGGAGTGTCTTCAACATCTGGTCCTGTGCCATCATGAGCTTTGACAGTTGCACCATCAAGATGTGTGGTGTCATCATCAGCTGGACCGCTGCCCATATCTACATCCACGGTACCACTGCCTGAAGCAACAAAAGGATCTTTACGGCGACGACGAACAACTCGATAGTCCATATCATTAAAATCGTCATCATCATCGGAGTCAGCATCAGAATCAGAATCATTGCCTCCGTGATACTCGTCATCACCGTCGAATCTTCATAACATTTTTCCGGCGCTTTACGGCGCTTTGCCTTGCGATGAGCGCGTAGTCCTTGACGTCGTACGGGCGGCAGAGGAGAGAATGTTCAATCCAGCGTCTAGCTAACGGGATGCATCTGAATGGCCCTCGTCATCTAAAGCGGTGAATGATTCCACAAGATTGCCTAGGATGCCAGCCATGGCGGACGTGAACCGAGCAACTATCTGAGTTGATTTGGCAAATTTCTGTTCAACATAAAAATGCAAAAAGAATAGAAATAACTAGTAAGTTATCACCAAAATGCAACAAAAGTTATCATGAGTTAACAAAAAAGCACACACAAAAGAACAATACCAAAAACAAATGTGTGGTGTCGTTGCGGTAAACAAATGAATGTATTCATGATTTAGCAAACATTCAGTCACCATGAAAATGAAGATCAATATACGAGAAAGCTAAAACAGCACAGTTAGATATTAGCAAAAAAACTTAAGTTATCTAAGAATCATCACAATAAATGCAACCAAAGTTATCATGATATCAAGTTATCACAGGAATGCTACAAAGTTATCAAGGCATTGCACTAAGAATTATCACATGGTTGCATCATAATTATTATCTTTTATAGAGGATATGACACATTGGAAACAAACAAATTAGTAAAGAGTGTCAAGTTGGCATCAAAAGAGGGTCACCACATTGAGTGCAACAAAATAAGTTATCAGCCAATGAAAGAACATAAAATAGCAAAAAAAATCAAGAAACTAGGTTACATGCTCACCTCTTAACTGCAGCTTGGGGCAGTATGAACACGCATAAACTTGTCAAGACCTTCCAGACCACCAAACAGACAGAAATTCATGCCAAACTCAGGCTTCAACTGGAAAAAAATGTAGCGACATGACAGATAAGTAACAACAAAAAACAATGAAAAGAAAATGCAGTTGCAAAGCAGTCTGTGAACTGAAAAACATAGATATGGATTACCAGTAGTTTCCCAAAAGAAACTTTGTCAGCCTGAACATCCTTGTTGAGGACAAGAGTTATCAGCTTCTTTGTCCAGACATTGATGGGAAAAGGACCATCAGGCAATACGATGCCAAGTCCAGAAAGATCAATCGCATGAATGTACAGTAGCTGATGAGAAAAACACAAGCGTCATGGTAAACACAAACAAAAATCAGACACAAAATGACAAAGAAATGACAAATGACAAAAGAGAAGGTAAGAGGAAAGCATCCTCACTTACATTGTAGAAGAGAAGGCAACCCCTGGTAGGCTTGCGTTTTAGCAGCGCCTTGTGTAGTTCATCAGCAATAAATTTGGACCAATTGAGATTTTTAATACCATCGATGTCACGCTGCAAGTTAAAAAAACAAAAAGAAACTGAAGTTCACCGAATGCACCACAATAAAATATGAAAGTTACCACACTGACATATAGTAAAGTTATCAGGCACACAAGAAAGAAAATGACATAATTACAAAAAAACTTACCAGCACAGCATACCATCGGGGGCTAACTTTGTTGGAGGTGGTCGGGGCAATGACTGTATTCCCCGCAAGCAGAAGCCACATACGCTTGAAAGTATCATCAGAATTTTCAGAACCCTTTATGAGATCAACGAGATCAGTCATTTTAGGGGCATATCCAAGCTCGCCAAACAACTCAAGCCCTAACTCAATATCAGCTTCAGAAGGGAGGTTGTAAGGGACATCATTTCCTCCACGCGGCACGCCCATAACACGATGCACGTATTCCTTATTGACCGGAAGCCTGCCTCGGCCTGGTACAACCACCTCATGCGAATTGGGTTCGTAGAGATCAGTAAGCCACACACTGAGATTGTTAAATAGATGGTCACATTGGATATTCCGAAGGCTAGTTAAATCCATATCATCAATGGCACTCTTCCTGTCATCATTCATGTCCTTGCATGCTAGAAGAAGCGAACTGGGCGAGGCTCTGTTCCCCGGAGGAGGGCGTTTCGCCTTTTTCGAAGGAACCTCATCGATTCCATCAGCATCTCTTTTGCGCTTCCTCGGCATTGTCTCCCTGACACGTAGGACAAAAAAGGAAAGCGAATGAAACCATTATATGACTTTGAAAAACTGATATCACAATTATAAAACTGGTGTTTGACAAAGCAATAATACAGCTGATAAAAGGAAACAAGCAAACTGCACTTGGTTCATCGCACCTGCTAAAAAAAAGTAAAACAGATGGCACAGGTATATAAAAGCATGTGTGACTGATAATTGAGGCACAATGCAATTGGTAAGTTACAACCAGATTACCAGTGATAAGAAATAGCATTCACACATGTTCATTAATAAACCAACCAGACAAATGAATGAGAAATGAGCATTGTGTTGCATGTAGTTAGTCTAGAAAAACTACTGGTAACTACAGTAAGATGACAGTGGTAAGTGTAATACCATCATCATGATAATTTAACCATAACAAGACAGCACCGATAAATAACAGAGTTTCAGCATCTGGTAATTTGAGTGCAATGTCATTGGCAAGTTCAATATAAACATCATGATATTTGAACAGAATAAGACATCACAAGCAAATCAAGCATTGTAAACATGCTAATTGGAGCACCACAAAGCCTAATCAATAGACACACCGCATCAAACAAAACCAACATAAAACAACATTATGTGAAAAAACTTAGGGTTACTTTTCAAATCCTCAGCCACTGATGCACAACTTGAAATCCATAAACACCAAACACTATTGGATGTCCTAAACATCCACATCCACAACACTAACACCAGACCAAAATCCTTATTAGAACCGACCACACTTACCACCACTAAGACCTATCCACACCCACGCTTACCACAAATTAAACCAGATGTCCGAACCATATTCAACTGGAATTAGAAGGAAACCTAATCTAACCTAATAGCAACAACAACGGCCAGAATCGAAGGGTCCGAGCACCAAAAATCAACGGCGAAGCATGAAGGCGCAGCGACAGGAAATACAGAGCGGGGCGGTGGGTGGGTGGGGGAAGGGAGGATGCGCTGCTCAACGCCGACTCAGAAACTAGAAGCCGGCCTTAATCTAACCTAATGGGAACAACAAACCACCGGATTCGAAGGCTCCGTGCAGCCTAAATCAATGGCGGACCGACGGCAGAACAAAACAGGAAGGAAACAAGGGTGGGGAATGTGTTCCTCACTGCAGATTCAGACGCCGTCCGCCGTGAACCGGAACGCGCCACCACCAGGAACCGTCGCGGACGAGGGGGGGGGAGCGAGAGGAGATTCGAATGGAAACCGCAACAGCAGAGGAGGAAGAAGTAATGCAGGCGAAGAGGGAGAGGGGGTGAGTGGGGATCGTGCGCATTGGGCGAGACGGGCGGTTTCGGGGGGACCCACATGTCAGCGACGGAGAGTACACATAACGGCTAGCGCCACCCGCGCTGCACGCAACAGGGACGACGCGGGGCGTTGGATGCGGATCGAACGGCTATCGCTTCGTACGCGCCTGTTGCAAACCACCAGCCGACTGGTATTTAGATTTCTCGATTTAAAAATCTCACCAACCAAGGGAGATGGTGGGTGGTGGAATACTTTTTATAGTTTACAAAATCACTCAATTAATGCTCTTGTTTTCCAAAAAAAAGTATGTTTATCAATGCATTAATTGCAATGCATGCATGCATAAATTACATGCATTGGTCATTTTTTTTCTTAATACTTGCATGCAATGATTTAATGCACCTTGAAATCTGAACATGTGATGGGAAACAACCAAATTGAGCCTTATAAAATGGAAAAACTAAAATTTTGAGATAAACCCTATAAACCGGAAAGGAGTATATGATACTACATCTATAGTGCATACTATCATAAAGTAGTATTATAGTTGGTCTCATTTATTGCCATGCATGACACATAGAAGCATAACATTTATTATGAGTATGTTACTATGATCCTCTCTCACTTTTCTTTAATTTTCTGCCGTAAGCATGTTTGCAAGTTCCAAGTACATGATACTAGTTATGTTAACGCCACTATGGCCAGCCTCACACATGATTTGGTTCATCTGCTCAGTCTAGTAGACTATCTATGTACGTACCTACCTTGGCTTCCGTGGTCGATCGATGCTTTTCATGCCTTGCCTTTTGTAAGACAGTTTCTCACTTTGCAGCACCGGGGTCTAGAATTTAGATAGGTTTTCTAGAATTCGCTGCTCGCAGTCCTATGCGTCGTTAAGACACCTCCAATCCGACCACTAGCCCACATAAGCTCGGATCGAACTGTACAACCGTAGTTTCCCATCTACTCCGTATGGTATAGAGGAAGTAACAGGGACGTTGCTATGAGAGCGTGTTTGGTTGTTGTCCTCGCAAACCAAAAAGCAAACTGGAGTGAGATTTGTTGTCGTTCAAATTTGCGCCACGTAGGACTCCGACACCTACTGCCCACTAAAATCCTCCTCCCGTACTAGTTTTCTTCCACTCTACCCCTGCTTTTCCCTTACTCTGCATTCGCACCCTCCTTATCCAGCGTTGTCGTTGTACCTCTCCGACGGCCGCCCAGCCATTGTCAGACGTCTTAAGCCCCCACCCACGGGTCTGCCCGCCTTGGACTATGCTGCCCTTCATCCAGGATCTAGCAATCAGGTATCCTTCGTCCCTCTGCTAACGTCGTCCAAGACGGACACCACGCGTTGCACATGTTCGATCAAATGTCATTGAGCTTTTTCTTTTACCTTCTTGTTGGGCTACTCGGTGATGGAGGATGAGTTGTTATGCGAAGCGTGGAAGGTCATATCTACAAAATTAGTAGGCATGAGGGAAGAGAGCTCGACCTTTTGACAAAACATGCATGCTTCGTTTCCCAAGCAAAACACTTCGCACCCTACTGTCTTTGTGGGTTCCTCGGTGCCGACCCATAGATACGTTAGGGTTTCATGGCAGCACCTCTTCGGTGGTGGTGTAGAGTGTAGACGCCAGCTTGGTGAATAAGGTTTCCTCGAGTCCTGCCATCTTGAGGGTTTCTTCATCAATGGCGGAGTCAATGGATCGATCGTGTATATTTGTATTGGCCTTTCTAGCGGGTGAGGTTAGGATTTGTCGGCGAGGCATCTGAAGATTCTACTTTGGCTTCGCTCTCTTTGCTTTCTTTGGCTCATGGGTCCTGTAATAAAAAGTTAAAAAGAGTTTATTCAGTGTTATGCGGAGAGAACTTCTGCTCTCAAGCTCTGGATGAAATAGTCCCCTGTAGAGTAGCTTTTATTTCCCTGATCAGTGCAAGACTTGTATGTGACTGGCTTTCGTTCTGCTCCAATCTATAAAATTGGGGTAGGGGGGCAACCCCTTTCGTTCAAAAAAAAAAATTTGTCGGCGAGGCAGCAAGAACGATTTTTCTTTGCAGCTTGGTCCTTTGGCCTCGTCTGTCGCACCAGTGTGGCTTCCGGTGTCGACGTAAGGTCTATGAGAAATAATGGAGGTTCGACTCTTGGATTTGTGACTCTTTCGATGATGACTACTTCTCGTGCAGGGCGCTGGTTCGTCAAGACCGTATGGTGTTGATGACTTCATTCATGCCCGCGGTAAACAACAGTAAGCTAGCTCCGGCGATGAAGCATTGGGGGCGGCTCGTCATCAGCCCGTTGGGGAGGAAGAAGACGATCGGCTCCCTAAGGATCTCGTTGTAACTTTTTTTATTTTCCAGGAAGTCTTTTTTCTGCACTTATTTCCAGGATGTCTGTACTGATGATTTGGTTTATGGGTCATATTACATTTTCATAACGAGGAAAAACATTTTTTTTACTACTCCGGAGTAGCATTCACTGACCACAGAGTGAAGCAGCTGGGAGGTAATGCCGGTTTAAGCTGAGAACGATCGGTGAGCTTATTTTTTTTCAACACGAATTTTGTCGGCAATCAGGTACTGATATCATGCTACTGTATGTTATTAATTTCTCCGTTGAGAGTTGTGACGCGCCTACGCGTTTCCTTCCGTATGCGTGATCACAAGAAACTGCCATCTCAACAGCCGGCTCCCTCGCACTGCTTACATGATTGTACACCGGACTAAACCAAATTAGCTACCACGTACTTAGTATGGATCTTTCGCTTGAATTTCCCAGAAGAAAAACAATATGATATCCTATCATGAGACGTGATCTTTTATTTTTCTTTCTCTGATGATGATGCCGGCTGAGGTAAAGGCAGCCACGTTCCAGTGGCCGGCCAGCGAGTGGCATGCATATTCGCAGATATATATAGCACCAGTAAAATATGACAAGGCGAAAATCGTGAGGAGCATTTTCCTTTTCCATGGTCAAATTAATCCACCAAAAGCTAGCCACGCTAAGCCTTTACTGCAAAGGTGTTTGCTCGAGTCAAATCGGCTTTACTGCGAGAGATCGGACAGAGTACATACAATCTCAAAAGGAGAGGAGAAGAATGATGTTTTGTTACTCGAGTCAAAAATTAAAACGGCTGCGTCTCTCCACGACGGGCGTGGTGCATGACCTGTGACAACGAAATCATACTGTAGATTGGAGACAGATGAACACTTGCCTGAAGACTGTAACGGTCCACGGCTAGCTTAATTTTAATCAGCTGAGTCACTGCCTGCTGCATGATTTGGTCAAAAGATGCTGCCCAGAAGCCCAGTTCCCAGAGAATATTAGGAACATATATTCGCATCCAAATCCACGGACGCGACTGACAACATTTACAAAGGAAAAATGAGAGGGAAAACGCGGTAAGAAGGCTTGCTTCATTCGTTACTTAGGAGTTCAGAATATGCTACAAGCGGCTCAGCATCTAACCCGTAAACAAGAAATACATCAACCGATGACTCTAGTGGCATGATAGTGCTCAAGTGCCTAGCTCTGGCAGTGACCCAAAGCTTGGCCTCATCCTCTTTAAGCTTTAGAATGGTGGTGTCGATTTCTTCCCGAAGATGTTAGCATTCCTCCTATTGCAGATGACCCAAGAGATAAGCACAATGAGGGTGGTCATGGCATTCCGGTGATCTTCGACATGTTGGCCCATCAATTCTTGACAGATCTATCGGCAATGCCCCTAAGCCGAGCCACTCCTTCACCGTCCTCACACTCGCAACTCTTGCATAAAGTGCATAGGCCACAATTGCGTTGCAATTATGCAATGGCTAAATGCTGTACAGATGGAAAGAAGGAAACCTTTCGATTCAGGTGTCAGGCCAAATTCAGATCATGGCACCTGCCTGATTCGATCTCAACAATGGCAATCATTCAGATGCATGTTCTGGTAGGTGGGGGAGCACTTCTTTTTACACATATTATACACACCATTTTCGTTATATATTCCTGCAATCTGCTGCCATTGAGGCAGCATGTTATGTTACATGGATGCACACACTTCCGCGGCAGGAGGCACTGCTCCCCCCAGTCCCTCTCTACGCGTCGCCGAGATGGATAATATACAACACAGCAACCAACCTATATACCACTATTATACACAAAGAATCAAAGAATGGGTGCTGAATCCGGTCGACCCTCTAACAGCGCGTGCGCGCGCGGATATATTACAACCTTTTCCGGCAAAAACCATCCATGGCATTGCCACATTTCTGGTGAGCAACCTGAGATCCTGATCCGTGCGAACTGCGTACCTGTTTCGGTACCGTGCGTCGAGACGTGACACGACAGACTTGCTGCTGCTGCTCCGGGCTGAAACTCATTCGCCTCAGCAGCCTGCAGCCCTGAGGAAGTTGTCGTAGGGGCTTGACGCCGGCAGCTTCAGGAAATGTTGCTGGAAGGGATCGTCTGCTGGCTGCGGGTTGCTGGTGTTCGTGTACTCAGGGTAAGCCTTGAAGTTGTCGTCGGCGAACGGGTTCGTGCTCTGCACCCCGGCCTGCTTAGACAAAGCCTCGTTGGTTTCAGCATCTTGCTAAAATGTGCTGCTAATCTGCTTCTCTCAGATGCGTTGAGAGAGACTGAAGAATGGTCTAGAGAGCGGAAAGTATGCTTACCTGAGGCAACGGCGGATCATCGAAGAGAGCCATCTCCATCTGGTTGGGCTGATGGCTTGGCAGCGGAGCTGCTTGCATGTTCGTCTGGAAGCTCATGAAGGTAGACATCTTCTGCTGTTTCCCCATCGTCAGGGCTTCGCATTGGCTAGTCATTTCCATGTATGGCATGTCTGCTGACACAAAAGATTTTTCCGTATGATGTGCAGGGTCTGCGCCGACCTATGAAATGGCAAAATGATGACAAATGTAAGTTAATGAAGCGGTCATTCTGTTCAGATTGTGCAATTTCAATCCTGATAAATCTCGACTGTCTACTTTTCTAGAGATAATCTGCCTAGATATGCTACTAGAGGACAGATAGTTGCTGACAGAACCGGTAATCAACTCATGCCAGGTTATCTTATCATGACAGTACCCAAAGAAAAGCATGGGATTCTGACAAGGACATACTGTTTCGAGAAGCTGATCAATACTCATAAGATCTGCAGTAGGTACAGATGTTGCAGAAGTTGCTGTACTTCCTGAAGCTTCCCCAAAGATATCGTTCTCATTTCCCAGGTCAATCAGCATAGCCTATTGAACACACTCAATTAGCAACAAAAGTAGTCGAAGAATACAGTGGTCCAAAATTATGGTGGTTTCAGAAGTAAAAGCTGTAGGCAAATATATATGTGGGGGACACACATACCTCTTCATGGTGGCCATTCTCATGAGATCCTGATACTGAATGCTCAGCAGATTCTTCAAAGAACTGATTGCTCATTGGGCACATGTCATCGGGAGCGAAGTCACTTAGCAGTTGGCTTCTCACACTGTGCAACTCTGCCTGCAGAAACAGAAAAGTCAAAAAACAGCTGCATGGAAATTGGTTCAAACGATGAACTACCAAGTGAGAAGGTGAACATTACATCAATAATATTTGCTATATTGTTCATGATTGTAGAGACGATGCACTCTCGAGACTGATTTTCTGATACTTCTATTGCTTCAAGGGCCTTCAACGCGCTAGCATTATCCTCTGGTGATCCGTATATTTTCGATGGGTTATCAGGGGAATCTTTCACAGCCTGAAGTTTACTATCATCCACTATATGGAGGAATGGATCGCCCTAGGTAAAACACCAACAAACGCAAGATATAAGTTCTATGTCAACATGAAGTAAAGATGCAATGGAAATATGTTCAATGGCAACACAGTGAACAAGTCTAATTTGTTAATCTCCAGAATAAACAGAGATGCAACTGAAATCCATCTAGTATGTGTTACACAAATTAGGAATAGTAACATAAGCATGGTGGACAAATAAATGAGGATGACCATGGTCTGTGAATTTCACTGTATTTACCAAATGAATTCTAAAAACCACAGTACATTGTCGATGGCAAGAAAACAATAAAGGAAGGTATACAAGTGATTGTCATTATTATACTTACACATGTTTAATGTGACAATTCAGGTGATTGTGTGGCAAACAAAAGTTTCAGTAAAGGCCATGGACTTGTGATATGAACATGAACATTTGGGAAAAACAAGAAATTCTGGAAAGTAACAAGAATGGGCTAATGTCTTCATCCCACTTAAAATATCTAAGCATATCATTTCGCAGGATCATGTCTTGTTTGGGAGGTTACACTACCATAATCAAAAAATATATACCAGAAACCAAACAAGGGAGATCTTTTATCACATACCGTTTTGTCATTAATCATCTGTTTACAGATTGGAATAAGAGGTGCCACATTGAAAGCTCTTGAAGAGAAAATTGTCATGGCTGTAGCCAGAGTAAACAAGGAGCGGCGTCGAGATGGTGGTAATTCTACAAGGTTAACAAACAGAAAACTCAGATAGGTGCAAAAGAGTCAAAACTGAATTCTAGTGTAAGGTTATTATTAGAACGTCATATTATATTGTTGAACAATTATTACAGCATCATGATTCATGAACAACATAAGTTTTAGATTATATATTTTCTACACAAAAAATAGGTTACGCGGAACACTGCATTTATATTTACAGCTAATAATGCTTATAGTCAATTAGACTGTGTTACCTGCTTCAGTTAGTGAATAGTGTCTCAAAGCAAATGCAACCTGAAAGCTCTGAGTAAGAGCCTCAAGAATGGATGCCTGGAAGAGCAAAGGAAGGAAAACCATAAGAAAAGAGGATATCATGAATTCATGATAGAGATATCATTCTGGTTTTGAGCTGAAGCACGAATAGATGTTAATTCATTAGAAGAAATAGAAATAAAACACTTTGCTCTTTTGGGTGTCAACTGCCTGACACTGTATAACACTTTGCTCTCCAGTGTTAATACTCATCCGCAAAGTGGAACATTTAGTTTCGCAAAGTGGATCCTTGGTTAGCATGAGATTAAGGTTTTGCATTAAATATCCAGTGTCTGTTTTACAAGCACATAATCATGCCAAGAATGATGAAGAAAAGAAAAGAATTTGATTGGAAGAGTAGGTTACCTTGCATCCAGAAAACAACAAAAGCAAGCTGTAGGTATGAGCAATGGCTTCATAGTTTGCAGGAGTGTTCTCAGGAGATACTGCTTGAGCCCAAATGGATGTCAGCAAAAGGGTGATCTGACGACTACTCAACTTCAGCAAAAGTGTATCCTGAACGCATTCAATATATTGCAGAAATGATTATTCATGGTAATAAATATTTTACTCAAAGGTCATTGACTTTTTAGTTAATAATCCTGAATTGAAGAAAGATTATTTATAGAGGTACCATTTCATCATCTGACTTGCTTGAGGATTTTTTGTCTTCCTTCACAGACATAGAAGGTGCTCTCAGAGCCATTGAAGGACCTCTAAGAACGATGGAGGGAGCTTTAACAGATGAAGGAGCTCTCAAAGCCATTGATGGACCTTTTTTCATGGAAAAGTTAGGCATTCTCATGCTACTGCGGCGGCTTTGAGACACAGGTAGCTTTTGCCGATTAGCACTTCCAGTCTCTTCACCAACGCCGTGCGAATTACTCTTGCTTTCTCCTTGTGAATTGTCAGAGTGCTTATCCTTTTTCAACTTGTCAAAGATAGCAGCTGAAGATGAAAACACGGAGACAGCCCTAGAGAGTGTTCTCTGCATGTCATGTGCCCTAGCCTGGCTTGTAGCACTTGCTTGAAGTATAGGGGAAACGGAGGAGGGGACCAAGACAATAGCAAATATGCGGTGTGCAGCCACACGAGCTTCATGATCAGGGTGGATCATTGTTAAGAGTAACTGATGAAATAGAGCTTCTGGGAACACCTGACAGCATATAAAGAAGATAAATTTCCGAAGCAGAAAATGGTATTGCTGCCTGAGATGAATTTAAACACTTCACTTTTTTTTTGCTTCAAGATTATACCTTATTCTGATATTGAATATTTGGCACAGACGCAATTATTTGAGCTGTGCGATAAACAGCAGCCGCAGTTGATCTGGCCACAACAGGAGTGCTTGAAATGTTCTCTAGCATCACCGCCATCATATCAAGAACTGGCCCAGCATCAGATACCTGATCAACAAAATAGTCTTAATGATCCGTCCATGCATTTTGGAGAGATCTTCACTTGAAGATAACTATATAATTGCACAGCTCAGACTTCTGGAGGGCATCAGTTAAAATCTTGTATTTACAGAAGGAACAAGCAGATAAAGCATAAAATTTCAGATGGACAGAAAAGAAACATACCTTCTTTGCCAGTTCCACTAGGCATTCATCTATGGCCTTTCGGTATTTTTCGTTCCTTTTTACTAGCTCCGCATCTTTGCTACCAAGAGTAATATGGAATGTTCTCTTTAAATGCCTGACTAGATCACTTATGGCACCTATAGTTGCTACTGAAGCCTGAGCATTAGATTGCTCTGCAAGGATAGCTGCCACTTCCACGATGCTAAGCTGCATGTCTGGTTGCTTCACCATTGCTTTGTTTTCAATATGCTTTATCAATAGAGCCAGCAGTAAGTGCATGTTTAGCCCTGTGTAAGTCATTTAAACAAAATAAGAAACTGGGTTGCTTTAATACGACATACTTCTATGTTCTCATAGAATGCAAATGAAGTACCTGAGTGTTCCACTAACAGTTGCATGTCTATCAATACACACAGAGCAAGTCCATTATCTGGTGACCAGGAACTACTGCTACCAAAGCACCGGAACACAGACTCTAAGATACGACGGAATGTTGTTGCCTCCCTAGCAAACTTGGCCATATTGTGCACACAGATTCTGGACCAAAGCTTAGGATCCTTAGCATCTTCCCTGCAGCACAGGAGTCTGTTGAGAAGCCAACTACAGAATAAGAAAAATATCAAACAGACAAAGAGTAGGAATACGGTTATATTACGTAGGCAGGTTAACTCCTCCCTTAGCATTAACTATGCTCTCCCAGGTGGGGATCTCGATAATGACAAAGGGGGAGTTATTTTCCTCTGTTTTGGGGACTTCTTGTGCAAATTCATTGTCTGGAACTTTGGTAACTTGGTCATCAATCTGGGCCCTCTGAGGTTTGTAGTTTTCCAATACAACTTCAACAACCTGGAAATGAATATATAAAAAGAAAAGCTATGATGGAACTGTTATGACTGGCATATTAGGGGCTTAGCCCAGTGGACTATGGCCAAAGTTATCTTATCGTTATTAGGGGCTTAGCCCAATTGTCTTATCGTTATTAGGGTCGTTTGCTTAGGAGTCAAATAAACCTCTCTCTATAAGGAGAGGAGATGTATCAATCTAATCAAGCAAGAAGCAATCAGTATTTGCTCGGCTTCCCTTAGGGAGCCGGGAGACCTAACCCTAGCCGCCTCTTGCGCCGCCGCTGCCTCTTCTCCACCACGCAAGGACGGCACCCAGCCGCCGGCCGCCGTGCCCTCGACCTCGTCTTCCTCCATCTTTCCCCTACAATCTCTGCCCTAGAACCGGCAGAACCCTAGCTCCTAACACCTTGGTATCAGGTAGCTCAGTTCCGATCATGTCTTCACCGCCGCCCATCCCGTCGCTTCCGCTGCCGACTGTCACCACCGCGCCGCTGGCCTTCTCCACCGCGCCGCTGGTCGCATCATCCGGCGCCGCCACCACCCAGATGACGGCGCCCTCCACCGCACCACCGGCCATCGTCTACTTCCCGGCGGAGATCACCGGGGTTCTCAACGATCTCGTCGCCGCCGTCCAGGGGATACGGCTATACCTAGCCAGCCCCTACGGGCCGCCGGCCGTCGCGACCGGGCCAGCCGCCCTGCCGTGGTATTCGGCACCCGCGGCACCGACCGGGCCTCTACACCACCACTGGCCGCTTCAGCCGCCGCCGCCGCCGCGCCCCAATGGCGCGATGGCGGCGCCAGCCTCGCCGCGTCACCCACGCCACATGGGTCCTCACCGCCACCGCTCTAGCAGCCTTGGCAGCCGCCGCATCCCGGGGCCACCGCGACGCTGGTCGGGCCGCTGCAGCCCTCGCTGCAGCTACAGCCAGCCCCCACCACCGCCTTGATCTGGCCACAATGGCCGGCCGCGGCCATCGCCGCGCCGGCCGCCTCCGTCGTTTCCAGGCAGCAACATCTGCCGCTGCCGGCGCCTCCGCTGCCCAGCACTGGGCTGACTACAACCGCGCCGGCGGGCGTGCCGATTCAGCAAGTGCGGTTCCCGCCCTCGCCGTCCCAGCTTCCGGCCTGGTTGGCCGGGACGTCACCGCCGCCAGTCTACACCATGGCCGTGGACCAGCCGGCGCCCTCCCTGCCGTATGACGGGCCCTCCGGCTCCACGGGTTTCCACGCTGGCTTCGACGGGCCACCGCTTTCCTGCGGACCACCTGTGCACACCTGACCAACGCCATCCTCTTCGCTGCTCCGTACCGCCGAGCCGTACACTCACAGTGGTCATGCTCAGACACCGCGCTTCGCCAAGCTTGCCTTCGCCACCTACGACAGCGCCGAGGACCCCCTCAACTGGCTCAACCAGTGCGAGCAGTTATTCCGGGGGCAACAGACGCTCGCGTCGGACTGCACCTGGCTCGCCTCTTATCACCTCTGCGACGCCGCACAGACATGGTACTACGCCCTCGAGCAGGACGAGGGCGGCATGCCCCCATGGGAGCGTTTTCGCGAGTTCTGCCTCCTTCGATTCGGACTGCCGATACGTGGGAGCCGGCTAGCGGAGTTGGGCCGCCTTCCCTTCACCTCTACGGTGCAGGACTACACCGACCGCTTTCAGGACCTGGCGTGCCACGCGTCCGGGGTGACGGCTCACCAGCGGGCTGAACTCTTCGTCGGCGGTCTGCCAGATCATATCCGTGTGGATGTCGAGCTGCAGGGGCCCCAGGACCTCCAGACGGCCATGTACTACACCCGCGCGTTCGAGCGCCGCGCGGTGGCCATCCAGCAGGCATCACTGTCCCGGGCCGCTGGGCCGCCACCCTGGCCGGATGTTCCCGCCAGGTCGGCTCGCCAAACTTCGCGGCACCCTTGCCACGACCGCGGCGCGCCCGTTCCGCCGGCTCACCTCGGCCGAGCTACTCGAGCGTCGCCGCCAAGGGTTGTGCTTCAACTGCGACGAGACCTACATGCCCGGCCACGTCTGCCCCCGACTCTTCTACCTGGAGGCTGCAGACTACATTGAGGAGGACGACGTCGCCGCCGGGCTCGGCGACCTGGCCGCCCCAGCTGTCACGGAGGTGTTTGACGCTGGTTGATCACCTCGAGGAGTTCAGCAAGTGCTTCCCCGCCTTACAGCTCGAGGACGAGCTGTTTGTGCAGGCGGGGAGAAGTGTTATGACCGGCATATTAGGGGCTTAGCCCAGTGGGCTGTGGCCCAAGTTATCTTATCGTTATTAGGGACTTAGCCCAATTGTCTTATCGTTATTAGGGTCGTTTGCTTAGGAGTCAAATAAACCTCTCTATATAAGGAGAGGAGATGTATCAATCTAATCAAGCAAGAAGCAATCAGTATTTGCTCGGCTTCCCTTAGGGAGCCGGGAGACCTAACCCTAGCCGCCTCTTGCGCCGCCGCCGCCGCCTCTTCTCCACCACGCAAGGACGGCGCCAGCCGCCGGCCGCCGCGCCCTCGACCTCGTCTTCCTCCATCTTTCCCCTACAATCTCCGCCCTAGAACCGGCAGAACCCTAGCTCCTAACAGGAACAATTGGAAATACGGTCTACTTGTGCAAGGAGTTGAAATCTGATACTAACCAAAATAAATACCAATAAGAAAACTCCAACGCATTAGCAAGTTACATATCTCTTCTCTAGAAGTGGTCTTGATATTTTTTTAACTTAACAATTACTCCCTCCGTTCCTAAATATAAGTCTTTGTAGGGATTTCACTATGAACCACATACGGATGTATATAGATGCATTTAGAGTGTAGATTCACTCGTTTTGCTCCGTATGTAGTCCATACTGGAATCTCTACAAAGACTTATATTTAGGGACGGAGGGAGTATATGACAACCTCTTAAGAGAGGCAGTTCATGGTCATTTCACTTAAATAAGTGTAAATAGAGGGGAGAAAACCTATGCTAGCTGGGTTAGGATTTAGATAGGCCAGGAATGAAGCATAGTTTTTTTATGTAGTAAATGTGACAAAGAAAGATACAGAAAGAAAAGTACTGTGCAGATATTACTTACATTATCAAACTCTGACGAGATATGAGAAAGCTCTCCCATGAACCAGATCTGTTTAACACAAGAAGAATATTACGACTGCTGATAATATTGGTTTGTAAGATCCATATGTTTAGAGTAATTAGTGTATAAGCTTGAGGAAAGTAGTTAGTGTATAATAAATGAATGACACTTCCGTTTTACATCATTCATGTGAGTCCTATGACTACACTGGAGCACAAATAGAAAACCTAGAAAATAAATTAGAGCAATAGAGGATAATATGGATACAATTGGAGTGAGCATCCTTGGCTGTAGAAATAAGTTGTGAGAATGAATGGATCTATCTAGAATTTCTGTTGGGAAACAGTAACTGGATGTCAAGTCGCTTGAAAGATATTTAGTTAGCATTTACTCCCTCCATTCACTATTATAAGATGTTCAACTTTTTTCTGAATCGGATGAATATAGATGCGTTTTAGTGTGTTTGTTCACTCATTTCAATCCGTATGTAGTCCATATGAAGATATCCAAAAGGTCTTATAATAGTGAATGGAGGAAGTACTATTTATTGCTTATGATATTTCATTCATCACATGATAAGGAATGCACCAAATTCTAATATAAAATATGTGTGTTAGATGTGTTATTTTGAACCTCTTTTGGCAATGACGGTCTCCTACACTTGAAATTGTCCCATTCACTTCTTCACCATTTTTAGCAATCAACGTTAAGATGTAGTACTTCTTTGATATTGTGCTGTGATAGAGCGTACCATAGCTGAAAGAGCTTGCAGGCCTGCAGCACGCAGTGAAGTTGCTCTCTGATCCTCTCCTGCTTCTTGAGCTAGTTCACAAAGTCTTGGAACCAGCCCTTCTAGATTGAACTGATATGTACCATCCACCTGGAATACACAAGAATGTAAACACAAAATAGGCGTTATGCCATTTTAGGTATCGAATAATGCCATCCACTGAGGATTAGGCCAACGGGCATACCTGATTGACAGCAAAATCAAACAAGGTTTCACAAGCTATTATGCGCATGTCATCCTGCCTCTTTTGATCCAAAAGTGTGTGTACAATGCTTAGTAAGCTACTCGCAAGCAGTGGCCTACATTGAGCAAATCACCTTCATATTTATTGCCATTCAGATATAATATTAAACTGCATTCACATCTAATAAATGTCACTAGGATGGTGCTCATTTCTGCAAATAATCTTATGGAATCTAGTGACATGAGCAAACAGATAGTTGGAAAGTAAGACTGACATTTGTTCTTTGCAAGAAACCAGCAGTCTGCGGTATATCAGCATCACCACTTTTGCAAAACCATACTGCTCGGCTCTTAATTCCTTGTAAATCCTTTGCTCCAGGTAAACTGTGATCTGCTCAAATATGAACACACATTAGAATGCACGCAAGTTACCAAAACAATTGAGTAAACATTTCAGGTTGTGAAGAGAAGAGGGGGAACCTTGGGCACTCGAAGAGGGTTCTTGGCGGCGTACTCACACAGCTTCCCGATCCTTCTCTCATTTGGTTCTTCGTCCTAAATCGCAAAAGCACAAGATGATTATTACATTGATCCGGAACACCAGCTAATATGATGCCGCATCATGGTAACATGAAAGACGGAGATGGCCCAACCTGTGTTCTGGGGAAGATTTCAGCAAGGATCTTCTTGTACCGCTTAACGGGTTGCCTGGACCGTGCCCTGAGCCCGGGGCAGAAGTAGCACAGGGCCCCGCACACCGGCAGGACCTTCCGTGATATCACACCCATCCTCTACTACTGCAGGCAGAACTGATATGAAACATTAGTGTCATTGCAACGCACTTTAGCAATTACAAACACCACACAACAATGCCATTGGAGCGCGTGCTAGCTTCAATCCCTCACAAACACCCCATGACTCAAGTTCTCACAATGTCACAGCCGATCAATGGTATGGATTCAGAATTGACGAAATCAGGCTGCGAGTTTTCCCCCAAACCTACCAGGTCAAGCTACATTTTGGTCAAACCCGAGTCGGCGAATCGAATCATTTTGGGAGTTTCGCCGATGACGATCGGCGACGCACAATCGAAACCGAGCTGCAACACGACCCCATCGTCCGCGATGACACAACACAACCACAATTCAGACGGCACCAATACGGGGGCACGAGGAGAGGAAGGGAGTCGCGTACATTTACTACGAGGGGCCAAGCCGGCCTGTCGGTGGGTCGGATCGGGCTGCGGCGGCGGCGGCGGCGGCGGCGACGGCGACGTGGGGAACGCGGTGGGCGCCAGCCGCGGCGCCGGTGGTGGTGGTGGGTGGGTGGGTGGGTGGCGGTCGTCCGCTCCGCCTCCTGCCTGCCGCTCCGGGCGAGAGAGACGCGGGGCGGGGGTGGGTGGTGGAGGGGAGGGAGACGCGGGCGGGGTGGTGGTGGGAGAGAGGCTCGCGCGCGGGGTGGCACGCCCCACGGTGGTTATTCACCAACGGGCCTCGGGTTTTGCCCCATTGCGCTGCGCTGTGCTGGTGCCGGAGGGGGGGCGCGCGCGCGCGGGCGGGGTGGTGGTAGGTGGAAGGGACGGGAGGGAGGGTGGTGGCGTCCCTCACCGTTCGTGCGCCCGAGGTGGCCGCCGGAACGCACGGCGCCGCGTGCGCGATTTTCACTGCAAAAAAGGCTGCAACTTTTTTTTCTTGGAAACAGAATGTGCAGCTGCCAGCTGCAGGACGGAGGACATGCTGACCCGTGAGGCTGGACGGCGGATTCAGACGGTGGCACATGGCATGCCATCCATCCAAATGTGCGATTTTAGAAAAGAATAGAGAAATGTGGCTCATCCAGATGTGACATGATTGTGGCCCTTGTGTTATTATTATTTTTACACATTACAGTCGAAATCTTTTTTTTATTTTTAATCATAAATTTTCAATAGAAATATTTGTTTATATCATTTTAAAAAATTGTTGACACTCGGAAAATGTTCGTGGATTGATGGATGGACGGACGGCCTGATTATTGATGCTCGCGTGCGTGCGTTACTTTGACATGTTTATTTTATACTGTGTTGCCCAACAGTGTACACGTAGTTTTAGTGGGCATGTAGGATCGGTATTATGCGGATGCTAGCGGAGGTGTTAGATCTGCGTGGTGTCGGCCCTGACGCGTTACACGATCACATATCGATCACTGTTTCAATGAAGGGCGTAGCCAAGCCCAAGGCTGCCAGGCCATGGTCTGGGTCGTGAGGCTAGATTGATTTATTTAGTGTAGCAATTTTAACGCTATTTTAGCACAGTGGCTAGTGATTGGCCAAGGGCTTGCCCGGGACTTGGCACAATCCTGGCTATGATACTGATTTCAATCATAATCAGCTCAAGAAGAAAGGAAAAAGGTAGACAAACAAATTCATTGCATTGAAAAATATGGTCACATGAGTGTTAGTTAAAATTCATTCTCATATGATAAAGAGCGAATTAAAGTCATGACAATGGCTACTATAGGCAAAGAAGTGAAGCAAAATCAAGAATGTTAAATATGAGCAAGAGAAGTTGAGAGTTCACAAAGTTAAATAAGAATTGCTACTGCTTGAAAGAAAATCAGAGCTGGAGCGCCAGAGCTGGAGCGTCCACTCTGTATGATGTATGAATTGCACGATGTATTACTCATGTGCAAAGGCACGTATATATGATGTACAAAGGTGGGCCACGACCTCAACTATACAAGGAACTAGGAGGTGGGCTCAAAATTGTTGGGAAGTAGGAACGTGTAGAACACGAATATGGCCAAGAGCCACCTGTTCCCGAACAAAATGAATATCCAACTCAATATGCTTGGTCCGACGATGATGTACCGGGTTCGCGGAGAGGTAGACCGCGAAACATTGTCGCAGTAGACCACTGTAGCATGATCCACAGGACAAGAGAGCTCCTGGAGAAGCTGGCGAAGCCACGAACACTCGGCGACGACGTTGGGCACCGCACGATACTTAGCCTCAGCACTGGAGCGAGAGACCGTAGGCTGCCGCTTGGACGACCACGAGATAAGTGAGGGTCCAAGGAAGACACAATAGCCCGAGGTGGAGCGACGAGTGTCGGGGCAACCCGCCCAGTTTGCATCGGAGTAGGCGGTGAGGGCGGTATCGGCAGAGGCAGAGAGCGTGACGCCAAGACCCATAGTGTCACAGACATAGCGGAGAATCCGCTTGACAGCGGCCCAGTGAATATCCCGAGGAGCATGCATATGGAGACACACTGCACTGCGTACTGGATCTCCGATCCAGTCAGAGTGAGGTACTGGAGAGCACCAACGATAGACCGGTAGAATGCAGCATCCGAAGCTGGAGAACCATCCGTGGCAGAGAGCTTGGCCTTCGTATCAACAGGCGTAGCGGCGGGCTTGCAGTTAAGCATGCTAGCACGATCCAGGAGCTCATGAGCGTACTTTCGTTGATGAAGAAAGAAGCCATCCGGAAGGCGCACCACCTCAACACCGAGGAAGTAGTGCAAAGGACCCAAGTCCTTGATGGCGAACTCAACGCGAAGACGATCAGTGAGCTGACTGAGAAGGCCAGCCGTACATGGCGTCAGGATTATATGTCGTCGACATAGAGCAGCAAGTAGGCCGCGTCAGAGCCCTGGTGATAGAAGACGAGTGATGCGTCTGAGCGGGTAGAGCGGAACCCGAGCTGGTGTAGAAATGCCGCGATGCACTGGTACCAAGCGCGCGGAGCCTGCTTGAGCCCGTACAAGGACCGTGAAAGCAGGCACACGTGGTCGGGGACTGCGGGATCAACGAACCCCGTGGGCTGCTGGCAGAAGACCTGCTCCTCGAGGTGACCATGAAGGAAGGCGTTGGAGACGTCCATCTGGTGCACCGACCAAGCACGGGAGATCGCAAGGTGGAGAACCGTGCGAATCATGTCAGGCTTAACAACCAGAGCGAAGGTGTCGGTGAAGTTGATGCCAGCACGCTGCGGGAAGCCACGAGCAACCCAGTGATGTCTACTACACATATTTATTCTCGTAGACACGTGTTGGGCCTCCAAGCGCAGAGTTTTGTAGGACAGTAGCAATTTCCCTCAAGTGGATGACCTAAGGTTTATCAATCCATGGGAGGTGTAGGATGAAGATGGTCTCTCTCAAATGGCCCTGCAATCAAATACAAGAAATCTCTTGTGTCCCCAACACACCCAATACAATGGCAATTTGTATAGGTGCACTAGTTCGGCGAAGAGATGGCGATACAAGTGTAATATGGATGGTAAAAATATATTTTTATAATCTGAATAAATAAAAACAGCAAGGTAGCAAAAAGTAAACGGGCACAAAAACGGTATTGCAATGCTTGAAAATGAGGCCTAGCTAGGATCCGTATTTTCACTAGTGCAACCTCTCAACAATGCTAATATAATTAGATCATATAACCACCCCTCAAAGTGCGATGAAGAATCACTCCAAAGTTCCTATCTAGCGGGGACCACAAGAATAAATTGTTTGTAGGGTACGAAACCACCTCAAAGCTATTCTTTTCGTTTGATCTGTTCAAGAGTTCGTACTAAAATAACACAAACTTATTCTTTCCGTTCGATCTATCCTAGAGTTCGGACTAAAATAACACCAAAGCAAATTCATATTCATAATACTCAATCCAACACAAAGAACTTCAAAGAGTGCCCCAAGATTTCTATTGGAGAAACAAAGACAAGAACGTGCATCAACCCCTATGCATAGATTACCCCAATGTCACCTCGGGAATCCGCGAGTTGAGTGCCAAAACACATATCAAGTGAATCAATACGATACCCCATTGTCACCACGAGTATTCAATTGCAAGACATATATCAAGTGTTCTCAAATCCATAAAAGTATTCAATCCAATAACGACGAAATCTCAAAGGGAAAACTCAATTCATCACAAAAAGATAGAGATGGGAAAACACCATATGATCTGACTATATTAACAAAGCCCGCGATACATCAAGATCGTGACATCTCAAGAACACGAGAGAGAGAGATTAAACACATAGCTACTGGTATAAACCCTCAGCCCCGAGGGTGGACTACTCCCTCCTCATCGTGGTGGCCGCCGGGATGATGAAGATGGCCACTGGAGATGATTCCCCATCCGGCAGGGTGCCGAAACGGGTCTAGATTGGTTTTCGGTGGCTATAGAGCCTTGCGGCGGCAGAACTTCTGATCTAGGTTAACCCCAAGGGTTTCTGAAATTTTTGGGAATTTATAGGATAAAGAGGGGGTGCAGGAGGCCACCGAGGTGGGCACAACCCACTGGCGTGCTCAGGCCCCAGGCGTGCCTCAGTGGGTTGTGTCCCCGGGCACCCCCAGTCTGCTCCGCCCATTAGTGGTCTTCTGGTCCATAAAAAATCCATAAAAAGTTTCGCAATGTTTGGACTCCGTTTGATATTGATTTCATGCGATGTAAAAAACAAGCAAAAAACAACAACTGGCGCTGGGCACTGGGTCAATAGGTTAGTCCCAAAAAATGATATAAAGTTGCTATAAAATGATTATAAAACATCCAAGAATGATAAAATAAACAGCATGAATACTTCATAAATTATAGATACGTTGGAGATGTATCACCTAGCGCGCTTTATAGCGATCAATGGTACCATCAGGATGGAGCTTGTGTCTGAAGACCCACTTCCCGGTAATCACGTTGGCATGCCGGGGACGGGGAACAAGACTGCCACGTCTGGTTGCGCAACAGGGCGTCAAACTCCTCTTTCATCGCAGCCATCCAGAGCGGGTCACAACGAGCGGCTCAAACGAAGGATGGCAACGGCGATGGCGCACAGGTGGATGACGCGTGGACGTAGTCATCCGAGGCGTAGCGCGAGCTCCGGCGGAAAACGCCCGCACGGGCACGGGTGACCGGACCGGCCGCGGGAGACTCGGCCGCAGCCGCCGGTGATGAGGGCGCCAAGGCACGGGCGCCGGGACCGAAGCCGCAGGGGCCACGGTGGCGCGGGACCTGGGGCCAAAGGGGCCACTACCGAGGCCGGGGCCGTAGCTGGAGCCGGAACCGCGGGCGCCGAGGCCGCAGGAAGAGGAGGCGCCGGAGGCGCCAGTGCCGCGGCCAGTGACGCGCCTCAAAGCCAGGGGGCAGGCCAAGGGCGGCACGCGAGCGCCTTGGGGGAGGCGTCGAGGAGCCCGCGTCATCGGTGGCGGGAGGAACAGCCGGGGGTACCTGCTGAAACGGAAACACATGCTCATCGAAGTAAACGTTCATGGAGGTGAGCACACGGTGGGAGACTGGATCGTAGGACCGATATCCCTTGGAGTTAGAGGGGTAGCCGATGAAGATGCAAGCGACAGAACGGGGTGCAAGTTTGTGAGGAGCGGTGTCGGTAGTGCTAGGATAGCAAAGGCACCCGAAAATACGCAAGCCATCATAAGATGGGGGCCTACCAAAGAGAAGATGGCGAGGTGCGTAGTTCCACCGTGGGCGGCAGGGTCGAAGGTTAAGGAGAAGTGAAGCAATAGCAAAGTGCGTCCGGCCAAAAGCGAGGCGGCACGTTAGCATGGAACAGGAGTGTGCGAACGGTCATTCAGAGTGCGAAGAACGCGTTTGGCTCGACCGTTCTGTTGTGAAGTATACGGGCATGTGAGACGAAAAACCGTGCCGTGGTGCGACCGAAAAGTGCGGAAAGCAAGATTGTCGAACTCTTTTCCATTGTCAGTCTGAAGAGTAAGAATGGGACGCCCAAACAGCATGCTGACATAGGAGTAAAAAGCCGTCAAAGTGGAGAGTGCATCCGACTTTCGTCGCAAAGGAAAAGTCCACACATAGTGAGAATAATCATCAAGGATAACCAGATAATATAAATAGTCTGAATTACTAGGAAGTCGGAACCGGAGAGGTCCACACATCGCTATGAATCAACTGAAAGGGAAAAGAAGCAATGGTGGTGGAGTTATTAAACGGGAGGCGAACATGTTTGCCGATACGACAGGCATGACAAGTGTGATCCTCTATCTTATTACAACTGAAACTGAAAGTCCTAAGAATATGACGAAGTGTGACGGGGTTGCGATGACCCAAACGAGCGTGCCAGAGATCGACGCCAGCGGAGAGAGCAACCGGCGCGGTGGTGGCGGATGAAGGCGAATGCACCGGATAGAGCTCGTCGGGACTGTCACATCGGTGGAGAACCATCCTGGTTCGAGCGTCCTTAACACAAAAACCAAGCTCATCAACTTCAACAGTGACAGGATTTTCACGAGTGAAACAACGGACGTAAATAAGATTCTTAATAAGATGAGGAGACACAAGTATGTTAGACAAAGATAATGGCATAGAATTAGAAGGAAAAGAAGTGTGCCCGACGTGTGTGATAGGAAGTGTGGAACCGTCGCCGACAATGATGCGGCGGTCAGTGGTGACGGGAGTGAAGGAGGCAAGATTACCAAGATGAGCAAACATGTGAGCCGTGGCCCCGGTGTCCATGTACCAATCACCGCCTCTAGTGTAGTTGTTCGGCGTAGGCCGGTGTGCAGCGCGGCAAGGAGCGCCGGATCCCAAGGCGCCGGCGGCAGGGCTAGCGAGGGGGACGGAGGCACCATCACTACAAAAAAATACACTTCCGTGATGATACGTGTTTGTCACAGTAGGTCGCGTTTTTTGTCATGCATGTACATCCATGACAAATTTATGATAGAATCAAGATAGTCATACCTGTGCTGTCATAGAAGTGTTCGATGACATTACCAAAATTATCATCACGGAAGTGTCCACTTCCATGATGATAAATCGCGCGTCACAGAAGTGCTTTCGTCAAGGGTGACCGACACGTGGCATCCACCATAACGGAACGCCGTTAAGCTATCGGGTCGGGTTTTGGATCCGATAACCCGTTAACAGCCCCGACCAATGGGGATTTTCCACGTGTAAAATCATCATTGGTTGGAGGAAACACGTGTCGGCTCATCGTTGGGACAGATGTCATCCACTCATTGGACGGAAGGCGCCTATGATACGTCGACACGTGGCACGGCCCAACAGAGGCCCATTCCTGTGAAAAGGCCGGCCCGTTTGACTTGGTCAAAATGTGGCGGGCCGGCCCATGGAAAGCATGTTAACGGCATGTTCGCATATAGCCCATTCACAGCCCGCTAACCCAAGGCCCGTTACGCCTTATCCGAATTAGGCCCAGTAGCGTCATCTGGGCCACCCAATATGATTCCAGCCCATTTTCACTTCTGGCCCATGTATGGCCCATGATGTCTTTCGGCCCATAAGAGGCCCTATGTAACTCTTGGCCTATTAACGGCCCGTGGTGAAACTGGCCCGTAATGAACAGTGTATCACTTTACACCCATTAACGGCCCGTGGTGAAACTGGCCGGTAATGAACAGTGTATCACTTTATACCCATTAATGGCCCGTTATTCCGTTGGGCCATTTCCAGCCCATGTTATCTTTCGGCCTTCTCGGAGCCCATTTATTCTTGGGCTCATTTCCAGGATTCGTTTACTTACGGCCCGTTACTGTCATTTTCTGCTTGTGGGCCAAATTCAGCCCATGGTTACAGTCGGCCCGTTTGTGGTCCGTTAATTCGTTGGGCCGTTTTCATAGCGTCATGAAATACGGCCTATTGATGGCCCGTTATGGTCGGCCCATGAACGGACGATTCCAACTCTAGCCCGTTTACGGCCATAATGCGGCCTGTTATTGGCCCATGTTATCATACTCCCGTATAAGGCCCATTGATGATACGACCCGTAGAAAGCCCATTGTTTCTACGGCCCTTAGAAGGCCCATTGTTTCTACGGCCCATAGAAGGCCCACTGTTTCTACGGCCCGTAGGAGGCCCAGTGTCACTACAGTAAATATTAGCCCATAGTTATTGTAGCCTAGTTTCAAAAAATAGGTTATTGCAGCCACTAGCTAACCGCGGAAAAAGAACTGCAGTGACTACAAGCAAACAAATAAACAAGACAACAAGGAAATAAATAAGCAAGCAACTTACGCTAGGCTATCACGGCTATCACATATTACATCCACTGGGCATCAAAGTTCACCACCAGTGCAAATAAACGCGCCAACAAAAGAATATACAAAACTGAGAGCACTTTAGAAGGCACTAGGCCTGGCCAGGAAGGGCCCCCCAAACAGCTGAAGAAGCTGAGTAGACCTCAGTTGTGTCAACGATAGATGCATCAACACTAGATTTAAGGCTTGATGGTGCGACGGCAGTCCTCGACATCTTCATTGCATCTTTGACTTCAAGTCGGAGCTGAGTGAAGCAAGCCTTTCCGCTTTAAGTTGAGATCAAGAAGTCGAATCGATCAAGGCAACGATCGCACAGAGGTTGTCTCACACCTGCTGGTGAGTAGCTTCAACTCACTGTCTTCATCAAGACAGGACCTTGGGGTCATCTCGTTGTCCACAAGATGGTTTGGCCTACTATCTTCCCTAAAGTTCTGCCTGCCGTAAGAGATATGACTCTGAAAAAGAAACAAGGAGACACGTAACAGGTTTCACAATTATATAAGCAAATAAATGGATCTGTTCTGCATAAGGAACATGTTTCTACAACTACAATTTGAAACTAGTAGTTGTTGCAAACATCCAATCAGATGTAAACAGCAAAGCAAACAGCAGTGGAGGAAATGATGCCTATCCAAATCTATACTAGAACAAAGTTTGAAGGCTTGAGAAGGATGAACTTACATTACATGTTAACACGGGCTGGACAAATCCCTTCTCCATGTTGATGGAAGGATAATTCAATAAATTCCCCAAAGAAAATTCTTTATAAGCGTTGCCATTATTCTACATTTTGCAAAGAGTAAATATAGATCAAATAATATTGGAAGAAACAGAGGATAATGAAGCTCAAAAGTGATCGATGATACATAATCAAATAGCAATTAATTAAGTACAGCGTTGCAAGGCAAAAGGGAGAATCTTGACGAGAGCAATGCAGAGCCCATTATTGTTTTGAAATCGTATGATCCTTTGAGCAAGGAGATTCATCTGAAATTAGTTTTCATACAAGAGAGAAGGTAAGGCACAAGCAGAAATTTAGGAGTTCAAATTTTGAATTGATATCATAGACAGTACCTGACGCTGGGCTCCCAGCAGTTCTAATAGGGGTTTGGCCACTGGAGTAGGGGTAAAGTGTGGTACAGTTGGGCCTGTGTTTTCTGTGGCTGCTGATCTATCTGATTTAACATGTATCACTACCTTTTCCAAATACATAGTTTGTACTCCTTGAGGATCTGCACTCACCCTCTTCCTTTTGGACATCTATTACGAAAGAACAACATTTGACTGGAAAAAGATAGTGTGACGACACATGGAATAGGTACAGAAAATGGATAGGTATGGCATATAATCATATATGATGCTTAAACTAAGCAGATGGTGTAACAAAGTAGAAGTAATGCAAGAGGTCAGATGCAAAATATGTGCGACCAATACAACTTTGCAAAGCTAGAGCAAGCACCTTGATGGGTGAATAAGATAGGCCATCCTCGGCCATGCCAAGTTTGTTATCCAGTGGATCGTTCCGCAATATTCCTCTCGTGCGCCCATTCTCATATTCATTTTGATAATGTTCAATATCTGACATGCATGAAAACATAAAAACAAGTGAGATTTTCTTTGTAATGCGAAGTGATTCTAATCCAATCGCCTCCTGTAAACCCCTTTGTGCTATCTCTGTAATTCTTTTAAAAGATGCCATGCATGCTGTAATTTGTTGTGTGCATTAATATAATGTGGCCTACTACTCAAAATATGAGAGCTCCGTAGTGATGACACTTCACAGATGATAGCTTCAACATATAGTAAAGAAGAACAAGTCGACTGACCGATGATTCAAAATATACTAAGGAGAACAACTCGACTGACCAATCGATCGCAAGAGAAGAGTATCATCTTAAAGAAGAGCGAAGAGCAAGCAGATTGAAGATATTACAAGTCTTTCAATACAATGTCGGTTGGCCACCCATGATGAACCAGAGCGCATGAGAAATACTATTCTTTCCGGTCTCTCCATATGTGGCTCACATGCATTTCAAACTAAAGTAGGAACATTTAGCTCACCAATTAAACATCTCTCTCGTTTTACTAATATCAGCAATAATATCAGATATGAATTTGTACAACTAAGCTTGTTTAGCTCGATGGGTGGAGCAGTGCTATTACGACCACCTAACCACGAGGCTTATTGTGGTCATCATAAAATGGGGAAAACATAAGCATGATGAGTACAGTGTTGACCGTGGCGTGGGATGGCAGATCTGAAGCTGCAAACGCGCAAAAGGGTAGTTAGCAACCGATGTTTGCTTTGAAATAACAACTAAGATTTGGTATGGACAAGAAAGTACGGTCAACAAGTGACGAAATGCAATTATGCTATCTCTATATGTCGCGACATGCATTTGGAAACTCAAGTGGGACCTTTAGCTAACCAATTAAATGTGTCGGTTAACTAATATCAAGATCATATCACAATCATATTTGAACAACTAAGCTTTCAATTCGAGTGTTGTGTTGTTTAGCTTGAAGGGTGGAGTAATGCCAAGACGACGTAAAGCACCTATGCAGATCATAGTAGAGTAGATAAAAGGGGAAAACCCTAAGCATCAAGAGAAAAATCAGGAAAGTGAAACTAGCTGGACCAGTGGGTGGCGCACATGCTTTTCGAAACGAGTATAGGAACATCAGGTGACCAATTAAACGTTCTCTGTTTTAGTGATATGAGCATCATATCAGATTCCTATTTCAACACATAAGCTTTGGGTTGAGGTCTTGACGAGCAGTGCTAGCACGACACGAAGCACCTACGATGATGGTAGTGAATATAAAGGGGGGAAACCATAAGCTTTACGAGTATAGTGCCCGTGCCATGGCGGATCTGAAGGTGCAAACCGGACAAAGCTACTTCACAACCAATGTTTGCTTTCAACTAGCCACTACGATTTGGTACGGACAAGAAAAGTACAGTAAACAAATTACGATCTATTTTCCAGGTGAGATCAATAACTTAAGCACATATGGAAGAGTACCACCTCTCTTGCGACGCCGTGTAGGCCTATGCTGATACGTTGAGGGTGATGCGGGTGCGATGGCTGTAGGCGATGGGGAAGAAGACTTTAGACGGCAGACGGCCGGGTCGGGGGATATATCCTGTTGCCGTGGACGAGGCGGTCGTAGGAGCGGCAACGGCAAGGTGGACGACGGCGCCGATGAAGCGAGAGGAGGCGATGGAAGGATCCTGGTCAGCGCCGTGGATGAGATACGCCCATCTCTTGCGATGGGACGACGGGTAGGGGTAGCGGCTCGGCAAGGTGGAGGATGGGGTGGCGGACGGAGGAGGCTGGCGCGAAGGCGAAGGTTGTCGTGTCCGCCGACGGTGTATGAATGGGGAAATGGAGGGAGGGGGATCTCAAACTTTGGGACACGCTTCTCGAAATGGGGAAAGTTACTGAACTTATCCCCGCTTAAAATTTCGGACATCGCGTCGGTTGGGGATAGGACGGTAATCTCGCATCTCCCAAATATTTGTCGGTAACTATTTGAGGCGAGGAGAGGGTGTTTTGTCACCACGGTTGGCGCCCACGGTGTATGAACTGGGCTGACAGGTAGGGCAGTTGTGTCACGTCGATGGAAGTTACATCTGCCCTATTTAAAATATTAGCCTACATTGATTTCGGAGGAGGAGAGTTTGTTTTGCCGCCCACCGTGTATGAATGGGGAAATGGAGGAAGAGACACATGTCTTTCGGACGAGCTTGAATCAGATGTGTTTTGCCGCCCACGTTTGGCGCCCACCGTGTCTGAATGGGCTCAGAGGCCGTCGTGTCACGTCTGATTGAAGTTACTAGTCTATCCCTATCGACAGCAGTGTAAATCCGGTCGATAAGGATGTACTCAAATGTCGAGGGTAGACAGTAATTTCCATCTCGCAAACACTTGCTTGGGCAACCCACAAATTATAGTGGGTGTTTAGCCGCTTGCTCAAAACTTGGGAGAATTAGCATTCACGTTTGCCCTGGGACCTCGCAAACTAAATTCAAATCCAATTTGTATTCAATTACGAATATCCACAAATAATTATACGTTTTGTTATTTATTTCTTCAACACCACAACATAGATTTATTCCACCTTTATATATGATTATGATTTAGAAATGCCGTGATCTTGAATTCAGAGGTTGGATACACTCGATTCAAACAGTTATTTCATCCAATACAATATGCTCACACGAAAAACAGTTCACCTTATGTCAATCATACAAGTACCAAGGATTACCTCGCCTAAAAATTCGGATCATTACAACACATGGACAACATGGAATTCGGACAACATAGGGGTCTTGCAACATAATCCATTCAGAGACATGACACAACATGCAAGTACAATAATCTAATGACAATTTCAACGGTATCTAAAGAAGAACCGGGATTACCTTGGGCTTCAGATAGCAGAAACAGCAGGACCTCCTCCGTCTTCAAATGCAACATTCTTACTTCCTCCAATTCTTGGGTTGCCTGCATAACGCGTGCCGCTAATTCCGTAATTTCCAGCCTCAAGATAAAGATTACCTCATTCATGGCAGCCACGCCATCTCTTTCTGCCTCTAGTAGAGCCTCAAGCACTATAATATCTGTGCTCAGACTGCTCTCCGCCGGTGTTGCCTCTGAACTGCTACCATCTGGTAACATGGATGGCGCACTGCTTCCACAAATAGATTCTAGGGTTGTACATTGTGTCCTAGTGTGAACGGCATCCTGAAAGATTTCCGCTGGACATAAGTAAGAATAGTTATCGTATGATCCAGGCAGTAAGCTTACATGGTAAACGACGGATGAATTATTGCTGAGCATGGCAAACTATATTTGAATGGTTCGAAGCAGCATCAGCCGAAAAGAAATTAAAATGGTAAGATGAAACTAGGGATGTAAGTGGCAAATAAACGACATCCGCCAGTCCCATCTAGTTAGTTTTTTCTACCTCCCTAGTTCATTTTCCTCAAAAAACAAAAACTCTTCTGAACTATCAATACCACTAGTGGACTTTAATCGGGATTAAACGGGACCCAGTTGACATCCCTAGTTGAAAGGGAGTGTACAACCGCTATATTTAAGTTGCCAAGGCATCTAAGCAGTTGAAATAATCTGAGAAAGCACTTAACAGTGTGGCCTCATATAAACTACGAAGACAGTCTTGTGATGAAGTTGAGAGGAAAAGTTAAGGACTCAAATGAAATAGGCATGCATTTCTTTACGATAGTACAGCAGGCACTGCTGACATATTGGCCAACTCAGGTATAGCGTAACGACAAACAAGCATTCGAATCAAGCAATACAGCAAAGTAGACAACTGAACTATTTGTAATTCGGTAGGATTACACGTTGAGGGCACAAGCCAAGAAAGCAGCCCACTCGCATTACATTTCACATGTACTAAAACACATTGGCTTACCATATGTTGCTGTGAAGCCTAGCTGCTGTTGCAATGTTCTTTGAAAATATCACAAGATCCCGTGGTTGCAAATCTAGTTGTTGTAGTTTATTCTACACCATCTATTTAGGTAAAATTAATTTTAATCGCATGCACTGGTCCGAATTGATCATCAATGGTTCATCTAAACTAATGAAAGAAGGGTGTGTGCATACATGACAATATATCTGCTTCCCTCTATTTTTATGCTTGTTCGAGGTGTCGGCCCCAAAAGAACAAATATTTTGCTTGATGGGGTTGGCAGCTCCATAATTAATAGAAGCATCAAATTAGTCATGCAACTTGGGAAGATCAAGAACACACAAACAAGTAATGAACAGAGGCTCGGAGCAGTGATGTAATAGCTAGCATCAGAAAATGTAGGGTAAAACGAACAAAAAGCAGCGGAACCACATGCTAGTTTGCTGATGTGTAATTAAGCATAGAGAACATTAACGATCGATGGAACCAACAGGTGGCATCGTAACAAAACTAAAGCATATTAACTATATGTGCCTTTGGTATGTAATTTAGCACATGTAACATGTTCACTTCGTAAGTATGGCCCTACAGTGCAAGGAGAATAACGCGTCTCATGAAAAACTGAATGATGCCCTGAAGAAATTCAAAGGTGCGGTGCTTATGCTAGGAAAGTGAACGTAGGCACCGGCCATTGGATGATAGTACCTGATTCTCGGTGGCGTATGGGTATCATTGTCATACTTGATAGCTAAGGATAGTCGATGGTGCTCGTGTTGTGGTTGAGTTTGGGCCGGCTGTCGCCGTCGCTGAAGCGGCTCCGGTGCTACGGTTGCGGCACCTGTCGACATACAAGAAAGCTCATCTGTGGTAAGTGAACAGTTGCACGATAAAGAGAAAAACCGAAGGAATACAAATCGAAATAACCTGATGAGGCTGCGGCGTCGGTAAGGCAGGGCGGTGGAGTTGAATATGGCGTCCGTGGAGCGGGTCGGTCTGATGGGCGAAGGCTTGGCAAGGCGCGTTATGCGATGCTTTCGGTGAGGCGGATCTGTTGCCGAGGCGAGGACTTGTATGAAGGGCCAGCAAGGCGGACTAGGAGTCGATGAAGGGCCTACGCTGTCGTGGACGAGGGCGCGGTTAAGCAGATCCAGTCACGGTGGACCATGATGGCGGTCAAGGAGATCTGGAGCGATGGACAAGCCGATCGCCAAGCGGCTCCGGTGAAGTGGTGAGTTGGCGTTAGGGGTTCCAAGGTGCAGAAGGTAGATCTGGCGGGGTGTGAAGTCCACCGCTGCGGCGGAGGACTAGATTCGGCGGCTTGCCGTGGTTGGGGGGGTCGGGGAGGGGAAGGGGAGGGGCTTGAAGGAAATATGCCCTAGAGGCAATAATAAAGTTATTATTTATTTCCTTATATCATGATAAATGTTTATTATTCATGCTAGAATTGTATTAACCGGAAACATAATACATGTGTGAATACATAGACAAACAGAGTGTCACTAGTATGCCTCTACTTGACTAGCTCGTTAATCGAAGATGGTTATGTTTCCTAACCATAGACATGAGTTGTCATTTGATTAACGGGATCACATCATTAGGAGAATGATCTGATTGACATGACCCATTCCGTTAGCCTAGCACTTGATCGTTTAGTATGTTGCTATTGCTTTCTTCATGACTTATACATGTTCCTGTAACTATGAGATTATGCAACTCCGTTTACGGAGGAACACTTTGGTACTACCAAACGTCACAACGAATCGGGTGATTATAAAGGAGTACTACAGGTGTCTCCAAAGGTACATGTTGGGTTGGCGATTTGAGATTAGGTTTTGTCACTCCGATTGTCGGAGAGGTATCTCTGGGCCCTCTCGGTAATGCACATCACTACAAGCCTTGCAAGCAATGTAGCTAATGAGTTAGTTACGGAATGATGCATTACAGAACGAGTAAAGAGACTTACGGTAACGAGATTGAACTAGGTATTGGATACCGACGATCGAATCTCGGGCAAGTAACATACCGATGACAAAGGGAACAAAGTATGTTGTTATGCGGTTTGACCGATAAAGATCTTCGAGAATATGTAGGAGCCAATATGGGCATCCAGGTTCCGCTATTGGTTATTGACCAAGAATAGTTCTAGGTCATGTCTACATAGTTCTCGAACCCGTAGGGTCCGCACGCTTAAGGTTTCGATGATGCTTATATTATGAGTTTATGAGTTTTGATGTACCGAAGAGTTGAGTCCCGGATGAGATCGGGACATGACGAGGAGTCTCGAAATGGTCGAGACGTAAAGATCGATATATTGAACGACTATATTCGGAGTTCGGAAAGGTTTCAATGATTCGGTATTTTTCGAGTACCGGAGAGTTACGGGAATTCGCCGGGAGAAGTATTGGGCCTTATTGGGCCTCAAGGGAAGAGAGAGGGCTGCCTAGGGCAGGCCGCGCCCCAAGGCCTAGTCCGAATTGGACTAGGGAGGGCCGCACCCCTTCTTCCCTTCCCCTTCCTTCTCTCCTACTCCTACTAGGAAAGGAGGAGTCCTACTCCCGGTGGGAGTAGGACTCCCCCCTTGGTGCGCCCCCTCCTAGGCCGGCCACCTCCTCCCTTGCTCCTTTATATACGAGGGCAAGGGGCACTAACACACAAGTTGATCTACGGATCGTTCCTTAGCCGTGTGCGGTGCCCCCTCCACCATATTCCACTTGGTCATATCGTCATGAGCTTAGGCGAAGCCCTGCGCGGAGAAGTCATATCGTCGCGGAGCTTAGGCGAAGCCCTGCGTCGGTGGAGCATCATCATCGTCACCACGCCGTCGTCGACGGAACTCATCCCGACACTTTGCTGGATCGAGTCCGGGATCGCCATCGAGCTGAACGTGTGCAGAACTCGGAGGTGCCGACGCTCGGTGCTTGGATCGGTCGGATCGTGAAGACGACGACTACATCAACTGCGTTGTTATAACGCTTCGCTTTCGGTCTCACGAGGGTACGTGGACGACACTCTCCCTCTCGTTGCTATGCCATCACCATGGTCCTGTGTGTGCGTAGGAAATTTTTTGAAATTACTACGTTACCCAACAGTGGCATCCGAGCCAGGTTTTTATGGTTTGATGTTTTGCACGAGTAGAACACAAGTGAGTTGTGGGCGATACAAGTCATACTGCCTACTAGCATGTCATACTTTGGTTCAGCGGTATTGTGAGATGAAGCGGCCCGGACCGACATTACGCGTACGCTTAGGCGAGACTGGTTTCACCGTTACGAGCACTCGTGCTTAAAGGTGGCTGGCGGGTGTCTGTCTCTCTCACTTTAGTTGAACTGAGTGTGGCTACGCCCGTCCTTGAGAAGGTTAAACGGAGTCTATTTGACAAAGTATCGTTGTGGTCTTGATGCGTAGGTGAGATTGGTTCTTGCTTAAGCCCGTAGCAGCCACGTAAAATTTGCAACAACAAAGTAGAGGACGCCTAACTTGTTTTTGCAGGCATGTTGTGATGTGATATGGTCAAGACGTGATGCTATATTTTATTGTATGAGATGATCATGTTTTGTAACGAAGTTATCGGCAATCGGCTGGAGCCATATGGTTGTCGCTTATTGTATGAAATGCAACGCTCTGTAATTGCTTTACTTTATCACTAAACAAGAGCGATAGTCGTAGAAGCAATAGTTGGCGAGACGACAACGATGCTACGATGGAGATCATGGTGTCGCTACCGGTGGCGATGGTGATCACGACGGTGCTTCGGAGATGGAGATCACAAGCACAAGATGATGATGGCCATATCATATCACTTATATTGATTGCATGTGATGTTTATCCTTTATGCATCTTATTTTGCTTTGATTGACGGTAGCATTTTAAGATGATCTCTCACTAAAATTATCAAGTAGTGTTCTCCCTGAGTATGCACCGTTGCCAAAGTTCGTCGTGCCGAGACACCACGTGATGATCGGGTGTGATAAGCTCTACGTCCATCTACAACGGGTGCAAGCCAGTTTTGCACACGCAGAATACTCAAGTTATACTTGACGAGCCTAGCATATGCAGATATGGCCTCGGAACACGGAGACCGAAAGGTCGAGCGTGAATCATATAGTAGATATGATCAACATAATATGTTCACCATTGAAAACTACTCCATCTCACGTGATGATCGGTTATGGTTTAGTTGATTTGGATCACGTGATCACTTAGATGACTAGAGATGTCATCTAAGTGGGAGTTCTTAAGTAATATGATTAATTGAACTTAAATTTATCATGAACTTAGTCTGGTAGTATTTTGCAAATTATGTTGTAGATCAATAGCTCGCGTTGTTGCTTCCCTATGTTTTTATATGTGTTCCTAGAGAAAATTGTATTGAAAGATGTTAGTAGCAATGATGCGGATTGGATCCGTGATCCGAGGTTTATCCTCATTGCTGCACGTAAGAATTATGTCCTTAATGCACCGCTAGGTGACAGACCTATTGCAGGAGCAGATGCATACGTTATGAGCGTTTGGCTAGCTCAATATGATGACTACTTGATAGTTTAGTGCACCATGCTTAACGGCTTAGAATCGGGACTTCAAAGACGTTTTGAGCGTCATGGACCATATGAGATGTTCCAGAGTTGAAGTTAATATTTCAGCAAATACCGAGTTGAGAGATATGAAGTCTCCAACAAGTTCTATAGCTAAAAGATGGAGGAGAATCGCTCAACTAGTGAGCATGTGCTCAGATTGTGCGAGTACTTCAATCGCTTGAATCAAGTGGGAGTTAATCTTCCGGATAAGATAGTGATTGACAGAATTCTCTAGTCACCATCACTAAGTTAGTAGAACTTCGTGATGAACTATAGTATGTAAGGGATGACGAAAAAGATTCTCGAGCTCTTCGCGATGCTAAAATCGCGAAGGTAGAAATCAAGAAAAACATCAAGTGTTGATGGTTGACAAGACCACTAGTCTCAAGGAAAATGGCAAAGGGAAGAAGGGAACTTCAAAAGGAGCGGCAAGCAAGTTGCTGCTCGAGTGAAGAAGCCCAAGTCTAGACCTAAGCACGAGACCGAGTACTTTTGCTGCAATGGAACTGGTCTTTGAAGCGGAACTACCCCTGAATATTTGGTGGATGAGAAGGATGGCAAAGTGAACAAGGTTATATTTGATATACAGGTTATTGATGTGTGCCTTACTAGTGTTTATAGTAGCCCCTGAGTATTTGATACTTGTTCGGTTGCTAAAGATTAGTAACTCGAAAAAGGAGTTACAGAATAAACAGAGACTAGTTAAAGGGGAAGTGACGATGAGTGTTGGAAGTAGTTCCAAGATTGATATGATCATCATCGCACACTCCCTATACTTTCGGGATTAGTGTGGAACCTAAATAAATGTTATTTGGTGTTGAGCATAAATATGATTTGATCATGTTTATTGCAATACTGGTTATTCATTTAAGTAAGAGAATAAATTGTTGTTACATTTACATGAATAAAACCTTATATGGTTACACACCCAATGAAAATGGTTCATTGGATCTCGATCATAGTGATACACATATTCATAATATTGAAACCAAAAGATGCAAAGTTAATAATGATAGTGCAACTTATTTGTGGCAATCGCTCGCTTAGGTCATATTGGTGTAAAGCGCATGAAGAAAACTCCATCTCGATGGACTTTTGGAATCACTTGATTATGAATCATTTGATGCTTGCGAACCGTGCCTTTTGGCAAGATGACTAAAACTCCGTTCTCGGAACAATGGAACAAGCTCTTGACTTATTGGAAATAATACATACCGATGTATGCGATCCAATGAGTGTTGATGCTCGTGGCAAGTATCGTTATTTGCTGACCTTCACAAGATGATTTGAGCAGATATGGGTATATCTACTTGATGAAACACAAGTCTGAAACATTTGAAAAGTTCAAAGAATTTCAGAGTGAAGTGAAGAATCATCGTAACAAGAAAATAAAATTTTCTACGAT
Organism: Aegilops longissima; assembly: GCA_021605205.1. NCBI lineage: Eukaryota > Viridiplantae > Streptophyta > Magnoliopsida > Poales > Poaceae > Aegilops > Aegilops longissima. The sequence goes on along the minus strand of CM038682.1, from coordinate 676,207,756 downwards.
ATGATCGCAGAGGAAAAATATTTGAGTTACGAGTTTGGCCTTTGATTAAAACAATGTGAAATAGTTTCACTACTCACGCCCACCGAACACCACAGATAATGGTGTGTCCGAACGTCAGAACCACACTTTATTGGATATGGTGCGATCTATGATGTATCTTACCGATTTACCACTATCGTTTTGGGGTTATGCATTAGAGACAGCTGCATTCACGTTTAATAGGGCACCATCTAAAACCGTTGAGGCGACACCGTATGAACTATGGTTTAACGATAAAAACCTAAGTCGTTTCTTAAAAGTTTGAGTTGTGATGCTTATGTGAAAAGTTTTCACCGATAAGCTCGAACCCAAATCGAGAAGTGCGTCTTCATAGAATACCCAAAGGTAACTATTGGGTACACCTTCTATCACAGATCCGAAGGCAAGTTTTTCGTTGTTAAGATGGATCCTTTCTAGAGAAGAAGTTTCTCTCGAAAGAAGTGAGTGGGAGGAAAGTAGAACTTGATGAGGTAATTGTACCTTCTCCCTTATTGGAAAGTAGTTCATCACGTAAATCAGTTCGATGATTCCTACACCAATTAGTGAGGAAGTTAACGATGATGATCATAAAACTTCAGATCAAGTTGCTGCCAAACCTCGTAGGTCTTCCAGAGTAAAATCCGCACAGAGTGGTACGGTAATCATGTTCGGAAGTCATGTTACTAGACCATGATGAACCTACGGACTATGAGGAAGCGATGATGAGCCCAGATTCATGAAATGGCTTGAGGCCATGAAATCTGAGATAGGATCCATGTATGAGAACAAAGTATGGACTTTGATTGACTTGCTCGATGATCAGCAAGCCATGTTAAATAAATGGATCTTCAAGAGGAAGACGGACACTGATAGTAGTGTTACTATCTACAAAGCTCGACTTGTTGCAAAAGGTTTTCGACAAGTTCAATGTGTTGAATACGATGAGATTTTCTCACTCGTAACGATGCTTAAGTCTGTCCAAATCATGTTAGCAATTGCCACATTTTATGAAATCTGGCAAATGGATGTCAAAACTGCATTCCTTAATGGATTTATTAAAAAAAGAGTTGTATATGATGCAACCAGAAGGTTTTGTCAATCCTAAAGGTGCTAACAAAATGTGTAAGCTCCAGCGATCCATCTATGGACTGGTGCAAGCATCTCAGAGTTGGAATACACACTTTGATAAGTTGATCAAAGCATATAGCTTTATACAGACTTGCGGTGAAGCCTGTATTTACAAGAAAGTGAGTGGGAGCACTACAACATTTCTGATAAGTATATGTGAATGACATATTGTTGATCGGGAATAATGTAGAATTATTCTGCAAAGCATAAAGGAGTATTTGAAAGGAATTTTTCAAAGAAGGACCTCGGTGAAGCTGCTTACATATTGAGCATCAAGATCTATAGAGATAGATCAAGACGCTTGATAAGTTTTTCAATGAATACATACCTTGACAAGATTTTGAAGTAGTTCAAAATGCAACAGTCAAAGAAAGAGTTCTTGCCTGTGTTACAAGGTGCGAGATTGAGTAAGACTCAAAACCCGACCACGGCAGAAGATAGAAAAAGAATGAAAGTCATTCCCTATGCATCAGCCATAGGTTTTATAAAGTATGTCATGTTGTGTACAGATCTATTGCATACCCTACCACTAAGCTTGGCAAGGAGTGCAATAGTGATCTAGGAGTAGATCAATGGACAGCGGTCAAAATTATCCTTAGTAGAATAAGGATATGTTTCTCGATTATGGAAGTGAAAAAGGTTCGTCGTAAAGGGTTACGTCGATGCAAGTTTTAACACTAATCTAGATGACTCGAGTCTCAATCTGGATACATATTGAAAGTGGGAGCAATTAGCTAGAGTAGCTCCGTGCGAGCATTGTAGACATAGAAATTTGCAAAATACTTACGGCTCGAATGTGACAGACCCGTTGACTAAAATTATCTCACAAGCAAAACATGATCACACCTTAGTACTCTTTGGGTGTTAATCACATAGCGATGTGAACTAGATTATGACTCTAGTAAACCCTTTGGGTGTTGGTCACATGACGATGTGAACTATGGGTGTTAACCACATATAGATGTGAACTATTGATGATAAAACACATGGCGATGTGAACTAGATTATTGACTCTAGTGCAAGTGGGAGACTGAAGGAAATATGCCCTAGAGGCAATAATAAAGTTATTATTTATTTCCTTATATCATGATAAATGTTTATTATTCATGCTAGAATTGTATTAACCGGAAACATAATACATGTGTGAATACATAGACAAACAGAGTGTCACTAGTATGCCTCTACTTGACTAGCTCGTTAATCGAAGATGGTTATGTTTCCTAACCATAGACATGAGTTGTCATTTGATTAACGGGATCACATCATTAGGAGAATGATCTGATTGACATGACCCATTCCGTTAGCCTAGCACTTGATCGCTTAGTATGTTGCTATTGCTTTCTTCATGACTTATACATGTTCCTGTAACTATGAGATTATGCAACTCCGTTTACGGAGGAACACTTTGGTACTACCAAACGTCACAACGTAAGCTGGGTGATTATAAAGGAGTACTACAGGTGTCTCCAAAGGTACATGTTGGGTTGGCGTATTTCGAGATTAGGTTTTGTCACTCCGATTGTCGGAGAGGTATCTCTGGGCCCTCTCGGTAATGCACATCACTATAAGCCTTGCAAGCAATGTAGCTAATGAGTTAGTTACGGAATGATGCATTACGGAACGAGTAAAGAGACTTGCGTAACGAGATTGAACTAGGTATTGGATACCGACGATCGAATCTCGGGCAAGTAACATACCGATGACAAAGGAACAAAGTATGTTGTTATGCGGTTTGACCGATAAAGATCTTCGTAGAATATGTAGGAGCCAATATGGGCATCCAGGTTCCGCTATTGGTTATTGACCAAGAATAGTTCTAGGTCATGTCTACATAGTTCTCGAACCCGTAGGGTCCGCACGCTTAAGGTTTCGATGATGCTTATATTATGAGTTTATGAGTTTTGATGTACCGAAGAGTTCGGAGTCCCGGATGAGATCGGGGACATGACGAGGAGTCTCGAAATGGTCGAGACGTAAAGATCGATATATTGGACGACTATATTCGTGTTCGGAAAGGTTCGAATGATTGGGTATTTTCGGAGTACCGGAGAGTTACGGGAATTCGCCGGGAGAAGTATTGGGCCTTATTGGGCCATAAGGGAAAGAGAGAGGGGCTGCCTAGGGCAGGCCGCGCGCCCCCCCAAGGCCTAGTCCGAATTGGACTAGGGGAGGGGGCCGCACCCCTTCTTCCCTTCCCCTTCCTTCTCTCCTACTCCTACTAGGAAAGGAGGAGTCCTACTCCCGGTGGGAGTAGGACTCCCCCCTTGGTGCGCCCCCTCCTAGGCCGGCCACCTCCTCCCTTGCTCCTTTATATACGGGGGCAGGGGGCACCCTAACACACAAGTTGATCTACGGATCGTTCCTTAGCCGTGTGCGGTGCCCCCCTCCACCATATTCCACTTCGGTCATATCGTCGCGGAGCTTAGGCGAAGCCCTGCGCCGGAGAAGTCATATCGTCGCGGAGCTTAGGCGAAGCCCTGCGTCGGTGGAGCATCATCATCGTCACCACGCCGTCGTGCTGACGGAACTCATCCCCGACACTTTGCTGGATCGGAGTCCGGGGATCGTCATCGAGCTGAACGTGTGCAGAACTCGGAGGTGCCGTACGTTCGGTGCTTGGATCGGTCGGATCGTGAAGACGTACGACTACATCAACCGCGTTGTTATAACGCTTCCGCTTTCGGTCTACGAGGGTACGTGGACAGACACTCTCCCCTCTCGTTGCTATGCCATCACCATGGTCCTGTGTGTGCGTAGGAAATTTTTTGAAATTACTACGTTACCCAACAGGGCTCTGGGGAAGAATGTTGGGGGCAAAGAGGGGAAAACAATGGAGTTACCAAAGCAGCCCTTTTCCGTTCATGTGGCAGGGGTAAAACAGGAATATCGCAGGGCTAAACTTTCGGGCGCGTGATATTTTGATGTGAGCGGGAAGTTTGAAAGCTTTTGGCGCCTAAAATTATAAGTATTCTGCTCTCGTACGGCCGACTATGATATCATGGCCGACAATTTGTTTGTTTTGCACGCAAAAAAATGTGCAAGTTTTGAAAATCAATGTCTCCAACTCGAAACTTAGATTGTCCATTCAATTCAAATATGGATCATTGAGCTACTACAAGCAAATACCATCATACGGTCCAATTCAAATGAAATTCCAAATGTGTTTATCTTAAATATGATGACAAAAGCAAAAATGTGTATGTGTATGAATAAAGTGAATGATTATAAAGTTTGAACATGCCCGTATGTGTATATCTCTAGGTTTGATATATGAATTTGAAATCACAAAATTCCAGCTTAAAAAATGTACCTCCATTTAAATGAATTACAAAAGCTAATGATGGAGTCGAATTCCAAAATTCCAATCTTAGGTTTGTAATTCTGGTACATCAAGGTATATCACGCATGTTCAAAAGTATCGTTATCTCATAGTACAAACTGTGAAACAAATTGATCAACCATGAGTGCACAATATCTCAATTACACTAAAGTCCCTCAAATATAGACACCTCACTCTTTATCTGAAGTCACCCCCCCACCACCACCACACACACACACACACGCACATAGAGAAGTCGTTCTCTCCCCCAGACACCAACACACGAGCACATTAACACCCCTCTCTCTTGTAAAGTCCGGACCCCAACATAGGTCTCTATCACTTTGTCTCCTGGGCATGCACACATCTCTTCCCTCACTCTCTAGGTCTCCCGATATCTCTCTTACCCAAGCACACACACTATGTAGAGTGTATATTTCCCATACACACAAAACGCCGCCCCAAACGTCTATCTCCCTAGTTATGTGGTTCTCGCGCACTCACCTCACACACCACCCCCACTGCAAACAAGCACACTTTGTCTCCTTGTGCACCACTCTCCTCTTTCTATCTCTCCCACATCTTGACCCTTGGCTCCTTCCTGTATACATATATGTCGTGACTCTTTGCATAGCTCCCTAATGTATAATCGTTCTCGATTTCGCACATTGTTCTCTATAACATCTATTCTAGATCTCTCATGAAGTCCCTATCACAAACACGATGACTCGCTTCCCCTGCGTCTCCGTTCATAGGCCAATTTTGGACAACATCAACATTGTCTCCCTATCTATACGCCATTTATGGACATAAACGACCCCTCTCTCACCCCCTCTCTTCCTCTCTCTCTCTCTGTCTCTATGTCTCCCTCCCTCTCTCTCTCTCTCTCTCTCTCTCTCTCTCTCTCTCGTCGCTAGCTCTCTCTCTTTCTCTCGCTCTCACACCCCTCTGCCACACACACACTCGATGTCTCTTCCAAATAGTATGCTCCCCCCGCCCGCACCCATGCTATCTCGCTACTACACATGTCACACCATTCCCCCTTCCCTTATACAAGGTTTACATCATCAGTGGTCTCTCTACTCCACATACACTCTCTCCCTGTCACACACAAACGCGTGCACAAAGACACACAGACACGCACAAACACCCATTTATCTGGATCCTCATCTCTCCCCATGTCCGCATGTGTATCTCACACACTCATTCTCTAATTATGTATATGTGTCTCCACGATACACAACACAAAGCCCCATGTACATGTCTCTCTCTATCCTCCACACACATAGACACAAAGAATCTGTTATCATTGCCTCAGTCTCTAACATATCGCACACGCACACTGTCTCTCTCTCTCTCTCTCACACACACACACACAAACACGCTCAACAATGAATAACTTACCGTCTACTCATCAACAGTCGTGGCAGTCTGGCGAACACAAGACGTGAAAAGAATAAATCTACACGTGCTTAGACCACCTAGTATGACTACTAGGACTAGAGCAAGCCAAAAAGCGCGCCGTCACCCCCTCCTTGTCGGGCGACGGAAAATCTTTGTTTTACACAATGAGAAGTCATTGTGCTAAGGCCCCACATGCCGAGGCGTTGAATAGAATGTAGATGCTAGTTTACGGAAGCAAGTATCGATAATACGTTTGTATCTCCATATTTATATTTCTTCTTTTATAAAAACCGAGTTGGTGATGATGGTACGTGTGCCATCTTGCAATATAGACCGTCGATCTATATCGACGGATGGAAATTAAACTAAAAGATACCGCACCCTCTCCACATTTGCAGACAAGGCCTTCCCTCGCTCATCCTTATCTCTAACAAACCTCATTGTTGAGCAATTAAGAAAGGAAGCCTCTGGAACAAACTGGCCTAGTGGCGCTCTTGGCGTCGTCAATCCCCATGCCTCCGCTCGGTCAGACCACCAACCACCACCACACCCAACTCCTCTTCACCTTATCTCATATTTCTCGAGATATCATTAGTTTTACACATGGGATTACTCCCAAGGGTCAATCACAACAAGTGTTTTATAAAAAATGCATCTTGATGTTCCGCTAATGCACAGATCTTGCTAGTACTCCTACACAATACTAAGTTGGTGATCTTTGGTGTATACGCCATCCATCGCTTCGACCATTAGATCTACATCTAACGATTGTGAGGTAAGTTGTTGCCTTTTCTCACCAACATCCCACTTGTCTATCAATTTGCAGAAAAACCATAATTAGTATCTTAAAACCAACCACATCCCTCCCCGACCTCACCAAAACAGCCCAAGGAATATATTATAATTGAAACATAATATACATATGTATATCAAAATTAGGGTGTTTTGTACCAAGTTTGTGAATAAGTATTATTCTAATTATGATTCGTTAACGGACATGAACATTGCTAGTATTTCCAACCATGTATTTTTTCTAGTATTCCATAGTTTGAGTTTTCCATCAAGATATTAGTCACTCATGGTTGATATTTACTTTCAATCATGTACACATATGCACTATGTAACTAGCCTTGCTTATTGGCTTCCAAAGCTTAACTTTCACTCCTACTTACAATATGTAGAGTATTTAACAAAAAACTACCACTTGCAACCAGCCCTAGGAAGAATCTATTGTACAAAAAATAGCAAAAACATACCCAAAATTTCTTAATCCACGCCAAAAACTACTACGTACTACCTAGTACTCCTACCGATTAGGTTCGTTTAAAACCATTTATGACTGGGTTGGCCCACACGTCCGTGCTGACGAGGCAGCTCAAACCAACACATTTTGTTTGACCGTTGACATGAGGAACCCACATCTGACCTTCTATCCTGTTATTCCCCCTCAAATCATTATTTTTCCTGAACATTACTTCAAACAGTACTGATGCGAGTTCGTCGGTGGCGCTGGTGATGAGCAAGTTGGACGCCGCTCCGCCGGACGGGCCGGACGCCGCGCTGGCCTCCGCACGGGTTGGCAGGCTGGCCCGAGCGTGATTCACGAGCGAGCAAGCCGCCGCACTGGCCTTCGCCGAGCGGATGGCTGGCTGGACAGCGCGCGCATGAGCAAGCCGCCACGCTGCAGTGCCAATCTGGCTAGCAAACCTTGCAGACAAGCAGCTGGACGGAGCTATCTTGGCTAGCTAGCGGCCGCGAGCGCCGGACGGAGTTGGCATCCGGGCTCCCGCAACATGGGCTCCGCACCGCCGCTTGGCGGTTTTGACCTCGCTATACGCCGGCGGGCGGTAGCTGCGTCCCATGGCCGAGGATGACTAGGTGGACGGGCCAGAGGTAGGAGGTCACTCAAGGATTTTGGTTGGTAAGAGCATGTACAATGGTTGATAAGGTAGTCTTATCTTAAGTTTGCCACGTATGCAAGTGGTAGTAGTTTCTTGGCATTTTAGTGGTTTCTTGCATTATTAGGGGTTTCTTGTAAGGAACAATGTACGTACTACTAGCGACAAAAGGCGATTCTAGGTTGCCTTGTACTCCAACGAGTACTACTAGTGGTCGCAGGAGTGTATACCTCGTTTTGTGGGTTCGATCCGGCTTAACGCATGCCTTTTTTAAAAAATAGTACTAGTACTACACTTCGCTCATGAGCCAATATTTTACGGGTAGTTTGAGTTTTGAAGTCAAACGGACGTGCGACCCCTAATCTGGGTGCCTTTGCACAGCCTAGCCACGTGAATGGGTTTTCCTTCCCAAGATCCCGTGGCTCGCGTGCTCGCCCTAGCCGCACCTCGCTTGCAGCTTCCTCATCAGCTAGTAGTAGCATATTTAAACTAGCGCCTCCCAATTAAGCCCGAGGAGCCGGAAAAGCTGGCGGGGCATTGGGAAGCTGTGCAATATGGCTCAGACTCTATGTAAAGTGTTGTACTAGTAGTACTCTGTAGCTTGTGGCGTTGCACGCATGGACTTCACTCCATTATCGGCTCTACTATAAAAGAAATTCCTCTTGACGTGTTTTTTTTTGAAACGGAGGCAAAAGCTTTGCTTCATCTCATTCATAAAGAAGGAACTACTAACAAAGTTCGACGAGATCCATTACACCTCCACAAATGGAAGCGAAAAGCCTAGTCTCGTTGTATCAAATAACTCAAATGTTCTGCCTCCGCAGACCGCAATAACCGTCGCTGATAAATAGGCTGCTAGTGTGTGCGTGAGAGGAGCGGTTGAGTAGGCCAGCTACTCCTACGTGAGAGGAGCGGCTGAATATAGCACCGAGAGTACCCACTAGGCCACTACGCAGGTGTACTTCCCCTGCATTGATAGTACAACGATGGTTCTAGAGAACAGTAGTACCCTCCACTTCCAACTGTAGCTCCTTGGCCCTAAGATTCAAGAATTCAAAACTGGTGCACTATACTAGACTAGACTAGACTAGAAGTACAGTACATCGCACTAATACTCGTAGTTGAGAAAAGTAGTACTGGTACTGCTACAGTACAAGTACGTACTCCTCCGTCACATAATGTAAGACGTTTTTTGACACTAGTTGGCGTGTACAAAAAATGGCAAAAACATACCCAAAATTTCTTAATCCACGCCAAAAATTACTACCTAGTGCCAAAAATTTCTTACTAGTGCTATTATTTACAGTATAATGCAATCCCATAACGTTCCATAATGCTAGTACTAGTAGTAAATAATAGCCTCACCCCTTTGCTGAGGAACGATCTATAGTTGGAAGGGACGAGGCCCTGCGGTTACTACGCTCTTATCTCCTCCTCGCCAGTTCCCCTCCCCCTGAATAGAAGGCAGTTCATCGCTGTTCCCATGGATTCGCCAGGTGGTTCTCCTCCTCGTCGGGGCTGGGAGACCTTGGACGATGATCCTCTGGGATAAATCGCATGCTGCTCCGACGTCCTCACCGCCACAAGACTCGGTGCTTCCTGCACCAACTTTTTCAAGACGCTGCTTAAACATGTTTGGGAAAAGGCCATGCTTGTTGGTCTTCCATGCGTCCTCGAGGAGAAGGTTCTTCTATGGGACAATCCTTCAAACAGTCCACCGCTCCCTGGCCATGGTTGCACGTTGACTCCGATAGAGTTGCCGACGTTGAGAGGTAGTCGGATTTTGTCCGATGAGCAGGTCAGTAATGGAGTTTGATCATGTAGTATTTAGTTATTCCATTTCCATCCCATAATTTCTCCGCTGCCCACCGTCTTATATATAGGTCTGGGTCGGTGCCAACGAAGATTGGCTTGCATACCTCCGGCCGGATACCACCATCATTTTGCACAACATCCACAACAGTGCGGCCGTTCCGGTAGACCCCTTCTCCACCATTGGGATCGGCCTTCCGGACTGGCTGGGCTTGAATACGTATGATGATGCCTACATGAGATTGAAGAAGATAGCAATTGCGGATTCGCCGACAAAGCGACGCGGCTACGACGATTACTATTCATTGCGGTGTTCGACATAAGGATTGCCATCAATGCAAGACGCAGTAACGGCAGAGGCTGGCGCATGTTGGCGGCGGCAGATTTGTACCCCTACACATTCGAAGACCCCGTGCGCCATCTAGGCCGCATCTTCGCGGTGACAAGCCAGGGGACTTGTTTCATCTGGTTGCCATCCTATGGTACGGGGGATTACAAACGGAATGCACAAACCATCATTTGCATCCCTAACGGTACTCCATTATTTTGCAGGGACCAGTCATCCCCCGATCAAAATAAGATCGCCGATCCTGGATGTGCATTCGCATCCGCGATTCGGTCTAACGTGGAACCTTGTAGCTGACTTTGGCATATTGGGATCAACTATCTTAGCAGTCGTTACCCATGGTACCACTGATGTGCAACATGGTCACACAATCTACCACGATCGGACCGTCACCATCTACCCAGGTATTCCATTTTTAACCCTCTCGCCTTCTCTTTCATTGTTGTACTAGTAGTATACTTAGTACTACTAGTAGGAGCATTTTTTACCTTGGAGGACGCGTATAGCTAGCTGGGCCCTTGAAGACTTGAACCCACTAGCTGCCACCATTTTTGTTTTTCCATGTCTTACTATCTCATCCATGTAGCCAAGAGTGGCTATATATAATAACCCGGTTATTTTACTTCCTCTATACCGGAGTAGTACTATTTGCTGCATAGTATTAGTGACCGCCATATTTGAGCACAACATTATTATACATGGACCTTGACTATGTACGTCACCATGTGTCCAGATCTGGGATGCCGCGTGTACCAGATGAACGGCGCCGAGTTCGACCCCCGTGATGCTACGTGGGTGCCGAGGAACACTCTTGGAGAGTACTCGCTTTTCATCAGGGACAGCTACCCCATTGTGAAGCGGATGCCACCTTCCGTGCACGACACGGAAGGCCTGCCGTTCATGAAGCATGGTTGTGTCTTCATTGCGCACCGCCGGATGAACGACATCTTTGGGACACGCTATCCTGATTTATGCCGCTTCAGCTTGGATGAGTCTCCATCGTGTGGAACCGGACTAGAAAGCTGCGACAATGATTCCGTTGCCCACCGCTATGAATTGTGCCATCCATGAAGAACACTGGACTGGAACACGGAGGAGGACATGCATGTAGCCCATCTATAACGTGTAAGTGGAGTACGGTAATTGTGAGCGGTAGCGCTGTGAATATATGTAGACTAGTCGTGCACAAATTTATCACATGAATTGGAGATGAACTTGTGTGGCATACTGGCATTTGTCCTTTAGAATTTATTACTAGTAAATGTGCTATGTGTACGTGCAACTTGTGTGGTTGTTGCACGGGCTCGAACACGCTCTTTGAGAAAAAAGGTGGCACAGCTTTGGATACACGTGACGTGGCGGCATCATACAGTAGCATCATTCGCTATAGTTGTAGTACACTCCTACTAGGACGACAACTCCTATAAAACCATGCGCTTGGCTCTTTGCCTCTTCGGGAGGTTCAACAGTTCGTACTCGTGTGAACCTTGCACTTGCCTCTTCGCCTCTTCGGAAGGTCCAACAATGATGATACTATAGTACAATATGCGTCTGGCAATCTGACACCGATTGAACTGCTGCACATCCACCGTGAGGGCGAGGGCGAGGGCAAGGGAGAGGAAGAGGGAGAGGGTGCTGTAGTCAAAACCCTCTCCTCGTCCTGCGAACCACCGCGCGCGTGGGCGAGGGAGAGGCGTAGTAAGCAAACTTCTCCTCGTTCGGCGAGTTGACGGGACACATCAAAGCAGTACTAGTACTAGTAGTAGTCCATACTGCGTCCTTTCTGATTAATATGGCTTAATTTGAAACGAGAAAATACCTTTGGCGGTCAACGTATGTAACAATCGCTCTTTACGGTCACTATATATAGTTTTGCGTCGATTATCGATCACTAGCTCATCGAGAGCACCGTATTGCACCCTCTTGACCGCCACATAGTCGACGTGGCACTTTGTTGACTGGTTAAATTGTCACCTGGTTTCGGGTCCCACACGCCGGTTGGCGAGCAAAGAAATCAGTTAAACAAAACTTTACGCAGGCGCCACACGAGTCCAACCCTTGTGCCCGAACCGCCCTGGCTGTGTATGTGAGTGCATGCACGTGTCCTCCCTCGTCCTTCCAACAAAGAGTGTATATCGGCTATAAAACAAAGAGTGTAGTAGTACATGATGTACATCTACACTTCCAATGCATTTAGCCTTTAATCTAAATTGATATTGATTGACTAATGCACCAACTTGTGATGTAGGTATAGGCTACATGTCTATCCTTGATTACAGCATGCAACGACCTTCATTTAATCTTCTTATCTCAATGGTTGCATGCACACATAAATCTGCTACTTTTGGGCGTTAATTATACCCTGGTCAATGTGTAAATCTCTAAATGTACAGTCTTTCACGGACGTAGGGAGTAGGTTGAGCACTTGAGCGTGAGCATGTGTGTTGCGTCGTGTGCTGTGTGCCGCAAGGGGTGCGTGAGTGTTGCGTGCGTCCATGTGGAGTACGTGTGAGTGTTGCATGTTGCATGCATGCATGCATGCATGGGGCTTACTCCCTCCCATTGACATGTTCATATTTCAAACTTCCTCTGTTCCCTCCATATGGTGATACTCCCTCTGTTCCCAAATACTCCAGTACGGAGTAAAAGCCTCCCTCTGTTCCCAAATACGGAGTATTTGTCTTTCTACAGATTTCAACAAGTGACTAGGTACGGAGCAAAATGAGTGAAGTGAGCGTAGAGGCATAGGGATAATGTAGAAAGGTAATCCTTGCGATCCATCATTCCCCATCTCGGTCAGAGAGAACTATTCAACTAGTGTTCGCAGTGAAGTGACAATACACGCTGCAGCAGATGGGACACGTAATTAATAAGCTGAACCAGTGTGTTGGTGTTACTAAATCAGCCTTACCCAGTACTACCATCATGTTTGCCAGTAGAGCACGCTTCCGCAAATACGCCTACGCACCTGTGTCCTCCATTAACTGACATATGGGCCCTCTTGTGGTAGACCCACATGTCATCGGTGTAACTATTTACACTCCGGAGGACGGTGCCTATATCCTGGTAGTAGTACTAGTAGAATTGAGATTTAATGCACTTTCTTCCCCGTCTTCCACTCTTCTTCCTCCTCTCTTCTTCTTCCTCCTCTCTTCCCCATCGTCGGCCGCACACCATTTACCCCCGCTCACTGCTCGCCCGCCCGCGCCATCTTCCTTGGTAGCTCGCGTACCATATCCCCCCGCTCACTGCTCGGCCACACGAGGAGAAGCTTCTTCGCTCGCCCGCCCGAATCCACTTCCCCGCTGGCTCGCAGGCACCGAAAACCCCAATGGCAGAACCGACTGACATGCAGAGCCGCGATTGGAATTCCCTCCCCGATGTTCTCTTGGAGCAGATCTGTAGTCGTATGGACCTACTCAGCACCTTCCGTCTGGCCGCATGCTCGGTGTCTTTGTTGTTGGGGAACGTAGTAATTTCAAAAAAATTCCTACGCACACGCAAGATCATGGTGATGGCATAGCAACGAGAGGGGAGAGTATTGTCCACGTACCCTCGTAGACCGTAAGCGGAAGCGTTATGACAACGCGATTGATGTAGTCGTACGTCTTCACGATCCGACCGATCCAAGTACCGAACGTACGGCACCTCCGAGTTCAGCACACGTTCAGCTCGATGACGATCCCCGGGCTCCGATCTAGCAAAGCGTCGGGGATAACTTCCGTCAGCACGACGGCGTGATGATGATGATGATGCTCTACCGGCGCAGGGCTTCGCCTAAACTCCACGACGATATGACCGAGGTGGAATATGGTGGAGGGGGGCACCGCACACGGCTAAGGAACGATCCGTAGATCAATTTGTGTGTCATGGGGTGCCCCCTGCCCCCGTATATAAAAGAGCAAGGGGGGAGGAGGCCGGCCCTAGGAGGGGGCGCGCCAAGTGTGGAGTCCTACTAGACTCCCTAGTCCTAGTAGGATTCCACCTCCCTTGTTGGAGTAGGAGAAGGGGAAAGAGGGGGAGAGGAATAAGGAAAAGGGGGCTGCGCCCCTTTTCCAATTCGGACCAGAGGGGGGGCGCAGGCCTCCTTCCTTTTGGCCTCTCTCCTCTATTCCCGTATGGCCCAATAAGGCCCATATACTCCCCGGCGAATTCCCGTAACTCTCCGATACTTCGAAAAATACCCGAATCACTCGGAACCTTTCCGAACTCCGAATATAGTCGTCCAATATATCGATCTTTACGTCTCGACCATTTCGAGACTCCTCGTCATGTCCCCTATCTCATCTGGGACTCCGAACTCCTTCGGTACATCAAAGCTCATAAACTCATAATATAACTGTCATCGAAACCTTAAGCGTGCGGACCCTACGGGTTCGAGAACTATGTAGACATGACCTAGAAATATTCTTGGTCAATAACCAATAGCGGAACCTGGATGCTCATATTGGCTCCTACATATTCTACGAAGGTCTTTATCGGTCAAACCGCATAACAACATACGTTGTTCCCTTTGTCATCGGTATGTTACTTGCCCGAGATTTGATCGTCGGTATCCAATACCTAGTTCAATCTCGTTATTGGCAAGTCTCTTTACTCGTTACGTAATGCATCATTCCGTAACTAACTCATTAGCTACGTTGCTTGCAAGGCTTATAGTGATGTGCATTACCGAGAGGGCCCAGAGATACCTCTCCGACAATCGGAGTGACAAAACCTAATCTCGAAATATGCCAACCCAACATGTACCTTTGGAGACACCTGTAGTACTCCTTTATAATCACCCGATTACGTTGTGACGTTTGGTAGCACCAAAGTGTTCCTCCGTAAACGGAGTTGCATAATCTCATAGTTACAGGAACATGTATAAGTCATGAAGAAAGCAATAGCAATATACTAAACGATCAAGTGCTAGGCTAACGGAATGGGTCATGTCAATCACATCATTCTCCTAATGATGTGATCACATTAATCAAATAACAACACATGTCTATGGTTAGGAAACATAACCATCTTTGATTAATGAGCTAGTTAAGTAGAGGCATACTAGTGACTATATGTTTGTCTATGTATTCACACATGTATCATGTTTCCGGTTAATACAATTCTAGCATGAATAATAAACATTTATCATGAAATAAGGAAATAAATAATAACTTTATTATTGCCTCTAGGGCATATTTCCTTCAGTCTCCCACTTGCACTAGAGTCAATAATCTAGTTCACATCATCATGTGATTCAACACTAATATTCACATCTGTATGTGATTAACACCCATAGTTCACATCGTTATGTGACCAACACACAAAGGTTTTATTAGAGTCAATAATCTAGTTCACATCGCTATGTGATTAACACCCAAAGAGTACTAAGGTATGATCATGTTTTGCTCGTGAAAGAAGCTTAGTCAACGGGTCTGTCACATTCAGAGCCGTATGTATTTTGCAAATATTCTATGTCTACAATGCTCTGCACGGAGCTACTCTAGCTAATTGCTCCCACTTTCAATATGTATCCAGATTGAGACTTAGAGTCATCTGGATCAGTGTAAAAAGCTTGCATCGATGTAACTCTTTACGACGGGCTCTTTTATCACCTCCATAATCGAGAAATATTTCCTTAGTCCTCACTAAGGATGTTCTTGACCAATGTCCGATGATCTACTCCTAGATCACTATTGTACTCCCTTGCCAAATTCAGAGCAAGGTATACAATAGGTGCGGTACATAGCATAGCATACTTTATAGAACCTATGGTGAGGCATAGGGAATGACTTTCATTCTCTTTTCTATTTTCTGCCGTGGTCGGGATTTGAGTCTTACTCAATTTCACACGTTTGCAACACAGGCAAGAACTTTTCTTTGACTGTTCCATTTTGAACTACTTCAAAATCTTGACAAGGTATGTACTTATTGAAAAACTTATCAAGCGTCTTGATCTATCTCAATAGATCTTGATGCTCAATATGTAAATAGCTTTACCGAGGTCTTTCTTTTAAAGAACTCCTTTCAAATACTCCTTTATGCTTTCGGAAAAATTATACATCATTTCGATCAACAATATGTTACTCACATATATTTATCAAAAGGCGGTAGTGCTCCCACTCACTTTATTGTAAATACAGGCTTCACCGCAAGTCTGTATAAAACTATATGCTTTGGTCAACTTATCAAAGCGTGTATTCCAACTCTGAGATGCTTGCACCAGTCCATAGATGGATCGCTGGAGCTTGCACATTTTGTTAGCTCCTTTAGATCGACAAAACCTTCTGGTTGCATCATATACAACTCTTCTTTAATAAATCCATTAAAGAATGTTGTTTTGACATCCATTTGTCAGATTTCATAAAATGTGGCAATTGCTAACATGATTCGGATAGACTTTAAGCAACGCTAGAGTTGAGAAAATCTCATTGTAGTCAACACCTTGAACTTGTCGAAAACCTTTTGCAACAAGTCGAGCTTTGTAGATAGTAACACTACTATCAGTGTCCGTCTTCCTCTTGAAGATCCATTTATTTAACTTGACTTGCTGATCATCGAGCAGGTCAACCAAAGTCTCCACTTTGTTCTTATATATGGATCCTATCTCAGATTTTATGGCCTCAAGCCATTTCATGAATCTGGGCTCATCATCGCTTCCTCATAGTTCGTAGGTTCATCATGGTCTAGTAACATGACTTCTAGAATAGGATTACCGTACCACATTGGTGCGGATCTTATTTTGGAAGACCTACGAGGTTCGGTAGTAACTTGATCGAAGCTTCATGATCATCATCATTAGCTTCCTCACTGATTGGTGTAGGAATCACGAGGAACTGATTTCGTGATGAACTACTTTCCAATTCGGGAGAAGGTACAATTACCTTATCAAGCTCTACTTTCCTCCCACTCACTTCTTTCGAGAGAAACTTCTTCTCTAGAAAGGATCCATCTTAACAACGAATAACTTGCCTTCGGATCTGTGATAGAAGGTGTACCCAATAGTTACCTTTGGGTATTCTATGAAGACGCACTTTTCGATTTGGGTTCGAGCTTATCAGGTTGAAACCTTTTATATAAGCATCGCAACTCCAAGCTTTAAGAAACGACAGCTTAGGTTTATTGCTAAACCATAGTTCATACGGTGTCATCTCAACGGATTTAGATGGTGCCCTATTAAGCGTGAATGCAGCTGTCTCTAATGCATAACCCCAAAACGATAGTGGTAAATTGGTAAGATACATCATAGATCGCACCATATCCAATAAAGTCTTGATTCTGACGTTCGGACACACCATTATGTTGTGGTGTTCCATGTGGCGTGAGCTGTGAAACTATTCCACTTTGTTTTAATTGAAGACCAAACTCGTAACTCAAATATTCATCTCCACGATCAGATCGCAGAAACTTTATTTTCTTGTTACGATGATTTTCCACTTCACTCTGAAATTCTTTGAACTTTTCAACTATTTCAGACTTATGTTTCATCAAGAAGATATACGCATATCTGCTCAAATCATCTGTGAAGGTCAAAAATAATGATACTTGCCACGGGCATCAACACTCATTGGATCGCATACATTGGTATGTATTATTTCCAACAAGTCAAGAGCTCGTTCCATTGTTCCGAGAACGGAGTTTTATTCATCTTGCCCAAAAAGCACGGTTCACAAGCATCAAATGATTCATAACCAAGTGATTCCAAAATCCATCTTTATGGAGTTTCTTCATGCGTTTACACCGATATGACCCAAACGGCAAGTGCCACAAATAAGTTGCACTATCATTATTAACTTTGCATCTTTTGGCATCAATATTATGAATATGTGTATCACTACGATCGAGATCCAACAAACTATTTTCATTGGGTGTATAACCATCGAAGGTTTTATTCATGTAAACAGAATAACAATTATTCTTTAACTTTAAATGAATAACCGTTTTGCAATAAACATGATCAAATCATATTCATGCTCAACGCAAATGCTAAATAACATTTATTTATCTTTTAACACTAATCTCGAAAATATAGGGAGTGTGTGATGATGATCATATCAATCTTGGAACTATTTCCGACACTCATCGTCACTTCCCCTCAACTAGTCTCTGTTTATTATGTAACTCCTGTTTCGAGTTACTAATCTTAGCAACCGAACAAGTATCAAATACTCAGGGGCTACTATAAATACTAGTAAGGCACACATCAAACACCTGTATATCAAATATACCCTTGTTCACTTTGCTACCCTTCTTATCTACCAAATATTCAGGTCATTTCGCTCCCAAAGGATCATTTCCTTTGCAGTAGAAGCACTCGGTTTCAGGCTTTGGTCCAGCTTTGGGCTTCTTCGGGAGCGACAACTTGCTTGTCATTCTACTTGAAGTTCCCTTCTTTCCTTTGCCCTTTTCTTGAAACTAGTGGTCTTGTCAATCATCAACACTTGATGCTCTTTTCTTGATTTCTACCTTCGTCGATTTCAGCATCACGAAGAGCTTGGGAATTACTTTTGTCATCCCTTGCATATTATAGTTCATCACGAAGTTCTACTAACTTGGTGATGGTGACTAGAGAATTCTGTCAATCACTATCTTATCTGGAAGATTAACTCCCACTTGATTCAAGCGATTGAAGTACCCAGACAATCTGAGCACATGCTCACTAGTTGAGTGATTCTCCTCCATCTTTTAGCTATAGAACTTGTTGGAGACTTCATATCTCTCAACTCGGGTATTTTCTTGAAATATTAACTTCAATTCCTGGAACATCTCATATGGTCCGTGACGTTCAAAACGTCTTTGAAGTCCCGATTCTAAGCCGTTAAGCATGGTGCACTAAACTATCAAGTAGTCATCATATTGAGCTAGCCAAACGTTAATAACGTGCGCATCGCTCCTGCAATAGGTCTGTCACCTAGCGGTGCATCAAGGACATAATTCTTACGTGCAGCAATGAGGATAAACCTCAGATCACGGATCCAATCCGCATCATTGCTACTAACATCTTTCAACACAGTTTTTCTAGGAACATATTAAAATAAACATATGAAAGCAACAAACATAGGGAAGCAACAACGCGAGCTATTGATCTACAACATAATTTGCAAAATACTACCAGGACTAAGTTCATGATAAATTAAAGTTCAATTAATCATATTACTTAAGAACTCCCACTTAGATAGACATCCTCTAATCTTCTAAGTGATTACGTGATCCATATCAACTACACCATGTCCGATCATCACGTGAGATGGAGTAGTTTCAACGGTGAACATCAATATGTTGATCATATCTACTATATGATTCACGCCGACCTTCGGTCTCCGTGTTCCGAGGCCATATCTGTATATGCTAGGCTCGTCAAGTTTAACCTGAGTATTCGCGTGTGCAACTGTTTTGCACCCGTTGTATTTGAACGTAGAGCCTATCACACCCGATCATCACGTGGTGTCTCAAAGACGAAGAACTTTATAGCGGTGCATACTCGGGAGAACACTTCTTGATAATTTTAGTGAGAGATCATCTTAAAATGCTACCGCCAATCAAACCAAGATAAGATGCATAAAGGATGAACATCACATGCAATCAATATAAGTGATATGATATGGCCATCATCATCTTGTGCTTGTGATCTCCATCTCCGAAGCACCGTCGTGATCACCATCGTCACTGGCACGACACCTTGATCTCCATCGTAGCATCGTTGTCGTTACGCCATCTATTGCTTCTACGACTATCGCTACCGCTTAGTGATAAAGTAAAGCATTACAGTATGCATTGCATTGCATACAATAAGCGACAACCATATAGCTCCTGCCGATTGCCGATAACCCGGCTACAAAACATGATCATCTCATACAATAAAATATAGCATCACGTATTGACCATATCACATCACAACATGCCCTGCAAAAACAAGTTAGACGTCCTCTACTTTGTTGTTGCAAATTTTACGTGGCTGCTGCGGGCTGAGCAAGAACGTTCTTACCTACGCATTAAAACCACAACGATAGTTCGTCAAGTTAGTGCTGTTTTAACCTTCGCAAGGACCGGCGTAGCCACACTCGGTTCAACTAAAGTGAGAGAGACAGACACCCGCCGGTCACCTTTAAGCACGAGTGCTCGCAAGCGGTGAAACCAGTCTCGCGTAAGCGTCACGCGTAATGTCGGTCGGCCGCTTCATCTCACAATACCGCTGAACCAAAGTATGACATCTTTGGTAAGCAAGATGACTTGTATCGCCCACAACTCACTTGTGTTCTACTCGTGCATATGACATCTACGCATAAAACCTGGCTCGATACCACTGTTGGGGAACGAGTAATTTCAAAAATTTCCACGCACACGCAAGATCATGGTGATGGCATAGCAACGAGAGGGGAGAGTATTATCCACGTACCCTCGTAGACCGTAAGCGGAAGCGTTATGACAACGCGATTGATGTAGTCGTACGTCTTCACGATCCGACCGATCCAAGTACCGAACGTACGGCACCTCCGAGTTCAGCACACGTTCAGCTCGATGACGATCCCCGGGCTCCGATCCAGCAAAGCGTCGGGGATAAGTTCCGTCAGCACGACGGCGTGGTGACGATGATGATGCTCTACCGGCACAGGGCTTCGCCTAAACTCCGCGACGATATGACCGAGGTGGAATATGATGGAGGGGGGCACCGCACACAGCTAAGGAACGATCCGTAGATCAACTTGTGTGTCATGGGGTGCCCCCTGCCCCCGTATATAAAGGAGCAAGGGGGGAGGAGGCCGGCCCTAGGAGGGGGCGCGCCAAGTGTGGAGTCCTACTAGGACTCCCTAGTCCTAGTAGGATTCCACCTCCCTTGTTGGAGTAGGAGAAGGGGAAAGAGGGGGAGAGGAATAAGGAAAAGGGGGTTGCGCCCCTTGTCCAATTCGGACAGACGGGGGCGCAGGCTTCCTTCCTTTTGGCCTCTCTCCTCTATTCCCGTATGGCCCAATAAGGCCCATATACTCCCGGAGAATTCCGTAACTCTCGGTACTCGAAAAATACCGAATCATTCAGAACCTTTCCGAACTCCGAATATAGTCATCCAATATATCGATCTTTACGTCTCGACCATTTGAGACTCCTCGTCATGTCCCCGATCTCATCGGGACTCGAACTCCTTCGGTACATCAAAGCTCATAAACTCATAATATAAGCATCATCGAAACCTTAAGCGTGCGGACCCTACGGGTTCGAGAACTATGTAGACATGACCTAGAACTATTCTTGGTCAATAACCAATAGCGGAACCTGGATGCTCATATTGGCTCCTACATATTCTACGAAGATCTTTATCGGTCAAACCGCATAACAACATCGTTGTTCCTTTGTCATCGGTATGTTACTTGCCCGAGATTTGATCGTCGGTATCCAATACCTAGTTCAATCTCGTTCATCGCAAGTCTCTTTACTCATTTTGTAATGCATCATTCCGTAACTAACTCATTAGCTACGTTGCTTGCAAGGCTTATAGTGATGTGCATTACCGAGAGGGCCAGAGATACCTCTCCGACAATCGGAGTGACAAAACCTAATCTCAAATCGCCAACCCAACATGTACCTTTGGAGACACCTGTAGTACTCCTTTATAATCACCCGATTACGTTGTGACGTTTGGTAGCACCAAAGTGTTCCTCCGTAAACGGAGTTGCATAATCTCATAGTTACGAGGAACATGTATAAGTCATGAAGAAAGCAATAGCAATATACTAAGCGATCAAGTGCTAGGCTAATGAATGGGTCATGTCAATCACATCATTCTCCTAATGATGTGATCCCATTAATCAAATAACAACACATGTCTATGGTTAGGAAACATAACCATCTTTGATTAATGAGCTAGTCAAGTAGAGGCATACTAGTGACTATATGTTTGTCTATGTATTCACACATGTATCATGTTTCCGGTTAATACAATTCTAGCATGAATAATAAACATTTATCGTGAAATAAGGAAATAAATAATAACTTTATTATTGCCTCTAGGGCATATTTCCTTCATTTGTACCGTCTACTCGTCTGCAACCGGCCGGCTCTTTTCAAGACACCCTGCTTGCTGATGCCCGATCCTCGCAGGTGGCCCAGACACCAACTTGACGATCCTACGGAGGTTGCCGTGGTGCCTCTCGACATGCTACCACTACCCGTCCACCTGTCCTTCATGCATGGCCACTACTAGGCGGGCATGAAGGCCAACTAGATCGTCCTCATCCACCACACCGGTAGTCCGTGGCGTCTCGTGGATATCTACACCCAGCGAGAGATCACCCTTCCATCGTTGGATACCGCCGACATCGAGCCTCGCGGCCCGCCGGACACTCCTGCCTACTACGCACGAGACGTGTCAAGCTTTTGGCTCGACCTATGTTTGCAGAAAGTTGTAATCTGCGAAGTGCCCACACCATCAGAAGACTACATGGATTACAAGCTCATTGCCTTGTTCAACATGGGATTAGTCTATTTGGAATCCGATTCGCCATACATGGTTATGGCTCATCATCAATCTGTTGAGGCAACATTTCATCTCGATGCTATAGTGCACGATGGCATCGTTCTGTGATCGGCCGCACAGATTGGCTGCATATACTGGTGGAATCTATCGTCATGTAATTTTTCTATCTCATCTCATCTTTACCTTATGAATATGACTGCCTGTTCATTTGTTACAAATTTAGAATGCATAGCATGTCTATAACCACATCATTGCTATATGTTCCTCTCATTTCCTAGATTTTTATGACCACATATGTTATTGTTAGAGTTGATATGAGAACAATTGACATCTAATGATTGTTAGAATACATATTATGAGCATAACATCATGATTGCTATATGTTACTCTTGTTTACTAGATTTTTATAACAACGCATGTTATTGCTTAGAGTTGATATGAGAATAGTAGTAGTAAGTGCTATGGTAGAATATGAGTAGGCGCTGTCATAGCTGTTTTCTTCTCATTGTTACATGATGTTTGAACCATGACATGTTGCTAGAATATGAAAGCCATTGGCTTATTTTTTTAACTTGGGGTATGATTATGACCACGGCATTGCAATTCTTTGTCTATGATATGTGTCACTGTTATAATAATCTTAATTCCACACATACTCTGAACATGATTGTTTATTTTTGTCCTTTTGATCTCCAATTTGAATTGTTGCAGCAGACGCAAATGCGCTGGCCTTCATGATTCCAGGACCTGGAATCATACCAGCCGATGGGTGCTGGTTTATCGCTCGTTCAGCTAACGTCGGTCATTTGATGCTCATTCGCACATACCAAATTGACCAAACCATTACATCAAACCACATGCAGTACAATGCGTGGGGCGTTCGTGACATTGAAGGCTATGACTGCTTCTTGTTCATGAAAGATCCCAGCTCCGTTGGGCCAGGCGTATTCAACTAGAGGCGGGTTTACAGCCTCGGCAACCACTCCTTGTTCCTCGGGCTCAATTATCCGATCATCCAACCAATCATCGATCATATCACCGACGATGATTACCGTGCTATGCAACCTCCATTCGCGAGGGGGGGGGGGCTGTGTTTACACATCATACCATGGGTTTCATGAATCACCATATCCAGAGATTCGTCGACCCAGCTTGTTGCCGGGTAATCTTCAGTGTGTGAAAGGCATCAAGCTTCCATGCGATGGATGGCTTTTGCAAACCCGACATGCGGCGTTGTGGTTCATGCCAACAGCAAATATGCACAACTTGATTCGTGTTGATATCTAGACTGAGCCATGTATTCTGCTGCTGTAGCACGACCCTCTTTTGTTGGATATTATGTCTTGTTGTTAGTTTGAAGCACTCCTATGGTTTGAAGGATAGATACCTTCACGGGATCAAGTGCATCCTAACTCACCTGCGTAGGATGTACTGATAATGATGATGGAGATGCTGTGCAGAAGCCATATATATACATATATATCAGTTAGGCTTCAAGTGCGTACTTGTTAGTTAAACCTATGTATAAATTGTGACACTAAATACGACTAGTAAGTAGTACAATAGCAGTACTAGTATACGTCGGTCAAATTATTCATCATGTCCACACATTGAATTGACGTGATAACACGCTGCGCGTGAGGTGACACAAGAATCCCGGCGGCGTGTTCGGGTATTCCAGACTTCAGATTTGGAGTACCACTTATCTGTCGAATTCTTTGTTTTTGAAACGGAGGCAAAAGATTTGCCTCATCCATTAAATAAGAGGAGAATAGAGTTTAGAGTTTTTACAAGCGCCCTTGCAAAAAGGCATGGCAATTACTCTCGTACAACTGTCAAAGAAGCGAAGTTTTACTCGTCGAAATCTTTCATCGTTCACTTAAAACAGTCGATTGGTCATACATTGAGTACCATATAACTGGAATTACTGATGCAAGTCGAAGAAGGATTGGCCGGTGCTGCCGACTGGCATCAAGTTCGATCCCACGGATCAGGAGCTGATCGAGCACCTTGAGACCAAAGTGAGTGTTGACAGCGCGAGATTTCAGTCTCTCATCGATTTGTTCATACCAACCATTGACAGCGAGCACGGCATATGCTACACCCAACCTGAGAAACTTCCAGGTAAGACACCGATCGGCCGTCTACTTGCACAAACATATTCCTTTGTTTATAGCTCTATTTTTCTTTTTAGACGCAGACCTGGTGAAACAATTAGAATTTGACAGTTAATAAAAAGTGAAACAAGTGACGCAACATGCCAAAGATGTTATGAAAATGCCAACTAGGTACACTAAAACCTGTATTCCACAATCTGCAGGTATCACACTGAGTGGCCTAAGGAAGCATTTCTTCGGCGTAATTCAGGCGTTCAAAAGGGGCACGTGGACGTGTCGCAAGATACAGTCGGAGTGCGGCAGGCACGCGATGTGGCACAAGACCGGCAATACCTTGCCTGTGATGGTCAACGGCCGGCAGACGGGCAGCAAAAAAGGTTCTGGTGCTGCACACCAACAAGAACTTCGACCGGCAGAGGACCAACTGTGTGATGCACCAGTACCACATCGGGGACCTAGAGAAAGAGAAGGAGCGAGAGCTGGTCCTCTGCAAGATTTTCTACCAGACGAACACTAGGGCCAGGAGTAGTTTGGTATTGGTAGTTGTACTACCTTGTCGTCCGCAAGTTGGTATTGTTGTTAACGATCTTTTGGTATGAACTTGCATTTGCTTCCAACCATCATGCCGAGGGTCGACGTGGATATAAAGCTGAATCATTTGTTTCGAAACGAATTCTCAGGCACCTGATTTTTATTTGATGGGTAGCATAAGCACCCGCCGTTCGAATTCCCAGTTCTGCAGTTTTTTCGAAACAAGTGCATGCACTTATTATCACGATAAAAAACAATATCCGTGCTGCGTCCCAGTTATCAGTCTGTGCTTGCAGAATTCTCTCGTTTATTGAGCACGTATATTGTTTTTTCAGGTCGAGCAAGTTTCAACTGGGCTATAGACTGACCAGGGTTGGTTTTGTTTTTAACAGGTCCAACCCATGACGACAACGGGGCACAAAGATCCAGCAGGTATCATCGCCTCGCCCGCCAAAGATTAGTTATATTTTGTCTTACAACATCTGCAGGCAGTTTTGTTACTGAATCAAACACACAGCCCAGTTCTATTTTCCTCTTGAAACGCATGTCCTACATCCGTTTTCTAATCTCTACCTATAGTTTTACTAGTTCATATACACGTATCATTATATTGAAAACACATAAAATTCCCTTTTCATATTTACATCCTTATTTTTGTTGTTTTTCCCACCCAGCGCTGATTTTCCCTTAAACCAACTCAATTGTCCCACGTCTTATTTGCTTACAAAAACAAAACGATTTTTTGGCAAATCAATAAGTTCTTAAAAAATGATTATCATTTCGGGATTACACCAGTTTGGACTCCACCGAAATATGCAAAGTAAGGTTGAACTTTTTGACCGTGGTCCTGAGCAGAAAATGGGCTGTAATAAATTACTTAAGAATTAGCAAATGGGCTGCAAATTATAAAAAATAGCAAATTGGCTGCAAATTGTAAAAAATAGCAAATGGGCTTTATGTTGTCTGCCACAGATTTGGAGGCTGACTTGTGGGCCTACTAAGTTCATGCATACACAAGGTTTCTTAAAAAAGAAACTTAGTCAACAATCGACTCTACCAGCGTCAGACCGTTAGATGTCAATCTAACGGCAATCGTCTTCTTGAGTCTCTCGATCTTCCTGCCTGACCGCCCAAACCAGCGCCGTCGGAACCGCTTTGCTCCCGCCTCCCGTGGCCGGCAGTGCTGCCGGGCAGGCCTCACGGCCCCATCATGCTCGCATCCTTGGCCTGTCTATCCCTCTACTCACCCACACCTCCTGTTATTTTCCGGCGACGGCAGCCGAACCATCAACCTCGTACTCTCCACGCAGGCAGCCACTGCCGTGTCTTCGCGGCTCCTCGTCGTTCCTTCAGAGGCCTCGCCGTCGTCCACCGCCCTGGTGCTCTCGGTGCGGCGTGGTCAACGATGTACATCCAACGGCCGTAGTGCTTCTTCAACCTCTGGTCTTCTTGCCCCAGCCGCCCAAAGCAGCGCCGGTCGTGCCGCATGCTCCTGCCTCCCGTGGCCAGCTGTGCTGCCGCGGAGGCCTCACCGTCCCCATACTACTCCCACCGCTGGCCAGGCCATCCCTACACTCACCCACTCCCCCTGTTATTCTGCGGCGACGACAGCCTCACACCGCAGCCGAACCAGTGAACCCTCATACTCCTCTCCGCGTGGGCATCCACTGCCGCGTCTTCCCCGGCTCCGCGTCGTCCCCTTCTTAGGCCTCGCCATCGTCCACCGCCCTGGTGCTCTCGGCGCGGCGTGGTCAATGTGGTCAACGACCGTCTTCCATCGGAAGAGTACTGTACGTGGAGAGGCTGACAGCTGGGTCCAGGGCAGCCGTAGAAGTGCCTCCTTATTACGCGCAAAATAATTATTCCTCACCTGACAGCAGGGACCCACCGGACGGGCCAGCAGTATTTCGCGGAAAAAACGTTTCCCCCTGACTGCTGTGACCCATCGGACGGGCCACCGTATTTCGCGAAAAAAACGTTTGACCCTGACTGTTGGGACCCACCGGACGGACCACCGTATTTCGCAAAAAAAACGTTCTCCCCGCTGTCAGCTCGGACCCACCGGAAGTGCCTCCTTATTATGCACAGAAAAATGAATACTCCCCCTGCTAGCTGGGACCCACCATGGTGGGAGGCTGACTTGTGGGCCTACTAAGTTGACGAGGACAGAGGGCTTTGTCAACTTAGTCAATATGAATGATTCTAGCTCCATTGACCGTACGATGTCCATCCAACGGCCGTCATGCTTCTTCAATCTCTGCTCTTCCTGCTCCAACCGCTCAAACAAGCGCCGGCGGGACTGCCTTCTCCCTCCTCCCCGCGGCCGGCTGTGCTGCCGCGCAGGCCTCACCGCCTCACCGTACTCTCGTCGCTGGCCTAGCCATCCCTCTACTCACCCACACGGCCACACCTGCTGTTCTAGCCATCCCTCTACTCACCCACATGTAAATCTAACGACAATCGTGCTTCTTCAGTCTCTGATCTTCTTGCCCCAGCCGCCCAAACCAGCGCCGGTCGTGCCGCGTGCTCCTGCCTCCCGTGGCCGGCTGTGATGCCGCGGAGGCCTCACCGCCCTGTACTACTCCCACCGCTGGCCAGGCCATTCCTCTACTCACCCACACCCCTTGTTATTCTGCGGCGACGGCAGCCGAACCGGTGAACCCTCGTACTCCTCTCCACGCGCTCTACCACTGCCGCGTCTTCCCCGGCTCCGCGTCGTCCCCTTCCTAGGCCTCGCCGTCGTCCAGACCAGCACCCTGGTACTCTCGGTGTGGCGTAGTCAACGTGGTCAACGACCGACTTCCATCGGAAGTGTAGTGTACGTGGAGAGGCTGACAGCTGGGTCCAGGCGGCCGCAAGGAAGTGCCTCCTTATTACGCGCAAAATAATTATTCCTCCACCTGACAGCAGGGACCCACCGGACGGGCCACCTTATTTCGCGAAAAGAATGTTTCCCCCCTAACTGCTAGGACCCACCGGACGGGCCAGCGTATTTCGCGAAAAAAAATCCCCGCGCTGTCATCTTGGACCCACCGGAAGTGCCTCCTTATTACACACAAAAAAATGAATACTCCCCTGCTAGCTGGGACCCACCATGGTGGGAGGCTAACTTGTGGGCCTACTAAGTTGACTGGGACGGGGGCCTTTGTCAACTTTAGTCAATATGAACGATTCTAGCTCCAAGGATGGTGTCGATGGCCATCCAACGGCCGTAGTGCTTCTTCAACTTCGGTGTTCTTGCTCCGGCCGCCAAAAAGCGGCCGGTCGTGCCGCATGCTCCGCCTCCGTGGCGGCTGTCTTTGCCGCGGAGGCCTCACCGCCCCCTACTATTCCCACCACTGGCTAGGCCCTGCGGCGACGGCAGCCTCACACTGCAGCTGAACCAGTGAACCCTCGTACTCCTCTCCACGCGGGCTTCCACTGCCACGTCTTCCCCGGCTCCCCGTCGTCCCCTTCCTAGGCCTCGCCGTCGTCCAACGCCCTGGTGTTCTCGGCGCAGCGTGGTCAACGTAGTCAAGGAACGACTTCCATCGGACGTGGACTGTACGTGGAGAGGCTGACAGCTGTTGGGGAACGTAGAAATTTCAAAAATTTTCCTACGTACACGCAAGACCATGGTGATGGCATAGCAACGAGAGGGGAGAGTGTCGTCCCACGCCCTCGTGAGACCGAAAGCGGAAGCGTTATAACAACGCGGTTGATGTAGTCGTGCGTCTTCACGATCCGACCGATCCAAGCACCGAGCGTCACGGCACCTCCGAGTTCGCACACGTTTAGCTCGATGGCGATCCCGGACTCGATCCAGCAAAGTGTCGGGATGAGTTCCGTCAAGACGACGGCGTGGTGACGATGATGATGCTCCACCACGCAGGGCTTCGCCTAAGCTCGCGACGATATGACTTCTCCGGCGCAGGGCTTCGCCTAAGCTCATGACGATATGACCGAAGTGGAATATGGTGGAGGGGCACCGACGGCTAAGGAACGATCCGTAGATCAACTTGTGTGTTATGGGGTGCCCCCTGCCCCGTATATAAAGGAGCAAGGGGGGTGCGGCCGGCCCTAGAGAGGCGCTGGAGGAGTCCTACTCCCACGGGAGTAGGACTCCCCCTCTCCTAGTTGGACTAGGACTTGGGGAAGGGGAAGAGGGAAGGGTGCGGCCCCTCCCTAGTCCAATTCGGACTAGGCCATGGGGGTAGCGGCCTGCCCTAGGCAGCCCTCTCTCTTTCCTTGAGGCCCAATAAGGCCCAATACTTCTCCCGGCGAATTCCGTAACTCTCCGGTACTCGAAAAATACCGAATCATTGGAACCTTTCCGAACTCGAATATAGTCGTCCAATATATCGATCTTTACGTCTCGACCATTTAGAGACTCCTCGTCATGTCCCCGATCTCATCGGGACTCGAACTCCTTGGTACATCAAAACTCATAAACTCATAATATAAGCATCATCGAAACCTTATGTGCGGACCCTACGGGTTCGAGAACTATGTAGACATGACCTAGAACTATTCTTGGTCAATAACCAATAGCGGAACCTGGATGCCCATATTGGCTCCTACATATTCTCTGAAGATCTTTATCGGTCAAACCGCATAACAACATCGTTGTTCCCTTTGTCATCGGTATGTTACTTACCCGAGATTCGATCGTCGGTATCCAATACCTAGTTCAATCTCGTTACGGTAAGTCTCTTTACTCGTTCCGTAATACATCATCTCACAACTAACTCATTAGTTGCAATGCTTGCAAGGCTTATGTGATGTGTATTACCGAGAAGGCCCAGAGATACCTCTCCGACAATCGGAGTGACAAAACCTAATCTCGATTCATGCCAACTCAACATATACTTTTGGAGACACCTGTAGAGTACCTTTATAATCACCCATTTACGTTGTGACGTTTGGTAGCACACAAAGTGTTCCTCCGTAAGCGGAGTTGCATAATCTCATAGTTGCAGGAACTTTGTATAAGTCATGAAGAAAGCATAAGCAACATACTAAGCGATCAAGTGCTAAGCTAACGGAATGGGTCATGTCAATCACATCATTCTCCTAATGATGTGATCCGTTAATCAAATGACA
This sequence comes from Aegilops longissima, assembly GCA_021605205.1. Lineage (NCBI taxonomy): Eukaryota > Viridiplantae > Streptophyta > Magnoliopsida > Poales > Poaceae > Aegilops > Aegilops longissima. Next base: position 676,177,650 of record CM038682.1, on the reverse strand, counting down.
ACTCATGTCTATGGTTAGGAAACATAACCATCTTTGATTAACGAGCTAGTCAAGTAGAGGCATACTAGTGACACTCTGTTTGTCTATGTATTCACACATGTATTATGTTTCCGGTTAATACAATTCTAGCATGAATAATAAACATTTATCATGATATAAGGAAATAAATAATAACTTTATTATTGCCTCTAGGGCATATTTCCTTCATCTCCCACTTGCACTAGAGTCAATAATCTAGTTCACATCGCCATGTGATTTAACATCAATAGTTCACATCTATATGTGGTTAACACCCATAGTTCACATCGACATGTGACCAACACCCAAAGGGTTTACTAGAGTCAGTAATCTAGTTCACATCGCTATGTGATTAACACCCAAAGAGTACTAAGGTGTGATCATGTTTTGCTTGTGAGATAATTTTAGTCAACGGTTACTGTCACATTTGAGCCGTAAGTATTTTGCAAATTTCTATGTCTACAATGCTCTTGCGGAGCTACTCTAGCTAATTGCTCCCACTTTCAATATGTATCCAGATTGAGACTCGAGTCATCTAGATTAGTGTTAAAACTTGCATCGGCGTAACCCTTTACGACGAACCTTTTTTTCACTTCCATAATCGAGAAACATATCCTTATTCTACTAAGGATAATTTTGACTGCTGTCCATTGATCTACTCCTAGATCACTATTGCACTCCCTTGCCAAGCTTAGTGGTAGGGTATGCAATAGATCTAGTACACAACATGACATACTTTATAGAACCTATGGCTGATGCATAGGGAATGACTTTCATTCTCTTTCTATCTTCTGCCGTGGTCGAGTTTTGAGTCTTACTCAATCTCACACCTTGTAACACAGGCAAGAACTCTTTCTTTGACTGTTCCATTTTGAACTACTTCAAAATCTCGTCAAGGTATGTATTCATTGAAAAACTTATCAAGCGTCTTGATCTATCTCTATAGATCTTGATGCTCAATATGTAAGCAGCTTCACCGAGGTCTTTCTTTGAAAAACTCCTTTCAAACACTCCTTTATGCTTTGCAGAATAATTCTACATTATTTCCGATCAACAATATGTCATTCACATATACTTATCAGAAAGGCTGTAGTGCTCCCACTCACTTTCTTGTAAATACAGGCCTTCCAAACGTCTCAGTATAAAATCATATGCTTTGATCAACACATCAAAGCGTATATTCCAACTCGAGATGCTTGCACCAGTCCATTGATGGATCATTGGAGCTTGCACATTTTGTTAGCACCTTTAGGATTGACAAAATCTTCTGGTTGCATCATATACAACTCTTCTTTAAGAAAACCATTAAGGAATGCAGTTTTGACATCCATTTGCCAGATTTCATAAAATGTGGCAATTGCTAACATGATTCGGACAGACTTTTAAGCATCGATACAAGTGAGAAAATCTCATTGTATTCAACATCTTGAACTTTGTCTAAAACCTTTTTCGACAAGTCTAGCTTTGTAGATAGTAACACTACTATCAGCATCTGTCTTCCTCTTGAAGATCCATTTATTTAACATGGCTTGCTGATCATCGAGCAAGTCAATCAAAGTCCATACTTTGTTCTCATACATGGATCATATCTCAGATTTCATGGCCTCAAGCCATTTCGCGAATCTGGGCTCATCATCGCTTCCTCATAGTTCGAGGTTCATCATGGTCTAGTAACATGACTTCCGAACATGATTACCATACCACTCAGTGCGGATCTTACTCTGGAAGACCTACGAGGTTTGGTAGCAACTTGATCTGAAGTTTCATGATCATCATCATTAACTTCCTCACTAATTGGTGTAGGAATCATGGAACTGATTTACGTGATGAACTACTTTCCAATAAGGAGAAGGTACAATTACCTCATCAAGTTCTACTTTCCTCCCACTCACTTCTTTCGAGAGAAACTTCTTCTCTAGAAAGGATCCATCTTAGCAACGAAAAACTTGCCTTCGGATCTGTGATAGAAGGTGTACCCAATAGTTACCTTTGGGTATTCTATGAAGACGCACTTCTCCGATTTGGGTTCGAACTTATCAGGTGAAACCTTTTTCACATAAGCATCACAACTCCAAACTTTAAGAAAGCGACAGCTTAGGTTTCTTTTTAAACCATAGTTCATACGGTGTCATCTCAGCGGATTTAGATGGTGCCCTATTAAGCGTGAATGCAGCTGTCTCTAATGCATAACCCCAAAGCGATAGTGGTAAATCGGTAAGATACATCATAGATCGCACCATATCAAAATAAAGTACGATTCTGACGTTCGGACACACCATAACGTTGTGGTGTTCCGGTGGCGTGAGCTGTGAAACTATTCCACATTGTTTTCATTGAAGACCAAACTCGTAACTCAAATATTCATCTCCACGATCAGATCGCAGAAACTTTATTTTCTTGTTACGATGATTTTCCACTTCACTCTGAAATTCTTTGAACCTTTCAACTATTTCAGACTTATGTTTCATCAAGAAGATATACCCATATCTGCTCAAATCATCTTGTGAAGGTCAGAAAATAACGATACTTGCCACGAGCATCAACACTCATTGGATCGCATACATCGGTATGTATTATTTCCAATAAGTTAGTATCTCGTTCCATTGTTCCGAAGAACGGAGTTTTAGTCATCTTGCCCAAAAGGCACGGTTCATAAGCATCAAATGATTCATAATCAAGTGATTCCAAAACCCATCAAGCATGGAGTTTCTTCATCGCTTTACACCGATATGACCCAAGCGGCGATTGCCACAAATAAGTTGTACTATCATTATTAACTTTGCATCTTTTGGCATCAATATTATGAATATGTGTATCACTACTATCGAGATCCAACAAACTATTTTCATTGGGTGTATGACCATTGAAGGTTTTATTCATTTAAGCAGAACAACAATTATTCTTTGACTTTAAATGAATAACCGTTTTCAATAAACATGATCAAATCATATTCATGCTCAACGCAAACACCAAATAACATTTATTTAGGTTTAACACTAATCCCGAAAGTATAGGGAGTGTGCGATGATGATCATATCAATCTTGGAACTACTTCCAACACTCATCGTCACTTCCCTTCAACTAGTCTCTGTTTATCTTGTAACTCCTGTTTGAGTTACTAATCTTAACAACCGAACAAGTATCAAATACTCGGGGCTACTATAAACACTAGTAAGGCACACATCAATAACCTGTATATCAAATATACTCTTGTTCACTTTGCCATCCTTCTTATCCGCCAAATACTTGGGGTAGTTCCGCTTCGATGACCAGTTCCATTGCAGTAAAAGCACTTAGTCTCGGGCTTAGGTCCAGACTTGGGCTTCTTCACTCGAACAACAACTTGCTTGCCGTTCTTCTTGAAGTTCCCTTCTTCCCTTTGCCCTTTTCCTTGAAACTAGTGGTCTTGTCAATCATCAACATTTGATGCTCTTTTCTTGATTTCTACCTTCGTCGATTTCAGCATCACGAAGAGCTTGGGAATTACTTTTGTCATCCCTTGCATATTATAGTTCATCACGAAGTTCTACTAACTTGGTGATGGTGACTAGAGAATTCTGTCAATCACTATCTTATCTGGAAGATTAACTCCCACTTGATTCAAGCGATTGAAGTACCTGGACAATCTGAGCACATGCTCACTAGTTGAGCGATTCTCCTCCATCTTTTAGCTATAGAACTTGTTGGAGACTTCATATCTCTCAACTCGGTATTTGCTTGAAATATTAACTTCAATTCCTGGAACATCTCATATGGTCCATGACGTTCAAAACGTCTTTGAAGTCCCGATTCTAAGCCGTTTAAGCATGGTGCACTAAACTATCAAGTAGTCATCATATTGAGCTAGCCAAGCGTTCATAACGTGCGCATCTGCTCCTGCAATAGGTCTGTCACCTAGCGGTGCATTAAGGACATAATTCTTACGTGCAGCAATGAGGATAAACCTCGGATCACGGATCCAATCCGCATCATTGCTACTAACATTTTCAATACAATTTTCTCTAGGAACATATCAAAATAAACATTTGAAAGCAACAAACATAGGGAAGCAACAACGCGAGCTATTGATCTACAACATAATTTGCAAAATACTACGGGACTAAGTTCATGATAAATTAAAGTTCAATTAATCATATTACTTAAGAACTCCCACTTAGACAGACATCTCTCTAGTCATCTAAGTGATCACGTGATCCAAATCAACTAAACCATGTCCGATCATCACGTGAGATGGAGTAGTTTCAATGGTGAACATCACTATGTTGATCATATCTACTATATGATTCACGCTCGACCTTTCGGTCTCCGTGTTCCGAGGCCATATCTGCATATGCTAGGCTCGTCAAGTTTAACTTTGAGTATTCTGCATGTGCAAAACTGGCTTGCACCCGTTGTAGATGGACGTAGAACTTATCACACCCGATCATCACGTGGTGTGCGGGTACTCTGAACTTTTAGCAGCGGTGCATACTCAGGAGAACACTTCTTGATAATTTTAGTGAGAGATCATCTTATAATGCTACCGTCAATCAAAGCAAGATAAGATGCATAAAGGATAAACATCACATGCAATCAATATAAGTGATATGATATGGTCATCATCATCTTGTGCTTGTGATCTCCATCTCAAGCACCGTCATGATCACCATCGTCACCGGCGCGACACCTTGATCTCCATCGTAGCATCGTTGTCGTCTCGCCAACTATTGCTTCTCGACTATCGCTACTGCTTAGTGATAAAGTAAAGCAATTACATGGCTTTGCATTTCATACAATAAGCGACAACCATATGGCTCCTGCCGATTGCCGATAACTCGGTTACAAAACATGATCATCTCATACAATAAAATATAGCATCACGTCTTGACCACATCACATCACAACATGCCTGCAAAAACAAGTTAGGCGTCCTCTACTTTGTTGTTGCAAGTTTTACGTGGCTGCTACGGGCTGAGCAAGAACCGTTCTTACCACGCATCAAAACCACAGCGATAGTTTGTCAAGTTGGTGCTGTTTTAACCTTCGCAAGGACCGGGCGTAGCCACACTCGGTTCAACTAAAGTGAGAGAGCAGACACCCGCCGGTCACCTTTAAGCAACTAGTGCTCAAGCGGTGAAACCAGTCTCGCGTAAGCGTCTGGCGTAATGTCGGTCCGGGCGCTTCATCTCACAATACCGCCGAACCAAAGTATGACATGCTGGTAAGCGGTATGACTTATATCGCCCACAACTCACTTGTGTTCTACTCGTGCATATGACATCAACGCATAAAACCAGGCTCGGATGCCTTTGTTGGGGAGCGTAGTAATTTCAAAAATTTCCTACATACACGCAAGACCATGGTGATGGCATAGCAACGAGAGGGAGAGTGTCTGTCCACGTACCCTCGAGACCGAAAGCGAAGCGTTATAACAACGCTGTTGATGTAGTCGACGTCTTCACGATCCGACCGATCCAAGCACCGAGCGACGGCACCTCCGAGTTCGCACACGTTCAGCTCGATGGCGATCCCGGACTCGATCCAGCAAAGTGTCGGGATGAGTTCCGTCAAGACGACGGCGTGGTGGCGATGATGATGCTCTACCGGCGCAGGGCTTCGCCTAAGCTCATGACGATATGACTTCTCCGGCGCAGGGCTTCGCCTAAGCTCATGACGATATGACCGAAGTGGAATATGGTGGAGGGGGCACCGCACATGGCTAAGGCGATCCGTAGATCAACTTGTGTGTTATGGGGTGCCCCTGCCCCCAGATATAAAGGAGCAAGGGGTGCGGCCGGCCCTAGAGAGGCGCTGGAGGAGTCCTACTCCCAGGAGTAGGACTCCCCCCTCCTAGTTGGACTAGGACTTGGGGAAGGGGAAGAGGGAAGGGTGCGGCCCCTCCCCTAGTCCATTCGGACTAGGCCATGGGGGCAGCGGCCTGCCCTAGGCAGCCCTCTCTCTTTCCGCAGGCCCAATAAGGCCCAATACTTCTCCCGGCGAATTCCGTAACTCTCCGGTACTCGAAAAATACCGAATCATTGGAACCTTTCCGAACTCGAATATAGTCGTCCAATATATCGATCTTTACGTCTCGACCATTTCGAGACTCCTCGTCATGTCCCCGATCTCATCCGGGACTCGAACTCCTTGGTACATCAAAACTCATAAACTCATAATATAAGCATCATCGAAACCTTAATGTGCGGACCCTACGGGTTCGAGAACTATGTAGACATGACCTAGAACTATTCTTGGTCAATAACCAATAGCGGAACCTGGATGCCCATATTGGCTCCTACATATTCTCTGAAGATCTTTATCGGTCAAACCGCATAACAACATCGTTGTTCCTTTGTCATTGGTATGTTACTTACCCGAGATTCGATCGTCGGTATCAATACCTAGTTCAATCTCGTTACGGTAAGTCTCTTTACTCGTTCCGTAATACATCATCTCACAACTAACTCATTAGTTGCAATGCTTGCAAGGCTTATGTGATGTGTATTACCGAGAAGGCCCAGAGATACCTCTCGACAATCGGAGTGACAAAACCTAATCTCGATTCATGCCAACTCAACATATACTTTTGGAGACACCTGTAGAGTACCTTTATAATCACCCATTTACGTTGTGACGTTTGGTAGCACACAAAGTGTTCCTCCGGTAAACGGGAGTTGCATAATCCCATAGTTGCAGGAACTTTGTATAAGTCATGAAGAAAGCATAAGCAACATACTAAACGATCAAGTGCTAAGCTAACGGAATGGGTCATGTCAATCACATCATTCTCCTAATGATGTGATCCCGTTAATCAAATGACAACTCATGTCTATGGTTTAGGAAACATAACCATCTTCGATTAACGAGCTAGTCAAGTAGAGGCATACTAGTGACACTCTGTTTGTCTATGTATTCACACATGTATTATGTTTCCGGTTAATACAATTCTAGCATGAATAATAAACATTTATCATGATATAAGGAAATAAATAATAACTTTATTATTGCCTCTAGGGCATATTTCCTTCAACAGCTGGGTCCACGGCCGCAGCAAGGAAGTGCCTCCTTATTACGTGGAAAATAATGATTCCTCCACCTGACAGCTGGGAACCACCGGACGGGCCACTGTATTTCACGAAAAAAATGTTTCCCCCTGACTGCTGGGACCCACCAGCTACATCTTCGCACGCAAGGAAGTGCGTCCGGGCAAAAAAAAACGATTCACCCCCTGACTGCTGGGACCCACCAGCTACATCTTCGCACGCAAGGAAGTGCGTCCGGGCAAAAAAATGATTCGCCCCCCTGACTGTTGGGACCCATCAACTACATCTTCGCACGCAAAGGAAGTGCGTCCGGGCAAAAAAAACGATTCGCCCCTTTGACTGCTGGGACCCACCAGCTACATTTTCGCACGCAAGGAACTGCCTGACAGTCGGGACCCACCTGGTCGAAGCGTACGTAGCATTGTCATTCTGGTCGCGAATGTGTACGTACATACTGGTCGATGTAGAGGCGCGCACGTGTCATAGATGTAGAGGCGCACACGTAGCTGGGACCCACCGGCCACGTTTGAAACGGGGTCCTGTTGATCGAGAGGGCTGGCGACGCAAAGCGGAGAAGCAGACCTCCACGATCAAAGCGGGGTCCTGTTGATCGGGAGGGTGTGGCGATCGCAAAATGGAGGAAACGGACCTCCTACGGTCGAAACGGGGGTCCTGTTGATCGGGAGGGGTGTGGCGTACTGCAAAACGGACGAAACAGACCTCCTACGGTTGAAACGGGGGTCCTGTTGATCGGGAGGGGTGTGGCGTACCGCAAAACGAACGAAACGGACTTGTGTTGGAGCGCTACGGTCGAAACGGTGTCCTGTTCATCAGGAGGGGTGTGGCGTACCGCAAAACGGGACTCCACGGGATATTGTTCATCTCCACCGTCGACCTCCTCCAGCCTCCACGGGCTACCGTTGACCTCCTCCAGCCTCCACGGGCTCCTGTTCATCCAGCCTCCACCGCCGCTACTCCACCGCTCATTGTTCAACCACCCTCCACGGGCACCCCTCCACCGTCTCATCGCTCATCCAGCCCTCCACACCACGGGTCTGTTCAACCACCCTCCACGGCCACCGCTCCACCGTCTCTGCTCATCCAGCCCTCCGGACCACGGGTTCCTGTTCATCCGGAGGCAACGCCACCGCTCCGTCCATCCAACCCCCATAACGCCTTTGTTCATCCGAGGCAGCATCGATCGGCTTCATTAGCAGCGAGAGCGGCGAATCGCTCCATCGGGTTGATTAACAGCCATCGATCGATCGCTTCGGGTTCGAGAACGCCAGAGCTCGCAAAGGCAATCGCCGGGTTGATTAGAGCCCAACGCCCGCTCGGCTTGATTGAGAGCCAACGCCAGACACACACGCAGACGCGTTTAGAGAAACGCGCATCACTCTCCCGCCATAACCGGCAACTCCCCGAAATTTTCCTCCCCCTCGCTTCTACCACGGTTTTTTCCGTCATGGACGGCCCAAAGAATGTCATGCAGCTGCTTCTCCGGCCCGCCCAGGACGAAAATCCCATTTTCTGTCATGATTTTTTGTTATAGAAGTAGGAGCCCACCACATCTATGATGATACCGGGTTTTGTCACAATTATCGTCATAGAAGTGTCATATGTAAATCGGCCCAAAATGTCACAGATGTGTCTTTTTTTTGTAGTGCATAGAGAGGCCGTAGCCGCCACTCAGCTGCGGCGGTGGATACCCTCCATAGGGCTATGGAGCCGCGTAGTACGCCTGATGCGCCGGCAGGCGCGACACGTGAAGCGTCGGTGCAGGGGCCCGAGGAACCGACATGGTGTAGGCATGGACAACTCCAGTCCATGGGTTGTAGCCAGAGGCCCACGGAGGAGGCACCTGGAGCTGCGGCCGTCATACGACGGGCTGGCGGTGTCTGCGGCGGCTGCCATCTTATTTGCCGACGGGCTGGCGGTGTCCTGCGGCTGCTGCTGCTGACCGCCGCGGCGGCTACCACACCGACCCTCGCAACTCCGTTCGACGGGAGGGGCGGGAGGCGCGAGCGGGCCATACGGCAGTGGGAGCAGGCCCGGTTGCCGAGGCACCGGGTACGGCAGCATAGGGTGGCGCGGCTGTGGTGGCGCAGCCGGGGCAGCGGGAGGCGTCAAGGGCCGCCGCAGGTGGTGCCAGCGGCGAGGGCGGTGTGGATGGCCCGCGCCTTCACCTGCTTCATCTGCCGCTCCTCCAAGCGAAGGTACGCAACAAACTTGGCGAAGGACTGGTTGGGGATGAGGCTGAGGTTCGCCGCAGCATTGCCGAAGTCCTCGTTGAGCCTGGCGGTGAGCGTGCTAAGGAGGAGGTCATCATCGATCTTTGCGCTATTGTCTGGGAGCTTGTCAGCGAGAGTCTTGAGGCGGCAACAATAATCATCGACGGAGGTGTTGTCCTGGTGGCACCCAAAAAACTCTTTCTACAAAAAGACACGACGTTGGAGTTGGTTGTCGGTGAAGAGCCCGTTCAGCTTGGTCCATGAGGGAGTCCTGGATTAGGGGGTGTCCGGATAGCCGGACTATGACCTTTGGCCGGACTCCTGGACTATGAAGATACAAGATTGAAGACTTCGTCCCGTGTCCGGATGGGACTTTCCTTGGCGTGGAAGGCAAGGTTGGCGATACAGATATGTAGATCTCCTACCATTGTAACCGACTCTGTGTAACCCTAACCCTATTCGGTGCCTATATAAACCGGAGGGTTTTAGTCCGTAGGACGAACAACAATCATACCATAGGCTAGCTTCTAGGGTTTATCCTCTCTGATCTCGTGGTAGATCCACTCTTGTACTACCCATATCATCAATATTAATCAAGCATGAGTAGGGTTTTACCTCCATCGAGAGGGCCTGAGCTTGGGTAAAAACATCGTGTCCCTTGTCTCCTGTTACCATCCGCCTAGACGCACAGTTCGGGACCCCCTACCCGAGATCCGCCGGTTTTGACACCGACAATGGTGCTTTCATTGAGAGTTCCTCTGTGTCGTCATCTTTAGGCCCGATGGCTCCTCCGATCATCAACAACGATGCGCTCGGTGAGACTTTTCTCCCGGACAGATCTTCGATTCGGCGGCTTTGCATGCGGGCAATTAAGCTGGCCATCTGGAGCAGATTAAGCTACGCCCGCCATCGGTCAGATTTGGAAGTTTGAACTACACGGTGACATCGCGGAGACTTGATCTTGACGGGTTGAGCCACAGCCAAGCACGCCACACCATCACGAGGGGCATGAACTATCTCGCCACGGACAAGGTCCCGAGGCCGCACAGAGTCGGTCCGACCTTTAGCTCGGAGCCGACCGCTACCGATCGAGGACGGGTGGCTGGACACAGCCTCGGGGCTGTGATCTCTATGGCGATTGAGCCGTACACCTACCCTGGCCCTTGCGGCTTCGTGACTCAAGGCACCGGACTCCTCTCCGGACTCCGAGCCTTCGCTTCGCCAATCGAATCCGATTGGGTGCCGATCATGGAATTCATCGCGCGGACATCTTTCAAAGACTCGCCCTTTGGCGACATTCTGAATTCACCAAAGTCTCTCTCTTTATCAGGAGAGCCCTGGCCGGATTATGGTCAGGAAGGTTGGGATGCGGACGACGAAGAAAATCAAAGCCCACCCATCACCCACTTCGTAGCCACTGTCGATGATTTAACCGACATGCTCGACTTCGACTCCGAAGACATCGACGGTATGGACGACGATGCAGGAGACGACCAAGAACCAGCGCCCACAGGGCACTGGAAGGCCTCCTCGTCATATGACATATACATGGTGGACATCCCAAAAGATGGGAATGGTGATGGAACAGCGGAGGATGACCCCTACAAGAAACAGCCTAAGCGCCGGCGTCAGTAGCGCCGCTCTAAATCCCGCCACAGCAAAAACGGTGATTCCGGCACGGGAGACAATAACATCCCGGACAGTGCCGAAGACAACCCCCTCCAGCAAGATTCAGCGCAGGAGGATGGAGAAGCCAGCCCTCATGAGAGAGCGGCAGAAAAAGAGGTAGATGACGATAATTACATGCCTCCCTCCGAAGATGAGGCAAGCCTCGACGACGATGAATTCGTCGTGCCCGAGGATCCCTTCGAACAAGAGCGTTTCAAACGCAGGCTCATGGCCACGGCAAGCAGCCTCAAGAAAAAGCAGCAACAGCTTAGAGCTGACCAAGATTTGTTAGCTGACAGATGGACTGAAGTCCTTGCGGCCGAAGAGTATGAACTCGAGCGCCCCTCCAAGAGCTACCCAAGACGCAAGCTGCTACCCCGATTAGAGGAGGAAGCACGTAAACCTACATCACCAGTGCATGATATGGCTGACCGGCCACCTCGTGGCCGCGACAGAGAGGCCTCTCGGCCCTCAACTCAAGCCGCACCCCGTCGCCGCTCAAAAAATACAAAGGCGCGGGGAAATGCGCCAGACATGCGAGATATATTGGAGGACAAGGCAAGGCAAACAAGATCGATCTACGGATCGCGTGGGCGCCCCACGACACGTGACAATAACCGTCACGCCGGATATGGCAACTCCGACCGGGCCGAACACACTAGACAAAGCTCATTTGAGTTGCGTCGTGATATAGCCCAATACAGAGGCGCCGCACACCCACTATGCTTCACAGATGAAGTGATGGATCATCAAATCCCTGAGGGTTTCAAACCCGTAAACATTGAATCATACGATGGCACAACAGATCCTGCGGTTTGGATCGAGGACTATCTCCTTCACATCCACATGGCCCGCGGTGATGATCTACACGCCATCAAATACCTCCCACTCAAGCTTAAAGGACCAGCCCGGCATTGGCTTAACAGCTTGCCAACAGAGTCAATTAGTTGTTGGGAAGACACGAAGCCGCATTCCTCGACAATTTCCAGGGCACATATGTGCGACCACCGACGCCGATGACCTAAGCCACATAATTCAGCAGCCGGAGGAATCGGCGGACAATTCTCGGACACGGTTCCTAACCAAGAAAAATCAAATCGCCGATTGTCCGGATGCCGAGGCCCTTGCAGCCTTCAAACACAACATCCGCAACGAGTGGCTTGCCGGCACTTAGGACAGGAAAAGCCAAAATCCATGGCAGCCCTCACAACACTCATGACCCGCTTATGCTGGAGAGGACAGCTGGCTAGCTCGTAGCAACAACATGACCAAGAGCCCCGTAATTCGGATACCAAGGACAGCGATGGCGGTCGCGTCGCAACAAGCACAAGCGCCGCATTAACGGCAATAATGCCGAGGATACGGCGTCAATGCCGGATTCAGAGGCTCTAAACCTGGTCGTGGAAAAAGCCATTTAAAAGAAATACTCCGGCCCGCCCAATTTGGACCGAATACTGATCGCTCGTGCGGATACATGGCACCCCGAAAAGTTAGCCAATCACACCAACAGGTATTGTTGGGTGTTCAAGCAGACAGGCAAGTTAAATGCCTAAAACAATGACAAGGGGCTGCATAGCGATGACGAGGAGGAGCCCCGGCCGCCGAACAATAGAGGACAGAAGGGCTTCCCCCCGCAAGTGTGGACGGTGAACATGATATACGCAACCCACATACCCAAAAGGGAGCGAAAGTGTGCACTAAGGGACGTATATGCGATGGAGCCAGTCGCCCCAAAGTTCAACCCGTGGTCTTCCTGCCCGATCACTTTTGATCGAAGGGACCACCCCACTAGCATCCGCCATGGTGGATTCGCCTCATTGGTTCTAGACCCAATCATTGACGGATTTCACCTCACTAGAGTCCTAATGGACGGCGGCAGCAGCCTGAACCTGCTTTATCAGGATACCGTGAGCAAAATGGGCATAGACCCATCAAGGATTAAACCCACGAAGACGACCTTCAAAGGCGTCATACCAGGTGTAGAGGCCAACTGTACAGGCTGAGTTACACTTGAAGTGATCTTCGGATCCCCGGATAACTTCTGGAGCGAGGAGTTAATCTTCAACATAGTTCCGTTCCGCAGCGGCTATCATGCACTGCTCGGACGAACTGCATTTGCAAAGTTCAATGCGGTGCCGCATTACGCATACGGCGGCCCTCGCGGCGGAAGTACAAAGCAGCCTCTTAAGGCAATTCTCGAGTCTGGCTATTAAAATTCCGGACACCGTCAAGCGCGTCCGGAGTAACCTACAACAAGACCGCCTGGCACGTTCCGAGCACGCATAGCAATGCGGCCCAAGCCCCAGCCCTCGCGAAATTGCGAAACCAGTATTGCGCGTACATAATTACTCTCTGGAAATACCATGGGCATAGGGGAAGGGGCACGGCCACGGTATGCCCAGAATGCGGCTCAACCGCACCAGGGGCTCCCGATTGTGTCATTCTTTTTCTCTTTCTTTTTTACTTTCAGGACTCCGTTCTCACGAAGCCCTGTCCGGCATTAGAATCACCGAACACACGATGCAACAGCCAGGGAAGCAGAAAGCTACGTCGAGTGTCCAGGTGGTCTCTATTATGAGCAATATATCTGTTTTACACACCATCCCGCGGCTTACCCCTGGAGGGAGACATGTTAAAAAGTCCCGTCCCTTGCTTATCACACTATTTGTATCGTTCTGCTCTTACTGCAGTCCTTTTGAATAAACAATATATAGCTTCTGCCTATTATTGAATCCCTTTTTTTCTGTATATATATGTTCACTTATGACATTGTGCAACCGTACACTTTGGTACGGGCAATACACCAGGGGCTTGAGTACCCCACAATATGGTGTGATAAGTCCGAACACTTTCACAAGTGCGGCACCCCGAACTTATAGCATTATATGCATCGGCTCCAAATCATGTCTTGGGTCAATAGTTGGGTTTGCCCGGCTCCCAACGTTTTGGTACCTTACGTTCCGTTATATCGGCTAAGGTAGCGCTGGGAGAACCACTGCGATTGTGCCCCGGTTGAGCTCGGTTAAGCACCTCAGTGGAGAAAGCTAAAACTGACTGTCATGATAGGGCGAGAGCCGGTCGCTGTTCGAGAGGTTTTCGAGTCCCTAAAGACTTATGCCGCTTAGGGCGAGGAGTCGGCATTGTCCGGAGTAGGCGTGGATAGCGCCCCGAACTCGGTCTTCCGAATACCAGGGGCTTCGCCGAAATTTAAAATTATAAAATTCTATAGCTAAGTGAGAGTGTTCAAGCATTATAGTCCGGTTGCCTTGTTAGTTCGTTGAGCACCTCCTCAAGGACCCAAGAATGGGAACAAGAGCGCTCAAGTTCATCCCGAACACCCCAAAGACTGTGGCATGGGGGGCTGAAGCCGACGACTCGCCATCTCTCAAATTTAATACACGGCCGCATTGAAGGTAATATTTTAAATTCAAAAGTGTTGCTTAGCGAATATGAACAAGTTTTCAGCGCGACAGGATAACAAATGCGAGTCTACTAAAAATTATATCTTTGGAGCATTCATCCGCTATAAAGCGAGGCACCCTTGGGACGCCCTCATAATACATTTCAGGCTTGTGATGCTCCTTCTTCGGTGGTGGTCCGTCCTTCACAAGCTTCTCGGCGTCCATCTTGCCCCAGTGCACCTTAGCAGGGCAAGGGCCCTCACGGCACCTTCGATGCAGAGCAGGCGCTTGATGACTTCAACCCATGGACAGGCATCCACCGGCCGCCTCACCAGCCCAAGTAGCTCCCGTGCATGGCTTCACTAGGCCACGGCCGTACTATGAGGCCCTTCATGGCCTGTTCGCCACCTTATGGAGCTCGACCAGCTGCTTCAACTGGTCGCTTAAGGGCAATGGGTGTCCGCCCAAACATCTGAGACAGAACACCTTCTCCGTCGAGCTTCCCTCCTCGGCTCGGTAGAATGCGGCAGCATCAGCCATGCTGCGGGGCAGATCTGCGAATGCTCCTGGAGAGCTCCAGATTTGGGTAAGTAACAGATAATTCACTTTCACATGCTTGCTTTGCATATAGAATGCCTTACCCGCCGCTATCTTCTTCATCGCCTCAATCTCCTGGAGGGCTTTTTGGGCTTCGGCCTTAGCGGCCTTGGCGCTCTCAAGGGCCGTGGCGAGCTCGGACTCCCGAGTCTTTGAGTCATGCTCCAAACTCTCGTGTTTTTCCATGAGAGCCTGGAGCTCTTGCGCACCTCCGCCACCCGCGCCTCCTGCTTCTCTCGCTCGGTGCGCTCCGCGGCCGCATTGCTTTCGGCCTTGGACACCGCTTCCTTCAGGGTCGCCACCTCGTTCGTGGCCCCTGCAATATTCACGTTATTCCTGCCATTTTTTGCAAACACATCTTTTAAATATTCCCATAAGGTATTACTTGCCTTCTTTATCCCCGAGCTGCTTTTTGGCAAGTCCGAGCTCGTTCTCGGACTGCTCGAGGCTCTGCTTCAATGCACCAACCTCCGCATCTGCAAGGCGGCAGAGGTCAAGAAGTAAGCAGCCTGCATTCCCATATTGACATACTTATGTTAGACTCTACGTATATCTTTTAGATCCTCGTTCGGCTTTTTTCTTTTGAACACCAAACTAAGCATCAGGGGCTACTGTCTATGCGGTAATATTTTTATATCTTAAATACATACCTCAAAGCCTGTTAGAAGGCTGGCATAAGCTTCAGTCAGCCCGCTCTTGGCGGATCGAACTTTTCGGATCACCGCACTCATAACAGTGCGGTGCTCCTCGTCGATGGAAGCGCCGTTAAGCGCCTCCATCAAATCATCCGTGCCTCTGGTTGGGCGGAGGTCACCGGCGTCCATAGATCTTGCCCTTCTTACGAAGGGTCGCTGTCGGACTCGGAACCATGAAGGTTCGATGCGGGTCCGCACGGGACGGACTTGAAGCCCTTCGGGGTCTTATCCCCTTTGAGCCCGGATTCCGGGAGGTCGCCTTGCGGCGCCTCCATAGCCACCTCCTCCTGGCTGGGCCCCTTTTGGGACTCCACCCCGGCGTCATCCGCGGCGGGAGGAGACGAGGCGGTCGGAAGTGAGGTGCTATTCACCTCCGACAAATCCAGGGAGCCGCTCGACGAATTGTCGAGCCCATCCTTGGGCGGGCTGCATGGTTATATCCGGCGTTATAAGATGCTGTGCGACAAATGAAACGCCATGAGTTATTCTGGTATCCGGACACTTACGATTTCGCCAGGGGCTTGGTCCTTGGAGCCCACCCCTCTTCGCCGTCGTCGGCATTGGCGGTGTAGTCCGGAGGAAGGGTCCTTCCTTCTTGGACCCTTCGCCTCCCGGTTAGGCGGCCTTCCTTTTCTTCTCTCCTTCACCGGGAGAGGCCTCTTCCTCCTCCTCGCGTCTTGGCGGGAGGAGTCCGCCTCAGCGTCATCGGACGATGAGTCCGACACCATCTGGCGCCGGGAACTCCGTCGAGTTCCGTGGCCTTCTTCTTAGCCTTCTTTTTCGGCACCACGTGAGGTGCCGGAACCAGCAGCCCAAATCAATTGGGCGTCCGCTGGTCTTCGGCAAGGAGCAGACGGTCGATCTGTCCGGACGTCTTCACCGATCTGTCAAAGGTGAGGGAGTTTTAGATCCGCATAGAGTCAAACTATGAAAAAGAGTCCGTAAAGGGTAAAATAACTTACCTCGCTGGCTTGATCTGCGAGCTGAATCCGCGATCTTGGCGGCGGATGCGGAGCTTCGGCGCCTTGAACAGCACCTTCGGGCATCTTCGACGTAGTGTCGAAGAGCGGCTCAAGGTTCGGTGCTGTGCCGGATCAAACTCCCACAAGTTGAAGGCCCGTTGCTGGCATGGGAGAATCCGGCGGATGAGCATCACCTGGATTACGTTGACAAGCTTGAGATTCTTGTCCACCAGGTTTCGGATGCAGGTTTGGAGTCCGGCCAGCTCTTCTGAATTACCCCACGTCAGGCCCGTTTCTTTCCATGAGGTGAGCCATGTGGGGAAGCCAGATCAGAATTCGGGGGCCGCCGCCTATTGAGAGTCGCACGACTCGGTGATGTAGAACCACCCCGATTGCCACCCCTTTATGGTCTCCACAAAGGAGCCCTCGAGCCATAGGACGTTGGCCATCCTGCCCACCATGGCACCTCTGCACTCCGCTTGATGACCGCCCACTACCTTCGGCTTGACATTGAAGGTCTTCAGCCATAAATCGAAGTGGGGCTGGATGCAGAGGAAGGCCTCGCACACGACGATAAACACTGAGATGTTGAGGATAAAATTCGGGGCCAGATCGTGGAAATCTAGGCCGTAGTAGAACATGAGCCCCCGGACGAATGGGTGAAGTGGAAACCCTAGTCCGCGGAGGAAGTGGGGAGGAACACCACCCTCTCATGGGGCCAGGGGTGGGATGAGCTGCCCTCGTTGGGGAGCCTATCTGCGATGTCGCCGGACAAGTATCCGCCTTCCGCAGCTTTTTGATGTGCCCTCCATGACGGAGGAGGCCATCCACTTGCCTCCGCTCCGGACATAGTTGGAGAAGGTTGAGGTGGGATGTGCGGACTTGGGCGCTGGAGCTCGAAAAGGAAATGGATAAGCAAAGGAGGAAGAAGGCGTGTGTGAAAAAGCGGATCCTTATCCCCTTATATGGAGGGACAAAGCTATGCGTCCCCACCGGCCTGATAAAACTCGCTTATATCCCAAGCGCCGTAATCAATGGCGCGGTTGGGTTACCCACGCCCGTATTGATGAGAATCCCGGAATAAGGGGACACGATCTCTTCTTTGACAAGACGTGCCAAGGAAACCGCCTTGCTAAACGCGCTGAAGTGGGACAGTGAAAACGATTCGAATAAAGGCTTGGCCGTGGTGTGATGTCACGCTGCGAAATACGTCAGCAGATTGAACTTGTGTAAATGTTATTCTCTCTACGGTGGTATGTGGAACTTACTTTGCAGAGACAGACACTATCCTTGTGTTCAAAATCTTCTATGAAGTATTCGGAGGAGGAACCCGCCTTGCAATGTCGAAGACAATATGCGCGCCGGACCCGTCGTCATTGAAGCCTGGTTCAGGGGCTACTGAGGGAGTCCTGGATTAGGGGGTGTCCGGATAGCCGGACTATGACCTTTGGCCGGACTCCTGGACTATGAAGATACAAGATTGAAGACTTCGTCCCGTGTCCGGATGGGACTTTCCTTGGCGCGGAAGGAAAGGTTGGCGATACGGATATGTAGATCTCCTACCATTGTAACCGACTCTGTGTAAACCTAACCCTATTCGGTGCCTATATAAACCGGAGGGTTTTAGTCCGTAGGACGAACAACAATCATACCATAGGCTAGCTTCTAGGGTTTAGCCTCTCTGATCTCGTGGTAGATCCACTTTTGTACTACCCATATCATCAATATTAATCAAGCAGGAGTAGGGTTTTACCTCCATCGAGAGGGCCCGAACCTGGGTAAAAACATCGTGTCCCTTGTCTCCTGTTACCATCTGCCTAGACGCACAGTTCGGCACCCCCTACCCGAGATCCGCCGGTTTTGACACCGAC
Organism: Aegilops longissima; assembly: GCA_021605205.1. Lineage (NCBI taxonomy): Eukaryota > Viridiplantae > Streptophyta > Magnoliopsida > Poales > Poaceae > Aegilops > Aegilops longissima. Next base: position 676,159,185 of record CM038682.1, on the reverse strand, counting down.
AGTCCACACGACGCAGGCATCATCATCGTCCTGCACGACCGTTTGGAAGAGGTCCGGCGAGATGGTGAGGAAGAACCAGCGGATGATCATGGTGTCGATGGTGGACCAGTCATGGAACTCGGGGACGAGGCTGGAGTCGACGATGCCGTCCACATGGTCGATGAGATGGTACTCCCGGAACACGAGGGAGAAATACATCTTCCACGTGTAGTAGGAGGAGTCCATCTGGGAGAGGCGAACCGGCACCCGCTCGAAGATGTTCAGGTTGCGGATGTCGTTCACGTCGGCGAACGGGTTGGAGTTGGTGGACACGAAGGAAGTGACGGATGACATGACAGCTAGGGTGGCTCGGGGTGGCGCGCGGGTTAGGGTTTTGGTGCGGGTGCGGCGGCGGGATAGTGGCAGCGGCGAGTCGGCGCGGGCGGGTGGTGGCGTTCGGGGGGTGGGCAGCAGCGGCTAGGGGGACGGCGGCGCCCTTTCGGGGGTGGCGCGTGGCGGGAAGGCGGCGGCGGCGCGGGCGGCGTGGGCGCAGAGGCAGAGGCAGCGGCGGTGGTGACGCGCGGTAGGGAGAGTTGGAAGCGGCGGCGGCGGCGGCGCGATGAGGTCGCGCAGCAGCGGCAGCGGGGGGAAGCTAGGGTTTAACCCGAAAAACTGATACCATATATGATGTATGAATTGCACGATGTATTACTCATGTGCAAAGACACGTGTATATGATGTACAAAGATGGACCATGACCTTAACTATACAAGGAAATAGGAGATGGACCCAATACATAGATATGCACAACACATATACTCAACACAGTTGGCTTATGAAATTGGGAAAAGAAGAAATTGCAAAGGGGTAGTGCACAAGAGATAAAAGAGAAGAACATGTCATGGATTCTCAAACGAAGCATTCAAATAAAAAATGATGTGCAAACTTCTATTGCTAAAGGTGCGGCAGAGGTGAAGAAAGAGATAATGAAGTTGGTAAGCAATTAAGCCAAAAGTTTTCATCCACCTATAATCTTCGGTTGATACATCTTCCATATTTTTCCACCATGTCATTGATGCCTATGTCATGGAACTCATCCCCATGTATGATTGGTTATCCTTTATAGGCTTATTCTGATCCATGGACACAACACAATTTTCTATAACATGAAATGGTGGTACCAAAACATTATATGTTTGATTAGCTACACTTTTGTTGCTACTCCCAATGGTTGATATATACTTACCGTCCTAAGCATAAATATGGCTGATATATAATTATAATCCTAAGAAAATAAAATGACTGATGGAATGTCAACATCGTCATTAGAACAAATTCGGTGCAAGTTATATTTTGCAATGCTGGTTTTAGCAAAAAAACAGAGGGCATGTGTTCGCACTAGATTTTGGCATGACAAAAAAATGCAATTAAGATGACCTCAAATATATTAAAAAAAATGCGCAACATGAAAGTTATTTGCTTTGTATAAAATAACAATTCTAATATTTGAGCGATCTCCATCCAAGATTGTATGCAACATCTTCTGTTTCCAAGTTTTCGGTGCCTTCTTCTTACAGTATACAGAATATGATTCTGGATTGCTCCTCATTTCGTTCAATTTATCCCCTTGCTTTTCAATGTATATATATTAACTCGTGTTGTTTACCTATTTATTCTATAATTCAGATGTCTCATTGAAACCAACTTTCTCCTTTCTACATTTTATCTCTATAACAGTTATCCCGTGTTGTACTTGACTTGACTCTCCCGTGTCTAAGAAAACTGACAAAGGGGACTTCTTCCTTATTCACGCCTTGATGCACCTTTTTCGTGTTCAGTCTTGTTTGAGAATAGTGCATCAGTACAACAGAGATTTTATTCGTAACCTTCAAAAGATTGGGAAAGGTCGTTCTAGGCTCTTTATCAGATGTCACATTCCATCCATGAGCTGAGAAAATGGTGCACTAATTTATCCTTGTTTTCTTCTAATTTATCCTTGTTTTCTTCTTCCTTGTTTGTCGCTGTTTTTCATGTCCAATGCAGCAAAACCAAGGCCTTAGGGCGATCACGCCGACCTAAGGCAGCCCATAGCCACTGCACTTCGGAACATGGTCCCTCTTTGGATGTGGGGTTTTGGGTTCTCAAAAGATTTCGTTGACGTGTCTTGCATGTCGCGCTCCTGGCGAGATTATCTAGAGAATTCACAGAGGGTTCATATCATCAAATCGCCTCCTCCCGAAGGTAAACATTAGGCCCATCTTCCTCTTTTCCCGTCTAGTCATCAGTAACTTTTACCCTGTATTAATTCATGCATTATCGGTAGACGAACCACATCTGCAGCTCATTAGCTCTCAAGCAAGTCCAGACCTCCTCACGTAGGGATAAATGATAAATAGTTGTTCCTAAACTTGATCCTTCTTATGAGGTTGTGAAATATTTCCTCTACCAAGAATTCATGCTATTTGTAAGACAAAGGACAAAGATCACAGTATTATGGAAAAACTAGGGAATTCGATAAACTTACACATAATACAAAAATATTTGAATTACATCGAAACCATGTCGTTTTTGGAATATTTATTTTCCTTTTCCTATTTGTTTGGACGTTTCTCTTCTACAAGTTTCTCGGAGTTCATTTTTTATTTGGGTGAAGGAGCTTTGTGGGATTGTAAAAAAAAATGGATAGGGTAGAGAAATAACTGGGCCTAATGTGTAAATCCGCAAGGCCATTATGAAATGTATATCGTCATTTTCTCACACATATAGGGGACAGCCCCTAGCCGTCGCTCGCGAGTGTCAAACAGCAGCGCTTTCGCACATGGCGTGATCCTAATGGGCCAGCCCATTCGGTGGCGCCATATCGAGTTATCATGTGCGCCTAGTAAAATCACCCCCGGCACACACACAATGCGCTCCTTAAGGAATCGAACTCACAACCTCAAGTGTTCCCTTACCACTGGAGATCTTGGGTGTAAGCGGTTAGTAAATCAGGGATATTTTAGAAATAATGCAACGACGGATCCAATAAAAATTGAATTTTGTTAACCATTTCTTCAAATGTGAACTTTTTATTTGAAAACGCGAATAATGTTCCAAATCGTGAAGTTATTTTGAAATTCGTTTTTTAACATGATTTTTTCAACAATTTAGAACATTTTTGAAATTGTGAACTAATTTCGAATTCAAAAAATTGAACTATGAATTTTAAAATTGCATTTAAAATACACATTGAACATTTTCTTAGTATACGGTGAACATTATTCAAATACACACTGATAATTCTTTACATATATGGTGAACTTATTTGAAATGCACACTGAACATTATTCAAAGATTGGAGTATACATGATGAACACTTGTTTATACCCAGTGAGCATTTTTCCAATGAACGGCGAATATTTCTTACGCTGAACTTTTTTGAAAATATAAACATTTAAAAAAACATGAACACTTTATGAAACATGAACAAAAAATTTAATTTACAAAATTTAGAAAAAAATAAGAAATAAGCAGGAAAGATGAGAAATAAAAAGAAAAGAAAACCAGAAAACCCGGTAAAATAAAAACAATACAGGAAAAAACCATGTTCAGGCAACCTTCCCAAATCGGTTCCTTACTCGAAGTGGGTTGGGCCATGTCGCATTGCTCGTTCGCTTCAATTTGACGCTCACGGGCGTCAAATAGGATCCTCCTATACCGGGATTGTTTGCTCTCCAGGAAAGAAAAATGTTGTGAATGTCGTTAGCTTTGTCCACTTGTTAAGGTTTCCCAAAAATGTTACTCCATCCGTTAACAAATATAAAATGTTCTAACTTTTTCTGAATCGAATGTATATAGACACATTTTATTATGTTTGTTCACTTAGTTCAGTACATATGTAGTTCATTTCTGAATTGGCGTGTGTGCATTCTTGTGTGGGTTGTCAGGTCACCTAGGGTACCCTGTTTTGGCGGGCATGTTGTAAGGGTTTTTAACCCGGTTTTCCATTAATTAACTGGTCAATTATCTTTGATCTTTTTTAATGAATCATGCCCTAAGGGACCGCGTTTCAAAAAGTATTGAAATGTTCTAAACATCTTATATTTGTGAACAAAGGGAGTACCAACCTGTGGTTGGATGGTTAGGACGACAGTGGTATCTCCAGCCCACCAGGGTTCAAGTCCTAGTGCTCGCATTTTTATCCTAGATTTATTTTAGGATTTTCGGCGATGTGCATTTAGTGGGAGGAGATGTTCACATCAACTAGGGGTCGGGTGTGTTTGGTAGCATTCCCAACGTAGCATGGTTGTTCTCCTCTCATACATGCTCAGTGTAGACATGTTGAGTACATGCATCTGTTGTTGTTTGGTAGCGGTGTATGTGCTGAGACATGCTAAACTGAGACTCTGAGTTGGCAGCTTGCATCTGTTTAGACATGTCGGTTGGCACTGTAGCAACCGGTATTTTCAAATAAGTGAACAAAACATTTAAAAAATATGATCAATTTTTTGAAGCATGGGGAAAACATTTTTAAAAAATTAATATTTTTAAAAAATTATAAAGTTTTTTTAAATAAACAAATTTGAAATTTTGATCTTTTAAAAATTGTAAACAAAATTTGAAAATCCAAAATTATTTTGAAAATTAATTGTTTAATAAATTGTAACAATATTAAAATTATGAACATTTTTTGAAAATCTTAACAAAATTTGGACATTTTTCAGAAAAATAGAATTTTTTTAAATCTGGTCATTTTTTGAAAAATTGAACTTAGTATTCTTAACATTTTCTGAAAATTAAATTATTTATTACAAATTCTGAACATTTTTGAAACACATTGTCGCTCGCTTTGCTCATGCATGCTGACCAGTGAACGATTGTTGGGGTGTTCTCTCTTCGTGCATGCTAAGAGTCTATTTGAGCTGAGCTTGTGCATGCTAAGGAGGCCCCGTGCAGGCTACCAAAAACCCAGAAGTGGGCTGTCATGCACCCTTCATGCACTCTATCAAACACACCCTACGAGGCGCCTACGATGACTTTCGTACAAATATCAAGATGATATGCCGCTCAGTCTCTCACAAGGTGTTTATAGAGGTAGTATGTGCGTTCATGGGAGTGACTGGATGTGTGTATATATGAGCGCTTGCTTCTGTACTGTGTTATTAAAGAAAAAAAGAACGGAGGGAGTACTTGTTTAAAAAGTTGTCAACTGCCAAACCAACAATGAAACAAGAGAAACAGAAAGCAGGCCCCTAGTATTGACTCATGAATTCACCTATTTTCCCGTGGTCAGCAAAAGTCGACCCACTATCGTCACTTAGTTTGCGTCAAGTTTCCTTCGCTTGAAAACCAAAGCTAGTTGCATGGATAAGCAGTCAGAGCTCCAATTTTCTGATACTCTCTCTGTCCTCCTCAACTATCTCAAGCCACTCAACTTCCTTTAAGCATGCTCCAACGAACGAACCGTGGGTCAAACGATCAAAACCAGCAAGAACTTCTCTGGTATTGTAAAGTCGCATTCTTTATTTCCGTCAACATAGACTTCGATTACTTTCCTGTAGGCTCGCTTTCAAGAAAGACAAAAAGCAATGAGCTTGAGATCTACTCCATAGTATAGAGAGATCGGCAGCAACCCTACCTTTTGTCAACCAATGTGGTAGTATAAGTACGTAGCCCTCAGCTAGACGTACCATGCATCCGAAGATCAAAAGCCAACTGAGAAAGCACATCCAAAGTTCCAAACCCAACTGAGCAAGCACAATTTATCAACACAACGGTCACAACTCATCGATTTGACACCATGACCCTCATGAAGAAGGAGCCGTCCTCGCTGTCCGAGCTCGGCTTCGACGCAGACACCGGCGCCGGCTTCTTCCGCCAGGTTCCATCGTCCGGCCGCTACGGGGAAGGGGAAATGACCCCGCTGCGGCCGTGTGAGCGGCTCACCAAGGTCTAGGTCATCGGCGCCGGCAACGTGGGCATGGCCATCGCGCAGACCATCCTCACGCAGGGCCTCGCCGACGAGATCGCGCTCGTGGACGCCGAGGCTGGCAGGGTCCGCGGCGAGATGCTGGACCTGCAGCACGCCGCGGCGTTCCTCCCGCGCGTCCGCATCGTCGCCGGCACCGACGTGCTCGGGCTCACCAGGGGCTCTGACCTGGCCATCATCACCGTGCCCAGGGAGACGGCGGCGGTGTCGCGGATGGACCAGCTGAGGAGGAACGTGGCGCTGCTGAGGGAGGTCGTGCCGGCGGTGGCGGAGGGGTCCCCGGAGTCGCTGCTGGTGGTGGTGTCGAACCCGGTGGACGTGCTGGCGTACGCCGCGTGGAAGCTGTCGGGGTTCCCGTCAGGCCGCGTGATCGGCTCTGGCACAGACCTCGACTCCGCCAGGCTGCGGTGCCTCCTGGCCGAGCACCTCGGCGTGGGCGCGCAGGACGTGCAGGCGTACATGGTCGGCGAGCACGGAGACGGCGCGCTGGCGCTGTGGTCGAGCGTCCGCGTCGGCGGCATGCCGGTGCTGAGCTACCTCCAGAAGACCCACTCGTCGTTCGACGCGGAGGCCCTGGAGGGGATCCGGCGGGCGGTAGTGGGCGGCGCGCGCGAGGTGATCGGGCTTAAGGGGTACACGTCGTGGGCCATCGGCTACTCGGTGGCCAGCCTGGCCCGGTCGCTCCTCCGCGACCAGCGGCGCGTCCACCCGGTGTCGGTGCTCGCCAAGGGGTTCGTCCCCGGCGATGCCCACGAGGTCTTCCTTAGCCTCCCGGCCAGGCTCGGTCGCCGCGGCGTGCTCGGGGTCGCCGCGGAGCTGGAGCTCACCGGCCACGAAGAGAGCACCCTCCGCAGGTCCGCGGAGACGCTCTGGGGCTACTGTCAGGCGCTCGGCCTATAATTAAACCATGCATGCTTCCAGAGACTGCGAATAAACTGAGCGTGACCATAAAATATAGGGCAGCGATAGGCGCTGGTCAACTGCGGGCCGTCCGATGCCACTTGTTCTGCATCGTCAGATTAGAATAACATTTTGCTTGTCCTTCTTTCCTGGTTCAGTCCTTTTCGCATCTCGGGCATCTCGCGCATCTCCACCCCAAGCGAAGCACCATTAGGGTGTGTCTCGCCGGTCGTCGTCCTCGACGCCGATCATCGCACGTTTTTGCCGTGTCGCACGCCCCTGACGACAAATCTCAGCAAGTCGCTGGTCGATGACCCCGTAAAAAGGATGTAGCAAAAATCACAAATGGTGGTAGCAAAAATTAATACGATGGTAGCAAAAAAGTAAGTTGCTTCCAGCAAAATCAAAAGACGATGGTAGCAAAAATCACAGCCAGTTGCAGCAAAAATTCCAAAAAAATAGGTTTGATGTACCAAAAGGAATTAACCGGTTCTAGCAAAAATTTACGTTGGTTCCAGCAAAATAAATCCCATGATTGCAGCAAAAACATGTCGCCCCATCGGTCACAACAAAAGTCTCTCACATGTTCTCGCAACAAAAAATCTAGCAGGTTCCAGCAAAAAAACTTACCGGTTCCAGCAAAAAACGAGCTCGACACAGTCCTGATCCAGCACCGATGAAAAGTGGTTGCAACTTTCTGGCGCCCGGTTCCAGCAAATAAAATATGTGGTTGCAGCACCAAAAGCCGCCGTCTTCGCCGCCGGCAGCTGCTGGTTGCAACACCGGTGCCCCTCCTAGCCGCTGGAGGCAGCTTCCTCCGAGCGAGGTGTCGACCTTGTAGCACATCCACCAGCTGGTTCCAGCAAAACGAGGCATCGGTTCCAGCAAAAAAAATAAAAAATTCATTAAAGTCGAAAGGGGATGGTAGCAAAAAAAGAAAGGGGTTGTAGCAAAAACAACGGGCGGATCCAGCAAAACAGACCTGTTCCAGCACAAGTTCATCGCCGGCGTGGTCGATTGCAACTTGGCCGCGGCGGCTAGACGATGAGCATGGCCCTGACTGCGGGAGATGGGGAAGGAGATGCGGTAGGATGTGGATGGGGACGAGGACGAGCGCGGCTCCCTGATTGCAGCAGGATGTGGATGGATCCAGCTGCCGGCGGCCTGGAGATGAGTGGATCCAGCTGCGGCGGCCATGGCGACGAGCGCCGCTCCTTGGTAGCGGGTGGGGAGGGAGATGCGCGAAGGATGTGGATGGGGAAGAGCCGCCGAGCACATGTGTGAAGAGATAAGGAAGGCTGGACGGTGCGTGGGGCCCACTAGCCACGTGCTGTTGTTTTGATCGACAGTAGATCGCACGGACGTGGTGAGACCGGCGCAATGGTTCGGACGGCGCCTGCGTTGGCCTGTGTTGCCTCACCACGTGGGCTGTTGTTGGGCTGTATTGTTTTTTCCTTTTTTGTGTGCTTTTTACTAGATCACTAGAACATTGTCTCATTACGTGTATTGCTATACAGCACGATGTAGTTCGTATTATTTTTTTATGCTAGCATTGCTAATGCTCCGTTCCTTCTTTTCTTTTCATCTTGTTATTTTTTCCATTATTTATCATTTTTAAAAATATTATTTGTATTTTTAAGTGATAAAGAAATCTTTAATGTAACAAAGAAAATAAATAGAAAAACAAACAAAATGAAAAGAAGAAGACAATTTAGTTGGCCGTGATCGACAAATAAGCAACTATATGCGTCCGACTAATGTGCACATGTGTAACATTTTTTTCTTTTTTTGCATGTTGTCTAGCTTTCCGTTCTATGTCCTGGGTTTTCTGATTTAATTTTTCCTGTTGTTTGTTCAATGTTTTTAATATATTTCATTTTTAGTTACATGTTCACCAAAAAAAGGAAGCACATTTTTGCATTCGTCGTTATACTGCAGAAAAAGTGTTTGTACATTTGAAAAATGTCCATCGTGTATTGAGAAAATAGTTTTGTAATTATACAAATATTCAAAAAGATTTAAAAATATTCACCATATATTTTAAAATATAAAAATGTATTTTTAAAATATTCAATGTGTATTCGAAAAGATAATAAAGGCGTAGGGAGTGGCTAGTTGCTGGTACTTGTATCCCTTGTTGTGGGTCATGTTACACCATGTAGTTACAGTTGAGATATGGTGTGCAATAGTTTTTTCATAAAAAATTGGCAGAACGCCACTAAGTTGCAGTCGTGTTGAAAAAATGCAGTTGCAGCCAGGATCCACACTTGAAGTTGCATTCCTAGTGTCTGACATGCAATTGGCCAGCCCCCTCTCCTGCTGCCCCCTCCAACAAAACAAAGGTCCAGTTGCAACCAATGTTGGGGGACATGCAGTTACGGTCCGTTGCGACCCCTGCAGTTGCGGGGCTGTTGTCGGGCATGCAACTGGCCTGCCCCATCGACATGTTGGGGAACGTAGCAAAAATTCAAAATTTTCCTACGTGTCACCAAGATCTATCTATGGAGAAACTAGCAACGAGGGGAAGGAGAGTGCATCTACATACCCTTGTAGATCGCTAAGCGGAAGCGTTCAAGAGAACGGGGTTGAAGGAGTCGTACTCGTCATGATCCAAATCACCGGAGATCCTAGTGCCGAACGGACGGCACCTCCGCGTTCAACACACGTACAGCCGGTGGCGTCTCCCATGCCTTGATCCAGCAAGGAGAGAGGGAGAGGTTGAGGAAGACTCCATCCAGCAACAACACAACAGCGTGGTGGTGGTGGAGGCGTGGCAATCCTGCAGGCCGCCAAGCACTGCGGGAGAGGAGGAGGTGTCACGGGAGGGAGGAGGCGCCGGGGCTTGGTGCGGCTGCCCTCCCTCCCTCCACTATATATAGGGGCAAGGGAGAGGGAAGGGCGCAGCCTTGGCCCTTCCTCCAAGGAAGGGTGCGGCTAGGAGGAGTCCATCCTCCCAAGGCACCTAGGAGGTGCCTTCCCTTTAGGACTCTCCTTTCCCTTATCTCTTGGCGCATGGGCCTCTTGGGGCTGGTGCCCTTGGCCCATATAGGCCAAGGCGCACACCCCTACAGCCCATGTGGCCCCCGGGCTGGTGGACCCCGGACCCCTTCGGCACTCCCGATACAATACCGATAATGCTGCGAAACTTTTCCGCACCAAAACAAGACTTCCCATATATAAATCTTTACCTCCGGACCATTCCGGAACTCCTCGTGACGTCCGGGATCTCATCCAGACTCGAACAACATTCGGTAACCACATACAAACTTCCTTTATAACCCTAGCGTCATCGAACCTTAAGTGTGTAGACCCTACAGGTTCGAATAATCGAACATGACCGAGACGTTCTCCGGTCAATAACCAACAGCGGGATCTGGATACCCATGTTGGCTCCCACATGTTCCACGATGATCTCATCGGATGAACCACGATGTTGAGGATTCGATCAATCCCGTATACAATTCCCTTTGTCTAGCGGTATTGTACTTGCCCGAGATTCGATCGTCGGTATGCCGATACCTTGTTCAATCTCGTCACCGGCAAGTCTCTTTACTCATTCTATAACACATCATCCCGTGATCAACCCCTTGGTCACATTGTGCACATGATGATGTCCTACCGAGTGGGCCCAGAGATACCTCTCCGTTAACCGGAGTGACAAATCCGATCTCGATTCGTGCCAACCCAATGACACTTTCGGAGATACCGTAGTGCACCTTTATAGCCACCCGATTCGTTGTGACGTTTGGTACACCCAAAGCATTCCTACGGTATCCGGAGTTGCACAATCTCATGGTCTAAGGAAATGATACTTGACATTAGAAAAGCTTTAGCATATGAACTACGATCTTTGTGCTAGGCTTAGGATTGGGTCTTGTCCATCACATCATTCTCCTAATGACGTGATCCCGTTATCAACGACATCCAATGTCCATGGTCAGGAAACCGTAACCATCTGTTGATCAACGAGCTAGTCAACTAGAGGCTTACTAGGGACATGGTGTTGTCTATGTACCCACACATGTATTTGAGTTTCCTATCAATACAAATATAGCATGGATTATAAACGATTATCATGAACAAGGAAATATAATAGTAACTAATTTATTATTGCCTCTAGGGCATATTTCCAACACGACTTACCAAAAAAGTCCAGTTGTGGTTGGGTTACAAGACATGTAGTTGCACTCGGGTGCGACACTTGCAGTTGCATGCCTAGTGTCAGACATGCAACAGGCCTGCCCCCTCTCCGACAAAACAAAGGTCCAGTTGCAACCATGTTGGGGGACATGCAGTTGCGATCGGGTGTGGCGCTTGTAGTTGTGGGGCTGTTGTCGGGTTTGCAACTGGCCCGCCCCCTCCAGCGGTGCCCCCTCCGACAGAATAAAAAATTTCAGTTGTGGTCGGGTTACAAGACATGCAGTTGCGGTCGGGTGCGACACTTGCAGTTGCATTCCTACTGTCGTACATGCAACTGGCCTGCCCCCTCTCCCGCCACTGCCTTCGACAAAATAAAGGTCCAATTGCAACCATGTTGGGGGACATGCAGTTGCGGTCGGGTGTGGCGCTTGCAGCTGTGGGGATGTTGTCGGGGCTTGCAACTGGCCCGCCCCCTCTACCAGCGCCCCCTTCGACAGAACAAAAAAGTTCAGTGGCGGTAGGGCTAGAAGACATGCAGTTGCGGTCGGGTGCGATACTTGCAGTTGCATGCCTAGTGTCGGACATGCAACTGTCCCGCCCCTCTCCCGCCGCCCCCTCCGACAAAATAAAGGCCCAGTTGCAACCATGTTGGGGACATTGCAGTTGCGGTCGGGTGCGGCGCTTGCAGCTGTTGTTGGGCTTGCAACTGGCCCGCCTCCTCTAGTGACGCCCCCTCCGACAGAACAAAAAAGTCCAGTTGTGGTCAGGTTACAAGACATGCAGTCGCGGTCGGGTGCGACACTTGCTGTTGCATTCCTAGTGTAGGAAATGCAACTAGCTCACCACCTTCGACAAAACAAAGGTCCAGTTGCAACCATGTTGGGGGATATGCAATTGCGGTCGCCTAGTCTCAGATATGCAACTGCCCCCTCTCCTGTCGCTCATCTAAAACAAATGTTAGTTGCAGTCATTTGAGTAGACATGCAATTGCACTCGAAGACGACACTTGCAGTTGCATGCCTAGTGTTAGACATGCAACTGCCTATCTCTCTAGTCATCCTCCAATAAAACAAAGGTAGTTGCAGTCGAGGGCAACACTTGCAGTTGCATGCCTAGTATCAGACAGACAACTTCACCATCTCTCTATACAAAAGAAACAAAAAGTCGAGAATGCGCCCATCACGTGTGTGTTGTAACACTTACAAATGCACATAAGTTGGGGCATATACCGTTGGTCAATGACTAATAATTATAAAAGTAGAAACAAACTAAGTTTAAGAAAAAAGACAACTAGGCTTAGACAAAATAGTCATCTTTGCTCTATGTACCATTTTTTTTTCAAGTTGATGGAGACAACATGCGCGGGGGTAGATATCACCCCTCCCCCCTCCTGACGAGTTTGACAATCGGTGACCCGTTAGCTATGGAAAGAACACCAATTATTGAAAGGAAGAGAGGAAAAATGAGGAGGAAGACGATGATGCGGGGCAAAATGAACTAGCCCCTCCTTCTCACTTGTTTCAAAAAGCGTGAAATAAAAACCCATCTTGAGAAAGAGAAAAGCCAACACAACAACGCATCAACTAGGCCGTAAACAAAACACATCCGTCAACAATACACGAACCTGACAACCGGAATCCACATCTGCCAAATCGACTGACTTTTAGCTAATTCTTTGTCCACTGAGGAAATGTCAAAAAAATCAAAACTAGTTTGGTAAAAATAAAAATACAGAAAACAAATTAACAAAGAGAAATGAGAAGAAAACAAAAAATGAAAATAAAATAAAAAATAGTTTGTCTAACAAAAAAGAGAAAAATAGTTTGTCTAACAAAATAAAGAAAAATAGTTCCGTATCAAGTTTTTTAGGGGTAAGTATCAAGTTAAATGTATATGTGGGGAAAATGAATCATTGAAAAACACTAACAGAAAGAATGAACAATGAGAGTACTGATGGTCAGCCCTGTTTTTCCTTTTTCTGATTTGAATGGATCCAGCACAAAAGGGATGTATTTGTGGAAGAATGAAGAAAGCCGCCGTAGTAGTGTCTCCCTACTGCTGCAGGCAAAATGATCACCGGAAAAAACAACATGAAAAAAGCCCAGCTGACAACGGCCGTCCCATCATGCAGCCCAGCCCCAACAACAAACAAAGAATAAATAAACGGCCGCCGAACCAGCTAGTCTGAAAAGGAAGCACGCGCTGATGACTTTGGCTTGCGCTTGCGCTTGCGCGAATCGTATAGCTTCTGGATCGAACGGCTGGCCAGTCGACTGGGACTTCGGCAAGTTTCGGTCGACTGATTTTTAGCATCTCCGTAAAATATACTACGTACAAGATACAGTGATTTTTATTCGAGGAAAATGTCGCTTTTACAACGCGTACAAGCTGGGAATTACAGATGTTGATAACCAAAACACAGGTCCTGACACGTACACGCACATGCAGACGCATGCATGCACGATGGCTGATGCCTCGATGGATGGATGGATGGATCAGACGCAGCGGAAGCCCTTGGGCACCTTGCATCCGCAGTAGTTGAGCAGCAGCGTGAGGTCAACGTCGACGTCGAGGTTGATGCCGAGGACGTTGGCGTTGATGGCGAGGCAGACGCAGGCGGCGGCGTCCAGGTCCACCAGGCCGGAGATGAGGGAGCAGCACGGCTGCTTGGGCGGCGACTGCCCCACCACCACGTGGATCAGCCCGTCCAGCACGTCCGCGCACACCGCCAGCTTCACCGCGTTCACGGGGCAATTGCCTGCCGGCGACGGGCACGGGTGGCCGTTGCACGCCTCCGCCGGCCGCACGCCCGCGCACAGGAACACGGCCACGACCGCCACCATTGCTATGGCCATGCTGCTCGTCCTGGATGCCGCCATTGCTCGCTCTAGTTCGTGAGTGGGCCGGTGATGTAGCTGTGCTAGCTCAAGTTTGCTTTAGCTTTGTGACAGTGAGTGAGTATATGGCACTGATCTGGAGGGTATTTATAGGTGATCAAAACTGTGTGGCCGGGGCAGTATGGTCATCGATCTGATACTGACCGATTGGCCTGTTTCTGGAAGCTAGCTAGCTCAGGGCAATCGATCAATGATTTGCACACTGAAGTGACATGTTGTACGATCCAACCAAAAAGACAAAGGATATGTTGATGGAAAAAGTGTCGATTTGTGAAATTGCGTGTACAAATTCTTGTAATCGGCCGGCCATCCGAGGAGCTCCGGCTGAGAGCTGACTAGTTGCAGCAAAACAACCTGATACAGAGCAAACATACAAACACCCGTGAACCATCAGCCGGCCGATGTCAAAATCAGATGACAAATACTAACGCAAGCAGATCTACAAAATTATCGATTAAAATTTCATTAATTCCTCTGTTTCTTTTTAGTCTGTATATAAAATTTGGTCTAAGTCAAACTTTGTAGAGTTTGACTAACTTTATAAGAAAAAATATCAACATCCACAATACTAAAGCTATATGGTGTGAAAATTAATTTCCTGATGCATCTAACACTATTGATTTCATATTATGAATGTGATATATTTTCCTATAAAGTTAGTCAAACTTTGCCAAATTTGACTTTGACCGAATTTTATATGCAGACTAAAAAGAAATGAAGGAAGTACTTAGTTATAACAATATTTAAATACACCAACGCTATACTTACATTTTTTAAAACAGGGCTAATCCCCTATTCATTAACGGAGTAGATGAGATTTAGCTATGTCTCATTTAAGTCTCACACAAGACAATTAAAGATGCTACAATTTTCATGCAATGTTTCTCGCGCTTGTCTCGTCACGGGCCTGTGTTGTGGTTTCTCTTGACTTTTTTTTAGAGAACGTCGGCTTTTATTAATCATGCAAACACATTACAGAGAGTCTTCCGGATGCAATCCGGAGCAGAGTGATAAAAACAAAGACTCACAGAGTTCAAACTAGACCTAGCTAAAACATGAGCTAAGACATTACGGTGTCGACGAACATGCTTGAAAGATACAGACGACAGAGCTCCACAGGCCTTCCTGATGTCAGAAATGATCGAGCCCACCACGGATCGGTCCCGGGTCGAAGAGTGCAGCCTTTGAGTCACCAAGAGGCAGTCAGACTGGAAGATCACATGCACGTAGTGCTCCTGACGAGCCAAAACAGCAGCACGGCGAAGAGCCAGTGCTTCAGCCAACTCCGGGGACGAGACTCCCGGCAGAGGTTCTGAGGCCGCCGCCACACACTGGCCGGTGTCGTCCTGCACCACAACGCCCACAGCCGAAGCATTCTGCTCCAAGTCGACCGCGGCATCTGCGGAGGAGGAGTCCAGCTGGAGCTAGACGCCGGTGTCACCTGGGGGTCAGCAGCAGCAGACTTGAAAAGATTCTGAAACTCGCCATTGTACGTTTCGGAGGAGGAGCTTCAGGCTCATTCCGGGCAGCGTTCCTGGCTTCCCAAATATGCCACAAGGTGATCGTTATGACGGAAATGTCTCGATCGGAGCACGCTCCAGCAGCTTGAAAAGCCACTGCTTGGGAGAGGTGAAAGACGAGGGACATAACTTGATCCCGAACACAACTTTGATCTCATCCCAGACTGCTCGGGCATGAACACAGAACAGAAGCTCATGCTCAATACCTTCCGGACGACCACAGAAGAAGCAGTCTGTTCACGTGGGGACCTGACGCCGCTGCAATTGCTCGCCGGAAGGCATGCAGCCATGAGCAAGCCTCCAGAGCATAATTTTCATCTTGTTTGGAGCCTGAACCTTCCACAGCTTCTTCCACATTCGCTCTTCCATAGACCAGTTCGAAGAGAGGCCCCTGCCGCTTGCACTTCGGTCAGACAAGAAACGAGACGTCCGAGCCATGTTGTAGGCAGACCGGACAGTATACTCACCAGACCTTGTGAAAGGCCAGCGCGCAAAATCCGACCCCCCTCTAGGTTGATAGGTATTTGAAGAATATCATTCGCCACTTCGTCGGAGAAGAAAGCCCTCACAGTTTCCTCATTCCAGCAACCATTATCCTCATCAATCAAACAATGTACAGTTGTAGAAACTGGAATCGGATAAAGGGGCTGCAGCAAATCTGGAGGAGTAGAAGGGATCCAGTGATCTTTGAGGATATATGTATTTCTCCCATCCCCAATCCCCCATTGCACATGAAAGGATTGATATAGTTGACTAGAGATGGGGGGGTGAATAGGCAACTAACAATTTTTAGCTTTTCTTTACCAATTTAAACTTTGCATCAAAGTAGGTTGTCTAGATATGCAACTAGGTGAGCAACCTATATGAACAACAACAAGCACACAAATAAGCAAGGGATATAACACAAGTAAAGGCACGAGATAACCAAGAGTGGAGCCGGTGAAGACGAGGATGTGTTACCGAAGTTCCTTCCTTTTGAGGGGAAGTACGTCTCCGTTGGAGCGGTGTGGAGGCACAATGCTCCCCAAGAAGCCACTAGGGCCACCGTATTCTCCTCACGTCCTCACACGATGCGAGATGCCGTGATTCCGTGCCCTTGGAGGCGGCGGCTGGACCTTTACAAACAAGGTTGGGGCTCTCTCCACAACCGAATTGGAGGCTCCCAACGAAACCACGGAGCTTCACCACAATGGAATATGGCTCCGAGGTGACCTCAACCGTCTAGGGTACTCAAACACCCAAGAGTAACAAGATCCGCAAAGGATGAGTGGGGGGAATCGAAATACTTTTGGTGGAAGTGTAGATCTGGGCCTTCTCAACCAATCCCTAGAAAATCAACAAGTTTGATTGGCTAGGGAGAGAGATCGGGCGGAAATGAGCTTGTGGAGCAACAATGGAGTTTTGGGGAAAAGAGGTAGGTCTTCTTGGAGAAGAAGACCCCTTTATATAGTGGGGGGACGCATCCAACCGTTATGCAACCCGTAGCCCGCATCTGGGCGGTACTACCGCTGCTGGAGCGGTACTACCGCTCCCACAAGCAGGCAAAGGGCAACCAGGGCTGAGGAAGGAGAAGTACACGCACTAAGGCAGTACTACCGCCACCTGGGCGGTACTACCGCCAATAGGCGGTACTGCCGCTCCCTGCAGCCGCTGGAAAACAGAGGAGGGCAGCGAGCAGAGTGGCAGCTGGAGCGGATGTAGGAGCGGTACTACCGCCAATGAGCGGTACTACCACGCCCTACTGCCGTCCCTACTACCGCTCCCCTGCGTGGTCCTTTACGGAAACCCGACACGAAAAATCGAGACCATAGCAGGGGCGGTAGTACCAGCGGCACTAGCAAGCGGTACTACCGCCTATAGGCGGTACTACCGCCCTGACTGCGGTACTACCGCTTAGCACTCAGCACCCCTTGTTTTGCACAACACGGAAACTCCAAGGAGGCAGGAAGAAGGCAAGGGTGCAAGGAAAGTGAACGATGATTCCACCCAAACTCTTCCAAAATGGATCCCCTCTTGATAGTACGGTTATCCCTACGACTCAATACCACCGAAAAGAGAGGAGGGAAAATAAACCGTCTAAAGTGAAGTCCTCGAGGGGTAAGAATCGCAAAGTGCCCTTATATTAGATAACCTGAAAAGCTTAATGCACACGATTAGTCCGCAAATGTATTGTCATCAATCACCAAAACAAACCAGGGCATATAATGCCCTAACAATCTCCCCCTTTTTGGTGGACTGATGACAACAAGGGATTTGCACAAAATATAGTAATTGGAAACTAAGCAACACAACTCCCTACAAAATATAGACGGGCTCCCCCTAGATGTGTGCACCACGGAGATTATAACATGAAGGGCTATGTGCACAACTCTGGGATCAAGCTCCCCCTATATTTTATAGACAGGCAACATCCTTGCATATAAGAGTAATAACAAGTACATCTAAGCAAGGATAAGAACGAGAGCAATAATATAAGGGCAGGAAATGATGCATCTCACAAGATAATAGAGTGCTAAGACTTAAGTAGATAGGATATGGTAGTTCACATATGTCTTACACCAAATGGTCTCACTCACAGCCGAACAGAGTTCAACACAAGAAAGCGAACGAACACGAACAAACACGCAAACACAAAACCCAAAGCAAATCCCTAACTCTCCCCCTTTGGTAGCAAGACACCAAAGGGAAAGGGACGATGAGGGAGTTCCGGACTAGGGGGTGTCCGGATAGCCGAACTATCATCATCGGCCGGACTCCAAGACTATGAAGATACAAGATTGAAGACTTCGTCCCGTGTCCAGATGGGACTTTCCTTGGCATGGAAGGCAAACTTGGCGATACGGATATGTAGATCTCCTACCATTGTAACCGACTCTGTGTAACCCTAACCCTATCCGGTGTCTATATAAACTGGAGGGTTTTAGTCCGTAGGACGAACAACAATCATACCATAGGCTAGCTTCTAGGGTTTAGCCTCTTTGATCTCGTGGTAGATCCACTCTTGTAACACACATCATCAATATTAATCAAGCATGGCGTAGGGTTTTACCTCCATCAAGAGGGCCCGAACTGGATAAAACATCGTGTCCCTTGTCTCCTGTTACCATCCGCCTAGACGCACGATTCGGGACCCCCTACCGAGATCCGCCGGTTTTGACAATCGACATTGGTGCTTTCATTGAGAGTTCCTCGTGTCGTCACCGATAGGCCCGATGGCTCCTTCGATCATCAACAACGACGCAGTCCATGGTGAGACCTTTCTCCCCTGACAGATCTTCTTATTAGGCGGCCGCGCTGCGGGCAATTTGCTTGGCCATCCGGAGAAGATCGAGCTTCGCCTGGCCGTCGTGCCAGATTCGAAGTTTAAACTATCGGCCGATATCCGTGGAGACTTGATCTTCGACGGATTCGAGCCGCAGCCAAGCAGCGCCGACTTGTCTCGATGGGCATGATCTAGCTCTGCAGCGAGCGGTGCCACGAGGCCGCACTCAGAATCCGCTCCGACCCTTAATCGAGCGGACTCCCGATCGGCGACGAGTGGTTGGACACCTCCTCGGGGCTTTAATATCTCGGCGATCGAGGCGAACTCCATCCTGTCGCTGCGAAGACCTCGACTCTAGGGTGCCGGACTCCTCTCCGGACTCCGAACCCCCCGCGCCCTTGCCAATCGAATCCGATTGGGCGCCCGTCATGGAGTTCACTGCCGCGGACATCTTTCAGCACTCGCCCTTTGGCAACATCCTGAATTCACTAAAGTCTCTCTCTTTATCCGGAGAGCCCTGGCCGGATTACGGTCAGGAAGGTTGGGATGCGGACGACGAAGAAATTCAACGCCCACCCACCACCCACTTCGTAGCCATTGTCGATAGCCTACACGATGTGCTCGATTTCGACTCCGAAGACATCGACGGTATGGACGACGATGTAGGAGATAACAATGAACCAGCACCTATAGGATGCTGGACAACCTCATCCCATGATGTATACATGGTGGACACACCTAAAGGAAATGAAGACGAGGAGCAACGGGACGCTACGAAGGATAAACCCCTCGAAAAGCAGTCAAAACAACAACGTAAACGCCGAACAAAGTCCCGCCTCAACAAAGAGCCAGCCATAGAGCAGCACGGACCGGTGGACAACGAACAAGCTATCGAGCAATCGTCCGAACAAGACAACTTGGATAAACAATCTGTCCCCGGCAAAGACAACAGTCCGAACGATCTCACACCGGACAAACCATTGGAGCAAGATGACCTCCAGAAAAGGCTCAAATCGCCCGCTGCGTAGCTTGAAAAAGCAGAAGCGGAAGCTCAAAACATCTGAAGATGCACTCAGTATTAGATGGAGCAAAGTATTCAGCACCGCAGATAAATACGGCGACAGTCGCCGAACAAAGAGCTACCCGAAAAGAAAGCTACTGCCGGAATTCGACGAGGAGGCCTTAGAGCCCTCACAATTAAAAAGTAAGAAGGCCACCCGGTCGGATGGGCGACCTCACGGCAAAAAGAGAGCGGTGAATGGCGTCGCACACAAACCAATATGCGATCCGCATAAGGATTCACATCAAGAGGATGGCCCAGTTAGGTCCATCTATGGGCCAAGAAAGCAGGCTCGTCAAAGCAATGCAATACGCCAAAATTCCGAAGATCACGACACACCCAAATATAGGGGCGCCGCTCACCCCCTATGTTTCACCGATGAGGTGCTGGATCATGAATTTCCAGCGGAACAACGGACCCTGGAGTCTGGATCGAGGATTACATCCTCCACATACACATGGCTAGAGGAGACGATCTCCACGCCATAAAATACTTACCCCTTAAACTCAAAGGGCCAGCTCGGCATTGGCTTAAAAGCCTCCCCGAAAATACCATTGGAAGCTGGGGAGAGCTCGAGGATGCATTTCGGGCAAATTTTAAGGGGACTTATGTCCGCCCTCCGGATGTAGACGATCTAAGTCACATAACTCAACAGCCCGGAGAGTCAGCTCGGAAATTCTGGAACAGGTTCCTTACTAAAAAGAACCAAATAGTCGACTATTCGGACGCCGAAGCTTTAGCAGCTTTCAAACACAACGTCCGAGACGAATGGCTCGCCAGACACCTCGGCCAAGAAAAGCCAAGAACAATGGCCGCATTAACAAGCCTCATGACCCGCTTTTGTGCGGGAGAGGACAACTGGTTGGCTAGATGCAGCACCAGCGACCCGAGTACATCTGAAATCAGGGATGGAAATGGGAAATCATGACGCAGAAAAGATCAGCGCCGGAATAAGGAAAATGGCCCAAATAGTATGGCGGTCAACGCCGGATTCAAAAGCTCTCGGCCGAACAACAAAACACTGCCCCTAAAGGATAACAGTGACGAGCTATCCAACCTAAACTAGATTCTGGATAGACTGTGTCAAATACATGGTACCTCCGGGAAGCCTGCAAACCATACCCACAGAGATTGTTGGGTCTTCAAACAGTCCGGCAGACTGAACGCCGAACACAAGGGGCTCGACACACCAAGTAAAGATGACGACGAGCACCACAAGCAGAACCCCGGAAAACAAAAAACTTTCCCACAGGAGGTTAAAACAGTAAACTCACTTCACGTGATCAAAAGGAAAAACAAAGCGGCGCCCCCTAAAAAGCGCGCCGCACACTGGTTGTCAAAACCAATCACCTTCGACCATCAGGACTATTCCGATAATATCCGGAACGCAGGATGGACTGCCTTGATATTGGATCCTATAATCGACGGATTCCAATTTACACATGTCCTCATGGATGGCGGCAGTGACATAAACCTGATATATCAGGACACAATCTGCAGGATGGGGATAAACCCAACCAAAATTCGCCGTAGCAACACCTCCTTTAAAGGAGCACTACCCGGCCCATACGTCCTCTGCACGGGCTCCATACTGCTAGAAGTTGTGTTTGGTTCATCCGACAACTTCCGTCGCGAAAGGTTACTCTTCCATGTCGCCCCGTTTAAAAGTAGCCATCAAGCACTATTGGGACGCGAAGCTTTCGCCCGCTTTAACGCAATACTGCATTATGCATCTCTAACACTTAAAATGCCCGGTCCACGCGGCATCATCTTGTTAAAAGGAAGTATTAAGTGTTACTCGAGCACGAGAGAACGGGATACTGCCTTGACAGCCCCACAGCTATCCGGCTCTGCTAGGCAAAGAATCTGAATTGGTCATTCAAACCCCGGACACGGCTAGACGAGTTCGGCGCCTACCAGCGGCATACCCCCATACGAGGGGCCGCATGCATATATAACAAGAGACAATAAAGCTCAATTTTGTTCACTTCTTCGAACCGTACTCTGTTCATTTAATATTAAGTACATCTTTCGCACGCTCCTTTTTCTTTCAAACTAAGTTCCTCTCTTTTACAGATGAACAACGTGGTACACCCGTCCAGGATACGGCACAACGGAGACACAGGCTCATACGTGCAGCAGGGACCCGTTGCAAGGATTCTTTTCAGATTAAGACCCTGCGTAAACCTTTTTTCACTGTCTCTTGTTGATATACATTCCCCCAGTTCCTTAAATATAACTGAGGAGGAGGCTGGTGCTTTGGCATTGGCCGCACCAGAATTTTTGCGCGTACCTGGACACAAAGGGCTTAGGGCCTTATTTTGCCCATTTTCATAAAGACCGAATACCTGTAACACCCCGGATGTAACTTTCCATATTTGTAACTCCAACTCTTGCCATTTTCGGCTATGTGCTATGGTATTCCCTCCGTGGTTGGGCTTTGTTTTTCGTTTTGCATTTTGTTCATGTCATGCATCTCATATCATGTCATCATGTGCATCTCATTTGCATACGTGTTCGTCTCATGCATCCGAGCATTTTCCCCGTTGTCCGTTTTGCAATCCGGCACTCCTATGTCCCCCGGCGCTCCCCCCTTGTCTCTTTTCGTGAGCGGGTGTCAAACGTTCTCGGATTGGACCGAGGCTTGCCAAGTGGCCTTGGTACACCACCGGTAGACCACCTGTCAAGTTTCGTGCCATTTGGAGGTCGTTTGATACTCCAACGGTTAACCGCATAATCGCAAAGGCCTCTTTTGGGTTGCAGTCCAACACCCCTTCAAAACAGCCCAATAACCCATCTAAGTCACTTCCATGCTCTCCGTCGTCGGATCACGATCGTGTGGGCGAAAACTACACTCCATTTGGAGCCTCCTAGCTCCCTCTACCTATAAATATAGCCTCCCTCCGAAATTTTGGATCCCAAACCCTAGCCCGCTCCTCAAGGCCGGACACCGTCCCAGCGCGACGAAGGCTCCGCCCGCCGCCGCTGGGTTAATCGCAGCAGCGCCACGTGGCCGTGCCCCACCGCCAGCGCCGCCAGCCCGCGAGGGCCAGCGGGAGGCCCTACTGCCCAGCTCCGCCGCCCGCGCAGCTGGACCCGCCCAGCGCCTCCGTCGATCCGCGCTGGTAATGCAACTCCTATATGTGCAGCTCATATCCGCCTGCGGGGCCACCTCGGGGAAACTCGAAGCCTGGTTTTACTCGTAGCCTGTCTCATCCGGTGTGCCCTGAGAACGAGATATGTGCAGCTCCTATCGGGATTTGTCGGCACAGTCGGGTGGCTTTGCTGGTCTTGTTTTACCATTGTCGAGATGTCTTGTAGTCCGGGATTCCGAGACTGATCGGGCCTTCCCGGTAGAAGGAATATCCTTCGTTGACCGTGAGAGCTTATAATGGGCTAAGTTGGGACACCCCTGCAGGGTATTATCTTTCAAAGCCGTGCCCATGTTATGAGGCAGATGGGAATTTGTTAATGTCCGGTTGTAGAAAACCCGAAGTTGACCTTAATTAAAATACATCAACTGCGTGTGTAACCGTGATGGTATCTTCTCGGTGGAGTCCGGGAAGTGAACACGGTGTTGGAGTTATGTTTGACGTAAGTAGTTTCAGGATCACTTCTTGATCGCTACTAGCTTCACGACCGTGCCTTGCTTCTCTTCTCGCTCTCTTTTGCGAATGTAGCCACCATATATGCTAGTCGCTTGCTGCAGCTCCACCTCACAACTCTGTCCTTCCTATAAGCTTAAATAGTCTTGATCTCGCGGGTGTGAGATTGCTGAGTCCCGTGACTCACAGATTCTACCAAACAGTTGCAGTGCCGACGATGCAAGGCAGGTGGACGCAACCGAGCTTAAGTGGGAGTTCGACGAGGAACATGGTCGTTACTATGTGTCTTTTCCCGATGATCGAGAGTGGAGCCAGTTGGGACGATCGGGGATCTGTGTAGCATTTGGGGTAGTCTTCTTTTATTTTGGTTCCATAGTCGGACCTTGAGTGTAATCTGGATAATGGATGTTTATTTATGTATTGTGTGAAGTGGCGACTGTAAGCCAACTATGTATCTCTTTCCCTTATGTATTACATGGGTTGTGTGAAGATTACCTCACTTGCGACATTGCTTTCCATGCGGTTATGCCTCTAAGTCGTGCTTCGACATGTGGGAGATATAGCCGCATCGAGAGCGTTACAAGTTGGTAATTAGAGCCATCCCCGACTTAGGAGCCCCCTGCTTGATTGTTTGCTGGCGTTGTTGAGTCTAGAACAAAAATGTTTTGAGTCTTAGGATTATATATATCGGAGAGTAGGATTCTTTTTACTCCCGGTCCCTTCGTCGCTCTGGTGAGGTCTCTGACGAGAAGTTTTGACTCTCCTCTCCTCAAATTTCACTAAATTTTTTTAGGATCACGCGGGTATCTTGGAATCGTTCGATGGTTTTGTGACGAGAACATTGTTCTTGGTGCCTCGACATTTAGGGGTTGTGGCGGTGTCCCCGGAGTTGAGCTCCGAGGTGTTGTCGTCACAATTTTATCGTTGCAGATTCTGGAATACCGAGCTTTGCCGACATCGAAAATCTCTTTTCTACAGTTGTTGGTGAGATAACCCGATAACTTGATCTTCGGGCGAGCTCGGGAGTATTGCCATGACTCGTATAATGATGCTTTTGAAGGTCAAGGTACACGATTTCGAAGGTTTCTTGGTTATGTGTTGACGGATGGATACAGCTGGATCTAGGTATTGTTAGTTTGGGTGATATATTTTGTGTCCCCTGTATCCCCAACACTTGATTGCATAACCAGAAAGTTTCGGGAGTTTATAGGTGGGATTCAAGTAGCTCTTAGCATTTCTTCCCGCAGATATTTGGTTTGCGATTGGGTAATCCTTACCACTTATTTGTTCCAGTCGTACCTTGTTATTTTTTTCATCAACCCTTAATCAAGTGGATTCTCACCTTTATGGACGTGTGATGTTAGCTTTTGGAATTCATTCATTCATCCTTGTTCGAATGTTTATTGTGAAGACTATATGTTGCAATTTCTATCTGTTGATTCAACTTGTCTATCTGTCTATCAAGATGCTAACGGATGTCACCCTCTTCAGGATGGCTCCGCCAACGCGTCTGAATCCGGAACGCAATGATGGGAGTCAGTCGAACCCTCCACCTCCACCTCCGCCTCCGGAGGCATGGCAAGCTATCATGGCAGCCACCAACGCAAATGCTCAGATGATTTTGCAACTTATGCAAGAGCGTACCCAAGGGCAAGGCAACCAAGGAAATCAAGGCCAAGGCAACAATCAGCCGCACTTTGCTACCCTCAATCAGTTCCTCGCTAATCAGCCGAAGTCTTTCAGCACGTGCGAGGCCACAGACGCCGACGATTGGCTTGTGGACATCTGCAAACATTTTGAATGTAGCAATGTCAGACCTGAGGACTTTGTCAAGTTTGCTTCGTTTCAACTCAAGGACCAAGCTGCCGAGTGGTATCAACAATACAAAGATTCCAGAGGAGGTCGTGTGATTACCTGGGATGATTTCGGCCAAGACTTCAAAAGCTCACCACATTCCACAAAGTGTTGTTGAGAGCAAGCGTGAGGAGTTCCGCAATCTCAAGCAAGGCAACATGTCTGTGCATCAATACAATATCCAGTTCCAGAAACTCGCTCGCTTCGCTAAGCAAGACGTCCCTGATGAAAAGAGTATGATCTATCAATTCAGAGGTGGCCTCAGAGAAGATCTGCAATTAGCTCTCGTGCTTTTTGAGCCGGAAAAGTATGATGAATTCTACAACATGGCACTGAAGCAAGAAGCTGCCCAGCTCAAATGTGAGGCTTCTAAGAAGAGAGTCAGGGACGCAGTTCAGTCCTCTTCTTCCTCACTAGTGGCAGCTAAGCAACAGAAGTTCTGGTTGCCTCCTCCTCCTCCGTTCCGTCAGCCTTATCAGCAGAAGAACTCAGGTGGTCGTGGATCTTCCCACCCACCCAACCCAGGCTATCAGAACAAGTCTAATTCTCAAGCTCCAAGGTCAAATGCTCCGTATCATCGTCCGCTCTCAGAGGTGACTTGCAACAAATGTCAGCAGAAAGGTCACTATGCGAACAAATGCTTCAACCAAAGGCACCTTCCGCCTCCTCCTCCTATGAGATCTTCCAGCAATGCAGTGGTCAAGCATAATCCCAAGTCTGCAAAGGTGAACATGATGAATGCAGCGCAAGCGGAGGAATCTATTGACGTGATAATGGGTAATCTTCCAGTTAATGATATGCCTGCAAAAGTCTTATTTGATACTGGTGCTTCACATTCTTTCATGTCATATCCTTTTGCATCGAATCTACAGAGGCATTACCTAGAGCATTGCAAGTTGTTTCTCCGGCTAAGCGTTTGAGATCTACCATGTTAGTTCCGAATGTCGGTATCAAGATGGGCGACTATAGATTTCTGGCTAAACCAATTGTCCTTGGTGACTCGGATATTGATCTAATTCTCGGGATGGACTGGCTTTCTCAGCACAAAGCTCAACTTGATTGTGCTGCCAGGGAAATTCAATTGACACACTCTTCTGAGGATGTGATCATCTATGCCTTCGTGATGAAACCATTGGTTGTTTTCTCTCAATGAGAAGGGCGAGTTGGATGCTATCTCTCAGATTCCAGTCGTTTGTGAGTATCAAGATGTCTTTCCAGAAGAGCTCCCGGGTATGCCTCCTCATCGGCCAGTCGAATTCGTTATCGATCTTGAGCCTGGCACGGAACTCGTTTGCAAGCGTCCATACAAACTTGGACCTAATGAGCTGAAGGAATTGAAGAAACAGCTCGATGAACAAGAGCGTCTGGGTTTGATCAGACCGAGTTCATCTCCATGGGGTTGTGGAGTTCTTTTTGTCCAGAAGAAGGATGGCACGGACCGACTTTGCGTCGATTACCGTCCATTGAATAAGAAGACAATCAAGAACAAGTATCCACTTCCCAACATCAATGAGCTTTTCGATCAACTCAAAGGTGCTAAAGTGTTCTCCAAGCTCGACCTTCGTATGGGTTATCATCAAATTCGCATTCATGAACAAGATATTCCCAAGACAGCATTCAGAACAAGCTTTGGTTCTTATGAATATACTGTCATGTCTTTCGCCTTGTCAATGCTCCTCCAACATTCTCTCGAATGATGAACTTCATCTTCAACCCTACACCAATGAATTCGTCTTGGTCTATCTCGATGATATTTTGGTCTTCTCCAAGAATAAGAAGGATCATGCCAAACATTTGCGATTGGTGCTCGACAAGCTCGTAGAGCATCAATTCTATCTGAAGTTTTCCAAATGTGAATTTTGGCTTGATGAAGTGCTTTATCTTGGTCACATCATCTCCGCCAAGGGCATCGCTGTTAACCCGAGAAGGTGTCCGATTGTGAATTGGGAACCTCCTCGGAATGTCAAGCAACCGCAATTTTCTTGGACTTGCAAGCTATTGCGAAGATTCGTTGAGAATTTCTCCAAGATTGCAAAGCCTCTTTCCAACCTCCTCCAGAAGCATGTCAAGTATGTCTGGTCTCCTGAGTGTGATGTTTCTTTCAACACTCTCAAAGAGAAACTCGTCACAGCTCCTGTCTTAACTCCTCCCGATGAATCCAAACCATTGAAGTTTTCTCGTGATGCTTCTCTTCAAGGTCTCGTGCTGTGTTAATGCAAGAGAAGAAAGTTGTGGCCTATACCTCTCGTCGATTGAAGCCCAACTAAAATAACTACCCCACTCACGATCTTGAGTTGGCGGCAGTTGTCCATGCATTGATAACATGGAGACATCTCTTGTTGGGAAGGAAAGTGGACATATTCACCGATCACAAGAGTCTCAAGTATATCTTCACTCAACCCAACCTCAACCTCGTGCAAACTCGATGGGTGAAATGATTCAAGAGTACAACCCAGTATTGAATATACTCTGCAAGGCCAATGTGATTGCAGATGCTTTGAGCAGAATGGCTTATTGCTTGACTTAATTCTCAAGCCCTTCCAACTGACCTTTGTGAAGCTTTCCATAAGCTGAATCTTCAAGTTGTTCCTCAAGGTTTTCTTGCCAACCTCATAGTCTCTCCTACTTTGGAAGACCAAATTCATGAGGCACAACTCCTGGATACCATGGTGAAAAAGGTGAAACGTTGTATCGACAAGGGCATTTCCAAATACAAGTGCTTTCGCGTTGCTGACAGAGATACTCTTTTCTTCGAGGACCGGATTGTGGTTCCAAAGGGTGATCTACGTAAAGTCATTATGAACGAGGCGCACAATTCTCTTCTATCCATTCATCCTGGAAGTACGAAGATGTACCATGACCTCAAGCAGTCGTATTGGTGGACTCGAATGAAGCGAGAAATTGCTCAATTCGTGAATGAATGTGATGTCTGCCGAAGGGTGAAAGCAGAACACCAACGACCAGCTGGTCTCCTCCAACCTCTTGCTATTCCGGAATGGAAGTTTGATCATATCGAGATGGACTTCGTGACTGGATTTCCTAAGTCCAAGCGTGGAAATGATGCTATCTTCGTTGTCATTGACAAGCTTACTAAAGTGGCTCATTTTCTTCCTATCAAAGAATCTATCACAGCAGCTCAGTTGGCAGAGCTATACACCTCCAGAATTGTCTCCTTGCACGGCATTCCACAATTGATTTCTTCAGATCGTGGGAGCATCTTCACTTCTAAGTTCTGGGACTCTTTTCAGAAGGCCATGGGCACCAACATTCGTTTCAGCACAGCTTTCCATCCTCAAACAAGTGGCCAAGTCGAGCGAGTCAATCAAATACTCGAAGACATGCTCAGGGCTTGTGTCATTTCCTTCGGTATGAAGTGGGAAGATTGTCTTCCATATGCCGAGTTCTCCTACAACAACAGCTTCCAAGCGAGTTCGGGCAAGGCCCCATTCGAAATTCTCTATGGCAGAAAGTGTCGTACTCCTCTCAATTGGTCCGAGACAGGTGAACGCCAACTTCTTGGCAACGACTTGATCACAGAAGCCGAAGAAATGTGCAAAGTCATTCGTGAGAATCTCAAAGCGCGCAATCGCGCCAGAAGAGCTATTATGATGACAAGCACCGTGATGTGGCTTTTGAAATCGGAGACCATGTCTACCTCCGTCTCTCCAATGAAAGGCACTCGCCGCCCGGTATCAAAGGGAAGCTTGCCCCTAGATCGTGGGTCCTTTCAAGATCATTGGCAAAAGAGGCGATCTCGCCTATCAACGAACTTCCGTCCAACTTCGCGAATGTGCACGATGTGTTTCACGTGTCACAGCTTCGCAAGTGCTTGAAGACTCTGGCGCACTATCAACCGAAGAAATTGACCTCCAAGAAGATCTCTCTTATCATGAGCACCCCGTTGCTATTCTTCAAGAAACCGAGCGCAAGACTCGCAACAAGTCAATCAAATTCCTGAAAGCGAAGTGGTCACACCATTCGATCGAGAAGCCACACAGGGCGCGAGGATCACCTCCGTTCGAATATCCGGGTTCTTTCGGTCCTAGATCTCGGACGAGATCCTCTTGTAGTGGTGGAGTGTTGTAACACCCCGGATGTAACTTTCCATATTTGTAACTCCAACTCTTGCCATTTTCGGCTATGTGCTATGGTATTTCCTCCGTGGTTGGGTTTTGTTTTTCATTTTGCATTTTGTTCATGTCATGCATCTCATATCATGTCATCATGTGCATCTCATTTGCATACGTGTTCGTCCCATGCATCCGAGCATTTTCCCCGTTGTCCGTTTTGCAAACCGGCACTCCTATGTCCCCCGGCGCTCCCCCCTTGTCTCTTTTCGTGAGCGGGTGTCAAACGTTCTCGGATTGGACCGAGGCTTGCCAAGTGGCCTTGGTACACCACCGGTAGACCACCTATCAAGTTTCGTGCCATTTGGAGGTCGTTTGATACTCCAACGGTTAACCGCATAATCGCAAAGGCCTCTTTTGAGTTGGAGTCCAACACCCCTTCAAAACAGCCCAATAACCCATCTAAGTCACTTCCATGCTCTCCGTCGTCGGATCACGATCGTGTGGGTGAAAACTACACTCCATTTGGAGCCTCCTAGATCCCTCTACCTATAAATATAGCCTCCCCTCCGAATTTTCCGGATCCCGAAACCCTAGCCCCGCTCTCTCCGCGCGCCGGATCGTCCGTCGCGCCGATTTAAACCCGCCGCCGCCCATGCCAACCGCAACCCTCGCGCCGCCGGCTCCGCCGCCGACCGACGCTTGGATCCGGCCGACCCGACCCCATCTTCGGCCGTCCCCGTCCTCCTCCGTCCTCCCCCAGCAACCTCTCCGGCGAGCTACTCCGGCCGCCTCGATCCACGAGCCGGATCCAGATCTGGAACCTAGGGTTGACTTCTTTCTCCCCCGAAATCCTCGAAGTTATTTATTCTACAGATTAATTGTTGCATTTTCATCGCACCATAACTCTTTACTCGTGGCTCCGTTTTGGGCGTATAGCATACCGATTTGTTCGCCTCGACGAGTACATCATTTTATCTCATTGCATTATTTTCATTTGAGCTCATATTGATGCCCGAAATGCTGTTAGAATAGGGCTATGTGATGTTAGTTTCAGATTCTTATCAGAACATGCACTTTTGTCATTTTTGCCATGATTGATCTGTAGACCCTATGAACTTAAGATCTACATGTGTTTTGAACTATGCCATGCCATCTTTACAAGGGTGTATGCCATATATTTTTGTGATTTCTGTGGTGACTAGCACAAGAATGCAAACTAGGCTTCATGATGTTGCTGATTTCAGCCCCTGTTCTGCTGTTATTTTTATGCCATGTAAACTTGATGCTACAGAGAGATCCATGCATATTTTGAGATACTTAAGTAAGGATGTTTTGAACATATGGTTATTCTCTATCCATCCATGCCCTTGTTTGCAATTATGGAGTGCCATAGCTTGAGTCAATCGAGCTATACTTTTGCTATAAAATGTTTCCTGGCAGGTTGTTTACATGTTATTCAATTTTGCCAAGGTTGTTGTAGTTGATCCGTGTATGCTATGATGTTTTTCTTGCCATGTATAGCTTCTATGCCATGTCTTCTTGATGCATGTATGCTTAGTTTATCATGAAATGCTCTGTAGTGAGTGCATCGAGCTCATGAAGATGCCTTCATAATTCTGTCAATGTCATGCCCTGCTTCTGAATCATAACGGAACTTGCTATATTGACATGGGTGCTATTACATTTTCTGATCCCTTTTGGCTCTTGGTCAGTAAGGGACTTTTGTTCAATGCCTTGAGTAGATTCATGCTATGCCATATTTTGCTATGTCTTGTTCCTGTAGCAGGTTGTTTGCTTGCTCTAAACATGCCTTCCTGTTGTTAATTTCTGGCATGTTAGTATGTTCACTAAGTTTGTGAAGTTGATATATTTTGCACTTTTTCCATGCTTGTTTGGACCTGTTATGGTGTGATTTAGCCGTAGATCAGTGTTCATCTTTTGTCAAGCATCTTGAGTAGATCACTTCCATATGCTTTGTTGGTACGTTTGGGTGCAGTAGCTTAATTTCTTGTTGCTTGCTATGTGGTATCATGCTGTTAATGGCAGAATTGTGTCATTCTTGTTTTGCTTGTCATTTGCAAACCGTGCATCCGATTCCGGTGATCTTTATATCGATTTCAACCGAAATCATCTCACCTTTACAGTGGCATACTTGGTTTGCCAAATTGATGCCTTGTTCATCATTTTCCTTCCAGAGCACGCATATGCATTGCATCTCACATCTCGCATATCATGCCATGTTTTGCATCATGTTGTTTGTGCATCGCCCGTGATTGATTGTTGGTCCTTTGCTTGTTTCTTGCTTTGGGTAGAGCCGGGAGACGAGTACTTGAACGAGGAACCTGTTGAGAACGCTTACGAGGATCATGCTTTCGACAACTCTGAGAACCTTGCAGGCAAGATGACCATACCCTCGAAATCAATTCTATCTTTGCTTGCTAGATGCTCGCTCTTTTGCTATGCCTATGCTACGTTACCTACCACTTGCTATATCATGCCACCCATATTGCCATGTCAAACCTCTAACCATCCTTTCCTAGCAAACCGTTGATTGGCTATGTTACCGCTTTGCTCAGCCCTCTTATAGCGTTGCTAGTTGCAGTGAAGATGAAGTTTGTTCCTTGTTGAACATGGATATTTTGGGATATCACAATATCTCTTATTTAATTAATGCATCTATATACTTGGTAAAGGGTGGAAGGCTCGGCCTTATGCCTGGTGTTTTGTTCCACTCTTGCCGCCCTAGTTTCCGTCATACCGTGCTATGTTCCTTGATTTTATGCTCTTACACGGTTGGGTGATTTATGGGACCCCCTTGACAGTTCGCTTTGAATAAAACTCCTCCAGCAAGGCCCAACATTGGTTTTACCATTTGACCACCTACCACCATATTTTTCCCTTGGGTTTTCGCGAGCCCGAGGGTCATCTTTATTTTAGCCCCCCCGGGCCAGTGCTCCTCCGAGTGTTGGCCCCAACCGAGCCGCCTGCGGGGCCACCTCGGGGAAACTCGAAGCTTGGTTTTACTCGTAGCCTGTCTCATCCGGTGTGCCCTGAGAACGAGATATGTGCATCTCCTATCGGGATTTGTCGGCACAGTCGGGTGGCTTTGCTGGTCTTGTTTTACCATTGTCGAGATGTCTTGTAGTCCGGGATTCCGAGATTGATCGGGCCTTCCCGGTAGAAGGAATATCCTTCGTTGACCGTGAGAGCTTATAATGGGCTTGTTGGGACACCCTGCAGGTATTATCTTTTGAAATCCGTGCCTCTGGTTATGAGGCAGATGGGAATTTGTTAATGTCCGGTTGTAGAAAACGAAGTTGACCTTAATTAAAATACATCAATCGCGTGTGTAACCGTGATGGTCTCTTCTCGGCGGAGTCCGGGAAGTGAACACGGTGTTGGAGTTATGTTTGATGTAAGTAGTTTCAAGATCACTTCTTGATCGCTACTAGCTTCACAACCGTGCCTTGCTTCTCTTCTCACTTTCTTTTGCGAATGTAGCCACCATATATGCTAGTCGCTTGCTGCAGCTCCACCTCACAACTCTGTCCTTCCTATAAGCTTAAATAGTCTTGATCTCGCGGGTGTGACATTGCTGAGTCCCCGTGACTCACAGATTCTACCGAAACAGTTGCAGGTGCCGACGATGCCAGTGCAGGTGACGCAACCGAGCTCAAGTGGGAGTTCGACGAGGAACATGGTCGTTACTATGTGTCTTTTCCTGATGATCTGTAGTGGAGCCCAGTTGGGACGACCGGGGATCTGTGTAGCATTTGGCGTAGTCTTCTTTTATTTTGGTTCCGTAGTCGGACCTTGAGTGTAATCTGGATAATGGATGTTTATTTATGTATTGTGTGAAGTGGCGACTGTAAGCCAACTATGTATCTCTTTCCCTTATGTATTACATGGGTTGTGTGAAGATTACCTCACTTGCGACATTGCTTTCCATGCGGTTATGCC
This sequence comes from Aegilops longissima, assembly GCA_021605205.1. Classification (NCBI taxonomy): domain Eukaryota; kingdom Viridiplantae; phylum Streptophyta; class Magnoliopsida; order Poales; family Poaceae; genus Aegilops; species Aegilops longissima. Next base: position 676,125,970 of record CM038682.1, on the reverse strand, counting down.
TCTAAGTCGTGCTTCGACACGTGGGAGATATAGCCGCATCGAGGGCGTTACAATACCTTAGGGAGTATTCGGCGTCTCGAGTTAGGCCTTATATGCATCAGCTCCGAATCATGTCTTTGGTCAAATGTTGGGTTGCCCGGCTCCTGTGTTTTTCGGCCTTACGTTCCGTTTTCACGGCTAACGCGGCACCAGGAGAACTACTGCGATTGTGCCCCAGTTCGGCCGGGCGAGCACCTCAGTAGATAAAGCCGAAAACTGATTGTCATGATATAGCGAGAGACTGGTCAACCACTCGATGACTCACATGAATGTTTAGAATTCCTCCGCATTAACGAAGGACCGGTTTTCGGTCAGGCACATACGCACCCCGAATTCGGGAGAGTGCGGTGCCCCCAGGGGCTATATAGTAGCCCCACCCTCGAACTCCTATGGCTAAGTGAAAGTGATAAAGCATTATAGTCCGGTTGCCTGGTTTGCTACGCTATCACCTCCTTAACAGGACCAAGACGTTGGATTAAGTGTGAAAAGCGTCTTTTTTTTGCAAACACCCCCGCACTATGTGCGTGGGGGCTGAAGCCAAGGACTGCCATCTTTCAAGTTATATACACATATACATAAAAGGCCGCACAGGGAGTAGTTTACTACTTGAACGCACAAGTATAAAAATCACTTATATTACATTGAAAACATATTTTTCACAAATCATACATGTCATTTAAACATAATATCCTTCGAGCACTGCGTCTCTATTAAACGAGCGCCCGTGTCAGGACCCCGATTCCAAGTCACATCGATCTAGCCGGTAACACCTCATATCACTTTGCGGCCTCACGCACGGTATTCCCAGGTGTCGCTTACCATGGCCGGGACCGTTTGCGCCTTTTGGCTCACGATATGATAGTGTCGCTAGCATCCATATGACAGAGAACCGGGCCGACATGGCTAGTCGTGAACCCAAAGCGGCACTAACCCATGGGACAGGCATACATGAATCACATCGAGCATGTCGGTCATCAAGCGTGGATCCGGCTGTAGCACTAGGCTAACAGGACTCCGGTAACCCGGCTGTAGCAGCTAGGCAGGACTCCGGATGTCACCGCGTGACATTTCCCGAAGGGATGATATAGGAACGAAGTGAAACAAATGCCGCCAGTCAAGTGTCCAAAGCAGTAGTCTTTGGGCTAACAGAACTCCGTGAACTGGCTCAGAGGACTACTATCGCTCAGAAGCACTAGACTGCATTTCCCCATATGAGAGGCTGCCAAGGATAAACAACTAGATTGTCGGATCCCACACATACCAAGCATTTCAAACATACACACAATATGCTCAATATGTGTAAATACAACATGGCATCACAACATAACTCTACGACTCAAATATTTATTCATTAAGCTCCGAGGAGCGAGATATTACAAACATGGGTCTCATGACCCAACACTCAGAGCATACAAGTCAAAGCACAAACGGAAGATTAACATGTCTGAGTACAGACATCTACAAATGAAAAAGGCTGAGAAGCCTGACTATCTACCAGATCCTGCCGAGGGCACAAGATCGTAGCTGAGGTAACAAGCTAAACGTCGAAGTCCACACGGAACTACTAGCGAGACTGACGTCTCTCTGCAAAACATAAAATAAGCAAACGTGAGTACAAATGTACTCAGCAAGACTTACATCAGAACTAACTACATATGCATCATTATCAAAAGGGGGTGGTGGAGTTTGACTGCAGCAAGCCAGCTTTGACTCGGTGGCTATCCTGAACTATGACTGCAAGTAACTCTTTTGAGGTGGCGCACACGAGTCCACATATTCACCATATCAATACACCACTATGGATCCGCTCCCGTCTACCTACGAACGCCATCCATAGCAATCACGCTTATCTTGCGAGTTTTAGAGTATCCACTTTCACTTGTCTATGAACTATGCAAGGGGTCCAAGTTTCCATATCCGAGGAATCCGGCTATTCGAATAGATAATGATAACCCTGCAGGGGTGTACTTCTTCACACACGCTCTCGCCACTTATCGCCTCAGACATCGCGTCATGTACCTCGGCAACCTTCAAGCGGAAGCGGGCGAGGGAGTCGGCCACGACCGACTAACCACACAAGTCTCTCGTCTAGGTTTATCGCCTATTCGGGTTCCATCCGCAAGGAGATCCGCCGGGTGTCGCCACGGCCCCAAACGATGTGAGCAGGGTTCCCAAGCCCACCAACCGGTGCCACTTGGTACACCGTACATGCTGTGCCTAGTCTGTGCCAAGCCCACCTGTACCGGGTGCCACTTGGTAGACTACTAACAGTACCTACAAACACCAGAAACTAGTTGCAACTCCTGGACAGAGATCATGTTGATTAATAAGTCGAGAGGGGTCGAGTTACCGGAACCCAATGTGTGGTAGTAGCTGTTCATGGATCACAAACACATAACTCAGTTCCTAAGGACGGCTGCAATGAGACAACCCACCATGTACTCCTACATGGCCTCTCACCGCTACCTTTACCAAATCGTGTTTACACACTTATCTCACACACAGGTGGACATGTTCACCACTTTCCAATTCATTCTCAATGAATCAGACCTGACACAACTCTAAGCAATAGCAGGCTCTGTTGGAAAAGGCAGTGCCTAGGAGGCGCTTAGGCACGCCTAGGCGCTAGGCAATGGCCAAACGCCTCGCCTAGGGCATAAATGGAGGTCTAGGCAGGGCATGTAAGGAATTGCCTACCCAAGCAAGAAATCATGCCACATACTGCACTGATACGTCAAACGGGTTATACTCCAATGGTAGTAGACAATAATTAACTTATTTATATGCCCTAAACTAATATCAACAACCATATAATAATCACAAATACACTCCGAGTAAAAACTATATTACCGCCTAGGGCGCGCCTAGAGCGCTTAGGCACCGCCTAGGCACTAGGCGAAGGCCAACCGCCTCGCTTACGCCTACCGCTTTTTCCAACCTTGATAGCAGGCATGACAAACAAGCGTGAATGAGTAGGCACATCAGGGCTCAAACAACTCCTACTCATGCTAGTGGGTTTCATCTAATTACTGTGGAATGACAGGTCATGCAGAGATAAAGGGGTTCAGCTACCGCAACAAGTAACACATGAGTCGTTGTTGTCCTAATGTAGTAAAATAGAGCAGGAGCGAGAGAGTGGGATTGTATCGGCATGAACAAGGGGGTTTTGCTTTCCTGGCACTTCTGAAGATATTATAGCTCTTCATCGGTGTCATCGATCTCATCGTCGAACGTCGTCTACTGAGAGGGGACAAACACCGGCAAACACGGAAGAACACAATCAATGCAATGCAACAATATGATGCATGAATGTGACATGGCAATATGCTGTTGTTTGGGCTAATGCAACTAGCACCAAGGTTAAATGAAGTTGGTTTGAACCTAAGATTCAAATCCAAACTCCATATGTGAAATTCAAATGCCATTTAATTGATTTGTCCTAAACAGTAGCTATAAATTATTCTAACATGCATGAAAATGGTACAGATGGATAGATTGGATTTTTTTGATCATTTTTCATATATAATTTATTTGATTTGGAGCTACGGTTGATTTTATATGAATTTTAGAAGTTTTGAATATATTTTGGAATTTTCTGTATTATTTTAAATCCAGAAAATTATTAACTGCGTCAGCATTGCGTCACTGTGACGTCAGCAGGGTCAACAGTGTCGGCCCAGGTCAAACCTGATGCGGGGACCCACTGGTCAGTGACTGTGCTAATTATCAGAGACTGTTAGTGCTAATTTAATCCTAATTAAAAGTGTCAGCAGGGCTGGGCCCACATGTTAGTAGCTCAGGTTTAGTTTAGCGAGGAAATTTGCACCTAACAGTGGTGATTAGCACTAACTAGCATCTAACTAATCCAGCTAGTGCCGGCCCCACATGTCATTTACCCAGGTGGGGCCCTACCGGGGTCAAAGTAGTCAAACCCAGGCCGGCGGGGTCAAACCCACCGGCGACTCGACGCCGGCGAGACCCGAGACGGCGGCGCGGCTCGGAAAACGCCCACAGGGCACGGACGAGGCCGTTCTTGGGCTCGTTGGAGAGCTCTCGCTGGCGCGCGTCGAGTGGTGGTGGCGGCAGGACCTATGGTGGCCGGAGCCGACGACGGCGAACTCCAAGGCGGCGGCCGGAGCTCGGGTGCAAGTGGGGATGGGGCTGCGGTGCGCAAACGAGCGCGGCGAGGTGCCACGAAGGCTCTACGCGATGCGGGGAGCGCGTTGGGCGCATGCCCGGGACCAAATGGTCACCGGAGCATCACCGGCGACGAGTGCGGGCGGCGGTGCGTCCGGGTGAGTGCGGTGTGGTCGCTACGGTGCGCGGCAGAGCGAACGGAGAGGGGAAGGATAGGCAGAAGCTCACGGCGAGGTGAAGGGTGCAGACGGCGGGGCTGGGGACGACCCGGGTGGCGCGAATCGGCGCCGGCGATCTCGGTGGCCCGAGGTAGAAGACGACGACGTCGAGGCGTTGCGGTGCTTCCCAGCTCACGTGGCTCAATGGGGTATACGGGGACGGCGTGGCGGAGCTCTCGAGCACGCTGGATGGCGAGGGAGGGCTGGTGGCCGTGGCAACACCAAGCGGCGGCGACGGGCATGCTCGGTCATGGGGGGGGAAGCAGAGGAGTGAGGGAGAAGTGAGAGGGGGTCGGGGAGGCGCGTGGCGTCTCTGGGGCGTCGAGGAGGAGCCAGGCAGGCTGGGAGGGAGGAGGTGGAGGCTTCGGTCGCGCTGGCGTCGACACGCCTCTGCCTACTGGCAGAGGTGGAAGAAGACCAAGGCGCCCCTGGTGGGCTGGGCTGATTCTGCTGGGCCACCAGGTGAGTGGGCCTCAGTTAAGCGTCAGGTAAGTCCTTCTCTCTCTCTCTTTTATTTGTTTTAGTTTCTATTTTTATTACTCTGTTTTGAATTAGTAAAAATACTAACTCATTTTATAAAATCCTGACAAAAATTGTGGGCACTATTTGAATTATTTCCAATAGCCCCCAAGTACTTTCAGGATTGTTTGGACATTTAAGAAATATTATAAAATTTAAATGTCCAAATTCAAATACTTATGAATTAATTCAAAAATCCAGAATAGCCTCCAAAAATATGAAACCATTTTTGGCAGAGGGTTTAGCCAGGACCAAAGACGGTGAACATTTATGAAGGGCATTTTGGGTTCATTGAGAATATTTTTATTTGAACCTAGTTGATTTGGTTTGGTGCTAGGGTTTGAGCAATCCCCATTTCAACTTTTAATAAATTTAGACATGATGCAACAACCAAGCTAACACTAGTGCATTGCAAGGCTAGGGATGTGACAACTCACGCCCACTAAACAAGAATCTCGTCCCGAGATTCAAGCGTAAGGTAGGATGAAGGGGAAAGGCAAACTAACATAATCTTCACGATCCAGGTGGCACCTCATAAGGGCGTTGATTCAATCACCATCTTTGTCTTTCGTCTTGTTCTGAGAACGCCAACTAACATGACAAGGAGAGAAGGAGGAGACTCTAGAAGGATCGATCTTCTCGAAGATCGAACAACTCAGGATTAACTCATGGAATGAGACATAGCAACATCTCTCGAACTGAGACACGAAGCACACATCTAGAGGGATGGAGTGGAATAGATGACGAGGGTTCACTAGGTAGACAACAATTCCACACCTAAGAGGGTGGTGAATAGTTGTCAACGTAGCAAGGATTTGAGTTGCCAAGATAGCATAACGAGATACCTTAGAGGAGGGTGACTCGTAGAATTATTCCTTAAGTGGCAAAAAGAATTACTTTTGATTCAGAGATCAATAAAATTCTCTATACCCTCCTAAGGCAAATCTCGAGCGATCGTTTGGAGGAGTTCGGTAGAATGGCATACTCGGACTAGAATGGATGATGTGGACTACCTTGTTGAAGACAACACGATGAATGATTTTAGTAACTGGGGAGGAACTCAACAGAAGAGGGTGAGTCCACTGTTTGAAAAGTTATAGCATAACCGAAGAAACTAAGAGCAATCCCAGTTAGTGCCGATGATAACACCTAGCGCTTGTGCGTGCTCTCAAGAATTTGAGCACTTCCATAATCATCAAGGTTTACCAATATCCGTGTCAAGGATCCTGGCAACACAACATACTACCATGATGGATAGTGATGGACGATGCAGATGCATAGGAAGATAACAGCTTCTCAGATTTCACCTTAGCGGGCCAAGGGAATAAAATCTGGATGATCGACCGAGAGACATTTAGCACTCCGCTTCTAATGTTCTCCTTGATGTGCTAGCGCAACCCATTCATAGATATGGTTTGATATCTAGAACATCAAGTAAAAGATCGGACTTCGGGAGCACAAGAATCCATAAGGATCAACTTCTAGAATAAGTCATGCAAGATCCCCATGAGAGGTGACCAAACGACTTAAACAAGATACTATAATAATAGTGCTTCCAGCTAGGTGCGTCCACTTCACTGGAACATATATCATAGTTCTTGGGAGAGGTTCCAACCATCATATCTGCCTGAGATTCAGATCTGGTTGGTAACATGATATTCCAGACTCATCAAGTCTAGAAAGAGAAATGAAAGTTTGCAACACAAACCGACGGGATGACGTTGCGAGATTCTCGGGAAATGAACTACGATAGCAAGCTCCAAAACATGAGCTGTTTCTGCTACATACATGTGAACACGCTGTCCTAGACAAGCATGACCACATAGTAGTCTTATAATAAAACACTACCGAGTTCAGGTTGGGAACCATCAGCGAGGATAACGAAGTCCTAACATAAGTCATGATTAGCTCTTATGCAGGAACTCCTTCTCCTTGAACAAATCAATCAGTGGCTTGGTGTGCTAGGGATACATATAGAATGAAGGTTGCAAGTCTCCAAACCATAGAATACATCGCACGTATGCATGACTGACTTGGGATGGTTCTAGAGGAAACAAAAACAATCTTTCTCGAACTCATGGCGGCAGCTTGCACCAAATGCACGTGAATCAGAGAAAGTCACTTCTTTCATCCAACATATTCTTCACGGATGGGACATGAAGATAATGCTTATAAAAGTTTCCAACACTAGGTTGATGTTCAACATGAATCATGGGGGAGACAAAATGCTGCTGATGGGCTCAACAACAACTCATCGAAATTTCCATATCACTAGACTTCCACCATCATGTGAACACGGTGATAGTATTGGTCAGACCAAAAGATGTGATGGGGTATGCTCGAGGGGTCAACCACGAGTAAGACAACATCACGAATATCGTTGGTTCTGATTTGACTTGACGATGGCCCATACTCAAGTCAAGGATTGATAAGACAATAGGTCCAACAACTGATCACAGGGACCAATCGATGAAGATATCATCTTCCTTCAACACACACTACACAAGAATATCCCTTAGAGATGAACTAAGTTAGGCAAGCTTTTATCTTCCAACTCTCCAAGTTGTTGTCTAGCTCAACCAACTAGCTCAGGGATATCTAACACAGGTTCTTGGAGAATGGGTGGTTTAGAGGAAACCAATCTGATCACGAACTCAACATAGTGGTCAGGTGACAACCTGGTAGCACTTCCAAGAAGATATTTGGAAAGTCACGAACCACCAATATATTACTAAGCTCGAGAACAATCTAGCTTTTCAGGGCAAGACGATATGATCAAAAAGAGTGGGGGATTGACGCGATCCTAACTCATAGATCGAAGAGTGCACCGGAAATAAGGACTAGGTAGCACAGTCTATCTTAGAATGATGATTCAATAACCAACACGCTAAGAATGAAATTATTGTCCATTTACTACCGAGCAACGAGGTTGCTAGGAGTATCGATTTCACACATCACCGATCACTTGTCGGCATTCCGGTTGCGACAACACGGAACCGAGGAATGAATAATGAGGGCGAGAAGTATCACTACATCAAGAATTCATAGGGTGGTGTGCAATTCCATGACATTCTTGACATAAAGATGGTAACACTCCAGGTGGAACAGACTCAAAAGCTGGGTTGGCATTTTAATCTGCGGAATACAACTACTTTGACCCAATCCTGGATATGGATGAGGTACTGGAGTTTGTTTCTCCTAGTCATTCCAGAATAGAATGGCTTGACGGACCACAAGGATAATAGGCATCGATAAACATGATCGCACACATACCCTTGGCTATCAATTGATAGACGGGGGTCAGAATACAACTAAAGAGGAACAACTCGAGGAACATATAGCTTTCTTGGTTGTGGATGCACAGATTAGTATGTCTAGCAAAGCTCAACATTTCTTCCGGATAATCCATGCAGAGAAGGTAGAACTGGCAGAGTCACAATATAGAATGGAGTATTCCTCAAGAGCACCCTGGTTGTGATCTTTTGGCTCAAAAGAACTTCTGCCATAAGTAGTTCATGGTATTTGGAAGAAGGAAATACCACGGACCTCGAGGACTAATGCAAAGGTTACTAATAACCTAAGGGAGCTAGCAATTACTATCAACATGAAGTAAGTAGGGTGAATCTCGGGTTCAAGAACCCAGGAGTAGAATGCCTACTAACTAATAACATCGCGGGATGCTTTCGAGAATGATGGCCAGAATCATCACACTGGGGACACAAAGCATGGCTGGATTACTAAATGATACTCTAGACACCTAGGGTCATAATAATAACTCCAACATATATGTCAAGGAAATAGGGTACCTCAACTCACCGATTAGTGTGCTTAATCTGGCCCAAAAGGACATCAGGAACGGGAGGAAGGGATTTGCAAATGCATCAGATAGTTTAGAAACCTGGGATGACTCGGACAGCATAACGGCTGTAAATGCTCAAAAAGATTTGAGACATCATGCAAAATGGTGGCATAACCACTCTACAACATCATAACAAGATTCCGAGATCAACAGTTATCATACAAAAATAGTAGGAACTGAACTGGGGCTTCAAACCAACAATCTTAAAGGTCTAGGGATTAGTAACACGTCATCCTAATAGATAGATGAGAAGCCTAGTTCTTAATCCCCGTAGAAGAGAAGAGGTTGAATCAGATCAGAAGGCCATGAGGTATAAGGAGTAAAAAGAGCCTTACGTTCCCTTCCACAATCAATTCCCTTACATAACTAAAGCATTTCTAGACACAACTTCGACCAGTTTGGCTTGGTAATACTACAGGCAGTCAGGCTCTGATACCAAAGCTGTCAGGACCCCGATTCCAAGTCACATCGATCTAGCCGGTAACACCTCATATCACTTTGCGGCCTCACGCACGGTATTCCCACGGGTGTCGCCTTACCATGGCCCGGGACCGTTTGCGCCTTTTGGCTCACGTATATGATAGTGTCGCTAGCATCCATATGACAGAGAATCCGGGCCGACATGGCTAGTCGTGAACCCAAAGCGGCACTAACCCATGGGGACAGACATACATGAATCACATCGAGCATGTCGGTCATCAACGTGGATCCGGCTGTAGCACTAGGCTAACAGGACTCGTAACCCGGCTGTAGCAGGCTAGGCAGGACTCGGATGTCACCGCGTGACATTTCCCGAAGGGACGTACATAGGAACGAAGTGAAACACATGCCGCCAGTCAAGTGTCCAAAGCAGTAGTCTTTGGGCTAACAGGACTCCGGTGAACCGGCTATAGCGGACTACTATCGCTCAGAAGCACTAGACTACATTTCCCCATATGAGAGGCTGCCAAGGATAAACAACTAGATTGTCGGATCCACACATACCAAGCATTTCAAACATACATACAATATGCTCAATATGTGTAAATACAACATGGCATCACAACATAACTCTACGACTCAAATATTTATTCATTAAGCTCCGAGGAGCGAGATATTACAAACATGGGTCTCATGACCCAACACTCGTGAGCATACAAGTCAAAGCACAAACGGAAGATTAACATGTCCGAGTACGAGACATCTACAAATGAAAAAGGCTGAGAAGCGACTATCTACCAGATCTCGCCGAGGGCACAATATCGTAGCTGAGGTAACAAGCTAAACGTCAAGTCCACACGAACTACTAGCGAGACCGACGCCTCTCGCAAAACATAAAATAAGCAAACGTGAGTACAAATGTACTCAGCAAGACTTACATCGTAACTAACTACATATGCATCATTATCAAAAGGGGTGGTGGAGTTTGACCGCAGCAAGCCAGCTTTGACTCGGTGGCTATCCTGAACTATGACCGCAAGTAACTCTTTTGAGGTGTGCACACGAGTCCACATATTCACCATATCAATACACCACTATGGATCCGCTCCCGCCTACCTACGAGAACGCCATCCATAGCACTCACGCTTATCTTGCGAGTTTTAGAGTATCCACTTTCACTTGTCTATGAACTATGCAAGGGGTCCAAGTTTCCATATCCAAGGAACGGCTATTCAATAGATAATGATAACCTGCAGGGTGTACTTCTTCACACACGCTCTCGCCACTTATCGCCTCAGACACGTCATGTACCTCGGCAACCTTCAAGCGAAGCCGGGTGAGGGAGTCCGCCACGACCGACTAACCACACAAGTCTCTCGTCCAGGTTTATCGCCTATTCGGGTTCCATCCGCAAGGAGATCCGCCGGGTGTCGCCACGGCCCCAAACAATGTGAGCAGGGTTCCCAAGCCCACCAACCGGGTGCCACTTGGTACACCGTGCCACTGTGCCTAGTCTGTCCCAAGCCACCTGTACCGGGTGCCACTTGGTAGACCACTAACACTACCTACAAACACCAAAAACTAGTTGCAACTCCTGGACAGAGATCATGTTTATTAATAAGTCGAGAGGGGTCGAGTTACCGGAACCCAATGTGTGGTAGTAGCTGTTCATGGATCACAAACACAGAACTCAGTTCCTCAGGACGGCTGCAATGAGACAACCCACCATGTACTCCTACATGGCCTCTCACCGCTACCTTTACCAAATCGTGTTCACACACTTAGCTCACACACAAGAGGACATGTTCACCACTTTCCAATTCATTCTCAATGAATCGACTGACACAACTCTAAGCAATAGCAGGCATGACAAACAAGCATGAATGAGTAGGCACATCAGGCTCAAACAACTCCTACTCATGCTAGTGGGTTTCATCTAATTCTTGTGGAATGACAGTCATGCAGAGGATAAAGGGGTTCAGCTACCGCAGCAAGTAACACATGAGTCGTTGTTGTCCTAATGCAGTAAAATAGAGCAGGAGCGAGAGAGTGGGATTGTATCGGAATGAACAAGGGGGTTTTGCTTGCCTGGCACTTCTGAAGATATTATAGCTCTTCATCGGTGTCATCGATCTCATCGTCGAACGCCGCTCATCGAGAGGGACAAACACCGGCAAACAAGGAAGAACACAATCAATGCAATGCAACAATATGATGCATGAATGTGACATGGCAATATGCTGTTGTTTGGGCTAATGCAACTAGCACCAAGGTTAAATGAAGTTGGTTTGAACCTAAGATTCGAATCCAAACTCCATATGTGAAATTCAAATGCCATTTAATTGATTTGTCCTAAACAGTAGCTATAAATTATTCTAAGATGCATGAAAATGGTACAGATGGATAGATTGGATTTTTCTGATCATTTTTCATATATAATTTATTTGATTTGGAGCTACGGTTGATTTTATACGAATTTTAGAAGTTTTGGATATATTCTGGAATTTTCAGTATTATTTTTAATCCAGAAAATTATTAACTGCGTCAGCGTTGCGTCACTGTGACGTCAGCAGGGTCAAAAGTGTCGGCCCAGGTCAAACCTGACGCTGGGACCCACTGGTCAGTGACTGTGCTAATTATCAGAGACTGTTAGTGCTAATTTAATCCTAATTAAAAGTGTCAACAGGGCTGGGCCCACATGTCAGTAGCTCAGGTTTAGTTTAGCGATGAAATTTGCACCTAACAGTGGTGATTAGCACTAACTAGCATCTAACTAATCCAGCTAGTGCCGGCCCCACATGTCATTTACCCAGGTGGGGCCCTACCGGGGTCAAAGTAGTCAAACCCAGGCCGGCGGGGTCAAACCCACCGGCGACTCGACGCCGGCGAGACCCGAGACGGCGGCGCGGCTCGGAAAACGCCCATAGGGCATGGACGAGGCCATTCTTGGGCTCGTTGGAGAGCTCTCGCTGGCGCGCGTCGAGTGGTGGTGGCGGCAGGACCTATGGCGGCCGGAGCCGACGACGGCGAACTCCAAGGCGGCGGCCGGAGCTCGGGTGCAAGTGGGGATGGGGCTGCGGTGCGCAAACGAGTGCGGCGAGGTGCCACGGAGGCTCTACGCGATGCGGGGAGCGCGTTGGGCGCATGCCCGGGACCAAATGGTCACCGGAGCATCACCGACGACGAGTGCGGGCGGCGGCTTGTCCGGGTGAGTGCGGTGTGGTCGCTACGGTGCGCGGCAGAGCGAACGGAGTGGGGGAGGATAGGCAGAAGCTCACGGCGAGGTGAAGGGTGTGGACGGCAGGGCTGGGGACGACCCGGGTGGCGCGAATCGGCGCCAGCGATCTCGGTGGCCCGAGGTAGAAGACGATGATATCGAGGCGTTGCGGTGCTTCCCAGCTCACGTGGCTCGATGGGGTATACGGGGACGACGTGGCGGAGCTCTCGAGCACGCTGGATGGCGAGGGAGGGCTGGTGGCCGTGGCAACACCAAGCGGCGGCGACGGGCATGCTCGGTCATGGGGGGGGGGGAAGCAGAGGAGCGAGGGGGAGGGAGGTCCGGAGAGCGAGGGAGAACTGAGAGGGGGTCGGGAGGCGCGTGGCGTCTCCGGGGCGTCGAGGAGGAGCCAGGCAGGCTAGGAGGGAGGAGGTGGAGGCTTGGTCACTGGCAGCGACACGCCCGCCTCTTGGCGAGGTGGAAGAAGACCAAGGCGCCCGGTGGGCTGGGTTGATTCTGCTGGGCCACCAGTGAGTGGGCCTCGTAAGCGCTGTAAGTCCTCTCTCTCTTTTATTTGTTTTAGTTTCTATTTTATTACTCTATTTTGAATTAGTAAAATACTAACTCATTTTATAAAATCCTCGACAAAAATGTGGGCACTATTTGAATTATTTCCAATAGCCCCCAAGTACTTTCAGGATTATTTGGACATTTAAGAAATATTATAAAATTTAAATGTCCAAATTCAAATACTTATGAATTAATTCAAAATCCAGAATAGCCTCCAAAATATGAAACCATTTTTGGCAGAGGGTTTAGCTGGGACCAAAGACGGTGAACATTTATGAAGGGCATTTTGGGTTCATTGAGAATATTTTTATTTGAACCTAGTTGATTTGGTTTGGTGCTAGGGTTTGAGCAATCCCCATTTCAACTTTTAATAAATTTAGACATGATGCAACAACCAAGCTAACACTAGTGCATTGCAAAGCTAGGGTTGTGACAGCCCGGCAGGACTTCTTCAAAGTAGTGGTCGGCACGCATCGGCCTCCGTCCAATCTCGGGATGCAAAGTCGTGGCCTTCATCTCGCCAAAGATGTCTTGACACGGCAAGAGCCATCCGCGCTCCCTCAATGCACGCTGATCACTTCATTGCGCCGACACGCTGCACCGCACCAAGAAACTGCTGCACTAAACCGAAATAGCTCTTGGTCGGGTCCGTCCGCCACAAGTGAGTCAAGACATGCTTCATGGCAAATCCGACAATCGATTCAGCTCGCCCATTCGCCAACCGATCGGTCAGCGGCAGAGGACGCCCGACTATGGAATTGCGACCAATATAGCTCTTCCTTCAGTGCCCCTTCCGCCCCGAAGTGCTCAACGCGGCCCACGGCGCTTCGCCGCCAAGTCCAGATAAGCATCCTCTGAACTCCACAATTTATCCAACCGAGCATACTTTGGATCTGTATATTTCCTCCACAAAGTAAACGGTTTTCCAGCCGCAATTGCCCGGCCTCGACTCAGCTCCTCCTTGGCAGCTCTCAAAGCCGATTGGGCATTCTTGATTCGCGGCGGCCTTCTTTAGGCCCTCTTGTTCCGCTTAACGCTCTTTTTCAAGAACCTCGCAGCGATCGGTAGCATTCCTTAACTTTTTGGCCATATCGGCCATCTCCTCTATGCTTCGGCAGTGAGCAGCCCGTTCAGCTTCTAGCTCTTCGGCCGCCTTTAAAGCGGCCACATTACTATTCCTGGCTTGCTCTTTCGCTCGGGCGAGTTCTACCCGCAGCTCCTCAATGGCAGCGGCACCATCTGCATTAAGCATACAAACAGTAAGACATGGGCGCCAAGCTCCCTTACCAGGTGTCCGCATAGAAGTCGCATACCTTGTGACTCGTCAAACCGTTTATTAACCAGCGCGATGTCCGCATCCACCTCATCAAGCTGCCGCTTTAGTTCGGCATACTCATCAGTCCGGCTGGCCTCCGGACGCCCCGCCACCTGTTTAGGAGCGGCGATATGTTAAAATCGAGATTTGATCTCGCACGTCGTCAATTTTGACAACATACCGAGTCTCGTGGGCTACTATCTATACATGGCGATTTTATATGCATAAGCGCCGAAGGTACAATATTTTTATGCACCTCAAACCCCGTCAAGAAGCTTCTAACGGCTTGTAATCCGCTCTCTGCGGATGCAACTCTTTCAATCACCGCATCCATTAGAGCACGGTGATCTTCTAAGATAGCCGCTTCGCCGAGCAGATCCTTCACTCCTCCGATCAAGACACCACTTGGCGCGGACCTTCCGCCCCGCCGGACTTGGGGAACCCTCCGCGACGACACCTCCGGTCGTCCGCTTCACATGAGGGTGCGACAGGTGGACGTTGCTCGCTTCCATCATCTCGGAAGATGATTCCTCAAGACGAGCTCGATGAGAAGGGCTGAGGTCCGAACTACAAGGTACAATTTCGGTTATCTTCATAAATAAATACAGGGATGTTCCTTATTTGCAAGACCCCTTCTTTCTACTTACGGCTTGCTGGAGGGCTGATCCCCTTGGGAAAATAATGCGGCTGGGTTACTTCCCAGCGCTGGACTCTCTGCCGAAGATTCCCTTCCTTTCTTTGAGGCCTTGACCTCCGGATCTTCTGAAGCGGCCCTCTTCTCTCCTCGGAAGGTGGGACTCTTAATCCCTCCTTCCTTGATAGCCTCCTTCGCAGAGGTAGTTGTTCCCCCGCTCCTTCCTTCGCCTTCTTCAAAAGGCGCGACCTTCAACATCTTGGTCAACATGGGATCCGGCGTGGTCTCTGGGAGGGGAGCCGGACACCTTATCAACTTTGCCTTGGCTATCCACTCCTGTTCAAGAAACGGCTCCTTTAAAGGGCATACATATAAAATAAATGAATGAACAACTTGTCCGGTTACAGGACTACTTACTTGAGTATCTGGGCGATTGCAGCTTAGTCCTGCGTCCTCGGTCAAGTCCAGACACTTCTCTTGTGATCCAAAGAACAATTTATACATCTCCACGGGTGTCGTGCCCATAAATTTTTGGAGAGCTCGTGGTCCCTCCGGATTGAATTCCCACAGGTGGAGGGGGCGACGTTTGCAGGGCTGAAGGCGCCGGATCACCATAACCTGCGCCACTGCAACCAGATTGATCCCTCTTTCCTGGAGATCTCGAATACGGCCCTGCAGCAGGGGAACATCCTTGGATGGCCCCCAGTCGAGCCCCTTGTTGACCCATGACGCCAGCCACTGTGGTGGACTGAGCGGAAGGCGTGGAGCGCCGCCCATTTGGTGCCCCAGGAGCGGTGATATAAAACCACTCCCGCTGCCACAAACCAAGCTCCTCTTGAAAAGAGCCCTCGGCCACGGAGCATCAGCACATTTGCTTATGACCGCCCCTCCGCACTCTGCTTGCTGCCCCTTGATCGCCTTTTGGCTCCACCTTGAAGGTTTTGAGCCACAATCCAAAGTGGGGGGGTAATATGGAGGAAGGCCTCACATACCACAATGAATGACGAGATATGGAGGATGGACTCGGATTCAAGTCATGGAAATCAAGCCCATAATAAAACATGAGCCCCCGCACAAAGGGGTCCGTCGGAAGCCTAAACCCGAAGGAAGTGGGACACGAACACCACGCTCGCCGGGCTCAGAGTGGGAGTGACCTGCCCCGGAGCAGGCAGCCTATGCGAGATCTCGCCTGCCGATACTGGCGTCTCGCAGCTTTAGCACATCTTCTTCGTGACGGAGGAAGACATCTATTGGCCGTGGTTGGTCGGAGCCGACATCGCCGAAAGTCCGAAGTGCTCGAATCTGAAGCTTTGGGTGTTGGAACTCAAGCGCGAGGCGAACTCGATGGAGGGTGTAAAAGAAGAGGGCCTTGGTCTCACTATAAAGAGGTTGAATACCAAGAGCCCACCCGTGGTCGATTAGGACTCGCCTTTGATAGAGAAGGCAGGCCGACGGCAGTTGGGTTGCCCACGTCCGTATTGATGAGAATCCGGAATAAGGGGCACGATCTACGCTTTGATAAGACGTGCCATGAAACCGCCGCTAAACACGCTGAGGTGGAACAATAAAAAACGATTCATATAAAGGCCTGGCCGTGGTGTGATGTCACGCCGCTGAATACGCCAGCAGATCTGTGCAAAATTATTCTCTACGGTGTTATGTGGAACTTGTTTTGCAGAGCGGACACTATTCTGGTGTTCACAATCTTCTATAAATTATTCGAGGAAGAACCCGCCTTGCAATGCGAAGACAATATGCTACCGGACTCGTCGTCATTGAAGCCTGGTTCAGGGCTACCGAGGAGTTCCAGATTAGGGGTGTCCGGATAGCGAACTATCATCATCGGCCGGACTCCAAGACTATGAAGATACAAGATTGAAGACTTCGTCCCGTGTCCGGATGGGACTTTCCTTGGCGTGGAAGGCAAGCTTGGCGATACGGATATGTAGATCTCCTACCATTGTAACCGACTGTAACCCTAACCCTATCCGGTGCCTTTATAAACCGGAGGGTTTTAGTCCAGAGGACGAACAACAATCATACCATAGGCTAGCTTCTAGGGTTTAGCCTCTTTGATCTCGTGGTAGATCCACTCTTGTAACACACATCATCAATATTAATCAAGCAGGACGTAGGGTTTTACCTCCATCAAGAGGGCCCGAACCTGGGTAAAACATCGTATCCCTTGTCTCCTGTTACCATCCGCCTAGACGCACAGTTCGGGACCCCCTACCCGAGATCCGCCGATTTTGACACCGACAGACGACATGAAACACGATGGTAGTAGATCTCCATGGTATCACCTGTCATGCTCCTCCTCCTCCTCCTCCTCCTCCTCCTCGTCCTCCTCAGAGACCTTTGCAGCACGGGGAGAAGCGCGAACTCTGGTGTCCTCCTCAGTGTCAGACCACGGGCAGTGTACTCTAACCTAAGACTCGTCATCAGTGATCCGCTCCTCAGAGCCATCAGCAGCCTCAAGCCCAACCTGTCACATAATGGCCTTGTCACGACGACGAGCCATCTTGGCCTCCTTGAGCCTTGTACTGTCCCTTGGCCTAAAGGCAGAACAAACTCTTCATCTTCTCCTTGAGCTTCTTCGTCCAAGAGGGCTCCTCTAATGGGGGTACATACTCCTGCCCATCATCATCCGCATCATCTGCATCAGCTAAGATAGTCTCCTGCACTGGAGGTGCCGGAGTGGACGAGCTCCACTTCTCCTTCTGACGCAGCTCGATAGTATCATGATAAACCATATTGTCTGTGAAAGTGCGTTATATCGACTAGAGGGGGGTGAATAGGCGATTTTTATGAATTCCTCACTGAGGAATTTGCTGGTGAGGAAATTCCTTAGCGAAGAACTACTTGCAGCGGAATAAGTACTTAGAAGTAAGCATAATAGAACACAAGCATGGTCATCATGCTGAAATGAAGACAAGCATAGAGTACAGAAAGCGTAAACACATGATAACACAGGATGAAGACAAACAGACTGAAGAAATTGAACTGAGGAAATTGAGAAAGTCTTAAGTCAAAGTCTTCAAACAGATATGAACAAGCACACAACACGATAATGAGGAAATGAAAGAGTTGAGGAAATATAACCAGTAGGCTTTGTGAAGACAATGATTTGGTAGACCAGTTCCAACTACTGTCTCAGTTGTACATCTGGTTGGAGCGGCTAGGTATTTAAACCTGAGGACACACAGTCCCGGACTTACAGTCCTCACCGTATTATCCTTGAGCTAAGGTCACACAGACCTCGCCCAATCACTCGTGGTAAGTCTTCAGGTGACTTCTGAACCTTCACAAACTCGGTTACTCGGCGATCCACAATTTCCTCTTGGATGCTCTAGACCATGACGCCTAACTGTCTAGAAGAAGCACAGTCTTCAAAGGTAACAAGCGTTGGATCCACGTAGGATCAATCTCTTAAGTGATGCTCAATCACTTTGGGTTTGTAGGTGTTTGGGTTTGGGTTTTTGACACGCCCAATATGCGACCCTATCCAAAAGGGACTCGACGGTCCCACCAAGGATAGACCCGCATATTGAAACGCTTTTGCAAGGTGGATATCATTACATCAACATTACATAATAGGTAGGGATACATACATAAGGCACAAATGCCACAAGAATACATCAACATCATATACAAGAGATCAACACTCGTCTACGGATGAAACATAAACAGAAGCTCAAACAATATCCACCCTGCTAGCCCAGGCTGCCGACCTGGAACCTATCCCCTGATTGAAGAAGAAGCAGAAGAACTCCAAACAAGCAAACATCGCTCTCACGTCATGATCATCGCAAACCTGTACCTGCAACTGGTGGTGTAGTAATCTATGAGCCACGAGGACTCAGCAATCCCATTACCATGGGTATCAAGACTAGCAAAGCTAAATGGGAAAGGAAGGGGTAAAGTGGTGAGGTTGCAGCAGCGGCTAAGCATGTATGGTGGCTAACATACGCAAATGAGAGCGAGAAGAGAAACAAAGGAACGGTCGTCAACTAGTAATGATCAAGAAGTGATCCTGAACTCCTACTTACGCCGACATAACCCGAAACCGTGTTCTCCTCTCGATCAACCCCGAAAAGAGACACTCACGGTTACACACACGGTTGGTGCATTTTAGAAGAGTTTGCTTCAAGTTTACTACAACCGGATATTAACAAATTCCCATCTGCCACATAACCGCGGGCACGGCTTTCAAAGTTTATACCTGCAGGGTGTCCCAACTTAGCCCATGATAATCTCTCGCGATCAACGAAGGATATTCCTTCTCCCGGAAGACCCGATCAGTCTCGAATCCGGCTACAAGACATTTCGACAGCAATAAAACAAGTCCAGCAAGACCTCCCGGCGTGCCGACATCCCGATAGTAGCCGCACAGATCTCGCCTCGTGCCACGACCGGATAAGCTAAGCGTCACAGTACCGACGTAACCCAAGTTGCCAAGGGATGGTCCCGACGGTGTTTAGTTTGGACCAACGCTAGACAAGCACCGCCCGGGGTAATAAAGATGACCTCGGGATGCGCGACTCCCAAGGGAAAAAAGGCTAGGTGAGGCAAATGTAAAACCAATGTTGGGCCTTCTTTGGAAAAGTCTTATTCAAAGCGAACTGTCAAGGGGGTCCCATAAATCACCCGACCGCGTTAGGGACGCAAAATCCGGGAACATAATACCGATATGACGGAAACTAGGGCGGCAAGAGTGGAACAAAACACCAGGCATAAGGCCGAGCCTTCCACCCTATACCAAGTATATAGATGCATTAATTAAATAAGATATATTGTGATATCCCAACAAGTAAACATGTTCCAACAAGGAACAACATCTCCATGTTCCAACAAGGAACAAACTTCATCTTCACCTGCAACTAACAACGCTATAAGAGGGGCTGAGCGAAGCGGTAACATAGCCAAACAACGGTTTGCTAGGAAGGGTGCAAAAGGTTAGAGGCTGACATGGCAATTAGGTAGGCTTGATAAACAGGTAATAGGTAGCGCAGCATAGCGAAAGAACGAAGCAACTAGCATAGCAATGATAGTAGTGAGATCCAGGGTAGCGGTCATCTTGCCTGAAATCCCGCTAGGAAGAAGAACGAGTCCATGAAGAAGATGAACGGATGAAGCCGAACCAAGCGTAGACGAACGGATCCTCACGATCGCAACGAAACAGGAACTAACAAGAAGAAGCACACAACAAGGTAAACACACCACACAAGAACATGACAAGATGCACAACAAACATGATGCATGACAAATCTAGATGAGGCTACTCATGGCAAGAGATGATGCAAACAAGAGCAACACATCAAAACAAGTTTAAATGAGGCCGGAAACAACATATAACAATTCCGGTAAGTCCTCATATGCAAATTTCGAAATTGGTCCAGATCTGAATAAACCTTAAGTTCAAGTTGTTAAACAGCAAGTTAAGATGCACCACGATGATCTACACGAAATTCTAGTCAAGTTACATATAAAGTTCATTAGATTCGGAGCTACGGCCTAGAAGATATGAGCAAAACAAGTTAAACATGGCATTGATGCAAAATACATACAAACATCGAGCAAACACCTCAAAACAAGGATGCAACATGATAATATGAAACTACATGCAAAATCAAGCAAGTTTCATATAGAGCACACTCAAAACGGAGCAACGGTTCAACACATACACCCTATACAAGACATTGCAACAATCTGTCCAAAACAGCAACTAGGCATATTGCAAGCATCAAAACAACATGCTACAGGACCTCCATAAGAAAACAAAAGGCATGGGCATGATGTACAGGTAAAGCATGACAAAACATGAACACTGAGCTATCTCCAGAAATGACTAGAACATGCTCAAACACACATGGCAAGATTGCAAATAATAACAGTTTCAGGCATTGGCAGAAATAACATCAGGTTGCAATGTTTAGAGCTATCAAACAATATGTTACCGGAACTTAACATGACAAACAAAGGCATGGCATGAATATACTAATTGCATAGAACAAAAGTCCCTTACTGACCATAAGCCAAAAAGGATCAGAAAATATGATGGCACCCATGTAAACATGACAAGTTATAAGACAGATTTGAACATGGCAGGAAGAACGATAAGTAGGCATGTTGGTGAGCTTGAACCACTCACCACAGAGCAATACATGGCATGAAAAGAAAACCAACAGTAAGAAGACATGGAATAGAAGCTATACATGGCAAGAACAACATCATAGCATGCAAGGATCAACTACAACAACATTGGCAAAATTGAATAACATGTAAACAATCTGCCAGGAAACATTTTATAGCAAAAGTAGAGCTCGATTGACTCAAGCTATGGCACTCCATAATTGCAAACAAGGGCATGGATGGATATAGCAAGACATGTATAACAAAACATCCTTACTGAAGTATCTCAAAATATGCATGGATCTCTTGGTAGCATCAAGTTAACATGGCATCAAAATATCAGCAAAACAATGCTGAAATCAGCAACATCATGAAGCCTAGTTTGCATGCTTGTGCTAGTCACCACATAGATCACAAAAATACATAGCAAGCACCACTGTAAAGAAGACATGGCATATTACAAAACACATGTAGGACTCAAGTTCATAGGGTGCACACATCAACCATGGCAAAAATGACAAAAGTGCAAGTTCTGTTAAGAAACAGAAACTAACATCACATAGCCCTCTTCTAACAGCATTTCGAGCATCAAGATGAGCTCAAATGAAAATGATGCAATGAGATGAAATGATCTACTCTTCGAGGCGAACATTTTGACACATTATACGCACAAAACGGAGCTACGGATGCAGAGTTATGATGCAATGAAAATGCATGAAAATTACTGAAACTCGGGGACTTAGTGGATTTTGAGGGGGGAAAGAAAGTCAACCGTGGCGCGGAATTCGAGGATCGCCGGGATCTCGCCGGATCGGGGGCGCCGGTGGCCGGAGAAAGAGGGAGACGGCTGGAGGTCGGGTCCGCCGGTCCCGGGCGGCGGGAGGCCGGGATGGCGGCGCTGGGCCGGGCGACGCGGACGGGCAATGGGGGCGAGGTCGGCGGCGCCGAGACGGAGGGCGCGGGTCGCTGGGCGTGGTGGCGCGGTGGCCGACGGGGAGAGGCGGCTGCTCTGGCGGAGGGGCTGCTGGCTTGAGCTCGGCGGGTGTGGTGCTCGTCGGGCGGCACCGGCGACAGCCGACGGCGGCGGGGCCCGAGGGCGACCGGGAGGAGGCGGGCCTTGGCCACGGCGGGCGGGCCGGGAGGCTCGCCGGCGACGGGCAGCGGATGAAGGGCGCGGGCGCGCTGTCCGGGCGGATCAGGCCCGCCCGGGGCCGGAGCGGCCGGAGATGGGCTCCATGGGCCCGTGACGAAGCGGGCGAGGGGAGGTGAGGTGGCGCTGATCACGGTTGGTTGGGGAGGCGGCGGAGGTGAGGTGGCAGCGCCCCATTGGCCGGGTGAGGTGGCGGTTGGACGCGTCCGCGCCGGGCGGACGTGTCCGCATGAGGAAGAAGGGCTGGGGTTAGGGGCGTTTTGATCCGCGAATCTCGGGGGAGGTCTAGTTTTATAGGTAGAGGGAGCTAGGAGAGTCCAAATGAGGTGCGGTTTTCGGCCACGCGATCGTGATCGAACGACCGAGAGCATGGAGGGGATTTTTGTGGGTTTTGATCCAGTTTAGAAGGGGTGTTGGGCTGCAACTCAAAGAGGGCTTTGCGGTTACCCGGTTAACCGTTGGAGTACCAAACGACCTCCAAATGATCTGAAACTTGACAGGCGGTCTACCGATGCTATACCAAGGCCGCTTGACAAACCTCGGTCCATTCCGAGAACATTTAATACCCACACACGAAAAGAGGTAAAAGGGGCGCCGGAGACATAGGAGTGCGGATTGCAAAACGGACAACGGGGAAAATGCTCGGATGCATGAGACGAACACGTATGCAAATGCGATGCACATGATGACATGATAAAAATGCAGATGATGACATGGCAAAATGCAACACGCAAGCACATGACATGGCAACGACGGCGAATGACTGAAGGACACCTGGCGCATCGAATCCGGGGCGTTACAGTTTTCCTCACTTGATGATTTTCGCTCAAAGTCCTCGGAGGATGGGATGCTCTCAATTGACAAGTGTCAGTTTCTCTCGGAGCAGCCAACCAGCTAGTGGTTGTAGGGGGCGGCTATTTATAGTCTAGGGAGCAGCCCGACATGATAAGACATAAATGCCCTTCAATGATATGACCGTTAGGTGGGTAGATATTTTGGGACAGCTGGCACGTAGCACAACAACGGTCGGATATTTGAGGCTCAAATTCCTCAGGGCTATCATGTTCCTCACCGTGTAGGCAATCCGCACTGGCGAATTTCTAACTCCTCAGTCAAAACAAATTCCTCAGAGACCAGAAGAACTTCGCCTCATCCATCAAGAATATGATCTGCATCAGTATGAGATTTCCAATGGCTTCACTCGAAGGGATTGGTAGGTGTAGGATTTTGAGTTGAGCATCACATGTAAATTTTTCCTTAGTATTTCCTCGACCCCCTTTAACATTACAGTGTTTCCTATGACTCAAGAAAGAGAAAATGAAACAACGAAAAACAAAAGTCTTCATGCTTCATGTTCCTCGAATGGATACCTAGTCTTCAAGGTCACACCAATTTCTTCACTTTCAAAGTCTTCAGAAATCCAAAGTCTTCAGTTGAAGAACTTCATTTCTAGGGGTCGACTTTCTCTGTAAATATCAAACTCCTCATAGACTTATAGACCTGTGTACACTCATAAACACATTAGTCCCTTAACCTATAAGTCTTCAATACACCAAAATCACTAAGGGGCACTAGATGCACTTACAATCTCCCCCTTTTTGGTGATTGATGACAATATAGGTTACGTTTTCAACGGGGATAAACATATGAAGTGTAAATACTGATATTGAGGAATTTGATTACAAGATATAGAAGAACTCCCCCCTGAAGATGTGCATAGTGAGGATTTGGCTTTTGAAGCAAAGCACACTTGAAGAGTAGAATCATGGAGATCTCCCCCTATATCTTGTAATTCATACACGCATCTGACATATAATATGAGGAATTAGAAATGCATGAAGAAATATGGTGACTGATGTAATTCAGCATGCGTGCATTAACATTAATGAGGAATAAGCATGCAGAAAAACACAGCAAAAGTATCAGTCCACCATAGAGTTTAAGTTTACAACTCGATCCAGCAAAGTCATCAGAAGAACGAGAGTTGTAACTTAGCAAAAAAACGCCCATATAAGATAGACCCGCTTGAAGACTAACTCAAATATCTCCCCCTTTGTCATCGAATGACCAAAAGGACCGGAAATGAGGATTAACGCCCCTGAAGAATATCATGTTGATGGAGTAGCGCCAGCGTTGTTGGGGTCGTTTGTTGTTGTAGGGCCTGTCGCAGTGTCGTCCAAGTCTTCATGCTCGTCGGTTTCGCGCGATGAAGAATATGAGATGCCCACCAAGGAAGGAACCTTGACCTTCTTGTATTTCTTCGGTGGAGGTGCAGACCAGTCAAAGTCCTTCTTGAGACCCATTTGCTTTAGATCTTCTTCACCATATACATGTGATAGAATAGCCCAGGTGCGACCGAAGACTTCATGGAGGTAGTAATGGTTTTTATTCACTGCATTATGTGTAGCGGTCATGTTGTGAAGAATAGAACCAAACTGATGCTTAAACCATTTATGGTTTCGATCCACCTTCTGGTGAAGACTAAGCAGTATGTCACGGTCAGTCATCACTTGAGGAGCAGTGGCTTGAGGATTTGGCTTGGATGCATTAGCAGCAGAATCATGAGTGGAAGAGTCATTATTGGTGGAATAAGATGCAGCTTTGCGAAACTGTCCATCCAATGGACGAATGCCTTCATCAATGACAGCAGGTGGCTTGCCCTTCTCATCAGCTGAGGAATATGCCCGCTTGAGGACTTCGATTGGGGGCAAGTAGCTGAGGTGATTCTGAAAATTAGCTTTGTAGTTGAGTGAAGACCTTGTTCTAAGGAATCTCATAATCCAAGGAGCATAAGGCTTCAGCTCAAACAGAGAGAGTGCAACATTTGCCAGAGTCCTCATGAAGAAATCGTGATAGTTGACAGGAATGCCATGTATGACGTTGAATAGCAGATTCTTCAATATGCCAACAATTTCCTCATCAGACGAGTCGTGGCCTTTTATCGGACTCATGGTCTTCGTCAGAATGCGATAGATGGCACATAGAGCAATTCCCTCACGAGGAATTTGGTCATTGGGGCTTGACCTGGCTTCAGAGGCTTCATAAGCACTTGCATGTAATGAGCAGTGAGCTCAGGCTCTTGGTATAGGCATCAAGCACCTTCAAGGGGAGTACTGATTGGCAGGGCATGAAGTAACTCAGAGGCCGGTGCTTTGAAATGAGTGTTTTCGGTCATCCAGTCCAAAACCCAGGTGTTTATGTCATTAGCATCACGTGTGATGTGCAGGGTTGCATAGAACTGAAGAATAAGTTCTTCATTCCAATCAACAATGTTTGTGCAAAAGTTGAGGAGGCCTGCATCATGAAGCACACTGAGGATAGGGGTGAAGCAAGGCAGTGATTCCATGTCCACATGAGGAATGTGCTCGTGGTCGAAGACTTTATCCTTGTTGAAGAGCAGTGAAGAATAGAAATTTGCCTGGATGGCAGTCTAGAAGCGCTTCCTTCTAAGACGAGCAGAATCATAGGGATTATAGTTAGTGAAGAACACGTGCTCGTCGAAGAAGTCATCAGCCTTGAATTTTTGTTTCTTTGAGAATGGATCCTTTGGCTTGGGCTGAGGAGTGTCAGTCAATTGCATTACGACCTCAGGAATCGCAATCTCAGGTCCACAGGCTGAGGAATTTCAGCTTCTTCTTTAGTGACAGCCTGGTTCTTCAATTCTTCATTTACTTTTTCTTCAGCACTAGTGGCTAGAATCTCTTCATGGACAGATGGACTTTCCCAAAAGTCATCATTCAGCACTGGTGTGGTACACCCAATGTCCACATCTTCATATTTTTATTGTTCTTCAACGGCAGCCTGTTCAGTAGTGAACTGAGGCATGGGCGGCGAGACTTGTGGGGTTGAAGGGATTGCATATCCGCTTCAATTTCTTCATCCATCTGCTCTGACGAAGCAACAGAAGGAATCTCTTCATCTGATTCACTTGGATTACATATTCTTCATCAAAAGGAACAAGGTCCTTTGATGGCATGGTTGTGATAGGAACAACATCAATTGAATTTGCAAAAGAGCTAGTCAATGGCTTCATCTTCTTCGGAGCTGAAGAATCTGATGAAGTTGATGCCTTCATTTTCTTCACTGCTGCACGCTCTGCAGCCTTGGTCTTCTTCACATCTGATGCAGATGGAAGGATTGGAGCTGGTGTAGGCGCAGGAGGAGCAGAGGAATTTGGTTGAATTTCTTCAGGCACAACTGATGCAATTGCCCTGGCTTCTTCATTTTCTTTAGGCGCACCACAAGTGGATGCCCTGGCAATTTCATCAGCGGCTGGAATGCAGTCATTAGCCCTGGTACTTTGAGTTTCTTCAGCAGCCTGAATGTCATCAGTGGTGCTGCCATTTTCTTCAGTCGGCTGAGCAGATGCTTCAGCCTGAGGATTTTCTGGTTGCGTTGGGGCTGCAACATTGGAAGTGAACTTTTCAGTCAATTTCACAAACCTGACTTTGGCTCCATTCCAGTCAGCTCTGTATACGTCAAATTCATCACTGAGGTTCTTGATTTCAGATTGAATGTTGACAAGTTCTTCAGTTGTCATTGAGACAACGTGTTTCTTCAGGAAGCGCTCCTTCTTATACTACGCTTTCTTGATCTGCCTGGCCTTTTCAACCTTCCATTTTTCTTCTTGGATGAAAACAGTCAACATTTGACTTTGGCCAGGAGTCAGCTTGAAATCAGGCATAGGAGTGTTGGGGTCCTTGTGCCAGAGATCGATGTAATCAAGGATCAACTTAGGATCCAAAAGCAGAGGCACATTTGTGCCCTTGGCTCTAGCGGCCCCGAGCTGCCTGTCTCTGATGATTTCGGCAAGTTCCTCATCATCAGCTTCGTCTTTATCAGACGACACTTGGAAGGCGACCTACTTCTTGTGAGGACTTGGGAGAGAGCCTCGTCCAGCAGTGGCCTTTGTCTTCAGCAGAGAGGGTCCCTTTTGAAGAATTTGGTGCAGCTGAGGAACTAGCAGAAGCTCCTGAGGCAATAGAGATGCCTGTGGTCCTTTTGCACGTGGCGAGATGCACAGGTGCAGAGGATTTGGTTGGAGCAGCTGAGGACTTCGGCGGAGGAGCTGAGGACTTTGGAGGAGCGGGAGCAGCATGAGGAGTTGGCTGTGAGGGCTTTGAAGATTTTGGCCGTGAGGGCATTGCTGAGGAACTTGGCCGTGAGGGCATTGAAGATGAAGCACTTGGCTTATGAGCAGGCTTCTTTGACATGACCTTCTTTGGCTTGATAGCAGAGGCCTCAGCAGTGGCAGCAGCAGCAGCAGAGTCTTCATTAAATTTCCTCACTGCTTCTCTTGCTTGTCTGGCCAATTTGGCCTGGCGCTTGGCCCATTCGTCAGGATAGTCCTGACCGTGCTTGAGGCTGTTGGGATCAGCTTCTTGGCCAGGTGCCAATGGAGGTCTTGGGCATGGAGGATTTAGAGCGAATTTCTTCATATACTTGGGAGTAACATACCTGTACTCCCTCCACTCCCTTGCCCATCTCCTCTCTATTCTTTGGATGCGCGCCTTGCGCTGATTTTTGTCCTCCTTGCCAAACTTGGCCTCATCAGGAGTGCAATAGTCCTTGTATATGTCATCAGGGATCTCAAAGGTAGTATTGACCTCAGGCCTCTTTCCTCCTTTCTGTGGCTTCTTACCGTCAGCCATTTTCTTCAGATGAGGAATATGAACAACTGAATTTTCTGAAGATGTGTGCAACTTTTCTTCGAGGAATGCTACAAATGAGTTAAGTTGATGAGAACCTAGTGATTCAGCAGCAGACATGAGTACCTGTGAACAGAGTATAGTTGCGAGCAATGTGGAGAGGTCATGCGTTCTCAAAGGTTTTTTCAAAAAGAACAAGTTTGAGGAATTTGACCAGATGAGTCTTGAAGAATTTCACTAAGCGTTCTTTGTCTTAGGTTCCAGAGTTGTACAGATCAGAAATCCACACAACTGAGGAATCTTGAAGAAAAATATTGCTTAGAGAAATGGATTAAGAACAGATGGCATGCGAGGTGTTTAGTGAGTGAAGATTTGAAGAAAAAAACACCTTTGAAGATTTTGTAGAAATCATTCGAATCAAAGAGGGCAGTAAAAGTAACTTTTAATTACCCTGGACTAAGAACACGACGAACTGGGAAGTGTAGATGTGAAGTTTGTCAGTTCAGATCTTCCACGCCCTAACTCGGCTGAGGAAGACAGCTACGGCGGCGGCGGAGTGAAAAAATCCGCAGCCGGCGACGATGAAGTAGCGGCGGCACTAGGGTTTGAGAAGCTCGAGCGGGTGTGAGGTCGAGCGGAGTAAAAGAGAAGTGAGGAAGGGGAGGGGTATTTATAGCCACGGTGAAAAACTGTTCGCCTGAAGATATTAGACGAACGTGCCCCTGACCCTTCTCATTCGCTTGACATGTGTCACCCACGTACTGAGAGGTGGCGATCGTGTGAGATCGTGGGTGAATAGATAAGTATTATCGCGGGATGTGGAACGGTTTGAGCGGCAAAACCAAAAATTTAGAAAAGGTAAGTTAAAAGTTCCGTTCGCAAATTCTTCAGCTGACAAGGACACAGTGAAGATTTTGAACGAGTTTCAAATAGAACGCACATGAAGAATGTGTGAATAGATTGGGTTGAGTTTATCATAGAGGCGGAAGGGTCCGATCACATTCACTTAGCAGAAAAAGCAACATGAAGAATTAGCAATAACTGAATGCTTAGAGGACATAAACTCACACACACACACACACACACACACACACACACACACACACACACACACACACACACACACACACACACACACACACACACACACACACACATATATATATATATATATATAGCCAAAGAAGAAAAATGACGGAAATAGTGAAGACAATGCAAAGTTGAAGAAATTGAACAATTGAGGAATTTCAAAACTAAGGAAGAACTCGAATTGAAGATTTTCAACTTCTGGTGGTGGCGTGACCCACCGTATAAGAATGATGATTTTAGACACCGCGTACAATTGTCGTAGGGCCCTGAGAATGAAATTCTTCGTTAATTTCTTCATACTTAGAGTGTTATTCTTCATTGATTTAAGAAAAACGTTTCTTCATGTGTTGCACATCTAAGTCATCAATTTTGCATAAGTGTTAGGATGAGTGTCCTTTTCAAAGAACATTCAAAGATTCTAAGATATTTAGCTCACACCGCAACTTGCTAAATCTCTTCTCATCCAAGGGCTTTGTGAAGATATCGGCTAGCTGTTCTTCAGTCTTCACATGCTCAATAGAAATGCCGCCTTTAACACATGATCACGAAGAAAATGATGATGAATCTGAATATGCTTGGTCTTCGAGTGCTGAACTGGGTTGTGAGCAATCTTGATGGCACTCTCATTGTCACAGCAGAGAGGCACATTCTTCATGTTTACGCCGTAGTCCTTGAGAGTTTGCTTCATCCACAGCAATTGAGCACAGCAAGAAGCAGCAGCAATGTACTCAGCTTCAACAGTAGACAGTGATACACCGTTCTGTTTCTTCGAGGACCAACAGACCAAAGATCGTCCGAGGAAATGGCATGTGCCAGATGTTGACTTGCAGTCCACACGATCACCAGCATAGTCAGAGTCTGAATATCCAATGAGATCAAAAACCGAGCCCTTGGGGTACCATAATCCAAGTGTTGGTGTGTGAGCTAGATATCGAAGAATATGCTTCACAGCCTTATGGTGTGATTCCTTCGGTGTAGCTTGAAATCGGGCACACATGCAAACACTAAGCATAATATCTGGCCTAGATGCACAGAAGTATAATAAAGAACCAATCATGGAGCGGTATACCTTTTGATCAAAGTCAGTACCATTTTCATCAGTGCATAGATGACCATTTGTGGGCATTGGAATTTTGACCCCTTTGCAATCTTGCATGCCGAATTTCCTCAGTACATCCTTGAGGTATTTCTCCTGAGATATGAATATGCCATTGCGTTGTTGATGAATTTGAAGACCTAAGAAGAATTTAATTTCTCCCATCATAGACATTTGATATTCTTCACTCATCATATAGGCAAATTCATCACTGTAACGTTGGTCAGTACAGGCAAAGATAATATCATCAACATAAATTTGGCACACAAACAATTCACCATCATAAGATTTAGTGAAAATAGTAGGGTCGAGTGAACCGGGTTTGAAGCCTTTATTCATGAGGAATTCCTTCAAAGTATCATACCACGCCCGAGGGGCCTGCTTGAGGCCATAGAGGGCCTTATTGAGTCTGAAGACTTTGTCAGGATGCTTTGGATCTTCAAAACCTAGGGGTTGAGCTCCATATACTTCTTCCTCAAGCTTACCATTGAGGAATGCACTTTTCACATCCATTTGATATAAAGTGATATCATGATGGTTAGCATAAGCAAGTAATATGCGAATAGCCTCAAGTCTAGCAACAGGTGCAAAAGTTTCATCAAAATCAATTCCTTCAACCTGTGTGTAGCCTTGAGCTACAAGCCGTGCCTTATTCCTCACCACAAGGCCATTTTCATCTTGCTTGTTGCGTTAGATCCACTTTGTGCCAATGATATTGTGCTTGGGAGTATCTGGACGTTTGACCAGTTCCCAGACGTTGTTGAGATCGCACTGATGTAATTCTTCTTGCATAGCTTGAATCCACTCAGGCTCCAGAAATGCTTCATCTACCTTAGTAGGCTCTGTGATGTAGACAAAAGCAAAGTGCCCACAAAAGTTAGATAAATGTGAAGCTTTTGAGCGTGTGAGAGGACCTGGTGCTTCAGTGTCATTAATGATTCTCTCAATTTGCACTTTGTTTGCAACGCGAGGATGAGCGGGTTGTCGTCGAGGAATTTGATCAACATTTTCTTCAACACCATTTTCTTCAGCACCATTTTCTTCAGGTGCATTAGCTCGACGTTATTCACGTTCTGAAATGAATTCTTCAGTAGATTCTTCGGTAGGAATGACATCCTCAGTAGCCTTGAACTTGATAGTTTCCTCAGGTGCTGGTTCTATCACAGAAGGTAGGTGCTCTCTTTGCGAGCCATTAGTTTCATCGAACCGCACATCTATAGTTTCAACAACTTTGTGGTGAACGTTGTTGAAAACTCTGTAGGTGTGCGAGTCCTTTCCGTAACCAAGTATAAAACCCTCATGTGCTTTCGGTGCAAATTTAGAGTTGTGATGAGGATATCTAATCCAACATTTAGCACCGAATACTTTGAAATAACTCACATTGGGTTTCTTGTCAGTGAGGAGTTCATAGGCAGTCTTCTTGAAGAATTTGTGAAGATATACCCTGTTGATGATGTGGCAAGTAGTATCAGCCTCAATCCAGAACCGACGAGGCGTCTTGTACTCATCAAGCATAGTGCGAGCCATCTCAACTAGAGTTCTGTTTTTGCGCTCCACGACGCCATTCTGCTGAGGAGTATAAGGAGAAGATAACTCATGAGTAATACCAAGTTCATCAAGATAGTCATCAAGACCAGAGTTCTTGAACTCAGTTCCATTGTCACTTCTGATGTGCTTGATCTTCACACCAAAGTTGGTTGAAGCCATCGAGGAAAATTGTTTGAAGACTTCCTGCACTTCATGTTTGTAAGTAACAATATGCACCCATGTGTAACAAGAGATCATCAACAATAACAAAGCCATATTGAGATGCATCATTTGTAACTGCAGAATAATGGTTAGGACCAAAGAGATCCATATGAAGCAATTCAAATGGTTGAGTAGTAGTCATGATAGTCTTCGTTGGATGTTTGGCCTTGGTCATCTTTCCAACTTCACTGGCTCCGCATAAGTGATCCTTGAGGAATTTGACATTCTCAATGCCAATGACATGCTTCTTCTTCGCAAGCGTGTGAAAATTCCTCATGCCTGCATGACCAAGTCGTCGATACCATAGCCAGCCTTCTGAAGCTTTTGCAAGTAGGCATACGGTTGGTTGTGGTCCTGTAGAGAAATCAACAATATACAGATCTCCTTTCCTAAAGCCTTCGAAGACTTTGGAATGGTCAGCTTCCATGATTACAACACAACGATACTTGCCAAAGACAACAACCATATCAAGATCACAAATCATTGGGACAGAAATGAGGTTGTATTCTAGGGACTCGACAAGCATGACTTTGTCCATGTGCCGATCCTTTGAGATAGCAACCTTACCTAGACCCAATACCTGATTTTTGCCTTTGTCAGTGAAGATGATACGCTTCAGATGCGATGGAGATAAGGGAGCATCCATCAATAAATTCTTGTCACCAGTCATGTGATTTGTACATCCACTATCGAGGACCCCCTCATTGGCTTTTGGTTGATCATCCTGCAGATGAATTAGTGCAGCTTACGAACTCATATACTTCATCTGTGAAGAATATGACATCAATTCATCAGATCAATTTCATCAAGCAATAGAACAGATAAAGCAGTATGAGGACGTGAGAAATGAAAGTTCGTTTCTTCATGATTAGCCTGCGTCTTTCAGGCAATTTCAGGTCTAGCAAATTCTCCAGACATTTTAGCATGTCTGGAGACCTGACCCTGCATAAGAGATTAGTTCTTTTTCTTCACCACCCACATCTGAAGGGGAGGCAAAGAGTTCATCACTCTGCGAGCTCCATGCGAGAAAGGTGGCATAGAAGACAATCCATTTCATTTCACATAAGAGGAGTTAGGGTAAGCATATGAATAAGCAGAGAAATTCTTCGAGGACTTATGAACATAATGGTTAGAATAGTAATGCTCATAGTCATATCCCTTAGCCCTTCCCTGCGAAACAGAGTTGTTAGCACGTTGATAATCATATGAGGACTTTGATCCTTTTGAGGAATTTGATCCACATGAGGAATTTGGTCCATATGAGGACTTGGATCCATATGAAGAATTTGGCCCGTATGAAGAATTTGATCTGGGGTTCCTATTCTTCACTGGTGGTGTCATGATGACATTCACCTGAAGATTTTCAAGGCACCTCTTGGGAACCCAGATTTTCTTCATAGGGGAACCGTTCCTGCAGTCAGTGCCAACATATCTAGCAAATACTTCACCATTCTGATTTTTGAACATTTTATAGTTGGAGTCAAATGACTCATCAGAAGAATGAGGAGATTCACATGTAAAGGAAGATAAATTGGATGGATCAACTGGAGGTCCCTTTGCAGCAACCCATGAGGTTTTGGGGTACTACTTAGGCTTCCAATATGTACCATCAACATTGAGTTTCCTCTCAAAGGCAATACCCTCTTTCCTAGGGTTCCTGTTGAGGATCTGCTTTTTAAGCACATCACAAAGAGTCCGATGCCCTTTGAGGCGTTTGTACATGCCTGTCATGTACAATTCCTTCAGCCTTGCATCATCAGTGATACTAGAAATGTCCTCAGATGAGGAATTAGTGATAGCAGAGACAGATGAAGAATTTGTAACACTAGAAGCATTTGAACATTCAGGTGAAGAATTAGAAGATTCATGGTCAATGCATTTCAAACATGGAGGGACAAATTCTTCCTGAGAAGCGCTGATTTGTTGAGCAAGTAATTAATCGCGCTCCTTCTGAAGATCTTCATAACTCACTCGTAGCTTTTCAAGATCTTGCTTTCTCTGAAGAAATTCATAAGAAACTTCTCATGATCTGATAAGAGAGTGTTATGATGACCTTGAAGGTTGTCAAACCTAGTTTGAAGTCTCTGAAGATTTTCAGTCAAGGTTTTAGTGTGATCCATTTCTTCACCCAACATATCATCACTTTTGTATAGCATGTTTTGAACCTTTTCAAAAGCCTTTTGTTGTTTCACAGCAATCTTAGCAAGTTTAGAGTAGCTGGGCTTGAGGTTTTCATCAGATTCATTCTCACTTGATTCAGAGGAGGTATATTTGAGTACCTTGGAACCCTTTGCCATGAAGCAATAGGTGGGAGCTTAGTCATCATTGCCTTCATCAGCCTTGTTGGTGGAGCCATTTTCTTCAGAGTTGAAGATAGACTTGCCGACGAATGCAGTAGCGAGAGCTAGACTCGCCACACCAGTCTCGGACTCCTCAGATGCCTCCTCTTCCTCATGTTCCTCAGATTCAGCCTCATAGTCCATTTCCTTGCCAATGAATGCCCGAGCCTTCTTGGAGCTACTCTTCTTGTGAGATGAAGACTTTGAAGATTTTGATGATGAAGACTTTGAAGATTTCTTCTTCTTCTTCGCGTCATCAGAACTGTACTCCTTGTATTTCTTCTTCTTTGATTCCTTTTACCACTGAGTACAATCTTTTTTTTTTTGACTATGTACTGCAAGGCAACAGCCTCACAGCTCTTTATTAAAACAAATACAGATTCTGTACAAAATTAGAAAGGAAAACAAGAGGGAAAAAGAAGGCTACTTACAGGGGGATTAGTGTAAAGAATCTATCCAATCAGTTAGTCTATCTCTATATTTACACTTGATTCTATGAGCTAAGAGAGTAATATCATGAATAAAATTCCTCCTCCAAGCTCTGAAAGTGGGCAGCTCATTTCTGAAGATCCTTCCATTCCTTTGGGTCCAAATATTCCGGTGGCCGTAAATACTACCTCGGTAAAAATGGTTGACGAATTCCCTCCTGGCCTCACAAGCCATTTCAAAAGTGGTCTGATTAGGTTGAACATTCCATGAAATGCCCAAATAATTCGCAGATCGTTGGCTAAAGTTGCAAGCAAAAAGAGATGAGCTCTATCTTCATGCGACACTGAGAAACAAATGGCACAAGTATCATCTGGATAATCCAATGGCGTCTCTGCATCATATCCACTGGTGTTCAAGCGATCCATCAAAAGAAGCCATCCAAACACCTTGAGTTTGAGGGTGCAAGCACATTTCGAGATCCACGAAAAAGAGGGTCACCACGACATCGGAAAAACAGGACAAATAGTAGATCTGGATTGGTAGTCCCCAGATTTTGAAGGCCATTTCCACACGTCACTAACTCCCTCACTTAAGTTTATGAGAGGCATTAAAGCCTGAAGTTGATTGAATTCCTCAAAAGCTTCAAGCGATAAAGGCGGTGAAAATTGTCGGTTGGGACAGGCAGCTCCATCACATTTTTAATGGTAAGTGTGTCATCAGTGACAAAAGAATGAAGCCGCGGAAAACGCTGTTGCATGGAGACCACCTCGTTATTAAGTTGCCACCGATCCAGCCAGAAAACCACCGAGTCCCCGGAGCGAACATGAGGATGGCCAACTTACAAAATTTATCATAAAGTTTCATCACATCACGCCACCAAAAGGAACCACAACTGCGTTACTTGGGGAGGAGCAGCAGACATAATATGTGTCCCGGATAAGTGAAACCAGGGCACATCCAACTTATTATAAAATTTGAAGAGATGCTTGATCAACAAGGCTTCATTCTGTTTGCCAAGGTCCAAAACCCCAAGACCTCCACGGTTCTTGGGCCGACAAACCAACTCCCAAGCTGCTAAAGGTTGTCTTGGCGTGTCGAGTTGCCTCGCCACAGACATTGCCGCATAATCGTTCTATCTGTTTCAGAATTCCTTGAGGTAATGAAAGAGAACACAAGAAGTATATTGACATGGAACATAAAACCGATTTCAAGAGTTGTAGTCGGCAACCACGATTCAACAGATGGATGAGGCAGATAATCGTCTCTCAATGCGGTCCACTAAAGGAAGCAAGTCATATATTGTGGGTCGAGTAGTACCCATTGGCAGTCCCAGGTAAGTAAATGGCATAGAGCCAACATCACATCCAAGCAAAGCTGCCATACGTTGACCCTCTTCATCAGACATATTCAGTGGGATCAAGGAAGACTTACTAAAGTTAACCCTCAAACCTGTTGACTTAGCAAAGGTCTCAAGCATCTCCTTGAAAGCAATGAGTTGGTCATCCACCGCAGGAAGGACAATTAAAGTGTCGTCCGCATATTGAACAATCGGATAATCCCATGAAGAGGTAGGTATGGGCAGTGTGAGAATGTTCCTTGCACACATCTCATTGACCACGGATTGCAATAAATCCACCATAATCACAAATAACAAAGGAGACAAAGGATCTCCTGTCTCACACCGAGCAACAAACAAAGTGATTACCGGGCACCCCATTTAAGAGGATCGAAGAGGAGCCAGGAGGACAAGATGTCATCAATCCAACCTGTCCAACGGTCATCAAAACCCTTGCATTTCAGAATCACGAGAATCAGATCATGTTCGATGGTATCAAACGCCTTCGTGAAGTCCAGTTTAAGAAGGATTATAGCTCTTTTGGATGCCTTACACGATGTATATATTCAAAACACCATGCAAGGCAATCTTGAATGGATCTCGCGAAGGAACCCATATTGATTACGATGAATACATTTGAGAATCACACTCTGCAACCGATTTGCCAAAAGTTTAGTTAAAAACTTGAGGCAAGTGTTGGTTAATGATATGGGTCTAAAATCACCAATATACTCTGGGCTCAACTTTTTTGGAATGAGTGTAATGAGAGAAGTATTCAGACACTCCAGGTTGCACTTTCCATCATAAAACTCCTGACCAAATTCATAAAATCTGTCCTCAATATATTCCAGCAAGTTTTGAGAAAAGACCGTAAACCCATCGGGGCCGAGCACGGTCGGAAGGCATATTCTTAATGACCGTATCCACCTCACAGATTAAGTGAAAGGTAAGGATAAGCTCTCCAGCCCATCAATACGGTCAATTAGTGTGTCAAGGTCAAAACCCATTTGTATACCTTTTGCTTGGCCCATTCTACGATTGAAATCCGACCAAAACATCCCAGCTAACTGTTGATGATCAGAAACCACTTCCCCATCCTCAGATTTGATCGAAGAAATAGTGTTTATCCTATATCTTTCGGTTGCCATTGCATGGAAGAACTTTGAATTCTCCTCACCAACTTTAATATTTCTGATCGTGCAACGTTGCTTCCAATAAATGAACTGCCAATGAAGTATATCTTCAAGATGTAATTTGACAATCTTCCGAAAGTTGAACTCCGGCCAACTCAAGGGCCTAAATTCCTCAATATTATCCAGAAAAACAATTACTTTGTTGCAATCAGCAATGAGCGCTTTAACTGTGGATAGGTTAATATGCCATTTCTTAAGAGCATAACGAAGAGATTTGAATTTAGAGGAGATGATTAAGGCAGTTGAGGATTTATCCACAGGGCGATTCCAAACCTCAGATACACAATCCATAAAACCAGGCAGATCAACCCAATAGTTTTCAAATCGAAAAATCTTTGCCTTGGGTATAGCAGTGGCAATTGAAACCACACACGGGACGTGGTCAGAGGCAGTGCGAGCAAGCGGAATGACCATTGTGTTGGGATGATCATGTGTCCAAGCAACAGATGTAAAAAACCAATCAATTTGTTCGAGGAGGGGTGTGGCTTGCATATTAGACCATGTGTCTTGGCGACCCTTTATTGGAAGTTCAACAAGACCCAAATGGCCAATTATTTCATTAAACAAAAGATATCATTGACATCACCACCTGGCTGGTTTCGATTCTCAATGGAGCGATAAAGTTAAAGTCTCCTAAAAGCAACCAATTGTCTTCTAGCTGAATATCCAAATTATATAACCATTGCACAAACTCATCACGCAGGTCCACGACACGGACCATATATGGAGACAAGAAACCAAGACTCGA
Source organism: Aegilops longissima (assembly GCA_021605205.1). Classification (NCBI taxonomy): domain Eukaryota; kingdom Viridiplantae; phylum Streptophyta; class Magnoliopsida; order Poales; family Poaceae; genus Aegilops; species Aegilops longissima. The sequence goes on along the minus strand of CM038682.1, from coordinate 676,088,133 downwards.
GATGTATGTTTAGATTGAAACTTCACAATAATGCCATATGATTTAGCCTCAATTAATCTGCCTATGAAGAGATGAATTCCATATGACTACCATACCAGCAGATGCACCAACCGATGGTACATAAACAAAGTTGTCAAAGCGCCGTGGACAGAATTTTCTAATGAACCGATGATCGATATGCATGCATTTGGTTTCTTGGAGGCAAATAACGAACATCCACTCTCATTGATCTTTTGCCTAACCGCAGTCGACGCGCTTCAGAATTTAGACCCCTAACATTCCAACAGTACTTTCCAATCTCTAAACAAGGTTTGATTCATTCTGAGACCAAAAGAGGGTAAAGCAAAAGTAAGCCACACAATGACCTACATCCCGTAAGCAGTGCAAACTGCAAAGTTCCAAACATATAACGACATAAAAAGGCGATTATGGTGCGCCATGGACCTAAACCCTGGATGATTAAACTAATCATCGGAACTTGCCTTTATTCTTTGGGCGAGAGGATCAGCCACAAGCTTATCTGTAGAGATTTTCTCCGGTGCAATGCGAAGACGAGCACCAATGCGCTGAAGATCAACTATCATCGTCAGAGGAGGCACTGCAGCATCATCGTCAGTCTTGGGAGGTGCAGTTTTGCGCTTTTTCCCCGTGTGTGTCTTCCTAGGAGATGACCCAATAACTACCTGACGGTAGCCATCACGCATCGCACTTAGGCGAGCACTGCGCCTGACCTCAGATTCCACAATGACTCTAGTGGCTTTGGGCTTTCTTCCACGCTTCAGAGAGACTTTAGGAACAGCAGTAAACTCAAATGCTTCAGCAACAGGTTCATCAATATCATCAAAACAAAGAGCTCGAGCTACAGGCCTTTTAATCGATGGCGTTTCCTCAAAGCGAGACATGGAGACAGTGCGGCGGAGCTGCAATTTTGGTGCCGGAGCGGGAACCTTCAGGATTGATTGTTCAAAAGTGCACCAAGATGAGACCGAAAGACAACCTTTGGAATGTCGAGAACCCAAAAGCGGCAATACTTTCTCAAGCGGCGTTGCCATTGCATCACGAGGCGAGAACAGGCCCAAAACAGTAAACACTTGACCGATCATTAAAGGATCTTTGTTGAGGTCCCAATGGCTGTTGGAGCACGGCAACTTCATCAGCAGCGATATCATTGTTTACTGAATCATTAGATAACTGAATCACAATTGACTCTTGAGACTGAACTTCCTCGATATTAACCTGCTGCTCCACCTCCTGAACTTGTGGAGGGTCATCCTGTGGCTGTTCATTGGGGGCAGGCACATCATTCCAACCCAGCTCCGGGAACTCAGGTAAAACCCAGTTGTGATTATTGAATTGCATGTTGCGGGGAGGGGTGGGGATTGCCATTGAGGGGCATTGGGTCCTCATCAGCAGGTAGGATATCTGCAAAGTCTGCAGATAGAATATAGACTGGAGCAGACCAAGAAATCCGAACCCCACCAAAATCAGAGAATTCTCTGTATGTCACCGATCTGGGGACCATAGAAGGTGCAGGAAAAGACGCATAAACCAAGGAGCGGACCTTCATTGGATCATCCTGGTGCCAATGGTGGAAACGACCAAAAGTACTAATAACATCTGCCAGATATTGGGAGCGCCTATAATCCAAAGGAACTCCTAGCAGCATTATCCATCCCCTTCGAAAACCTTGCACAGCTCTGTAGTTAATACCCTCATCATGCGGAATAAACCTGACAAATCTATCGTTGCCCAAATCGAAAGGAGGGTGGTCGACTAAAGCTTGACGGGCCAGAGCACTACGTAGTTGGAATAAACCAACCCCTTGGATCCATGGCTGGGCATCCAACACAGCTCTCTGCAGAGTATTGACGATAAAATCACTGACCAGATTCCTGTAGATGGCGACTTCTTCAGGCAGAGGAGCAGGTTCAACAATGGCGACAAGATCGCCTCATCTTTGTCGATCCGAGCCACCGCTGGCGCAAAGAAGGTGCGAGGCAATCGCAGTTCCCTCCATCGATGATATCGAAACCATGCGGGAGAAGTCCATCGGGTCCAGCGGAAAGTTGGCCATTTGAAGCAGCGGAGGGATGTACGAGCTTGAGGCGAGGGTGGTGGTGAGGAAGGCGGCAGAGGCGTTGTTGGCGGTGCCTCAAGCGGCAATGGTGGGGATGACGGGCGGCAGGCTTGATGGGATCGGGCATAGACCCCTCCGGCTAGCTATGGGAGAAAGCGAGGAGTCCGCTCCAAAAACTCGCTGACCGGCTAGATACTGGGGGGAGTTGGACCGCGGGACCCACCTGTAAGAGGGAGATAGGCTAGAATCGGAACAGCCCTTTGCCTGTGTCCCAACCGAAAGCATCTGACACCTAACCCTGCTGGTGCAGGCGCTGGATAAATGCTTCATTGACAAGCAATTTTGACATTTCCAAACTTTGAAAACCATGTCATCCACAAGATCATTAAATCCATCACAATCAACAGGTGATTCCAATGTCTTAGGATTAATAAGTTCCTCGTTTCCAAAAACAGATGCAGACGCAGGATCGGAAGCACCTTGGGCCAAAGCAGACCGAGTCGGAGAAACCTCCTGGGCCGGGGAAAGTTGGGTTGCCCCCGGACTGGCCCATTCCATCCCATGCACATGCAGATTCACGTCCGAAGAAGTTGGCTTAATCCCAGATATTTCGGCCAAGGAAGTAGCGTGGACGTTGACTGTTCCGAAAATAATTGGTGGTTCTGCCACCGTCCATCGGAGTTCGATCGCCGTGTCGGAGGAACGGTGACTCCTTCACGGGCAGCACCTTGTACCCAGCATCGAAACCGCATCAACAAGACCGGCGAAGCGGAAAAAGTATCCTTGCAAACATCATCTTTGTTGAAAAGTGGCAAAAGAAATCCTCTTCGGAGGTCCAGATTTCGAACGTAAGGCAGATTTGGAAGGAGGTTTATGCATAGCGAGTAAACCCAAAGCAGCACGTTTTTTAGAAGGGCTAATGATAATCCATTCGGCATCACACTCTTTCTTCCAAAGAACAAACTCTCGTCGCCAATTAGGGCCGCCATTACCCCATAGGTGAAAGTGGCATTTGAATTGCGGACACACAAAAGATCGCAAGTGAAGAATAAGAATACCAACACGTTTGCATGATACCAGAAATGAGAATACCTTATCCGCAATGAATTTCACAGATAGATCAATTGCGGATCCTCCGATTGCACATTCCAAAGCCGCAGCCGCTGAATCCTCATCAAAGGAAAACGATGTCTGCTGAAAGACACAACCATGATAAAATGGCTCGTGTCATCCGGAGGATGAATTGTTTTCCCACAAGATCTGAAAACCTCCTCATAAAAGCCACACCTTTGGAGAAGTCCAGATCCAAAGTCGATCCACCATGCGGACCCATGTGAGATGGGTATAGGGTGATAGATCAGAGAACGCCGAAGAAGATGGATGGAGAGAAGGCCAGATTTACTGGATGAGGAAGAAGATCGCCGGAGAGCCTAGGGCGCCGGTGGGAAGCGAGGTGGGAGAGCCATTGTTAGCCTCCTCCACTTATCCTCCCCCTAGGAGCATTGCGCGTAGTGCTTGATTTTTTTACTGAATGTAGTGACCAGGTTTCTTGCATTTGTGCATAGCCTCTTCTTGTAGTCCCTGGATGAGGAATCATTGCTCCTTGAGGATTTTCCAAAGCGACCACGTCTTGAGAACCTTTGGAATTTCTTCACGAGCAGTGCTAGCTCCTGGCTCAGTTATTCAGGATCACCAAGGCTACTACCAGAATCTTCATCTTCAGATTCAGAGACGACCTTGGCCTTCAGGGCACGTGATCTGCCATAGCTTGTAGAGATCTCTCTTCTCAGCAAGCTGGAACTCATGAGTATTTAGCCTCTCGAGGATATCAGTGGGATCAAGTGACTTGTAATCAGCACATTCTTGTATCATCAGTGCCAGAGTATCAAATGAGGAATCAAGCGATGTCGGTGTCAAAACTGGTGGATCTAGGGTAGGGGGTCCTGAACTGTGCGTCTAAGGTGGATGGTAACAGGAGGCAAGGGACACGATGTTTACCCATGTTCGGGCCCTCTCTATGGAGGTAATACCCTACTTCCTGCTTGATTGATCTTGATGAATATGAGTATTACAAGAGTTGATCTACCATGAGATCGTAGAGGCTAAACCCTAGAAGTTAGCCTATGGTATGATTGTTGTTGTCCTACAGACTAAACCCTCCGGTTTATATAGACACCGAAGGGGGCTAGGGTTACACAGAGTTGGTTACAACAGAAGGAGATTTACATATCCGTATCGCGAAGCTTGCCTTCCATGCCAAGATAGTCCCATCCGGACACGAGACGAAACCTTCAATCTTGTATCTTCATAGTCCAACAGTCCGGCCAAAGGATATAGTCCGGCTCTCCGGATACCCCCTAATCCAATACTCCCTCAGTAGCCCCTAAACCAGGCTTCAATGACGATGAGTCCGGCGCGCAGATTCTCTTCGGCATTGCAAGGCGGGTTCCTCCTCCGAATACTCCTTAGAAGATCTTGAACACAAGGATAGTGTCCGGCTCTACAAAACAAGATCCACATTCCACCGTAGAGAGAATAATATTCAAAAATCCGACCTGCTGACGTATTTGATACCATGACATTGTGCCATGGCCCGGTTATTATCGAACCGTGTTTTTCAACCAGCCTTGGCGCATATCGCGAGGCGGTTTCCTTGGCATGTCTTGTCGAAGCAGAGATCGTGTCCCCTTATCACGGGATTCTCATCAATACGGGTGTGGGTAACCCAATCGTGCCCGTTGGTATGACTCCTCGATTATAGGCAAGTCCCAAACGGTCACGAGGTGGACGCTTGGTATTCACCATCTTTATAAAGAGACCAAGGCCCATCCTTTTTTATTCCTCGAACTCAATCGAATCCCTCCCCCGCCTCGAGTTCCAACACCCAAAGCTCAGGTCAGGCGCTTCGGACCTTCAACCATGTCCGGATCCAACCTTCAAGGTCGGTGGATGCCCTCCTCCGTCACGGAGGAAGACGTCAGAAAGTTAAGAGAGGCCAGGTTCTTGACCGGCGAGATTGCGCACCGGCTGCCCGCTCAAGGGCAGGTCATACCTACTCCCAAACCCGACGAGAGCGTAGTATTCATATCTCACTTCCATTGAGGGCTAGGCCTGGCTCTGGATCCCTTCGTGAGGGGGCTCATGTTCTATTACGGGCTAGACTTCCATGATTTAGCTCTGGATTCTATTCTCCATATCTCGTCTTTTATCATCGTGTGCGAAGCTTTTCTCTGCATCACCCCTCACTTAGGCCTGTGGCTCAAGACCTTCCAAGTGGAGCCGAAGACGATCGAGGGGAGGTATGCGAGAATCGGAGAATGCTGTAATAAGCAAAAGTGCCGATGCCCCATGGCCCGAGGGTTCTTTCCAGGAGGTGTCCAGCTTATGGCAACAAGAATGGTTTTATGTCATAGCTCCCAAGGGTACCAAATGGGTGGCCCCACCTGCCTTTCGCTTGGGTCACCCTCCACGACTAACGTCATGGATCAAAAAGGGGCTAGACTGGGGGCCAGTGAAGGACGTGCCCATACTGCAGGGACGCATCTGAGATCTCCTCGAAAGAGATATTGGTCTGGTCACAGTAACGCAAGTAATGTTACTTCGCCGAACCCTGCCCTGTAAACGTTGTCCCCTTCGTCTGTGGGAATTCAATCCGGAGGGACCGCGAGCTATTCAGCACTTCCTCGGCATGACACCCGAGGAGATTTACAAATTGTACTTCGGATCGCAAGCAATGTGTCCGGATTCCACCGAGGACGCGGGTCTGAGCTGCAACCGTCCAGATACCCAAGTAAGTCGCCCTATGGCTGAACACGTTGTATTTCTATTCATCATGCCATCATTCTGAAAAGTCGCTCTTTGACCAGGACTGGATAGCAGAGGCAAAGATGATCAGGTGTCCGGCCCCCCTCCCCGAGGTCTCACCGGATCCGGTACTAGTCCGGATGTCGGAGCTTGCACCCTACCAAGCACTCTTAGGGGAGGATAAAGGTGGGAATAAAAAGGCTGACGCCTCCGCGAAGGCGGACAACTGGGGAGAAGAGGCCAAAGCTCCCTCTCCCCAAGGAAGGAAAAGGACCGCCTCTGAAGGCTCGGAGACAATAGTCTTTAAACGGGGGAAGAAATCTTCGCCAGAGGGTCCTATCCCAGGGGATACCCCGGCCGTACAGTGACCGCAAGGGGATCAGCCCTCCATCGAGCTGTAAGTAAAAGAAAGGGTTTAATAGTAAAAAACATCCTACTATACTTCCGAGGAAAATAACCGAAACATCCGTCTTGTAGTCCGGATCGTGGCCCTTCTCGGTAGAGTTTGTCTTAGGGGGATCTTCTTCCGGAGATGATGGAGAGCGAAACGCCTCCCCACGCCATCCCACCTTACGAGGCAGGCGACCCGAGGTGTCGTCTCGGAGGGCTTCTCCCGATCCGGCAAGGCGGAGGGTGATTCGTTAGCCACCGAAGTCCTCGAGATCCGGCTCTTGAAGAGAGAAACCGGAAGGGTCCGGCTCCGCCTGTCATGTGGTCGGACGCACTGAAGGATCTGCTAGAGGAGGCGGCTATCTCAGAAGCGCACCGTGCGCTAATGGGCGTGGTGGTTGAGAGGGTTTCATCTGCATAAAGCGGGTTGCATGAAGCCTTTATGAGTCTGCTGAAAGGTTTTGAGGTACGCGAAGTGACGTGTATTTTTGACAGTACCACACATGTTTTAAATGTGCCCTGTGCAGATAGTAGTCCCTGAGACTCTGGTTGCCGTTGGAAACGGCAGTAAACAGAGGATCATAGTCACAGGTAATGATCCAGCCGTCTTCATACGCAGGTGGTGGGAGGTCCGGTGGCTAGCCGGACTTGTGAGGTTGCCGAACTAACGCGGCGACTTGATGCGGCAGATGCCGACATCGTGCTTGTCAACAAGCGGCTTGACAAGGTGCAGGGTATGTAATTTCTCCGGATTTCAACATATGGTAAGAGGAGCGTAATGCCAGTATCTTGAACATGTTGTTAAATGCAGATGGAGCTGCGGCAGTGGAGACCCTTCGGGCGGAACTTGCCCGAGCCAAAAAGCAAGCCAGGAATAGTGATGCGGTCGCTCTAAAGGCGGCTGAAGAGCTGAGGGCCGAACAAGCTGCCCATTGCCAAAGTAAGGAGAAGATGGCCAAGATGGCCGTTGAGTTAAGTGATGCCGCCGACCGATACCGGCTTCTTGAGAAGGAAAGCCAAGTGAGAGCTACGGAGCTGGAGAAGGCCATGGTAGCAGCCAAGGAATCCTGCTCTACAATTAGATGGATGAAGGAGGAGCTGCGTCACGCCGGGGATATCGCGGCTGGGAAGCCCTTTATGCTGCGGATGAAGTTCGTAGATCCTAAGTATGCTCCTCTGGACTGGCTGTGGAGTTCTGCAGACGCCTATTTGGATTTGGCAGCGAGTGCTGCTGATGCGACCGAGTTCTTCAAAGATCAAAGAGATCGCGAAGTGGAGAAGCTATTCAGATCGCAATTTAATGGTCCAGCGCGTCCGCTTCCTCTGAATGAGCGGATGGCCGAATGGGCCGAGCTCCATAGGTTGTCCGGACTCGCCATGAGGTGCATTGTCGATCACTGGCCGGCAGGCCAAGGCGAACAGTTACTTCAGCTTGGTGCGATGGTTCCTTGGTCTTTGTGCGCGATCGACGCTATGAAGAGGTCGGCGTGCATCGAGGGTGCGCGGATGGTGCTTGCCCGTGTCAAAAAACACTGGGCGGAGATGGAAGCCACTGCAATTGCAGCCCCTAGTTCGGAAGTTAGCCGAGTAGCTGCCGAGCACTACTTTGATGAGGTCCTTGAAGGCGCTCGTTCAATAGAAACGCAGTGCTCGAAGAATATTATGTTCGAATGACATGTATTCCCATTGAAAAACAATGTTTTACTAAATTATATAAAGGCTATTTTTATACTTTTTCCTAAAAGTGTTATGGTGCCTCCTGTGCGACCGTTTATGTATATGTGTATATAACCTGAAAGTTTGTAGTCGTTGGCTTCAGCCCCCATGCATATAATGCGGGGGTGTTCGCAGAAGACGCGTGTTCACACTTGATCCAACGTCTTGGTCCATTAAGGAGGTGATAGCGCAGCGAACTAGGCAATCAGACTATATTGCTTTAACACTTTCACTTTGCCATAGGAGTTTGACAGTGGGCTACTATATAGCCCCTAGTGGCTCCGCGCTCATCCAAATACGGGGCGCGGTCATGCCTGGCCGGGAAACGGCCCTTCGTTAATGCGGAGGAATCCCGAAGATTCCGATAAGTCATCAGTGGTTGACCAGTCTCTCGCTTTATCATGACGATCAGTTTTGGCTTTCTCTCTTGAGGTGCTCGTCCGGGCTAGCTGAGGCACAATCGCAGATAGTTCTCTGGTGCCACCTTAGCCGATAGAGCGGGCGTAAGGTAGCAAAACACAGGGCGGGCAAACCCAACATTTGACCAAAGACATGATTCGGAGCTGATGCATATAAGGCCTAACTCGCGACGCCGAACACTCCCTAAGGTGTTTGGTCTTTGAAACATATACTGGGCTTAAGTGATGCCCTTGGATAATGAACCCATAGTGTCCAGGTATGAGCAATATTCTTACGTGGCCACATGCCAAGACGTCAGCATCCTTCTCGGTTGTATTGAGAATCCGGAGGATGTGAACAACAAAAGACAGTAAAAAAGGTTTACGCAGGGTCTTAATCTAAAGAGAAACATTTGCACGGGTCCCTGCTGCACGTCTGCGCCTGTGTCTCTGTTGTGCCGTATCCTAGACGGGTGTAGCACAATCGTCATCTGTAAAAGAGAGGTGCTTAGTGAAAAGTTGTTGTGCAAAAATTTGGTTATTATTAATAAACCATGAAAAAGTGGAGATGGATAAAGTTGAGCCGAATTGTCGCGGCGAAGCCCCTAGTACCGTCTATACAGGTGTAACCATCGAACCGATATCTATCCAATGATTGGCCGGACTCGTCTAACCGTGTCCGTGGTCCTAACGACCGGTCATCATCTCTGGTGGTGAGGCCGTCTAGTGTTCGGCTGTTAAAGCAGCCATGCGTTCTTCTGCTCGGAATGAATGCTCAACATTTCCATGTACTGTGATGGTGCCGCACGGACCAGGCATTTTAAGTTCGAGTAAAGCGTAATGTGGTATTGCATTGAAACGAGCAAAAGCCTCTCGTCCGAGTAGTGCTTGATAGCCACTTCGGAATGGAGCAATGTCGAAGGTTAACCTTTCACTCCGGAGGTTGTCGGTCGAGCCGAACACAACCTCAAGTACTAGAGAGCCCGTGCAGCGAGCCTTTGTGCCTGGTATTACTCCCTTGAAGGTAGTATTACTGTGGCTGATGTTTGTTGGGTTTATCCCCATTTTACGGACGGTGTCCTGGTATATCAGATTTAGACTACTGCCGCCGTCCATAAGGACTCGTGTAAGGTGGTATCTGTTTATTATTAGGTCCAGCACCAAGGCGGCTGATCCTTCCTGCCGGGTACCTATTAGGTGGTCCCTACGATTGAAAGTGACCGGGCAGGCCGACCAGTGGTAGGACTCATGGGTGACGGGCTCTATGACTCGTGTATTTCGGAGTGTGTATTTGCCTCTCCTCTTTGTCACGTGGATAACATTTACTGTTTTTACTTCTGGCGGGAATTTTTTCTGTCCCCCGGTGTCTTGCTGGCGAGGCGTATCCTCGTCCTCGCTCGGAGTGTCCTCCCCCTTGTGTTTGGCATTTAGCTTTCCAGCCTGCTTGAAGACCCAGCAATCTCTGTGGGTATGATTTGCAGGTTTTCCGGGGGTGCCGTGGATCTGACATAGTTTGTCTAGAATTTTGTTTAGGCCGGTTGGTTCATCTCTGTTGCCTGTAAAAGGCTTTTTCCGTTGACCCGGTCGAGAGCCTCTAAATCCGGCGTTTACCGCCGTGTTGTCTAGGCTGTCTTCTTTATTCCGGCGCTTGTTTTTACTGCGTTGCGTTTTTCCATTGCCGTCCCGGACCTTGGATGTGCTTGGGTCGTTGGTGTTGCTGCGGGCTAACCAACTATCCTCGCCCGCGCAAAAGCGGGTCATGAGGCTTGTTAGGGCTGCCATTGTTCTCGGCTTTTCTTGGCCAAGGTGTCTGGCAAGCCATTCGTCTCGAACGCTGTGCTTGAAAGTTGTTAGGGCTTCAACGTCCGGACAGTCGACAATTTGGTTCTTCTTAGTGAGAAACCTCCAAATCTTTCGTGCTGACTCTCCGGGCTGTTGAATTATATGACTCAAATCATCAGCGTCCGGGGGTCGGACATAAGTCCGTTGAAAGTTAGCCCGGAAAGCGTCCTCGAGCTCCTCCCAGCTTCCAACGGAATTTTCGGGGAGGCTTTTCAGCCAGTGCCGAGCTGGTCCTTTGAGCTTGAGGGGTAAGTATTTGATGGCGTGAATATGGAGGATGAAGTCCTCGATCCAGACCCCAGGGTCTGTGGTTCCATCATATGCCTCTATGTTAACTGGTTTGAACCCTTCTGGAAATTCATGGTCTAATACCTCGTCGGTGAAACATAGGGGGTGTGCGGCACCCCTGTATTTGGCTGTGCCATGGCGTTCGGATGGTTGTGGTATTTGGTGTTGGCTGAGTCCTGGAGCGCGTTTCCTTGATCCGTAGATGGATCTGGTTGCGCCGGCCCGTTGATGCGGGTCCTCGCATCGGTCATGTACTGACTTATGTGCGGCCTCGTTGGCCACCCTACCGCGGCCACGAGGTCGTCGATCCGACCGATCGGCGGTTTTTTTGGCTGCGAGGGTTCGAAGGCCTCGTCGTCGAATTTCGGCAGCAGCTTCCGCTTTGGGTAGCTCTTCATGGGGCGACAACCACCGTACTTTCTGCCGTGTCGAGCACTTTATTCCATCTACTATTGAGTGTGTTTTGTGCGGCCTTGAGCCTTTGTTTCTGCTTCTTCAAACTTCTTGCAGTGGCCATAAGCCTTTCTTGCTCCAGCTGCCTTTCCAGGATGATGCGCTCGTCGTCGTCCGGACTGTTCTCCTGACCGGAGACGGGTTGGTTGTCTTGATGCTCGGCGTCGCCATGCTCGGACAGCGGCTCCGCACTTTGTTCTTCGTCCGCTGGCTTACCCTGCTCTATCGCTGGGTCAATTTGGCTTCTTGTTGCGCTGTTGTCGCTGTTTTTGCCAAGGCGGGATTTAGAGCGGCGCCTACGGCGCCGTTTTGATTGCTTGTCGTGGGAACTATCTTTTGCCGCATCCTCGTTATTACTTTATTTGGGTGTATCCACCATGTATATATCATATGATGAGGTGGCAGTCCAGTGCCCTATGGGCAGTGGTTCCTGTTCGTCTCCGGCATCGGTGTCCATACCATCTATGTCTTCGGAGTCGGCGTCGAACATGTTGGTTAAATCATCGACAATGGCTACTAAGTGGGTGGTGGGTGGGGATTGAATTTCTTCGTCGTCCGCATCCCACTCTAGCCCGACATAGTTCGGCCAAGGTTCTCCAGACAGGGAGAGAGATTTCAATGAGTTCAGTATGTCACCGAAGGGCGAGTGCTGAAAGATATCTGCGGAGGTGAACTCCATGATCGGCGCCCAATCGGATTCGATAGGTATGGGCGCGGGTGATACAGAGTCCGTGGTCGAGGACGAGTCCAGCAGTTCGGCGACACGGCTCTCGTGAAGGGTAAGGTCAGTATTCGGCTCTATCGCCACTGAGGGCGCGGCCTCCATGGCGGAGTCTATCCTCCCGTCCCCGGATGGCGCGATCTGCTCCGGACTAGAGGCCGGAGTAGTTGCTGGCGTGATCTCCCGAACACTGTCCGACGGCATAGCTATATCGTGCTCATCGTGATCGTGCAGCACACCTGGCATGGGCCCGAATCCGTCGAAGATCAAGTCTCCGCGGATATCAGGAGTGTAATTCAAGTTTCCAAATCTGGCCTGATGGCCAGGGGCGTAGCTCTCGATCTGCTCCAGATGGCCAAACGAGTTGGCCCATAGTGTGAAGCCGCCGATCACGAAGATCTGTCCGGGGAGGGAAACCTCACCCTGGACCGCATCATTGTCGATGATTGAAGGGGCCATCAAACCTTGCAGCGACGACATAGTGGAACTCTCAATGAAAGCACCAATGCCGGTGTCAAAACCGGCGGATCTCGGGTAGGGGGTCCCTAACTGTGCGTCTAAGGTGGATGGTAACAGGAGGCAAGGGACACGATGTTTACCCAGGTTCGGGCCCTCTCTATGGAGGTAATACCCTACTTCCTGCTTGATTGATCTTGATGAATATGAGTATTACAAGAGTTGATCTACCACAAGATCATAGAGGCTAAACCCTAGAAGTTAGCATATGGTATGATTGTTGTTGTCCTACGGACTAAACCCTCCGGTTTATATAGACAACGGAGGGGGCTAGGGTTACACAGAGTCGGTTACAACAGAAGGAGATCTACATATCCGTATCGCCAAGCTTGCCTTCCACGCAAAGAGAGTCCCATCCGGACACGAGACGAAGTCTTCAATCTTGTATCTTCATAGTCCAACAGTCCGGCCAAAGGATATTGTCCGGCTGTCCGGATACCCCCTAATCCAGGACTCCCTCAAGCGATCTCAGCAATTTCTTCACCACCTCATGGTGGTGATTTCAGTGGCACCAAGTGCTTGAAGCTCATTTGAGATGTCAGTGAGGCGATCGAAGGTTTGTTGAACATTTTCATTGTCGAGTCTTTTGAAGCGGTTGAAGAGATTGCGAAGAACGTCAACTCGAGAGTCACGCTGTGTAGAGACTCCTTCGTTGATTTTGGACAGCCTATCCCAGATAAGCTTGGCAGTTTCCAAAGCACTCACTCTTCCATACTGCCCTTTGCTCAGATGGCCACATATGATGTTCTACGCTTGGGAGTCGAGTTGCTTGAATCTCTTCACATCAGTAGCATTCAGAGAAGGTGTGACTGAGGGAACACCATTTTCCACAACATACCAGAGATCGTTACCAATTGCCTCAAGATGCATTCACATCTTATTGTTCCAGTAGGGGTAGTCTGTCCCATCGAAGGTAGGACACCCATCAGAGATCTTGATCATACCTGCGGTGGACATAACTAAAACTCCAGGTGGTTAAACCAAAATCACACAGAACAAGGGAGTACCTTGCTCTGATACCAATTGAAAGTGCGTTATATCGACTAGAGGGGGGTGAATAGGCAATTTTTATGAATTCTTCACTGAGGAATTTGCGGGTGAGGAAATTCCTTAGCGAAGAACTACTTGCAGCGGAATAACTACTCCGAAGTAAGCATAACAGAACACAAGCATGGTCATCATGATGAAATGAAGACAAGCACAGAGTACAGAAAGCGTAAACACAGGATAACACAGGATGAAGACAAACAGACCGAAGAAATTGCACTGAGGAAATTGAGAAAGTCTTCAGTCAAAGTCTTCAAAAAGATATGAACAAGCACACAACACGGTAATGAGGAAACGAAAGAGTTGAGGAAATAGAACCAGTAGGCTTGGTGAAGATAATGATTTGGTAGACCAGTTCCAACTGCTGTCTCAGTTGTACATCTGGTTGGAGCGGCTAGGTATTTAAACCTGAGGACACACAGTCCCGGACACACAGTCCTCACCTTATTTTCCTTGATCTAAGGTCACACAGACCTCACCCAATCACTCGTGGTAAGTCTTCAGGTGACTTCTGAACCTTCACAAACTCGGTCACTCGGCGATCCACAATTTCCTCTTGGATCCTCTAGACCATGACGCCTAACTGTCTGGAAGAAGCACAGTCTTCAAAGGTAACAAGCGTCGGATCCATGGAGGATCAATCTCTTCAGTGATGCTTAATCACTTTGGGTTTGTAGGTGTTTGGGTTTGGGTTTTCCTCACTTGATGATTTTCCCTCAAAGTCCTCGGAGGATGGGATGCTCTCAATTGACAAGTGTTAGTTTCTCTCGGAGCAGCCAACCAGCTAGTGGTTGTAGGGGGCGGCTATTTATAGCCTAGGGAGCAGCCCAACATGATAAGGCATAAATGCCCTTCAATGATATGACCGTTTGGTGGGTAGATATTTTGGGACAACTGGCACGTAGCACAACAACGGTCGGATATTTGAGGCTCAAATTCCTCAGGGCTATCATGTTCCTCACTGTGTAGGCAATCCGCACTGGCGAATTTCTAACTCCTCAGTCAGAACAAATTCCTTAGCGACCAGAAGAACTTCGTCTCTGTCACTGAAGAATATGACTGCATTGTATGAGATTTCCAATGGCTTCACTCGAAGGGATTGGTAGGTGTAGGATTTTGAGTTGAGCATCACATGGAAATTTTTCCTTAGTTTTTCCTCGCCCCCTTTAATAGTACGGTGTTTGCTATGACTCAAGAAAGAGAAAATTAAGCAACGAAAACAAAAGTCTTCATGCTTCATGTTCCTCGAATGGATACCTAGTCTTCAAGGTCACACCAATTTCTTCACTTTCAAAGTCTTCAGAAAGTCTTCAGAAATCCAAAGTCTTCAATTGAAGGACTTCATTTTTAGGGGTCGACTTTCTCTGTAGATATCAAACTCCTCATAGACTTATAGACCTGTGTACACTCATAAACACATTAGTCCCTTAACCTATAAGTCTTTAATACACCAAAATCACTAAGGGGCACTAGATGCACTTACAGTCTGTGACTAGCTCCTCATCTGGAAACTTGGATGCCCAGGTGTCCTCGATAAGCTGCATAAGATAGGGTCCATAGATGCTGCACTTGCGCTACATGATAGCAGAGTAGAGTTCAGACCACATCACATGTGACACGTCCAACACCAGCGGAGAGTCCTGCTCTTCTTGATAGAACAGAAGCAAGTCAACAAGGTAGGAGTGTGCACCTGATCCAAGTTGCCGACCTGAGGAAACAGGCTGTTCCGGAAGATACGATGCATGATGTCAAGGAAGGGCCAGAGCTCATATGTAACCTTCCCAGTCTCAGACACCTTCCTGGTAGAATAGGGCCAAAGCTTTTCCTTATGAGTAGCAGCAATCTCCTTATGAGGGCGAAACCCAAGTGGGGTCTGGGCACCCTCATCATCATATGATAAGATGACCATGAAGTCCTTCCATGGGGCGGACAGAAGACTGCCACTGGTCATCCAAGTAAGAGTGCGGGTCGGATCATGCCCAAAGTGAACGGTGGCAAAGAACTGGGCCACGAGCTCGGCATCAAAGTCCTTGTTGAAGGAAATGATCCTCTTGATATCCAACTCCTCACACCTCTGAAGAGCATGCCCAAAGTATTGTAAGTCCTTCTCCATGTCCGATAGATCGACAGACTTGACCTTCACAAACAAGTTCTTCTTTTGCTTCAAGACATCGTGATAGATAGACTGCTGAAACCTGTTCCAGAACGGACGGCTCTGAAGAGCAGGCTCCTGGTCCGCATGGTAGAGATTGAGCTTCCTCTTGGTACAGAACTCCATTCCAGACATCTAATTGGCAGGCTTGCGCCCAGCGGAGGTCTTTGATGTTGGAACCTTGGCCTTGCATTTTGGTGGCTCAGAGGAGCCACCCTCAGCAACAGTAGCAGCAGCCTCTGGTTCACCTGAAGAGCGATAACGCTTGGTACCTATTGCATGTTCTGGATTCTTGCGGCGAGCCTGATGCCCGGAGGTACTACCACCTGAAACACACACACACACACACACGCACACAAGAACCACAAGAGCAAGAGTGCATAAGCCAAGGAAAGAAAAAACACCAAAGATGGGAAATTAGGTAGAGAAACATGGGCATTGGCATCTTAGAGGGTAGTACCACTAGGGTTCAGCAGAAGTACCGCTGGAGCAGATGTCAGTGGGCTGACACCTACCGTGGCAAGATCCGGTACTACCGGAGAAGCAAAGGTCCATATTTCTATGCCTAATCAACAATCTACCTAGTCTAGTAGTCTCCCAAGTCCTTCCTAAGCCTCGATTCAACAAATAAATCGATGAATGCAACGAATATAGCCCAAAACCTAGATTCAAGAAAGAGAACCAAGGGAGAGAAGAACGGGGGCAATACCGGCATCCAATGCAAGAGGAGAAGGAGGGGAACTATCCCATCGATCGGAACCGAGGGAGACGGCCTCGATCCGGCGGCCCGACGGCGGACCTCCGGTGCTTGGGGAGTCGCCTGAGAGAGGAGAGGACGAGGGGATGGGGCAAACTGAACGGGTATGGGGGAGTGGTAACTCCCCCTGCCCGATACAAATCCCACGCTCCCAGCCCTAAGCGGTAGTACGGCGCAAGGCGTGGTATTACCGCTCTGGCACAGATCCGGAGCACGACGTGCCCCGCAGTACCGCTCCACGGTAGTAACATGTCGGCAGGGGCGGTATTACCACTTATAAGCGGTAGTACCGCACTACTACCGTGGTAGTACCGCCCAGACGCCCCAAAGCAGGATCAAGGGAGAAAACAATGGCTTATGCACACAAACGAAAAACCAAGAAGCGCACACAAGACACGAGACAGACCAAGACAAACCCGAACACGGCAACACAAGAGCACAACCACTCAAAAGAAGAAGCACACGCGAGAGGAAGCAACACACAGACAAACTCTCAAAGAGAGAGAGGGCGGTGGTCGAGACCACCTATGTTTGAGCTATATGGTATGGCGCCGCGAAGACTTTAACCTTGAGCCCATGACCAACACTTATCTTTGAAGCACAAAAACCATAAAAAATGGCTAATGTGAAAGACTTGATCAATTTATGCATAATGGGGGGAGGAAGTGTTCATTGAGAGAACACCACTCCCCCTATGTCCATGCCTACATCTAAACAAGACAACAAGTTGAGTATGGTGGGGTGTGCAAGGGTTCAAGCAACATTGCTCGAATCAATGATATTTAGCTCATGCCTTAACTCGCGAAATCTTGCTTCATCCAAGGGCTTCGTGAAAATATCTGCAAGGTTATCATGAGTGTTGACGTAGTTGAGCTCGATCTCCCCTCGCCTAATGTGATCCCGGATGAAGTGATACCGAATCTCAATATGCTTCGTCTTGAAGTGTTGAACCGGGTTGAGAGAAATCTTGATGGCACTTTCATTGTGACACCAAAGAGGCACTTTGTCACAATTGACACCGTAATCCTTTAAAGTTTGCCTCATCCAAAGAAGTTGTGCACAACAACTACTGGCCGCCACATACTCCGCTTCGGTGGACGAGAGAGGCACACAACTTTGCTTCTTAGAAGACCAACTTACCAAAGAGCAACCAAGGAATTGGCACCCTCGGGAAGTGGACTTCCTATCCACTTTGTCTCCCGCCCAAACCGAGTCCGAAAATCCTGCAAGCTTGAAGTTTGCTCCTCTTGGGTACCATAAGCCAAAGTTGGGGTATGAGCCAAATATCGAAAGATTCGTTTGACCGCCACAAAGTGGCTTTCCTTATGTGCGGCTTAAAATCATGCACAAATTCCCACACTCAACATGATATCCGGTCTAGATGCACAAGGTAAAGCAAGGAGCCAATCATGGAGCAATATACCTTTTGATCCACCGCTTTACCATTGGGATCAACGTCAAGTTGGCACTTGGTGGGCATTGGAGTGGAAGCCGGCTTGACATCACTTAGCTTGAATTTCTTTAGCATGTCTTGAGTGTATTTAGCTTGGTTGATGAAGGTTCCTTCTCTTCTTTGTTTGACTTCGAATCCAAGGAAGAACTTCAACTCTCCCATCGAAGACATCTTGAACTTAGAGGTCATGAGAGCGGAAAATTCCTCATTGAAAGCTTTGTTAGGGGAACCAAAGATAATATCATCAACATATAGTTGGCACACAAACAACTCCCCTTTGACCTTCTTAGTAAAAAAAGTGGTGTCAATTTTCCCAACTTCAAATCCACGATCTTGCAACAACTCGGTAAGGTGGTCATACCACACACGTGGGGCTTGTTTAAGGCCATAGAGTGCCTTATCGAGTTGATACACATGATCGGGGAAGTAGGGATCCTCGAACCCGGGGGGTTGTTTGACATATACCAACTCATTAATAGGACCATTAAGAAAAGCACTCTTCACATCCATTTGTTGCAACTTAAAGTTATGATGAGAAGCATAAGCAATCAATAAAAGAGTGGATTCAAGGTGAGCAATTGGAGCAAAGGTTTCACCGTAGTCGATACCCTCGACTTGGGAGTAGCCTTGTGCTACCAATCTTGCCTTGTTGCGAACTATTGTCCCATGAGCATCTTGCTTGTTCTTGAATATCCACTTGGTTCCAATGACATTGTGGTTCCCCGTTGGCCTTGGCACCAATCTCCACACCTTGTTGTACTCAAAGTTGTTGAGTTCTTCATGCATGGCATTGAGCCAATCCGGATCTTCGAGCGCCTCATAGACCTTTTGGGGTCCAACACAAGAGACAAACGCATGATGTTCACAATAGTTTGCCAATTGTCTACGAGTGCTTACCCCCTTTTGAATGCTTCCAAGCACATTCTTCATGAAATGACCCTTGGTGGAGAGCTTGGATGCAATCTTGGCGGCACGACGCTCCAATTCCTCCTCGGGGGTGAGTCGAGGAGCGGTCACTTTCTCATCTTGAGCGCCGTCATGAGCTTGTTCTTGATCTTGAGGTTGCTGTTGATCTTGAAGTTGCTCAGAGGAGAGAACTTGACCTTGGGCATCACTTGGTGATTCAACACCGTCTTGAGATTGATCTTGCCCTTGGTCTTGTTCATGAGGTTGAGGGCCTTCACTTTGTTCATTGGAAGCGTGTGGGCCTTGGGTTGGTGATGGCTCCACTTGAGTGGAGCATTGTCCTTCTCCTTGTACCACAAGGGGTTCCTCAATGGGTAGGATAAAACCAACTCTCATTCTTCTTATGGCTTGAGGAGGAATTTCATCACCTACATCACAAGTGCCACTTTGCTCCACTTGGTAGCCATTATTCTCATCAAGCTCCACGTTCCACGTCTCCTCAATAAGTCCCGTGGACTTACTGAGGACACAGTAAGCATGAGAGTTTGTAGCATAACCAACAAATATGCCCTCATAAGCTCTAGTGTAATGCCCCGGATACAACTTTCCATATTAGTAACTCCAACTCTTGCCATTTCCGGCTATGTGTTATGTTATTTCCTTCGTGGTTGGGTTTTGTCTTTCATTTTGCATTTTGTTCATGTCATGCATCTCATCTCATAGCATCTTGCGCATTGCATCTGCATGTTTTCATAAAGCTTGCACCCGTTCGTAGTTGCCGCGTTCCCCCTTGCCTTTTTTATCCCTTTCGAGACCAACCGATCTTTTGTTGTCTGACCGTTTGAGCCTCTCTGCACAGCCACCGGCCACCTCCGCAACCTAGTCCGAAAACTTCTCCCGGACCCGACCCGGGCTGTCATGACCAATGGGTCCAGATCATCCCCAAACATCTACAATACATCTCCGTTTTCTTATTTGGACTCCCTACCTATGTATTTCTCGACCTTTCGATTACGATCGGAGGGACGACATAGCCCCTACCCAAAAATCCAATGCTATAAGTAGCAGCCTAACCCTAGCCCTGTTCCATCGATCCATCTAATCCTCCTGCCGCCGCCACCCATGTTTCTCAGGAGCTTGTCCCTTCACCAACCAAATCTTCCCCTCGGGATCCCCTCCCGATCCAGCCCACCAATCAGCACACCCTTCGATCCCTCCTCCCGCTCGTCACCTTGCCGCCTCTCCGCACGCACACCTCCCTCCGGCCGTCGACCACGCTGCCGCTGGAGCCCGCCGGAGCAGCCTGCCGCCAGGTCGTCCTGCTCCCTGCCATCTCCCTCCTCAGTCTTTTCTCTGCTTCCTCTGGATGCCCCTCACCTCCCCATCTCTTCCCCCTGCAGGAACCCATGGCGCCATCCCCATGGAGCTACGGCTGCCGCCATGTTGCAGCCCCTGCTGCGCCTCGCTCTGGTGACCCGCTGTTCCGCGCCTCCCTCTGCTCCCTTCTCCTTCCATTTCTCCCTCTCAACCCTCTGGTTTCTCTCTCCTTTGCATCGCCATGGCGTCCCCCATGGAGCTCCAAGCCGAAGCCTTCCTGAAGCCTCCTGTCTGCACAGAATCCCTGACTGCCGGCGCCCCTTCCTCGCCATCCAGTCACCGAAGGTCGCCTCACGCGCCAAGTTTGTCGCCGCCAATCACCTCGGTTGCAGCCAGAATGAGCCGTCCCCGGCCTCCTCGTCAGACCGGCACCCCCTGTCAAGTCCCCGCGTCGCCATCGAGGTCAAGGCCGCCTTTCCCCTGCTCCTCCCATCTCATTTCTTTTCTTCCTCCTTCCTCCGCTCACTCTCGATCTCTCTCTGTAACAGCAGCCGTCATCGTCCTGTTCTGTTCGTCGTCGTCTCCGCCCGATCCAACGAGGCCCTGCGTCTCCGGCCTCGTCCCCGCCTCCAAGTCGCCGCGCCTCTGCATCGAACGAACCAGGGGGCCGACGCCTCCAGTGTCCGCGTTGGCCGAGCACAGCGCCAACCGGTCTCATCTTCACAGACCTGGGCGAGGCCCATGGTGAGAAAACCCCCCCAGCCTCTCCTGTGCACTGTTGGGCCAGCCAGATTCGGCCCACAGTGTTTTTTTTCCTCGCCTGCGAATTTTTCCAATAATCAAGAGTAACCAGTTTTGCAGAAAAACCCTCCATGTTCATGCATTAATAACTCACAGACCGTGCATCGGATTAAAATGATTTATATATGTTAAATGCTTAGAATTTTGTGTAGATTAATAATATGCCACTTTCATCCATGTTAAATATGTTTAAACATGCTGTTTGTTTAAACTTGCTCAAATGCCATGTTGAAATGATTTATTTCATAACTAAATAACCGTAGCTCCAATTTTAATAAACTTTATATGTAAATGGGGTAAAAAAATGCATAGATTAACTTGTTGCACTTTAGTTTCCTGTTTAATGTGACACTCCAAATTTTTTGTTGTATTTGTTTTCAGCAAAAGCCTTGCTTGGTTTGAAGAAGGTCATTTAAACCCTTCTTAAAAACCTCTCTTCTGAGTTTTCTTCTCAAAAGCATTTCTTGGATTTATTTTCTTCTAAAAAGAAACCTTTTTGGTTTTGGGCTATTCTTTGGTTTTGATCCATCCTTGGTTTTACCATGCCTCTTGTGGTAAATTTCTCCCAAAACCCCTTCTTCCACTTTAGGGAAATCCAAACATTCTGTCCCAACAAGCTAAATCCATTTTAGGATTTTTATCCTTTTGTTTTTCTCCCCAAAACAATTCTGCCATTATTTCTAAGCCTAGATGCTCTACAAAGGAAGTGTCTAATTTCCTTTGAGTTTTGATCTTAAACCAACTCCTCTGGATAGTCCTTAGTACCCACAACCTAGAACCATCAAGATCCACTCTTCCTCTTTTCAAAATTTTCAAAATTTAACCTCTGCAAGTTTGACCAGATTCATCATTTTTGATGAAATTCATATCTCCTCTTCCCCAAAAATTCTACCAAAATTCAGGCAGCCCTCAGATGCAATGAGAGACCACCACACCAAAGATCAGCTCAAGAAAAATTTCCCATATGCCAAAATCATTTCGTAGAACACTTGGCTGGCACTGTTCCTGTGCACTTTCAGAAAGTTCAGAGTTGTAGTGTCGTTTTCGTCAGAGTGTTGGCACTGATCGCCCGTGCACCCTGGCGCTTTGCGCACGACCTCTTTCCCCTGGACAGAGCACCGCACGCATGCTTGGACGGACGCAGGCGTCGGTGGCGGTGAGCATCTTCAACGCCGGCAGCCTCTGCGGTTGCAGGGCCACCCGTGGCGGCCGAACGGAGCCTGCTCCGACTCGCAACGCCGTTCTGTGCCGCTTATTGCGCCCTAGCCCTCCGCGTGGCCTCATGCATGCCAGCGCACCCCCGCAGCACCGTCGCCGTGGCCCGGCAAGCATAGGGCACACCCTCTGCCACCGACGGGCCCGCGCCGCCCCGTTCCGTCGAATCCACCCAGGGCTACTAATCCAAGCTTGTTTAGCATCAAAACGGAACCAGTGGAACTCCACGCTGACGCCCCACTCCCTAAACCTCCCCGACCAAGCTCTGCGCCGCCGTAACCATCGCCGGAGAAGTCAGTTCACGGCCACCGCCTTGGATCGCCCATAAAAGGAGCCCGAGCTCGCTCTCGTGCACACACCACCTCGCACTTCACCAAGACCCCGCTAGCCCTTTGGAAGAGCCCCGAGGAGTCTCCTTCCTCGACTCCGGCCGCCACGACCGCCACGGGATCCAGCTCGATTCGCTCCCATGCGTGCGCCTCTGCCTCCAATCTCTTGCGGTAGCTCTCTAGTACATCCTCCTTCCGACCCGCGCTTCAATTGAAGTTTGCAAGACACCACCGAGTTCCCCACCATCGCCCGCCGCCGTCGCCGGAGAAAGTGTCGCCGTCGGCGTGGTGCTCCCGACGCCCAAGTCCACCACCCACCGACGGAAGGACACGCTGATACTCTTGGTACCTCCGATCTCCACGACTCGCCGTGGTTCGACGCAAGCGACCACCGCAGCCTTCGGCGCCGGCGAGTCTTTCAAACTCGACATGTGGACCCCCATGTCGGCCTCTCTTCTTTCCCCGCGAACCGCTTTTCCGTTGGCACCTTGGGCAAAATACTTTTTCCTGTGGGCTTTGCGTTTCTATTCGAACCGTTTTCTGTTTTCTCGGTTAAACCCTGGAACTTTTCTCGTTTCATTACAGATGAGTCCTGGACAGAAACCCTTATAACTTTTTAATAAAAGTGATTTTTGAGTGATTCTTTTTCTGACAGTCTTATAATTTTGTCTAGTTTTTATGGGATTTATTTGGAAATTTTTGGAACAACTTTTATGCACACATTGGTTTTCACGTTAGTATGCCTTTTCGCTATACCGTAGGTTCGGAAGAGGTGATTGAGCTGCGAACTTCGCCGAGCTAGACTCCGACTACTCTGAACCAGGCAAGCAAAGTTTGAACTTTTGATATGATGAGTGTCTGAGCATGTTTGCATTAATTTTGTATCATGGCACATTCATGAGCATTTTCGATGATGGTTTATCTCGTGAGCATTGAGGAAAATGAACTCGGTAAATCCGTGAGTTGTTGGAAACTTGTTGCATGGCCATGAGTTGGCATGAGTATGGGTAACATGGCAGTGTTGTAGCATGCCAGGCTTATGCCATGTCGTTGACCCTGTGTCAACATAAATCGGTCAGTTTCCCGTCCATCTTCCTTTCCGTACTACCACCTGTTTCCCGCAAGGGATACGGCTTAGTAGGTTGCAAACCACTTCCTAGTACACACCAAATTGAGAGGCGGGATGAAGGTTCCATGGCCTGGATTAAAGCCTTTCATCCGGTCAGGGGCATGGGTGTTTCGGTTGGGACGAGAGGGGCACCCTTAGAGCGCCAGCGTATATAAATTTGATCCCATGCTATTCGAGATTGTGATCTCCCCGCCTCAAAGTTTTCTTAAACGCTGTCTAGGGTGATTCCTGGCAATGTGAGGTGTGATGGGTGTGTACTAGCTAGTTGTGTTTCCTCTGAAATACCGTAAACGGAATTAGTCCTTCGTGACTACGGAAATCCGTTGGCTGTGGACAAATTTTGGTACAAACTCTGCAGAGTCAAAATTCTTGAATTCATCTTATCCATGTCCAAGTTCACTATATCTTATCCTGACAAGTGTCGGTTTTGGTGACAGATAATCCGGTGAATCACATGAGTACTAAGTCCGGTTAAATGTTTATTCCTGTGGATGGACTAACCCGTTTATATTCCCGTGTTGAATATTTATTAAGAGTGCTATTTCTTGTGATGAAAGCCCTTTCTGTGATGTCGCTCAGACGTCCGACTGCGGCATTATTGTTATTTATTCTCATTATAAGCCCTTTCTGTGATGTCGCTCAGACGTCCGATCATGACATTATTGTCATTTATTTTCATTATAAGCCCTTTACGTGATGTCGCTCGGACGTCCATCGCTGCATTGTTGTTATTTATTTTCATTATAAGCCCTTTCTGTGATGTCGCTCAGATGTCCGACTGCGGCATTATTGTTATTTATTTTCATTATAAGCCCTTTCTGTGATGTCGCTCAGACGTCCGACTGCGGCATTGTTGCTATTTATTTTTATTATAAGCCCTTTCTGTGATGTCGCTCAGACGTCCGACTACCGCATGCATGTATTTTCATTTCAATATAAGCCCTTTATGAGGTGTCGCTCAGACGCCCGGTTGTGGCATGTTTTGCTTATTTATCCACCCCTTCGAGGCGTCACCTCAGACACTCGATCGGTTTTGAGTTTATCCTTCTTTGAGTTTTTGAGCGGACTACCGCCGATTCCCTACTTATTTTATTTTGGCTATACTAATTTATTTGAGCATTGTTGAAATTAATCATGACTCATTCATGCATTCATTTGTTACATCTTTTGTCCGAACTGTCTTGCGAGTACTTTCAAAGTACTCACCTGGCTTGTTGATTTGGCGGATCTTGTGAAAGCGATCTCATGGATGAAGAATTCGATAGCGAGTCCGGCGCCTAGAGGAATCGGTCAGTCTCGTGTGACCTGGATTAGTCTTTGTGATATATCCGCTTCCGCTACCCAAATAAATTCATCGAGCCTCACCTCGGCCTTTCGATGAGCCGCCCGATCAGAGACTTATTAACCACCCCGTTGTGTTATTCCACCAACCACTCATAGCTCGACTTAGTAGTATTTCCACCCCACCCCTTGGGTCATATCGGCCTCTATGTATAATTATCGGCATGTTTGTAATAATTGGTTGGGCATCTTCAGTCCGACCCCTGTAATATTGTAATGCTACTGGCTTATTGTATCAAAGTTTTGTCAACCGGTATGAAGGATTTTCCTCATGTTGGACTTCATAGGTCGGTTGTTCAATAAATATTTTTATTGAAAAACCGGTCGTGACAAGCTTGGTACCAGAGCCAGGCTGACTGTAGGAAGCCACTAGGTACGATCGCTAGTCGGTTATTAGCATAATAGAGCTATTTATTATTTTTACAAATGTAGTCAATTTCTGACAGTAAGCATAAATTTATGATTTGACTTCTCAGGATTTTTGCCTACCTTTGTAGATGGCCAGCAACGACTGCGAGTCGCAGATGTTCGCCAACATGCCCAATGGGTTTGTCAAGCTTCTCTCCTTCATCGTGCAAGTCGCGATGGGGCCAGATGTGCGCCCAATCTTCTCTCTCTCTCAGCACAAGGTCAATGACCATCTAACCATGCACCAAGCGCGGTGGAATTCAAGAGGGGCGAGTTGGCGTTACGGTTCGTGGGGAGAGCCATGCCCACGAAAAGCACGCGCTACATATGGCAGCCCGTGAGGCGATAGCCCGTCTCGAGGATATCCTGCCCGATGAAGACTTCGTCGCTACCGCTACCTACCATGTCACGTGCCATACACCTGCCACTCGCGTTCTCTTGCCCCAGAGGAGAAGCGGGATGAAGCTTTGAGATGCTCGCCGAGTATCTTCAGGCTTTGGAGGCAGCCTTCGACAACCTGGTGGACGACTTTGTAGCTGCCCGCATGGACTCAGTCCATGGCTGTACCGCCAACAGGAGGGAGCTCCTGCGTGCTGCACCACCACTGACTTTCATCTCGTCATCAGCATCATTCGCTCCTACTGCTCGCACCGCTACTCGTCGCCTGCCTACCACGGAGGAATTCAACCACGTCATTGCGCCTACTCCGGTTCGTTCTGCACCACCCCTCGTGCCCGCTCAGATTCGAGTTGTCCCGCACAGGGCACCTGCTCCACCAACTCCGCGCAACACCTCTCGTCTAGAGCCTATTTCTGAGGAGGAGGTTGAGTCCCCAGCCTCTCTACGCCTCACCCTTGGCAGGCCAAGGGAAATCCTTACCATCTCCGACTAAGTGCGCTTAGCCGCCATGCGATGTACCGACTTGTGCGATATGTTTATATGTAAATAGGCTGTGAGAAGTAGTTTGTTTGCGCATCATGTAGGATCTGGAGAAGTGCACTAGGCTAAATAACATGTCAGGATTTATGTACGCATATCCCGAGTGATGTATTGTATAATTACTGCTTGCGTGTAAGATATGTAATGAACAGTCTTTCTCCGTGCGCAAACGTATTTTTTCTCTCGAAAAATCTTGGAGCATTTGCAACTTTTTGCATCTTCTTGAATTTATTGATTTTTGCGGCTCAGTTCCTTTTCTTATGAGTGTTCCAAAATATATCCCCAGAGTGAACTATGTCTCGTCCTTGGACGCGCTCCATGCCAACTCCGACAGAGGAAAATTGTGGCACATCCCCAGGCAACAATTTCACACAGGGACAGACGAGTCAGCAGGACAGTGAAACGGCACTTTCCCAAATGTGCCGTCTTTATGAACAAAGTCAGCAACAACATCAGGAAATACTGAACCAAGTCATCAATATGGGAAGTCACCGTGGACCGTATCAGCAGCAATCCAAGTTATCTGAGCTACAGAAGACGCGTCCCCAAACATTTTCTCACACTGACAAACCTCTGGAAGCCGAGGACTGGCTTCGAGACATGGAGAGAAAATTAATTATCGCCCAGTGTTCAGACCTTGAGAAAGTACTTTATGCTCCGCACTATCTCACTGGAGCAGCCGCATCGTGGTGGGAAAATTTCCTGCACATGCACCCCAACGAAAATAATATATCATGGGAGGAATGTAAAGAAGGTTTTCGTGGGGCACATATTCCTAAGAGTCTTATGAAAATCAAAAGAGAGAATTTGATGACCTCAAGCAAAGGACAATGGCGAGTGTCGAATGCAGCAGTCGGTTTACCTTGCTGTCTCGCTTCGCCAACGAGGAGCGTATGTCGAAAACAAAAAGATGGAGAAATTCCTAGATTTGTCCGACACCGCGCTTAAATGTCAATTGGTCGTATACACATTTCCAGATTTTAAGGCGCTGGTGGATAAGGCCATTACCTTGGAAAATGAGAGACGAGCTTAGAAGATTTCCATAGCGGAAGAGGACCAGACTAGACACACCGCAACCACCGCAGCAAGGCGGGCGTTCGGAAGAACTGGACACCCAAACCCACGACAAGCGTCTCACGCCCAATCAAGAATTTCCACGCAAGGGACAAGGAGTTCACATACCGCCCAAGCGTTACTGTTACACTTGTGGAGAAGAAGGGCACTATGCCAAGCAAAGTGCCCCAAGCCAAGGAACTTCGACCCCAAAGCCGAACAACGGAAGCAATAATTGGCACCAAAGCGCAACAATTTCAACCCAAATAACAACCACAGGAAGGGTCATCTGAACCACGTGACCAAGAGGAAGCACAAAATGCCCCGATATCGTACTCGATGCGTTTCCTGTCAACACAATACCTGCCATGGTTTTGTTTGATTCTGGAGCTTCTCACTCGTTCGTTTCGAAAAGTTTTGCTTTGCAAAATAATTTTTCGATGCTTCCCTTGGGAAAATCTATGATCGTCAAGTCCCCTAGAATTAAGCAAGTTACCCAGAATTATTGCCAGGGTGTGGTTATCGAGTTTGAAGGATTGAAGTTTCACGCAAATCTTATCGTATTGGAAAATAAAGGACTAGATGTCATCTTAGGGATGGATTGGCTAACCACCAACAAAGGTTTTATTGACTGCTTCAACAGGACCGTAATTCTCACCCATCACCACGGGGAGACCATAAAGGTTTCATCCAAGGAAAGAAAAATATCCAGGCAACCGAGATTGAACAAGGTGGATATTCTGAATTGAGCAAAGTTCGATGGTGTGTGAATTTCGGATGTATTCCACGAAGAACTACGGGCATGCCACGGATCGAGAGAAGAATTCAGCATTGAGCTAGCACCGGAACCGCTCCCATATACAAGAAACCATACCGAATGGCACCTTCGAATTGGTGGGCGAAGAAGCAAATAAAGGAACTGTTGGAAAAAGGGTACATATGAGCCAGTTCCTCACCTTGGGGTTCACCAATTTTATTCGCCAAAAGAAGGATGGAACACCGAGATTGTGCATAGACTATCGGCGCTAAAAATGGTCACAATCAAGAACAAATATCCGATGCAGCGAATAAATGATTTATTCGATCAACTCGCTAAGGCCAAGGTGTTCTCAAAGATTGACTTGAGATCGGGATATCATCAACTGAAAGTACGAACCGAGGATATTCCCAAGACCGCCTTCACCTCCGGATACGGGGTTATGCGAGTTCACCGTGATGCCATTCGGACTAACAAACGCCCCGCATATTTTGTTCACCTCATGAACAAAGTATTCATGAAGTTTATGGATAAGTTTGTTGTGGTATTTATCGATGATATTCGGTATACTCCAAAACACCGGAAGAACACGCTGAACATCTCCGGATTGTACTAGGAGAACTCAGAAACATCGGTTACGCCAAATTCAGCAAGTGTGAATTTTGGCTACAGCAAATAGGTTTTACGGGCCACGACTAACTCAAGAAAGTATCGCCGAGACCGGAAAAAGTCAAGGCCGTGCTTGGCTGGAAGCCACCAGCCGGTGTGACGGATGTACGAAGTTTCTTGGGAATGGCAGGATACTACGAAGATTTATTGAAGGATTCTCCACCATAGCAAAGCCAATGGCGCAACTACTCAAGAAAGACAGGAAGTTTGAATGGGCGGAAGCCTGCGAGAAAAGTTTCCAAGAACTAAAGAGGAAAGCGGCGAGCGGCACCGATACTAATTGTGCGAGATATACACAAGAATTTTGAAGTATTTTGTGGCGCATCTCGAAAGGGCCTCGGGTGCGTATTAATGCAAGAAGGCAAGATTGTTGCATATGTTTCGAGACAACCGGAAGCATGAGGAAAATTACCCTACCCATGACCTGGAATTTAGCAAGTGATACATGCACTCAAGGAATGGAGACACTTTCTACTTGGTAATCGTTGTGAAATATACACGGACCACAAAAGCCTCAAGTATATTTTCATACAACCAGAACTAAATTTACGGCAGCGACGCTGGTTGGAATTAGTAAAGGATTATGATGTTGGGATCCACTACCACCCGGGCAAAGCAAATGTTGTAGCAGATGCTCGAGTGGAACCCAGTCCGCACAACGACATCATGCCAGACTTAAGACCTGAATTCCAGCAGGAATTCGCAAGGCTCAACCTGATGGTGGTCACCGAAGGCAGTGTGTCAAACTTAGAAATACAGCCTACCCTGATAGAGAAGGTTAAAGAGGCTCAACGTGGACACCCCAGCATTGAAGGCATAAAGCGTAAGATGAAATTGGGCAAGGCCTCAGAATTCAGTATTGATGAGCAAGGAATATTGTGGTACAGGAATAGGCTCTGCGTACCAAATATCCATGACCTTAAACAGCAAATCCTGGCTGAAAGCCACACCGCTCCATATTAAATCCATCCTGGAGGAACAAAAATGTACAAAGATCTTCAGGAAACATTTTGGTGGCATGGTATAAAAAGAGACATAGCCACGTTTATTGCATGTTGTGACTCTTGTCAACGCATCAAGGCCGAACACCAGAAACCGGCCGGACTATTGCAACCGAATAGGATACCCGAGTGGAAATGGGACGAAATCGGAATGGATTTTATTGTTGGACTACCTCGGTCACGACACGGACATGATGCCATATGGGTAATCACAGATAGACTGACTAAAGTAGCTCACTTCATCCCCGTGAAGACAACACACACCACTCAGAAGCTTGCTAGGCTCTACCTCTCCCGTATCGTTTGCCTACATGGAGTCCCAAAGAAAATAATCTCGGACAGAGGCACTCAATTCGTCTCCCGGTTTTGGGATGACTTACAACAAGCTCTGGGAACTCAGCTGGCATTCAGTACCGCATACCATCCCCAGATAGATGGGCAGACTGTGCGAGTAAATCAAATTCTAGAAGATATGCTAAGAGCATGTGTCCTCACCTATGGGACCAGTTGGGAGGAGAGCTTACCATACGCAGAATTCGCATATAACAACAGCTATCAGTCCAGCCTGCAAATGGCACCATTTGATGCTATGTACGGACGAAGATGTCGTACCCCGCTAAATTGGTCGGAAACCAGAGACAGTCATATCTTCGGCCCAGACCTGCTCAAGGAGGCTGAGGATAAAGTCAAGGTAATTAAGGACCGGCTCAAGACAGCCCAAAGTCGACAAAAGAGTTATTACGATCAGAAGCATCGTGGAGTCCATTTTGAACCCGGTGAATTTGTGTACCTACGAGTATCACCCATGAGAGGCCTGCACCGATTCAAGATTAAAGGAAAACTAGCACCGAGATTCGTCGGGCCTTTCTGCATAGTAGCACAAAGAGGCACGGTGGCCTACCTGCTAGACTTACCCGAAGAATTATCCGACATCCACGATGTATTCCACGTCTCCCAATTGAGGAAGTGCGTAAGCAACCCAGAGAAACAAGTACCCCATAAGAACATTGACGTGCAACCAGATCTTACACATCGGGAGCATCCGATTAAAATCTTGGAAGAGTCAGAAAGGAGAACCCGACAGAAAACCACCAAGTTCTTCAAAGTTCAGTGGAGTAACCACACCGAAAGTGAAGCCACTTGGGAAAGAGAGGATTTCCTTCAAATAGAGCACCCACAATTATTTGAAAATCAACTGGAATCTCGGGGACGAGATTTTTCCTAAGGGGGTAGGTGCTGTGACACTCCAAATTTTTTGTTGTATTTGTTTTCAGCAAAAGCCTTGCTTGGTTTGAAGAAGGTCATTTAAACCCTTCTTAAAAACCTCTCTTATGAGTTTTCTTCTGAAAAGCATTTCTTGGATTTATTTTCTTCTAAAAAGAAACCTTTTTGGTTTTGGGCTATTCTTTGGTTTTGATCCATCCTTGGTTTTACCATGCCTCTTGTGGTAAATTTCTCCCAAAACCCCTCCTTCCACTTTAGGGCAATCCAAACATTCTGTCCCAACAAGTTAAATCCATTTTAGGATTTTTATCCTTTTGTTTTTCTCCCCAAAACAATTCTGCCATTATTTCTAAGCCTAGATGCTCTACAAAGGAAGTGCCTAATTTCCTTTGAGTTTTGATCTTAAACCAACTCCTCTGAATAGTCCTTAGTACCCACAACCTAGAACCATCAAGATCCACTCTTCCTCTTTTCAAAATTTTCAAAATTTAACCTCTGCAAGTTTGGACCAGATTCATCATTTTTGATGAAATTCATATCTCCTCTTCCCCAAAAATTCTACCAAAATTCAGGCAGCCCTCAGATGCAATGAGAGACCACCACACCAAAGATCAGCTCAAGAAAAATTTCCCACATGCCAAAATCATTTCGTCGAACACTTGGCCGACACTGTTCCTGTGCACTTTCAGAAAGTTCAGAGTTGTAGTGTCGTTTTCGTCAGAGTGTTGGCACTGATCGCCCGTGCACCCTGGCGCTTTGCGCACGACCTCTTTCCCCTGGCCAGAGCACCGCACGCATGCTTGGACGGACGCAGGCGTCGGTGGAGGTGGGCATCTTCAACGCCGGCAGCCTCTGCGGTTGCAGGGCCACCCGTGGCGGCCGAACGGAGCCTGCTCCGGCTCGCAACGCCGTTCTGTGCCGCCCATTGCGCCCTAGCCCTCCGCGTGGCCTCATGCAAGCCAGCGCACCCCCCGCAGCACCGTCGCCGTGGCCCGGCAAGCACAGGGTGCACCCTCTGCCGCCGACGGGCCCGCGCCGCCCCGTTCCGTCGAATCCACCCAGGGCTCCTAATCCGAGCTTGTTTAGCGTCAAAACGGAACCAGTGGAACTCCACACTGACGCCCCAGTCCCTAAACCTCCCCGACCAAGCTCTGCGCCGCCGTAACCATCACCGGAGAAGTCCGTTCACAGCCACCGCCTCAGATCGCCTATAAAAAGGAGCCCCGAGGTCGCTCTCGCACACACCACCTCTCAGACTTCACCAAGACCCTCCTAGCCCTTTGGAAGAGCCCCGAGGAGTCTCCTTCCTCGACTCCGCCCGCGACCGCCACAGGATCCAGCTTGATTCGCTCCGTGCGTGTGCCTCTGCCTCCCATCTCTTGCCAAGTAGCTCTCTAGTACATCCTCCTTCGACCAGCGCTTCAATTGAAGTTTGCAGACACCACCACGAGTTCCCCACCATCGCCCGAGCGCCGTCCGCCGGAGAAAGTGTCGCCGTCGACATGGTGCTCCCCGACGCCCAAGTCCACCACCCACCGACGCGGAAGGACATGCTGATACTCTTGGTACCTCCGATCTCCACGACTCGCCTTGGTTCGACGCCGACGACCACCGCAGACCTTCGGGCGCCGTGAGTCTTTCAAACGACATGTGGACCCCCCATGTCAGCATCTCTTTCTTTCCCCGTGAACCGTTTTCCGTTGGCGCCTTCGGGCAGAATACGTTTTCCCTGTGGGCTTGCGCGTTTCTATTCGAACCGTTTTCTGTTTTCTCAGTTAAACCCCTGGAACTTTTCTGTTTAATTACAGATGAGTCCCTGGACAGAAACCCTTATAACTTTTTAATAAAAAGTGATTTTTGAGTGATTCTTTTTCTGACAGTCTTATAATTTTGTCTAGTTTTTTATGGGATTTATTTGGAAATTTTTTGGAACAACTTTTATACACGCGTTGGTTTTCACGTTAGTATGCCTTTTCGCTATACCGTAGGTTCCGGAAGAGGTGACGGAGCTGCGAACTTCGCCGAGCTAGACTCCGACTACTCTGAACCAGGCAAGCAAAGTTTGAACTTTTGATATGATGAGTGTCTGAGCATGTTTGCATTAATTTTGTATCATGGCACGTTCATGAGCATTTTCGATGATGGTTTATCTCGTGAGCATTGAGGAAAATGAACTCGGTAAATCCGTGAGTTGTTGGAAATTTGTTGCATGGCCATGAGTTGGCATGAGTATGGGTAAGATGGCAGTGTTGTAGCATGCCAGGCTTATGCCATGTCGTTGACCCTGTGTCAACATAAATCGGTCAGTTTCCCGTCCATCTTCCTTTCCGTACTACCACCTGTTTCCCGCAAGGGATACGGCTTAGTAGGTTGCAAACCACTTCCTAGTACACACCAAATTGAGAGGCCAGGATGAAGGTTCCATGGCCCTGGATTAAAGCCTTTCATTGGTCGGGGGCATGGGTGTTTCGGTTGGGACCGAGAGGGGCACCCATAGAGCGCAGATATAAATTTGATCCCATGCTATTCGAGATTGTGATCTCCCGCCTCAAGTTTTCTTAAACGCTGTCTAGGGTGATACCGCAGCGTGAGGTGTGATGGGTGTGTACTAGCTAGTTGTGTTTCCTCTGAAATACATAAGCGGAACTAGTCCTTCGTGACTACGGAAATCTGTTGGCTGTGGACAAATTTTGGTACAAACTCTGCAGAGTCAAAATTCTTGAATTCATCTTATCCATGTCCAAGTTCACTATATCTTATCGACAAGTGTCAGTTTTGGTGACAGATAATCCGTGAATCACATGAGTACTACGTCCGGTTAAATGTTTATTCTCGTGGATGGACTAACCCGTTTATATTCTGTGTTGAATATTTATTATGAGTGCTATTTCTTGTGATGAAAGCCCTTTTGTGATGTCGCTCAGACGTCCGATCATGCATTATTGTTATTTATTCTCATTATAAGCCCTTTACGTGATGTCGCTCAGACGTCCGATCATGACATTATTGTTATTTATTTTCATTATAAGCCCTTTACGTGATGTCGCTCGACGTCCGATCGTGGCATTGTTGTTATTTATTTTCATTATAAGCCCTTTACGTGATGTCGCTCAGACGTCCGATTGCTGCATTATTGTTATTTATTTTCATTATAAGCCCTTTACGTGATGTCGCTCGAGACGTCCGATCATGCATTGTTGCTATTTATTTTTATTATAAGCCTTTTCTGTGATGTCGCTCAGACGTCCGACTGCGGCATGCATGTATTTTCATTTCAATATAAGCCCTTTATGAGGTGTCGCTCAGACGCCCGATTGTGGCATGTTTTGCTTATTTATCCACCCCTTCGAGGCGTCATCTCAGACACTCGATCGGTTTTGAGTTTATCCTTCTTTGAGTTTTCGAGCGGACTACCGCCGATTCTCTTCTTATTTTATTTTGGCTATACTAATTTATTTGAGCATTGTTAAAATTAATCATGACTCATTCATGCATTCATTTGTTATATCTTTTGTCCGAACTGTCTTGCGAGTACTTTCAAAGTACTCACCTGGCTTGTTGATTTGGCCAGATGCTGACGAAGGCGATCTCATGGATGAAGAATTCGATAGCGAGTCCGCGCCTAGAGGAATCCCAGTCAGTCTTGTGCGACCCCTGGATTAGTCTTTGTGATATATCCGCTTCCGCTACCCAAATAAATTCATCGAGCCTCACCTCGGACTTTCGATGAGCCGCCCGATCTGAGACTTATTAACCACCCGTTGTGTTATTCCACCAACCACTCATAGCTCGAGTCAGTAGTATTTCCACCCCACCCCTTGGGTCATATCCGCCTCTATGTATAATTATCGGCATGTTTGTAATAATTGGTTGGGCATCTTCAGTCCGACCCCTGTAATATTGTAATGCTACTGGCTTATTGTATCAAAGTTTTGTCAACCGGTATGAAGGATTTTCCTCATATTGGACTTCATAGGTCGGTTGTTCAATAAATATTTTTATTGAAAAACCGGTCGTGACATTTAACAACATTAAAATTGTGTTTAGGGCAGAACTGTAGCAAATTCAAAATATGCACATGGGGGTTTTCCGGAATTGTTGTTTCTTATTTCTGGCCTCATTTTAACTTGCCTAAATAGTTAGTTTTATTATGCTTCACCTCTTGCCATGTTAACCAACATTTAATATTGTTGAGTATTTTAAACGGGAGAGAACTAAATAATTATTGTGAAGTTTCGTCAATATGCGACTCGTTGCATGTTGAGCTCCACTTAACTTGTAGTTTTGTTTGTGCACTTTGCCATGCCATGCATATTTAAACCGGACATGCATCATACTTGTTTGTGCATCATGCCATGTTTATCCTTGTGCGTTT
Organism: Aegilops longissima; assembly: GCA_021605205.1. NCBI lineage: Eukaryota > Viridiplantae > Streptophyta > Magnoliopsida > Poales > Poaceae > Aegilops > Aegilops longissima. The sequence continues at coordinate 676,053,055 of CM038682.1, read as the reverse complement.
ACCATGTTGTTTGTTTCTTTCTGGTGTTGCTTCTTAGTTCCGGTAATGTTGCGATTGTGAGGATTCGTTCGACTACTCCCGTCCAGTTGTGTTCTTCATGGACTCGTTCTTCTTCCTAGCGGGATTTCAGGCAAGATGACCGTTACCTTGGATCTCACTACTATCATTGCTATGCTAGTTGCTTCGTTCTATGGCTATGCTGCATTACCTAACACTTTCTTATCAAGCCTCCCAATTTTCCATGAACCTCTAACCTTTGACACCCTTCCTAGCAAACCGTTGTTTGGCTATGTTACTGCTTTTGCTCAGCCCCTCTTATAGCGTTGCTAGTTGCAGGTGAAGATGAAGATTGCTCCATGTTGGATTATGTTTATGTTGGGATATCACAATATCTCTTATATTATTAATACATCTATATACTTGGTAAAGGGTGGAAGGCTCGGCCTTATGCCTGGTGTTTTGTTCCACTCTTGCCGCCCTAGTTTCCGTCATATCGGTATTATGTTCCCGGATTTTGCGTCCCTAACGCGGTTGGGTGATTTATGGGACCCCCTTGACAGTTCGCCTTGAATAAAAATCCTCCAGCAAGGCCCAACCTTGGTTTTACCATTTGCCTCACCATCACCTATACCTTTCCCTTGGGTCGGCCAACCCGAGGGTCATCTTTATTTTAGCCCCCCCGGGGCCAGTGCTTCTCTAAGTGCTGGTCCAAACCGGCGATGTCCGCGCCCACAGGCAACGTGGTCTATGCCAACCCGTCGTCTTGCTCATCCGGTGTGCCCCGAGAACGAGATATGTGCAGCTCCTATTGGGATTTGTCGGCACATTCGGGCGGCTTTGCTGGTCTTGTTTTACCATTGTCGAAATGTCTTATAACTGGGATTCTGAGTCTGATCGGGTCTTCCCGGGAGAAGGAATATCCTTCGTTGATCGCGAGAGCTTATAATGGGCTAAGTTGGGACACCCCTGCAGGGTTTTGAACTTTCGAAAGCCGTGCCCGCGGTTATGTGGCAGATGGGAATTTGGTAATATCCGGTTGTAGTAAACTTGAAGTAAACTCTTCTAAAATACACCAACCGTGTGCGTAACCATGAGTGTCTCTTTTCGGGGTTGATCGAGAGGAGAACACGGTTTCTGGGTTATGTCTGACGTAAGTAGGAGTTCAGGATCACTTCTTGATCATTACTAGTTGACGACCGCTTGCTTTGCTTCTCTTCTCGCTCTTATTTGCGTAAGTTAGCCACCATACATTGCTTACCGCTGCTGCAACCTCACCACTTTACCCCTTCCTTTCCCTTTAAGCTTTGCTAGTCTTGATACCCATGGTAATGGGATTGCTGAGTCCTCGTGGCTCACAGATTACTACACCACCAGTTGCAGGTACAGGTTTGCGATGATCATGACGTGAGAGCAATGTTACTTGTTTTGGAGTTCTTCTTCTGCTTCTTCAATCAGGGGATAGGTTCCAGGTCGGCAGCCTGGGCTAGCAGGGTGGTTATTGTTTGAGTTTCTGTTTATGATTCATCCGTAGTCGGATGTTGATCTTGTATGTTGTATTGTTGTATTCATGTGACATTGTATGTATTGGATGTATCCCCACTATTATGTAATGTTGATGTAATGATATCCACCTTGCAAACGCGTCTTCAAGATGCGCTTCTATCCTTGGCGGGACCTCCGAGTTCCTTTAGGATAGGGTCGCATCTTGGGCGTGACAAGTTGGTATCAGAGCCTCGACCGATCATAGGAGCCCCCTTGTTTGTTGGCCGTTGTTGAGTCTAGAAGAAAAACTATTTTTGAGTCTTAGGATTATATATATCGGAGAGTAGGATTCTTTTAGGATCACGCGGGTATCTTGGGATCGTTCCGATAGTCTTGTGACGAGAACATTGTTCTTGGTGCCTCCTGACATTTAGGGGTTGTGGCAGTGTCCCGGGGAGTTGAGCTCCGAGGTGTTATCGTCATAATTTTATCGTTGCAGTTCTGGAATACCCGAGTTTTGCCGAGATCGAAAATCTCTTTTATGCAGTTGTTGGTGAGATAACCTCGACGCCACCCAGTACTGGGGAGTTCGGGAGTATTGCCATAACTCGTATAATGGATGCTTTTAGAAGGTTGAGGTACACGATTTCCGGAGTTTTCTTGGTGATGTGTTGAAGGATGGATACAGCTGGATCTAGGTATTGTTAGTTTGGGTGATATATTTTGTGTCCCCTGTATCCCCAACACCAGATTGCATAACCAGAAAGTTTCGGGAGTTTATAGGTGGGAATTCAAGTAGCTCCTAGAATATCTTTCCGACAGATGCATGATATGGGATTGGGTAAATCTCTATCATATGTATTTGTTCCGGCTTATTTCCTAAGCCAATCCTTTGTTTTGTTTTATTTGTGGTATTCGAGTTGCTTCGAAGTCAAATGTTGAATCCATACTTTTCCTAAACGGTGTTCTCATATTGCTATGTGAATACTAATCCTTCTTGATCATCGAGGTCGTCATGTTAATTCTTTTCCGAACCGGCGTGCTTCTCTTCAAGTGGATCCGATCATTTCAACATTTGCGAGATCAATTCTAAGTTTTCTCAACGGTGTTTGTTTCATCCGTCCCAAGTTGTCTTTGTTTTCCTGCCCTCCCACCCCTTTCTGCAAGGACTTATATATTTTAATCAAGTATCCATTTATTCATGTGAAGTCTCTTCACTCTTTTCAATCAATGTTCTTATCCGGTGATTTCCCATGGAGATGCTCAACAATTTCGAGTTCATCATCCTTCATTGTTGTTTCTTCTCCGGTGGATCCAATTCAAGCTTTCGATATTCATCATATTCCTTTCCTCGTTTCTAATGCTTTCTCTTGCCGATGCACCTCTTAATCATTCACTTCTCGCTATTCATTTGTCCTGGAGTGCTGAAGATATCTCAGAAGGCTCGTCTTTTCTTCCAAGATCTGTTCCAGCTATTTGGAGATTATTATCTCATTCAAGCCATTTAATTCAACCGGTGCAATCCCCTTTCAATCAATTGTTCAACGGTGTTTTCTTTTGAGTGGGCCCTAACCCACAGGTCTTTTCCCAGGATCTTACCTGACTCTTCTAATTATCCCGACGTTATTCTTAAATTCTTTTCAAGTGTGACGTAAGAAAGGATCCCATCAGTCACACGCCTTCTCCAAGGTTGCTTTCAAACTCTTTTCATCTTTGGCTCAACCTTTCCTCTTGTAATCCTTCCGGAGTGCCTCAACAATTTGGTGGTGTTTCTCCTCGTCATTCTCAGATTTTGAAGACCGGAGAAGAGTTCCTGTTAAATCCTTACCCGTTCTTCCAAAGATTCATAGTTCTAGCTTCATGCTACCCTCATAATTGTTTTGATTGTGACAATTCTTTTCTTACCATCCAGAGCATTTCATGAGTTGTTTCCATTTCTTTCCTCCGAAGGCCATCATGTCATAATTCTTCATTCTCAGCGTGTAGCTATTGTTCTCCAAATCTTAATGGTGCATCGTTCAAATAACCTCTAATCAGTTCATGGCCTCTTTGTTCTCATGTATCTAAATCCCCTCAAGTATCTTTATTCGTTTTCTAATTATTCCTGGTGAATTGTGCCTTTGCTACGTTCATTTTCAATTCGTACGGTGGTTCGCTCAAGATTCCTTTTCTCTTGTTATCATATCAATTCATTCGTTCTTTCCAATTCCACTGGTGGTTCCATCAATACCTTCTCAAGTTTGCGCTATATCTCTCTTAATCCTTTCTACGAGAATAAGTAGTATGCCAAATCCGTTGCTTGTCATCAATTAAATTGGTGAAGGATACGCATAACGTAATTCTTATTATTGTTTCATCCAAGTGATCTAGTTTCTTCTTTCCATCATTGTCATCATGTCACATTTCTCGGTTCGAGATGCTCCATCTTTTCTTTTCTGGAGTTCCAAGTTTTCCGCATTATCTCATCACGAAGCTCCACCTAAATTATTGCAAGGCTTCACCTTGTGTCTTCAACTTCTCTTTCTTTTTATCATCCTTTTATTACCGGAGTTCTTCATGGAGGCTCTACATGATGGTTCGTCAAGGATTTTTTTCATTCTTCAATTGTTCTTCAAGATTTTTCTCGAAGTTATGATCCGTCAAGCCATACTTCAAAATAAACATGGTGCTCAACACAGGTTTTGGTTTGAGGAGTTCAAGCATTCTTCATCTTGCATTCTGAAGTGCTCCTTTCTACCTTATCTTTGAGATGGCGTTATATAACTCTTGACAATTCCCTTCGTGTTTCATGATTCACAAGTTTTCAAGAATGACATATTTTAAACCCATCACTTTCTTCCTTGGAGTTATCTTGGTTTAGGTTACACCTAAAGCCTTCCCTAAGGAATGTTGCTAATTGTGGTGCCTATCGATAATCCAAGTTTCCTCCTATTCTCTAATTAAAAGGAGTTTTCATCTCCTTGCTGATCTCAATCCAATTAAATGTTTCCATCAGTGGCCGGTTGTCACCTCATCATTTTGAGATGTTTGCCATAAGCCCACAACAAGCTTGTGCTTTTCGTTGTTGATTTTGCAACAACTCCATTCAATTCTTCTTTGCAAGGTTGTTTTCCAAGATCATTTGTGGCAGAAGTTGGCATTTTCTTCTCCATTCTTTTATTTCAATGATCTATCTTCTTTCATTTCTTCCGGAGCCATTGTGATGTTGCTCTCGTTGACCCATCATCTCGTTTTGTCAAGATCATGTTATTCTCTTGCTTATCCATTTAACCGGAGTGTTGTGTTCTAATTCAAGTTCTTTCATCTTATCAAGTCTTTCATCTCCTTTCAACCGGAGTGCTGTCCGAATTTGTTCTACCTTGTTCCTTGTTTATCTCATTTCAACCAGAGTTGTTCCAATTCCTTCTTGTCCTTTGTACTTGTCATTCATAGCTTTGCAACCTCCAAGATTCACATGGTGTTCCTTGCTTTCTATTTTCTACCGCACTGCTCTCAATTGTGTTCAACTCCGTTGAGTTCTTTCTTTCAACTTTTCAACCTCTCAAGATTCGTGGTTTCACTCGTTTGTCGAAGAAGCAACTTATTTTACCTCTTATCTTCCTCTTCCTTTTCCCTCCGGTGCCATCCTAGATCTCGGGACGAGATCCTCTCGTGGTGGTGGAGTGTTGTAACGCCCCGGATACAACTTTCCATATTAGTAACTCCAACTCTTGCCATTTCCGGCTATGTGTTATGTTATTTCCTTCGTGGTTGGGTTTTGTCTTTCATTTTGCATTTTGTTCATGTCATGCATCTCATCTCATAGCATCATGCGCATTGCATCTCCATGTTTTCATAAAGCTTGCACCCGTTCGTAGTTGCCGTGTTCCCCCTTGCCTTTGTTATCCCTTTCGAGACCAACCGATCTTTTGTTGTCTGACCGTTTGAGCCTCTCTGCACAGCCACCGGCCACCTCCGCAACCTAGTCCGAAAACTTCTCCCGGACCCGATCCGGGCTGTCATGACCAATGGGTCCGGATCATCCCCAAACATCTCCAATACATCTCCGTTTTCTTATTTGGAATCCCTACCTGTGTATTTCTCGACCTTTCGATTACGATCGGAGGGACGACATAGCCCCTACCCAAAAATCCAATGCTATAAGTAGCAGCCTAACCCTAGCCCTGTTCCATCGATCCATCTAATCCTCCTGCCGCCGCCACCCATGTTCCTCGGGAGCTTGTCCCTTCGCCAACCAAATCTTCCCCTCGGGATCCCCTCCCGATCCAGCCCACCAATCAGCACACCCTTCGATCCCTCCTCCCGCTCGTCACCTTGCCGCCTCTCCGCACGCACACCTCCCTCCGGCCGTCGACCACGCTGCCGCTGGAGCCCGCCGGAGCAGCCTGCCGCCAGGTCGTCCTGCTCCCTGCCATCTCCCTCCTCAGTCTTTTCTCTGCTTCCTCTGGATGCCCTCACCTCCCCATCTCTTCCCCCTGCAGGAACCCATGGCGCCATCCCCATGGAGTTGCGGCTGTCGCCGTGTTGGAGCCCCTGCTGCGCCTCGCTCTGGTGACCCGCTGTTCCGCGCCTCCCTCTGCTCCCTTCTCCTTCCTTTTCTCCCTCTCAACCCTCTGGTTTCTCTCTCCTTTGCAGTGCCATGGCGTCCCCCATGGAGCTCCAAGCCGAAGCCTTCCTGCAGCCTCCTGTCTGCGTTGAATCCCTGACTGCCGGCGCCCCTTCCTCGCCGTCCAGTCACCGCGTCACCGAAGGTCGCCTCGCGCGCCAAGTTTGTCGCGCCAATCACCTCGGTTGCAGCCAGAATGAGCCGTCCCCGGCCTCCTCGTCAGACCGGCTCCCCCTGTCAAGTCCCCGCGTCGCCATCGAGGTCAAGGCCGCCGTTGCCCTACTCCTCCCATCTCATTTCTTTTCTTCCTCCTTCCTCCGCTCACTCTCGATCTCTCTCTGTAACAGCAGCCGTCGTCATCCTGTTCTGTTCGTCGTCGTCCCCGCCCGATCCGACGAGGCCCTGCGTCTCCGGCCTCGTCCCTGCCTCCAGGTCGCCGCGCCTCTGCATCGAACGAACCAGGGGGCCGACGGCTCCAATGTCCGCGTTGACCGAGCACAGCGCCAGCTGGTCTCATCTTCACAGACCTGGGCGAGGCCCATGGTGAGAAAACCCCTCCAGCCTCTCCTGTGCACTGTTGGGCCAGCCAGATTAGGCCCAGGGTGTTTTTTTTCCTTGCCTGCGAATTTGTTCAATAATCAAGAGTAACCAGTTTTGCAGAAAAACCCTCCATTTTCATGCATTAATAACTCACATACCGTGCATCGGATTAAAATGATTTATATATGTAAAATGCTTAGAAATTTGTGTAGATTAATAATATGCCACTTTCATCCATGTTAAATATGTCTAAACATGCTGTTTGTTTAAACTTGCTCAAATGCCATGTTGAAATGATTTATTTCATAACTAAATAATCGTAGCTCCAATTTTAATAAAATTTATATGTAAATGGGGTCGAAAAATGCATAGATTAACTTGTTGCACTTTATTTTCCTGTTTAACAACATTAAAATTGTGTTTAGGGCAGAACAGTAGAAAATTCGAAATATGCACATGGGGATTTTCCGGAATTGTTGTTTCTTATTTCCGACCTCATTTTAACTTGCCTAAATAGTTAGTTTTATTATGCTTCACCTCTTGCCATGTTAACCAACATTTAATATTGTTGAGTAGTTTAAAAGGGAGAGAACTAAATAATTGTTGTGAAGTTTCGTCAATATGCAACTCGTTGCATGCTGAGCTCGACTTAACTTGTAGTTTTGTTTGTGCACTTTGCCATGCCATGCATATTTAAACCGGACATGCATCATACTTGTTTGTGCATCATGCCATGTTTATGCTTGTGCATTTACCATGTTGTTTGTTTCTTTCCGGTGTTGCTTCTTAGTTTTGGTAATGTTGCGATTGTGAGGATTCATTCGACTACTCCCGTCCGGTTGTCTTCTTCATGGACTCGTTCTTCTTCCTAGCGGGATTTCAGGCAAGATGACCGTTACCTTGGATCTCACTACTATCATTGCTATGCTAGTTGCTTCGTTTTATCGCTATGCTGCGTTACCTAACACTTTCTTATCAAGCCTCCCAATTTGCCATGAACCTCTAACCTTTGACACCCTTCCTAGCAAACCGTTGTTTGGCTATGTTACCGCTTTTGCTCAGCCCCTCTTATAGCGTTGCTAGTTGCAGGTGAATATGAAGATTGCTCCATGTTGGATTATGTTTATGTTGGGATATCACAATATCTCTTATATTATTAATGCATCTATATACTTGGTAAAGGGTGGAAGGCTCGGCCTTATGTCTGGTGTTTTGTTCCACTCTTGCCGCCCTAGTTTCCGTCATATCGGTATTATGTTCCCGGATTTTGCGTCCCTAACGTGGTTGGGTGATTTATGGGACCCCCTTGACAGTTCGCCTTGAATAAAACTCCTCCAGCAAGGCCCAACCTTGGTTTTACCATTTGTAGGGTGGTTATTGTTTGAGTTTCTGTTTATGATTCATCCGTAGTCGGATGTTGATCTTGTATGTTGTATTGTTGTATTCATGTGACATTGTATGTATTGGATGTATCCCCACTATTATGTAATGTTGATGTAATGATATCCACCTTGCAAACGCATCTTATAGATGCGCTTCTATCCTTGGTGGGACCTCCGAGTTCCTTTAGGATAGGGTCGCATCTTGGGCGTGACATCTAGCCTCAAATTTAGACAAAGGAACACCTTTATGGAGAATGAAACACTTACACCCGAACACCCAAAATACTTGAGGTTGGGCTTGTTACCGGTGAGTATCTCATAAGGAGTTTTGTTCAAGCCTTTGTAGAGATAGAGCCGATTTGATGCATGGAACGCGATGTTGATGGCTTCGGCCCAAAAGTTGTATGGAGACTTGAATTCCGCCATCATGGTCCTTGCCGCATCCATCAACGTCCGGTTCTTCCTTTCCGCAACACCATTTTGTTGAGGGGTGTATGGTGCGGAATATTGATGCTTGATCCCCTCATCACTAAGAAACTCATCCAAGGTGTAATTCTTGAACTCGGTGTCGTTGTCACTTCTTATTGTCAAGATCTTTGCATTGTTTTGACGTTGGGCTTCATTTGCAAATTCAATGACGGTTTATTGGTTCTCACTCTTCCTCTTGAAGAAATATACCCAAGTGTATCTTGAATAATCATCCACAATCACCAAGCAATACTTTCTACCCCCAAGGCTATCAAAGGATGGAGGCCCAAATAGATCCAAGTGAAGGAGCTCCAAAGGCCTCTTCGAGTAAATGATAGTCGTGGGAGGGTGAGCCTTTCCATGTAGCTTTCCTTCGATACAAGCACTGCAAGCATGATCTTTAGCAAAACTAACATTTGTTAGTCCACGGACATGGTCCCCCTTGAGAAGACTTTACAAAGATCTCATATTGACATGGGCTAAACAACGATGCCAAAGCCATCCCACGTCAACTTTAGCCATTAGGCATGTCGCAGTCTTAGTGGGTCGCTCCGAAAATTTAATCACATAGAGACCGTTCTCGACATGCCCAACAAAGGCTACTTTAAGAATCTTGCTCCACAAGAGCGCCACGGTATCAATATCAAAGAAAGTGGCAAATCTCATGAGTGCAAGTTGACGAACGGAAAGTAAACTGTATGCAAGGGACTCAACAAGCATGACCTTCTCGATCGTGAGATCATGAGAAATGACAACCTTGCCAAGTCCCAATACCTTAGAAGACGAGGCATCACCCCACTCGACATTGGTGGGCATAAATGGAATCTTGTGAACATCCACCACCAAGTCCTTGCTTCCGGTCATATGATTTGTAACTCCACTATCGAGCAACCATGATCCCCCACCGGAAGCAAACACCTACAAGAGATCAATGCTTGGTTTTAGGTACCCATTTTATAATGGGTCATTTGATGTTAGTGACAAGGGTCTTAGGAACCCAAATAGACCATTCAATGTACTCATAAGGAGAACCAACAAATTTGGCATAAACATGCCCATCACTAGCACGGCACAACACATAAGAAGGGTTAAAGTAGCCGGCTTTGTTGGAAGAGGTGGCATTGCCCTTCTTGACACCACCACCCTTCACATTGTTCTTCTTCTCCTTGGAAGCACCCCCTCCCTCCTTCACAAAGGTTTGCTTGAGAGGAGGATGTCGTTTGGTCTTCTCATTCTTCTTCTTATTCTTGGACATGGGTGTGAATCCAATCCCTTCCTTGGCCAAAACTTCCTTTTGATTGCTCAAAATGTCGTTGAGGTTCTTCTCTCCTTTATGCACGACACAAGGCCTTTCTCAAGTTGTTCCATCAACTTGGCATTATCCTCAACAAGATGGACATGCTCACAACAAGGGTTAGTAGCATTTGCATTATCAATTAAAACCATATGAGGAAAGGTGTCTTTCTCCTTGGTTAGCTTCACTTGAAGTTGATCATGAGACTCCTTGAGACTAGCATGAATACCCTTCAAGGCCTTGTGAGCCTTGTCAAGTACATCAAACTCCTCCTTGAGTCTAGCAAGATCAACCACAAGTTTGGCCTTCTCGGAATTTAGCACACGAGATACAACAAGAGCATGATCAAGATCTTTCTTTAGTTTAGCACGATCATCATTGTATGACTCCTCAAGAACCAAAAGATGACTACGCTCTTCCTCAAGAGCGTTAGAGAGATCCGATATCTCATCGGCATAGTCACGACTATGCCCCTCCATCTTAGAGATGGTTTCTTCATGAGCCTCAATCATGTCATTGGCTTCACCTAGTTGTTCCATGAGAGCAACAAAGTGCTTCTTGGATTTACCCTTAAGCTTACTCATAAATTGACTCAAACTCATTTTCCTCCCCATTAGAACCCTCATTTTCATCAATGCAATCTGTCAAAGAAGGATTAGTAATGATGGTAGTTTTGATGTTGGGGGTTACCTTGTTGGTGGCTTTGGACATAAGGCACTTGGCGGTGATGTTCTCATCGGGTGAGTCGAAGAGAGACACCCGTGGAGTTGTCGTAATGGCAACGGAGGCCATGGCAACCGACTCACCATCTCCACCATCATCATCATCCTCATGGTACTCTTCTTGGGCCACCAACTCCTTGGGAGGAGTCTTCTTGGTGAAGTTACTCTTGTTGGGGAAAGACTTGGCCTCGTCCTTTCGGATGAGCTTGCCACCATTGTCTTCCCTCTTCTCATAAGGACATTCCGCAACAAAGTGGCTCACATTGCCACAATTATAACAAGTCCTCACTCGTTGCTTGACCTTCGCGCCACTTGAGATGTTCTTATTGAAGTTGGGCCTTGTGTTCTTCATGCTCCAAAATTGCCTTGAAGCAAGAGCCATGTGCTCATGATACACATACTTTGTATCTTCGGGGTTGCTCTCCTCTTCTTCCTCTTCTTCCACACTAACCTTGGCCTTCAAGGCAAGGTTGGGCTTCTTTTGTCTTTGAGTGCGTAACACCACATTGTCGGCGGTCTTGTCCAAGATGCTCATAGCCACAAACTCATCCAACACTTCACTTGAGCACAAGGTGTGGAAGTCCGGCCTTTGACGAATGACGGAGGACATGGCCTTGCGGTAACGCATCATGGCCTTGAGGAATTTGCGCTTGATCCAATTGTCATCTGTATCCTTGCTCCCATGATCTTGGAGTGAGACCGCGAGAGTAGTCAATCTCCGACAAAGCTCACGAGGTTCTTCATCTTCTTTCATTGCAAACTCATCGGCTTCATCTTGCACCACTTCATAATTGGAGCGTTGAATGCTTGCGCTTCCCCGGTAGAGGGACACAACATGGCGCCATGCATCCTTGGCCACGGTGAATGGCCAGAGGTGAGCAAAATCTTCGGGTGGAATAGCATCTTCTGGTTTGGCATCCGCTTCCAAATTTATTTTATGTTGACATAGAGTGGGACTAATGCCCTTAGGATCATCAAGAGTATATCCAATAGCGGCACGATGCTTCTTCAGAGTTTTCAATAATCTTTCTTCTTCATGCTCTGAAAGGTTAGCACTAATAATAACAGGATATATTTTCTTTTCATCAAGATAAGCATATTTAAGATTGTCAGGCAACGGTTTAAGCTGAAACACGGGATCACCCTTGGGTGGAGGAGGACCCCCTAGGATTTCAACAGGAAAATTTTGTTGCAGAATAGGTTCCTGTTTAAAGAATACATCATCTATTTCCCTTCTCTCATTCATAAACATATCATTTTCATGGTCTAGCAAATATTGTTCTAAAGGATCACTAGGAGGTACGGCAATAGAAGCAAGACCAATAATTTCATCCTTACTAGGCAATTCTTCCTCACGATGTTGTTTACTAAATTTAGAGAAATTAAACTCATGAATCATATCATCCAAGTCAATAGTAACAACATTCTTTTCGCAATCTATCTTAGCATTAACAGTGTTCAAGAAGGGTCTACCAAATATAATGGGACAAAAGCTATCTTGTGGGAAACTGAGAACAAGAAAATCAGCGGGATATTTAGTTTTCCCACACAAAATTTCAACATCTCTAACAATTCCAACTGGTGAAATAGTATCTCTATTGGCAAGTTTAATTGTGACATCAATTTCTTCTAACTCAGCAGGTGCAATTTCATGCTTGATTTCTTTATATAAGTCATAAGGTATAACTCTAGCACTAGCACCCATATCACATAAGCCATGATAACAATGATCTCCTATTTTAACAGAAATAACAGGCACGCCTACCACAGGTCTATGTTTATCTTTAACACTAGGTTTAGCAATTCTAGCAGATTCACCGTAAAATTGAATAACATGCCCATCAATATTACCAGACAAGAGATCTTTAACAATAGCAATATTAGGTTCTACTTTGACTTGCTCAGGAGGTGTATAAGTTCTAATATTGCTTTTACGAACCACAGTTGAAGCTTTAGCATGATCCTTTATTCTAACAGGGAAGGGTGGTTTCTCAACATAAGAAGTGGGAACAATAGGATCATTATAAGTGACAGTCTTTTATTCAAATTTAACAGGTGCAGCTACTTTTACTTCTATGGGAGGATGATATTAAAACCACTTCTCCTTGGGGAGATCAACATAAGTAGCAAAAGATTAACAGAAAGAAGCTACTATCTCAGAGTCAAGTCCATATTTAGTGCTAAACTTACGGAAAATATCAGTATCCATAAAAGATTTAACACAATCAAACTTAGGTGTCATACCTGACTCCTTACCTTCGTCGAGATCCCAATCTTCAGAGTTGCGTTTAATTCTATCCAATAAATCCCATCTGAATTCAATAGTCTTCATCATAAAAGAGCCATCACAAGAAGTATCGAGCATGGTGCGATTGTTATCAGAAAGCCGAGCATAAAAATTCTGAAGAATTGTCACCCTTGAGAGCTCATGATTGGGGCATGAATATAACACTGATTTAATCCTCCCCCAAGCTTGAGCGATGCTTTCTCCTTTGCGAGGCCAAAAATTATATATATAATTGCGATCACGATGGACAAGATGCATAGGGTAATACTTTTGATGAAATTCCAATTTCAATCTTTTATAGTTCCATGATCTCGTATCATCACATAGCCTATACCATGTCAATGCGTCTCCCTTCAAAGATAAAGGGAAGACCTTCTTCTTAGCAATGTCATCGGATATACCTGCAAGCTTAAATAATCCACAAACTTCATCCACATATATTAAGTGCTCATCAGGATGCTTTGTTCCATCTCCTGTAAAAGGATTAGCTAGCAGTTTTTCCATCATACCCGAAGGAAATTCAAAAGGAGTTTCATTTTCAATAGGTTCAGTAGGTTGAGGAGCAACTCTTTGCTCTACTGGAAGGGGTGAAGATACCCCGAACAAGCCCCTCAGAGAATTACTTTCCATAGTAACAAGTGACAGTAAATTTCAGCACACTATATAAAATTTTCCTTACCAAATTCCACCTACCAAAGGCGCTACACTCCCCGACAACGGCGCCAGAAAAGAGTCTTGATGACCCACAAGTATAGGGGATCTATCGTAGTCCTTTCGATAAGTAAGAGTGTCGAACCCAACAAGGAGCAGAAGGAAATGATAAGCGGTTTTCAGGAAGGTATTCTATGCAAGTACTGAAATAAGTGGTAACAGATAGTTTTGTGATAAGATAAATTGTAACGAGCAACAAGTAAAAAGAGTAAATAAAGTGCAGCAAGGTGGCCCGATCCTTTTTGTAGCAAAGGACAAGCCTGGACAAACTCTTATAATAGAAAAAGCGCTCCCGAGGACACATGGGAATATCGTCAAGCTAGTTTTCATCACGTTCATATGATTCGCGTTCGGTACTTTGATAATTTGATATGTGGGTGGACCGGTGCTTGGGTGCTGTTCTTACTTGAACAAGCATCCCACTTATGATTAACCTCTATTGCAAGCATTCGCAACTACAACAAAAGTATTAAGGTAAACCTAACCATAGCATGAAACATATGGATCCAAATCAGCCCCTACGAAGCAACACATAAACTAGGGTTTAAGCTTCGTCACTCTAGCAACCCATCATCTACTTATTACTTCCCAATGCCTTCCTCTAGGCCCAAATAATGGTGAAGTGTTATGTAGTCGACGCTCACATAACACCACTAGAGGCTAGACAACATACATCTCATCAAAATATCGAACGAATACCAAATTCACATGACTACTAATAGAAAGACTTCTCCCTTGTCCTCAGGAACAAACGTAAATACTCACAAAGCATATTCATGTTCATAATCAGAGGGGTAATAATATGCATAAAGGATCTGAACATATGATCTTCCACCAAATAAACCAACTAGCATCAACTACAAGGAGTAATCAACACTACTAGCAACCTACTAGCACCAATCCCGGACTTGGAGACAAGAATTGGATACAAGAGATGAACTAGGGTTTGGAGATGAGATGGTGCTGGTGAAGATGTTGATGAAGATTGCCCTCTCCCGATGAGAGGAGCTTTGGTCATGATGATGACGATGATTTCCCCCTCCCAGAGGGAAGTGTCCCCGGCAGAACAGCTCTGCCGTTGCCCTAGATTGGTTCCGCCAAGGTTCTGCCTCGTGGCGGCGGAGTCTCCTCCCGAAAGGTTGCTTCTTCTTTTTTCTTGACGAAAGACTTCATATAGGAGAAGATGGGCATCGGAGAGCCACCAGAGGGCCCACGAGGTAGGGGGCGCGCCCTAGGGGGGGGCGCCCCCCACCCTCAGGGTGTGGGCCCCTGGCCTTCATCTTTGGCGATGATTTTTCTTTATTTATTTTAAGATATTCCGTGGAGTTTCAGGACTTTTGGAGTTGCGCAGAATAGGTCTCCAATATTTGCTCCTTTTCCAGCCCAGAATTCCAGCTGCCGTCATTCTCCCTCTTCATGTAAACCTTGTAAAATAAAAGAGAATAGCCATAAGTATTGTGACATAACGTGAAATAACAGCCCATAATGCAATAAATATCGACATAAAAGCATGATGCAAAATGGACGTATCAACTCCCGCTCCCTACATAAAAGCGAGCAAAGTGGCAGCTGGAGCGGATGTAGAAGCGGTACTATGGCCAATGAGCAGTACTACCGCGCCCTACTGCCGTCCCTACTACCGCTCCCCTGCGTGGTCCTTCACGGAAACCCGACACGAAAAATCGAGACCACAGCAGGGGCGGTAGTACCAGCGACACTAGCAAGCGGTACTACCGCCTATAGGCGGTACTACCGCTTAGCACTCAGTACCCCTTGTTTTGCACAGCGCGGAAACTCCAAGGAGGCATGAAGAAGGCGAGGGTGCAAGGAAAGTGAACGACTATTCCACCCAAACTCTTCCAAAACGGATCCCCTCTTGATAGTACGGTTATCCCTACGACTCAATACCACCGAAAAGAGAGGAGGGAAAATAAACCATCTAAAGGGAAGTACTCGAGGGGTAAGAATCGCAAAGTGCCCTTATATTAGATAACCTGAAAAGCTTAATGCACACGATTAGTCCGCAAATGTATTTTCATCAATCGCCAAAACAAACCAGGGCATATAATGCCCTAACAACACACCCTTCTTGAGCAGATCCCTACCATGCAGGATGGCCCGCCAAGTGGCCGAGGCCGAGCCAGGAGCAGTAGCATTCCAAAAATCAGTAAAAGGAAAATAACTCCCTTTTAAGACCTGCGCACATAGCAATCTGGGGTCAGTCAGAAGGCGCCATCCCTGTTTGCCGAGCATCACATGGTTAAAAAGTGCCATATCCCGGAAACCAATGCCTCCGAGGGATTTCGGTGTAGTCAGCCACTCCCACGTGCGCCAATGCATCTTCTTCTTACCATCCACTCGTCCCCACCACTGATCAGACACAATCTGCCGGAACCTCGCACAGATAGCTACCAGCAAGCGAAAGCAACTGGAGATGAAGGTGGGAATAGCTTGAGTCTTGGATTTAAGTAAGGTTTTTGTCCCTGCCCTGGACATAGGCTGGGCCGACCAGCCATGAATATTCTGCCATGCTCTATCCGGGAGAAAGTTGAAAGTACTTGTGGGAGATCTGCCCACCTCCATGGGCATACCCAGGTAAGAGCCATGAAACGACTCATACGATATTCCCAACTGATTTTTCACACGATTCTTGACATCCGCAGGACAATGGTTACCAAAGAACACCACAGACTTGTATTTATTGATTGCTTGCCCCGAACCCGCACAATATGAATTGAGAGTTGCCTCCAAAGAGGCCACACTCTGAGGATCACCCTTAGCAAAGAAAATGCTATCATCTGCGAACATGAGGTTTGAGATAGACGGGCCATGATGGCCGTTTCGAATCCCATGTAGCTCGCCACAAGCCTCCTTTTGGAATAGCAGACCAGATAGACCTTCGGTGCATAAGAGAAAGAGATATGGGCTGATTGGGTCCCCTTGCCGAATACCACGAGATGGAATCACCGGTTGTGTAAGCTCTCCATTGACTCTGACAGCATACCGAACGTTGGTCACACATCTCATTACTGTCTCGATCCAGGAAGGAGCAAAACCCAGCTTGGTCAGGCATTGATGGAGGTAGCTCCATTCCACACGATCATAGGCCTTCATCATGTCGATCTTGAGTGCAAAGAAGAGTTTCTTCACTCATTGTTTCCTGATAGTGCGTAGGCACTCATACGCAATCAGGGTATTATCTGTAATCAACCCGCAAGGAACAAAAGCACTCTGAGTCTCAGACACTACCACAGGCAGAATGGACTTCAACCGGTTTGCTATGACTTTGGATGCAAATTTATAGAGCACACTGCATAGGCTGATAGGACGGAAATTCTTCAAGTGTTTTGGCCTGACCGTCTTTGGTATAAGAACTATAACTGGATCGCAAAAACCCTCCGGAATCGGTCTCTCCTGCAAGAAACCTCGAGCAGCCTGACATATGTCCTCCCCCAAGAAATTCCAATGGTGTTGGTAAAACAGAGCAGGGAACCCGTCAGGACCGGGGGCCTTATTGCGTTGCGAAGAGCTTTACTTGGAGAAATAGAAGGAACATGTATCACACGTGCAAAATTTGGGAGCGTGCCGCACGAATATTCTACAATAGCAGGTATTGAAGAATCCTTGGTCCCATCTGAAACAACGCCGCCTTGATCTCCTCATCCGAATAAGGCTTGCAAAGATCAGCATTCATCTCAGCAGTCACCTTGTGAGGAATAGCTTGTAAGACCTCATCAGCAGCCGGGCAATGTTCCGACGTGAAAAGCTTTTCATAGTAGGACTACACTAAGCCCTTGATCTGCCCTTGAGAATTAGAAGTTGAACCATCCTCCCGGAGAAGCGAGTGGAGTCTGTTTCTTCTCCGTCTAGCCGACGCCCTAGCCCGGAAGAACTCAGTGTTACGGTCTCCTGCTTTTAGCCAATCCAGCCGTGAACGTTGACGTTCCATGATTTCCTCACGCTCAAACAGTTCACAAAGCTGACTCTCAACGTGCTTTTCTTCATAAAGAGATGCTGGGGAAGGTGGGGAAGCCCTAATAGAGGCCAGTCGGCACTCCATCTTACCAATTTTCTTGCGAATAGAACCAAACGCTTCCTTACTCCAGGAACGCAGAGAGCCCGCCACACCCTTCAAATTTTCCCAAGTCGAACTCAAAGATGAAAGGCCAGCTCTACCAGCGGACCACACTTGTTCGAGGGTCACTATATAATCAGATGCTCTCAGCCACATCGCCTCAAATCTAAAACCCTGTTGCACCGGGGTAGAGCGGCGCTGTCGGAACAGCGATCCAGGCAAACCAAAATTGGGTAATGATCAGAAGTAGTGGCAATGACATTCTCCATGCTGCACTCATCAAACAGACTGGTGAAGGCACTATTAGCCACTGCACGGTCTAGACGACATCTGACATTGCTGTTGGGGTCTTGTCTGTTGCACCAAGTGAACTTCGGACCCGAAAAACCCAAATCAGACAGCCCACAGTCCATCAAACAATCCCGGAAAGCAGCCATGTAACTTCCCAAAATTCTAAATTTTGGAATGTTATATTAAATAGATAGTTTTGATTGATTGTTTGATTGTTGTGTGATTGATTGACTGAAAGTGAGTGAAAGTCGAAACTTTTGAAAGTTAAATGAGAGGGAATAAAAGGACTTTCCCAAACTTTCATTTTGCATTTATGAACTCCGTGAATTCAAATTCTTTTTCAAATACAAAACCCTAGAGCGAAGATGACATGACTTCTTCCATTTAAAGTGAAAAGGGTTTTTGAAAATATTTGAATCTCATTTGGAACTATTTTCAAATTCAGAAACTTTATGCAACTCAATGATTTTCACGAGAGAAGATAAAATGACTTCTTCAAATTATATGAAATATGAGTTGGAAGTTTCAAAGAATCAAATTTAAAGTCCCTTTGAAATTATTTTCAATTTGGAGTTATTTGGTTTTATTCCAATTATTTTCTCCAAAAATAAAATATACGGAAAATAGGGTAATATGATTCCCTACAAGAGAAAATTGGAGAGAAATAAATTTGAAATCATTTTGGTATTTTTAAAATGATTTTATTGGATTTTATTGCAACAGTATCACTCTTTGCTTTATTTAAATTTGTGTGAATTTTATTTGATGTTAGAATAATGTTCATGTCGTAGAAAATATTTTTCTGAAAATTTTGATATATTATATGCCTATATAATATTTTTGTTTCTTTTGTTCTCGTTTGTCTATGTTTTTTTAAAATAACTTTTCTTGCCGAACTGGGCCGGCCCAAGGCGCCAGCCCACCCAGCGCGCCGCCTTCCTCCCATCCCCGACCGGGACTCCTCCCAAGTCTGCCGCCGCGCCGCCATCGACGGCCGTGTCTGCCCCGGCCTCCTCTGCCCCTTCCCCACGCCTCCCCGCCTATAAAAGGCGAGGCCCGACCCTCTCTCTCCCCTTCCAGCCGCCGCCGCCGCCCTTTGCGCCGCCGCCGCCTCCGCCCGATCCGAGCCGCCACCACTCGCCAAGGCACAGCCGTACCATCTCCAGATCGCGCTGTTGCCCGCGGCCGCTGCTGCCCTCCGCCGCCAACTCGCCGCCCGCGCCATCACCGCCCGTCGCCGGAGCCATCGCCTTCGCCCGCCGTCCACCATCCCGTTTCGCTGACGGATTTCTCCGCCTAAACCGCTGAGCCGGTATAAACCGTAAACCCGCCCCGTTTTTCTTTTATTAGTCCGGTTTATATTTGTTTAGATCGGTTTTCTTTTTAGGTTAGATTATTTAGCGAAGGTTCGTCCGTTAGGCTTCATTAATGAACAGTTTTCGTTCGTTAGGTTCTGTTAGCGAGCGTTCACTCGATAGTTCTTTTTCATTTTCTTTTTAATTTCGGCCAGGGACCCATGCATGAATATTATATTTACAGATTAGTCCCTATACTTCAATCCATCTCAACTTTTTACTCATTTGTCCAAATCCAACGAAACCAACGCCCACTTCTTCGTATTGATCCCCTCTATCCAGTAATCAAACTCAAACCTGTTTTTGAAAGTTTTAAAATTTGGAATTCAAACAGATTTGTATTCGAACTTTGTTTGATCGTAACTTGAGTTTTATGACTCCGTTTTAGTTGATTCTTTTTGCAAATTAAAGCTCTTGACTTAAACTTTCTGACAAGGCCAAATTCACCCAATTTTGTTACTGTTAGAAATTTTTTTCTGTTGCAAGAGTTATTTGCTTGTTTTCAAAGTTTTCCGAAATCTTTTCTTCGATTCTTTCGCATGTTTTCTTATGTGTGGTTACTATCGTTTGCTTATGATAGATTGAGCAGAGTGTGACGAGTAGAACTATCAGGAGTTATGAGTGCGAACCATCTTCACCAATAGTACAGGCAAGTTCACAATTTGATCATATCCCTTTCATACCTAGTTTTTATGCATTAGTTTCAACCCACAATCATTGCATGAGTAGGATTGATAACATGTGGGTTTTGGGAGGTAGTTGATGAGGTAGGAACCTATTGTCCTGCATTGAAACCTTGGGAGTTACTTCTACGCTATGCTTATATGGCCATGCTATGCTCGTAGACGTGGATTGGGTTTGAGTGTACCCATGACAAATGTGAGATTATTATTTAATGGTTAACTTAAGGTGGCTACTTTAATACACATCTGGGTGGATTGGTTGGGGCACCCTGGAGTACCCAGTGGTCTGCTCGGGCACCTGGAGAACCCAGTGCTTGCCCAAGGGGATCCCGGAGGACCCGTGTGATCACTCTATGGAATGCCACCCAGGATCAAAGGGATCATAAGATTATTCATGCTAGAAACTTTCGTGTGCATCCACAAGCTATTATGGCTCTAACATAGTTGAGTATGTAGCATGACCTCTTCCAGTGGTAGGCTAGCAGATGTAGGGGTGTAGGTTGGTACTGTCTACCCGGGGTTAGAGTAAATGTTTCCGGAAGACTGTGTCTCGGTCATCCGTTTCTCAAACACCATGAAGTGCGAGAAATCCAACGAAGGAGATCGAGTCTTGTGGGGAAAAGTGCGCAAACCTCTGCAGAGTGTACAAACTAATCATGGATAGCTGTGTCCCCGGTTATGGACATCTTGAGTATCTGGTTCTTGGATTATCATATGGATCTCATCACTCTAAATATAATTTTGTTGGGTTGATAATTACTTTTACTTGGGATTTGAGTTGGAGGAACCTTCTCAATGTTGTTCAACTACCATGATAGTTAAATAAAATATATTCCTTTTTTGTAGGAAAAAATTTTCTTTTCGCAAAACATATTAACCACACAGCCTCCAACAGCCATATATGCATGTAGTGATAGCCATTATTCATCATTATCCTATGGTGTGAATTTGCCCGTACATTCAATGTACTGACCCTTTGTGGCTGCAACGTCTCATGTTGCAGGAGTCTTACGACGAGTAAGTGATACGTTAGGGTTACGATTTATACACTCAACTTTGCCGTTGGTGTTGATGGGAATCCACAACCTTGTTGTTACTTCCACTATTTGGATTGAGGTAATAGTATTTACGTTACTTTATACATGTGATTTACCTCTGTTATAAATCCTCGAGTACTATGTGTGTTAGCATACCGATCCAGGGATGACACTTAAGCACAGAGACTTGACCGTATGAGGTCGGGTCGCTACAAGATGGTATCAGAGCACATGTTGACTGTAGGACGTGACCCCTAGAAACTGGCAAGCCATAGGAAAGATTTTTCTAAAACTTCATTTTCGAAAAAGATCGTTTACCTCTTTTCTCTTCTGAGCTTATTCAAATATTCCCTTTTAGTGAGACCATACCCCTTTACTCTTTTGACCACACGGAGATTCAGCTGATGAGACCACTCCAAGAAGTACAAGATATCAGACAACTAAGACCACTTCTCAATGGAGAAGATTTTACCGTCCATTACAGTAATGGAAACTACAACAGCCGAAGACTCCGAAGACTAGGAGAATTTTGAAGGATCTGAAGAATTTCCAGATTCGTATGACATAGGAAGGCTACCCTTGTGGAACTTGGCAGACTATAGAAGCTATCAATACCCGAGATCAAGGTGTATCGGAGAAAGACCGGATCATGGAGAATTAGAACTCAAAGTTTTGTCGAGAAAACCCTAAGGCAGGAGATACCAACTATGGAATGAAAGCTCATGGCAATGACAAGGGCAGAAACACGGTGTTCTGTGATGTCATCGCCCGCTTATTCTATTGTCACTGTGCCGAGTTAAGCCTGCATTTCTTCGGAAGGATTGGATGGTAGAAGGCTGAAGGAGCACCTATCAGCAAAGGATGCACTTTTAACTTTAGCTGGTGTACCCCCAGGATCAGGAGTATTACATCAAGGATTTTAAGATGGACCTGCAGGAAGCTGCATTTGACGAAAAAGCACTTCGTGAAGAACTTAGTGTTGGAAATATGCCCTAGAGGCAATAATAAAAGTATTATTATTATATTTCCTTGTTCATGATAATTGTCTTTTATTCATGCTATAATTGTATTATCCGGAAATCGTAATACACGTGTGAATACATAGACCACAATATGTCCCTAGTGAGCCTCTAGTTGACTAGCTCGTTGATCAATATATAGTCATGGTTTCCTGACTATGGACATTGGATGTCATTGATAACGGGATCACATCATTAGGACAATGATGTGATGGACAAGACCCAATCCTAAGCATAGCACAAGATCGTAGTTCGTTTTGCTAGAGCTTTTCCAATGTCAAGTATCTCTTCCTTAGACCATGAGATCGTAACTCCCGGATACCGTAGGAATGCTTTGGGTGTACCAAATGTCACAACGTAATCGGGTGACTATAAAGGTGCACTACAGGTATCTCCGAAAGTGTCTCATTGGGTTGACACGGATCGAGATCGGATTTGTCACTCCGTGTTACGGAGAGGTATCATCGGGCCCACTCGGTAGTGCATCATCATAATGAGCTCAAAGTGACCAAGTGTCCGTCACGGGATCATGCATTACGGTATGACGAGTAAAGTGACTTGCGGTAACGAGATTGAACGAGGTATTGGATACCGACGATCGAATCTCGTGCAAGTAACATACCGTCGACAAAGGAATAGTATCTGAGGTTGCTTGAATCCTCGACATCGTGGTTCATCCGATGAATCATCGAGGAGTATGTAGGAGCCAACATGGGTATCTAGATCCGCTGTTGGTTATTGACCGAGAGCCGCCTCGGTCATGTCGCAGATGTCTCCGAACCCGTAGGGTCTACACACTTATGGTTCGGTGACGCTAGGGTTATTAGGAAGACTTGTATGTGATTACTGAATGTTGTTCGGAGTCCCGGAAGAGATCCCGGACGTCACGAGGAGTTCCGGAATGGTTCGGAGGTAAAGATTTATATATGGGAAGTTGTCAAACGGACACCGGAAAGTTTCGGGTCATATCGGTATTGTACCGGGGCCACTGGAGAGGTTTCGGGGTCCACAGGAGGGGCCACCTCTCTGAGGGCCTCATGGGCCACAGGGGCAGGAACCAGCCTGGAGGGCTGGGCGCCCCCTTGGGCCCATGCGCCTAGGGTTGGGGAACCCTAGTGGGGGCGCCTTTGCTTGGGGGCAAGCCCCCCCCCGGCCGCCCCCTCTAGATCTCATCTAGAGGCCAGCCCCCTTGCTCCTTCCCCTATAAATAGAGGGGTGAGGGAGGCTGCAAGACACATCCAAGGCGCAGCCCTCCCTCCCAACACCTCTCCTCCTCCGCGTGTGCTTGGCGAAGCCTCGCTGAGATCTTGCCTCTCCACCATCATCACGCCGTCGTGCTGCTGCTGGAGCCTTCTTCCTCAACCTCTCCTTCCCTTGCTGGATCAAGAAGGAGGAGACGCCGTCTGCCCGTGACGTGTGTTGAACACGGAGGTGCTGTCCGTTCGGCACTTGGTCATCGGTGATCTGAATCACGGCGAGTACGACTCCATCATCACCGTTTCCTTGAACGCTTCCGCACGCGATCTACAAGTGGTATGTAGATGCAATCTCTCTCCCATGACTCATTGCTTAGATGAACTCATAGATGGATCTTGGTGAAACCGTAGGAAAATTTTTAATTTTCTGCAACGTTTCCCAACAGTGGCATCATGAGCTAGGTCTATGCGTAGTTCTCTATTGCACGAGTAGAACACAATTTTGTTGTGGGCGTAGATCTTGTCAAGTTGCTTGCCGCTACTAGTCTTTTTTGCTTCAGCGGTATTGTGGGATGAAGCGGCCCGGACCGACCTTACACGTACGCTTACGTGAGACAGGTTCCACCGACTGACATGCACTAGTTGCATAAGGTGGCTAGCGGGTGTCTGTCTCTCCTACTTTAGTTGGAGCAGATTAGATGAAAAGGGTCCTTATGAAGGGTAAATAGAAGTTGACAAAATCACGTTGTGGTTATTCGTAGGAAAGAAAACGTTCTTGCTAGAACCCAATTGCAGCAATGTAAAAGATGCAACAACAATTAGAGGACGTCTAACTTGTTTTTGCAGCAATTGTCATGTGATGTGATATGGCCAGAAGTTGTGATGAATGATGAATGATATATTGTGATGTATGAGATCATGTTATTGTAATAGGAATCACGACTTGCATGTCGATGAGTATGACAACCGGCAGGAGCCATAGGAGTTGTCTTGTTTTTGTATGACCTGCGTGTCATTGAAGAACGCCATGTAAATTACTTTACTTTATTGCTAAAGCTTTAGCCATAGAAGTAGAAGTAGTCGTTGGCGTGACAACTTCATGAAGACACGATGATGGAGATCATGGTGTCATGCCGGTGACAAGATGATCATGGAGCCCCGAAGATGGAGATCGAAGGAGCTATATGATATATGCCATATCATGTCACTACTTTATATAATTGGATGTGATGTTTATTATGTTTATGCATCTTGTTTACTTAGAGTGACGGTAGTAAATAAGATGATCCCTTATAATAATTTCAAGAAAGTGTTCCCCCTAACTGTGCACCGTTGCTAAAGTTCGTCGTTTCAAAGCACCACGTGATGATCGGGTGTGATAGATCCTTAAGTTCACATACAACGGGTGTAAGACAGTTTTACACATGCATAAACACTTTGGGTTAACTTGACGAGCCTAGCATGTACAGACATGGCCTCGGAACACAAGAGACCGAAAGGTCGAACATGAGTCGTATGGAAGATACGATCAACATGGAGATGTTCACCGACGATGACTAGTCCGTCTCACGTGATGATCGGACACGGCCTAGTCGACTCGGATCATGTAACACTTAGATGACTAGAGGGATGTCAAATCTGAGTGGGAGTTCATTAAATAATTTGATTAAATGAACTTAGTCTAAAGTCTTTGCAAAATAAGTCTTGTAGATCAAATGGCCAACGCTCATGTCAACATGAACTTCAACGCGTTCCTAGAGAAAACCAAGCTGAAAGATGATGGCAGCAACTATTCGGACTGGGTCCGGAACCTGAGGATCATCCTCATAGCAGCCAAGAAACAATATGTCCTAGAAGCACCGCTAGGTGATGCACCCATCCCAGAGAACCAAGACATTATGAATGCTTGGTAGTCTCGTGCTGATGATTACTCCCTCGTTCAGTGCGGCATGCTTTACAGCTTAGAACCGGGGCTCCAAAAGCGTTTTGAGCAACACGGAGCATATGAGATGTTCGAGGAGCTGAAAATGGTTTTCCAAGCTCATGCCCGGGTCGAGAGATATGAAGTCTCCGACAAGTTCTATAGTTGTAAGATGGAGGAAAACAGTTTTGTCAGTGAGCACATACTCAAAATGTCTGGGTTGCACAACCGCCTGTCCCAGCTAGACATTAACCTCCCAGATGAGGCGGTCATTGACAGAATCCTTCAGTCGCTCCCACCAAGCTACAAGAGCTTTGTGATGAACTACAATATGCAGGGGATGGTGAAGAACATTCCTGAAGTATTCTCAATGCTGAAGTCAGCAGAGGTTGAAATCAAGAAAGAACATCAAGGGTTGATGGTCAATAAAACCACTAAGTTCAAAAAGGGCAAGGGTAAGAAGAACTTCAAGAAGGACGGCAAAGATGTTGCCGCGCCCGGTAAGCAAGTTGCCGGGAAGAAGTCAAAGAATGGACCCAAGCCTGAGACAGAGTGCTTTTATTGCAAAGGGAAGGGCCATCGAAGCTTAAACTGCCCCAAATACTTAGCGGACAAGAAGGCCGGCAACACTAAAGGTATATTTGATATACATGTAATTGATGTGTACCTTACCAGTACTCATAGTAACTCCTGGGTATTTGATACCGGTGCCGTTGCTCATATTTGTAACTCACAGCAGGAGCTGCGGAATAAACGGAGACTGGCGAAGGACGAGGTGACAATGCGCGTCGGGAATGGTTCCAAGGTCGATGTGATCGCCGTCGGCACGCTACCTTTACATTTACCTACGGGATTAGTTTTAAACCTCAATAATTGTTATTTAGTGCCAAGTTTGAGCATGAACATTGTATCAGGATCTCGTTTAATGCGAGATGGCTACTCATTTAAATCGAGAATAATGGTTGTTCTATTTATATGAGAGATATGTTTTATGGTCATGCTCCGATGATCAATGGTTTATTCTTAATGAATCTCGAGCGTAATGTTACACATATTCATAGTGTGAATACCAAAAGATGTAAAGTTCATAACGATAGTCCCACATACTTGTGGCACTGTCGCCTTGGTCACATTGGTGTCAAGCGCATGAAGAAGCTCCATTCTGTTGGACTTTTAGAGTCTCTCGATTATGAATCATTTGACACATGCGAACCATGCCTCATGGGCAAATGAGCAAGACTCCGTTCTCCGGAACAATGGAGCGAGCAACCAACTTATTGGAAATCATACATACCGATGTGTGCGATCCAATGAGCGTTGAGGCTCGCGGAGGATAACGTTATGTTCTCACTCTCACTGATGACTTGAGTAGATATGGGTATGTCTACTTGATGAAACACAAGTCTGAGACCATTGAAAAGTTCAAGGAATTTCAGAATGAGGTAGAGAATCAACGTGACCGAAAGATAAAATTCTTACGATCGGATCGTGGAAGAGAATATTTAAGTCACGAATTTGGTACACACTTAAGAAAATGTGGAATCGTTTCACAACTCACGCCGCATGGAACACCTCAGCGAAACGGTGTGTCCGACCGTCGTAATCGCACTCTATTAGATATTGTGCGATCTGTGATGTCTCTTACCGATTTACCGCTATCATTTTCGGGATACGCTCTAGAGACAGCTACATTCACTTTAAATAGGGCACCGTCTGTCACGACCGGTTTTTCAATAAAAATATTTATTGAACAACCGACCTATGAGGTCCAATATGAGGAAAATCCATCATACCGGTTGACAAAACTTTGATACAATAAGCCAGTAGCATTACAATATTACAGGGGTCGGACTGAAGATGCCCAACCAATTATTACAACACGCCAATAATTATACATAGAGGCGGATATGACTCAAAGGTGTGGGGTGGAAATACTACTGACTCGAGCTATGAGTGGTTGGTGGAATAACACAACGAGGTGGTTAATAAGTCTACTGCACTGGCGGCTCATCGAGCGTCGAGGTGAGGCTCGATGAATTTATTTGGGTAGCGGAAGCGGATATATCACAATGACTAATCCAGGGTCGACGAGACTGACTGGGATTCCTCTAGGCGTCGGACTCGCTATCGAACTCTTCATCCATGAGATCGCTTTCACAAGATCGGCCAAATCAACAAGCCAGGTGAGTACTATGAAAGTACTCGCAAGACAGTTCGGACAAAAGATATAACAAATGAATGCATGAATGCGACATGGTTAATCTTAACATTTGCTCAATTAAAACAGAATAGCAAAATAATTAAGAAGGGAATCGGCGGTAGTCCGCTCAAAAACCCAAAGAAGATAAACTCAAAACCGATCGGGTGTCTGAAGCGGCACCTCGAAGGGTGAATAAATAAGCAAAACATGCCACAGTTGGGCGTCTGAGCGACACCTTATAAAGGGCTTATATTGAAAATAAAAATACATGCATGCCGCAGTCGGACGTCTGAGCGACATCACAGAAAGGGCTTATAATGAAAGTAAATAACAACAATGCCGCAGTCGGACGTCTGGGCGACATCACAGCAAGGGCTTATAATAAGAATAAATAACAGTAATGCCGCAGTCGGACGTCTGAGCGACATCACAGAAAGGGCTTATAATGAAAATAAATAACAACAATGCCGCAGTCGGACGTCTGAGCGACATCACAGAAAGGGCTTATAATGAACATAAATAACAACAATGCCGCAGTCGGACGTCTGAGCGACATCACAGAAAGGGCTTATAATGAAGGTAAATAACAACAATGCCGCAGTCGGACGTCTGAGCGACATCACAGAAAGGGCTTTCGTCACAAGAAATAGCACTCATAATAAATATTCAACACAGGAATATAAACGAGTTAGTCCATCCACAGGAATAAATATTTAACCGTACTTAGTACTCATGTGATTCACCGGATTATCTGTCACCAAAACTGACACATGTTAGGATAAGATATAGTGAACTTGGACATGGATAAGATGATTCGAGGATTTATGACTCTGCAGAGTTTGTACTAAAATTACCCACAGCCAACGGATTTCCTAGTCCTGAAGGACTAGTTCCGTTTATGGTATTTCGGAAGAAACACACCTAACCAGTACACACCCATCCTACCTCACGAATGCCAGGAATCACCCTAGACATCGTCCAAGAAAAACTTTTGAGACGGGGAGATCACAATCTCGAATAGCATGGGATCAAATTTATATTCGCGCGCTCTAAGGGGTGCCCCCCTCTCGGTCCCAACCGAAACACCCATGCCCTGACGGATGGTGGCTTTAATCTAGGGCCATGGAACCATCATCACGGCCTCTCCATTTGGTGTGTACCAGGAAAGCGGTTTGCAACTTACTAAGCCATATCCCTTGCGGAAAACATGTGGTAGTACGGAGAGGGAAATGGATGGGAACCGAACTGATACGGGTTGACACTGAAGTCAAATAGTATGGCATAAGACTGGCATGCTCAACACTACCGTCTTACCCATCCTCATGCCAACACATGGCCATGCACATTCACATCCAACACGTATGGATTATCGAACTCACTTGCCTCAACTATGCATGAAAATAACATTCATCGGTATGCTCAGAAACATGCCATGAAACTACTTAATGCAAACCTGCCAGAACACTCATCATATCAAAAGTTCAAACATGCTTGCCTGGTTCAGAGTAGTCGGGGTCTAGCTCGGCAAAGTTCGCGGTTCCGTCACCTCCTCCGGAACCTACGGTATAGCGAAAAGGCATACTAACGTGAAAACCAACGCGTGCATAAAAGTTGTTCTAAAAGTTTTCCAAATAAATCCCATAAAAAACTAGACAAAATTATAAGACTGTCAGAAAAAGAATCACTCAAAAATCACTTTTTATTTAAAAGTTATAAGGGTTTCGTCGAGGACTCATCTGTAATGAAAGAAAAGTTCGAGGGTTTAAGCGAGAAACCGAAAACGGTTCAATAGAAACGCGCAAGCCCACAGGGAAAACGTACTCTGCCCGAAGGCGCCAACGGAAAACGGTTCGCGGGAAAAGAAAGAGAGGCTGACATGGGGGGTCCACATGTCAGGTTTGAAAGACCTCGTCGGCGCTCGAAGGCTGCGGTGCTCGTCGGCGTCGAACCACGGCGAGTCAGGGAGATCGGAGTGTGCCAAGAGTATCAGCGTGTCCTTCCGCGTCGGTGGTTGGTGGACTTGGGCGTCGGGGAGCACCACGTCGACGGCGACACTTTCTCCGGCGGACGGCGGCTCGGGCGATGGTGGGGAACTCTGGTGGTGTGCTGCAAACTTCGAATTGAAGCGCGGGTCGAAGGAGGATGCACTAGAGAGCTCTTGGCAAGAGATGGGAGGCGAGGCGACGCTGCGGGAGTGAATCGAGCTGGATCCCGTGGCGGGTCATGGCGGCGGAGTCGAGGAAGGAGACTCCTCGGGGCTCTTCCGGTGGCTAGGCAGGGTCTTGGTGAAGTGCAGAGGTGGTGTGTGCACGAGAGCGAGCTCTGGGCTCCTTTTTATAGGTGATCCGAGGCGGTGGCCGTGAACGGACTTCTTCGGCGATGCTTACGACGGCGCAAAGCTTGGTCAGGGAGGTTTCAGAGGTTGAGCGTCGTCGTGGGAGTCCCCTGGTTCTGTTTAGGTGCTAACTGCGTCGGGATTCGGTTGCTTAGGGGGAGTTCGACGGAACGGGGCGGCGCGGGCCCGTCGGCGGCAGAGAGCACGCTCTGTGCGTGCCGCGCCATGGCGACGGTGCTGCATGCGTGCGCTGGCGAGGAAGTGGCCACGCGGAGCCACCAGGGGGTTTGGGCGGCGCCGAACGGCGTTACGCCGCCGTTCGCTCCCTCGCCGGCCGCTACGGTGGTTCGGCCACCGCAAGACACGCCGGCGCAGGCGGGCCAGGGCGCCACCGATGCCAGGAACGCGCCAAGCACGCGTGTGAGGCTCCGGACAAGCAAGCTAGGCCGTGAGCAACGTGCCAAGTGCACTGTGAACATGTGACTGAATTTACTGACGAAGATCAACACTGAAACTCTGAACTTAACTGAAACTGAACAAAAACAGTGCATGCAAGGTGCTCGACAAAATGATTCTGGTATGTAGGGATTTTTCCTTGAGCTGGTTTTTGGTGGAGTGGTCTCTCATTGCAACTAGAGGTTGCCTGAATTTTGTGGAATTTTGGAGGAGTGTAGATATGAATTTCACCAAATTTGGCAAATCTGGTCCAAACTTGCAAAGATGAGTGAAATTTGAAATATTTGAAAAGAAGAAGAGTGGATCAAGATGGCTCTGGGTTGTGGGTACCAAGGACTATCCAAGGGAGTTGGTTTGAGGTCAAAAATCAAGAGCATTAGGGTACTTGCTTTGTAAATCACTTAGGCTCAAAAGAAAAGACAGAATTATTTTGGGAGAAGAAATAATTGGAATAAAGTCCAAAAATGGATTTTACTAGTTTGGACAGAATGTTTGAGTTGAACCAAAGTGGAAGGAGGGGTTTTGGGAGAAATTTACCACAAGAGGCATGGTAAATCCAAGGATGGATCAAAACCAAAGAATAGCCCAAAACCAAAGAGGTTTCTTTTTAGAAGAAAATAAATCCAATCAATGCTTTTGAGAAGAAAACTCAGAAGAGAAGTTTTTAAGAAGGGTTTAAATGACCTTCTTCAAACCAAGCAAGGCTTTTGCTGAAAACAAAAACAACAAATAATTTCGAGTGTCACAGCACCTACCCCCTTAGGAAAAATCTCGTCCTCGAGATTCCAGTTGATTTTCAAATAATTGTGGGTGCTCTGT
The DNA here is from genome assembly GCA_021605205.1 of Aegilops longissima. Taxonomy (NCBI): domain Eukaryota; kingdom Viridiplantae; phylum Streptophyta; class Magnoliopsida; order Poales; family Poaceae; genus Aegilops; species Aegilops longissima. The sequence continues at coordinate 676,022,176 of CM038682.1, read as the reverse complement.
TCGAAGGAAATCCTCTCTTTCCCAAGTAGCTTCATTTTCGGTGTGGTTGCTCCACTGAACTTTGAAGAACTTGGTGGTTTTCTGTCGGGTTCTCCTTTCTGACTCTTCCAAGATTTTCATCGGATGCTCCGATATGTAAGATCTGGTTGCGTCAATGTTTTTATGGGGTACTTGTTTCTACGGTTTGCTTACGCACTTCCTCAATTGGGAGACGTGGAATACGTCGTGGATGTCGGATAATTCTTCGGGTAAGTATAGCTGGTAGGCCACCGTGCCTCTTCGTGCTACTATGCAGAAAGGCCCGATGAATCTCGGTGCTAATTTTCCTTTAATCTTGAATCGGTGCAGGCCTCTCATGGGTGATACTCGTACGTACACAAATTCACCGGGTTCAAAATGGACTCCATGATGGTTCTGATCGTAATAACTCTTTTGTCGACTCTGGGCTGTCTTGAGCCGGTCCTTAACTACCTTGACTTTATCCTCGGCCTCCTTGAGTAGGTCTGGGCCGAAGATATGACTGTCTCCGGTTTCCGACCAATTTAGCGGGGTACGACATCTTCGTCCGTACAGAGCTTCAAATGGTGCCATTTGCAGGCTGGACTGATAGCTGTTGTTATATGCAAATTCTGCGTATGGTAAGCTCTCCTCCCAACTGGTCCCATAGGTGAGGACAAATGCTCTCAGCATATCTTCTAGAATTTGATTTACTCGCTTTCAGTCTCGCCCATCATGCAGGGATGGTATGCGGTCTTGAATGCCAAGCTGAGTTCCGAGCTTGTTGTAAGTGATCCCAAAACCGGAGGCGAATTGAGTGCCTCTGTCCGACATTATTTTCTTTGGGACTCCATGTAGGCAAACGATACGGGAGAGGTAGAGCCTAGCAAGCCTCTGAGTGGTATGTGTTGTCTTCACGGGGATGAAGTGAGCTACTTTAGTCAGTCTATCTGTGATTACCCATATGGCATCATGTCCGTGTCGTGACCGAGGTAGTCCAACAATAAAATCCATTCCGATTCCGTCCCATTTCCACTCGGGTATCTTATTCAGTTGCAATAGTCCGGCGGTTTCGGTGCTCGGCCTTGATCGTTGACAAGAGTCACAACATGCAATAAGCGTGGCTATGTCTCTTTTTATACCATGCCACCAAAATGTTTCACGAAGATCTTTGTACATTTTGTTCCTCCGGGATGGATTGAATATGGGCGGTGTGGCTTTCAGCCAGGATTTGCTGTTTAAGGTCATGGGTATTTGATGCAGCGAGCCTATTCGAGTACCACAATATTCCTTGCTCATGTATACTGAATTCTGAGGCCTTGCCCAATTTCATCTTACGCTTTATGCCTTCAATGCTGGGGTGTTCACGTTGAGCCTCTTTAACCTTCTCTATCAGGGTAGGCTGTACTTCTAAGTTTGACACACTGCCTTCGGTGACCACCATCAGGTTGAGCCTTGCGAACTCCTGCTGGAATTCAGGTCTTAAGTCTGGCATGCTATCGTTGTCTGGACTGGGGTTCCGACTCAGAGCGTCTGCTACAACATTTGCTTTGCCCCGGTGGTAGTGAATCCCAACATCATAATCCTTTACCAATTCCAACCAGCGTCGCTGCCGTAAATTTAGTTCTGGTTGTGTGAAAATATACTTGAGGCTTTTGTGGTCCGTGTATATTTCACAACGATTACCAAGTAGAAAGTGTCTCCATTCCTTGAGTGCATGTATCATTGCTGCTAATTCCAGGTCATGGGTAGGGTAATTTTCCTCATGCTTGCGAAGCTGTCTGGAAACATATGCGATAACCTTGCCCTCTTGCATTAATACGCACCCGAGGCCCTTTCGAGATGCGTCACAAAATACTTCAAAATTCTTGTGTATATCTGGCACAATTAGTACTGGTGCTGTTGTCAGTTTCCTCTTTATTTCTTGGAAACTTTTCTAGCAGGCTTCCGTCCATTCAAACTTCCTGTCTTTCTTGAGTAGTTGCGCCATTGGCTTTGCTATGGTGGAGAATCCTTCAATAAACCTTTGGTAGTATCCTGCCATTCCCAAGAAACTTCGTACATCCATTACACTGGCTGGTGGCTTCCAGCCAAGTACGGCCTTGACTTTTTCCGGGTCTACGACGATACCTTCTTGAGTTAGTACGTGGCCCAGAAAACCTACTTGCTTTAGCCAAAATTCACACTTGCTGAATTTGGCGTACAACTGATGTTTCCTAAGTTCTCCTAGTAGAGTCTGGTGTTTTGGAGTATACCAGAATATCATCGATGAATACCACAACAAACTTATCCATAAACTTCATGAATACTTTGTTCATGAGGTGAACAAAATATGCGGGGGCGTTTGTTAGTCCGAATGGCATCACGGTGAACTCATACAATCCGTATCTGGAGGTGAAGGCCGTCTTGGGAATATCCTCAGTTCGTACTTTCAGTTGATGATATCCCGATCTCAAGTCAGTTTTTGAGAACACCTTGGCCTTAGCGAGTTGATAGAATAAATCATTTATTCGCGGCATCGGATATTTGTTCTTGATTGTGACCATGTTTAGCGTTTGATAGTCTATGCACAATCTCAGTGTTCCATCCTTCTTTTTGGCGAATAAAATTGGTGAACCCCAAGGTGAGGAACTGGCTCGTATGTACCCTTTTTCCAACAGTTCCTTTATTTGCTTCTTCAGTTCCACCAATTCGGAAGGTGCCATTCTGTATGGTTTCTTGTATATGGGAGCGGTTCCGGGTGCTAGCTCAATGCTGAATTCTATTTCTCGATCTGGTGGCATGCCTGGTAGTTCTTCGGGGAATACATCAGGAAATTCACACACTACTGGAACTTTGCTCAATTCAGAAATATCCACCTTGTTCAATCTCGGTTGCCTGGATATTTTTCTTTCCTTGGCTGAAACCTTTATGGTCTTCCCATGGTGATGGGTGAGAATTACGGTCCTGTTGAAGCAGTCAATAAAACCCGTCGTGGAATTAACACGTCAGATGTCCTTAGTGTGAGGACTTAGTCGCGAGGCCAACGCATCTATGTGGTAGCTTGAGAGGGGTTGAGTGGAATCGAGACACGCAACACAAGACAAGGGTTTAGACAGCTTCGGGCCCCGGGAAACATCATCCGGTAAAAACCCTACATGCTGTTTGAGGCTAGATCTCATTATCATCACGAGGGAGTCGCCGTAAACCGGCTCTCCTCTAGCTGTGTCTAGCCCTAGAGATTGTTTCTTGCTTGTAGCCTGTCCCTCTTTGGGGAGCCCTGCCCCTCCTTATATATGTTGAAGGGGCGGGTTACATGTGGAGTCCTATTAGGATTAGGACTAGTCTATCTTTAATACAAACCGGATACAAGTCCAGGTCTTAACTCCTTGTAAGACAAATATTCCTTATGCCTTTCCTCTTAAACCGGCCCACAATAGTTGAACCGGCCTTCATGAACCGCCAGTCGGGCCACCGGGTCTTGTCGCTCCTCTGACCCGTCCGCCGGGTCACCAGTGAGTTACAACATCCTAGCGGGTTGCTGGTAAATTGCCTGGTCTGGGCGGGTCACCAGGTGAATATCGCCAAGTCCAGCGGGACCTCAAATAAACCGCCAAGTCCGGCCGGGTTAACTTCGGCGGTTTACACATGAGGTATATCCCCGACATTAGCCCCCAAGTTTAGCTTGGATTTATCCATGGTAAACTTATGCTGCAAAATAAACACCAGAACAAATTTGGCAGATTGTGCTCCGGGTTAAGAATTCTTGTAGATCGGCAACTGATCGTTCTTAAGTCCTTTGTCATTTCCTCCTTCTAGAAAATCCGGGTCCATAACCAGCTTCATACTCAAATTGCTGATGTTGGCTTCTTATAGAAAAAATATTGTGAAGAATAATCCACTTGAGTCGGCTTCCAAAGCGCCGGTTTAAGAAATATTGGTCTTGAAATACTCATCTGATATTCAACCGGGTTGAAGATGCAGAACTTGCCGGTTTTATCATTGCCAAAGACTGTCGGGTTATAAAAACTTGATAATTTCGAGTCATGATTGTTGCAGACACCGGTTCATGATTGTTGCCAACGCCGGTTCATGATTATTAATGACGCCGGGTTGCAGCCACAGGGTCATAATGATTGGTGACGCCGGGTCAACCTAGTTTGCTCAATCAGAGAATTTGAAAATATTTCTTCGATAATAATATAATACCTGTAGCCCCCAAGTCTTTGAGCAGAACAAAGTGGTGGCTTAAGACTTTGCTTCAATATAAATACTGCCACTTTCAAAGAAATCCATGTTGTTCATCCCAGTGACTAGTAAAAACTGAATACTCCATACTATGTAGCCCCCAAGTGCCGGGTTGTCATGCTTGCAGCAACTTGGGACTTGTAATTGACTGATGCCCAAAAAACTTGAATTGTTGACAGGAGCAATTGGTAGCCCCCAAGGGCCGGCTCATTATGATATGATGAGTCGGGTCTTCAATAAGGCCAATAAAAATGACTTTGCATTAGCCCCCAAGTATCATGGCGCATGCTTGCAGCGACATGATACTTGCATATTTGATATAATCTCAACTTGAATAATGTAGCCCCCAAGTGCCAGGTCGTGAGCCCGCAGCGACTTGGGACTATTCCTTCCATTGCAGAATAAATCATATTCATATCCATTGCGCTAAAGCGACTTTTGAAAACCTCAATCATAATATTAACAACCATAATAAAAATCCAGCCATGTTGGCTATTTGAATAATATAATCCAATGATTTATAAGCGCATGATTCCAATGGCGCAATCCAAATATATAGTGGCGACTTATAGTCCAAAGCCAGGCCGGTTTAATAAACACCGGACAATTTCTCATCATAGATTGGCGATTTATCGTCTTAAAGCCAGGCCGGTTTAATAAGCGCGGTGATTTATAATCATGCTTTATTCAACCTGTTTCTACATACAACAAGTTTAAAGTGTCTGGCGGTTTACACGGACGGGTTATAATGCCCAACATATAACCCAGGTTTATAACCAAGGCTGCACTTAAGAATAATCAAATATGAAATATATCATACCTGTGACATTGAATCACATCGTTGGTTTACCAACTTTTGTAGTAAGTAATAACCCAAATTTTGAGTCTGAACTCCTTCCATATTGTGCCGGTTTATGATAAACCGTGCCGGGTTGTGATAAACACCGGATTAACCATATATAATACTGGCGACTTATAGTCAAAACCAGACCGGGCTGATAGTCTCCGGATTATGATTTGATCATGTACTGACAATTTGTAATTAAAAGTCAAGCCGGGTTAATGAACACCGGTTTACTCCATAATAAGATGGTAACATAAAATCAAACCGGGCAGATAGTCTCTAGATTAGGATTTGACCGTGTTCCGCCAATTTGTAATTGACAGTTTGAACCGGATTAACAATGTCGGTTTAAAAACGCAACAGAAGTAAAAATTCTTTAGCAAAAAAGAACAGAATTCAAGCAACGGCAAAATAAAACTATTGCAAATGAGGCTTTACTGAGCCGATCAGATGGTGTTACCATGGTCGGACACGACCAAGCTCCCAATAAGGTGTAGCCATGGTTCAAGTCAGCCAGGTCCCCAACTGAAACCGTGGCATCATGCCGATCAAGTGGCGTGGCAATGGTTCGGGTTCGACCAAGCCCCCAAGTGACTCTATGGCCTTAGGCCGATCAAGAGGCGTGACTGGTTCGGACTTGACCATGTCCCCAAGTGATCTGGTGGCTTTCGCCTATCAAAATGTGTTGCATTGGTTCGGACATGACCAAGCCCCCAAGTGATGTTGTGGCACTAGGCCGATCAAAAGATGTGACTATGGTTCAGACATGACCAAGCCCCCAAGTGATCATATGAAGATGAGCCCATAAGGCATGATACCTATGTTTGAACCGCGCGTTAGGGCAGCAGGTCCTCTTCGGCAACCTTCAACTTATTGCATGAGATAAATTCTTCTTGAACCGGTATTTTGAACCGGATATCGAGAACTTCAAAGATTTGTGTGAGACACCTTTCCCTTGAACCGGATTTTAAACCGGAATCTTCATTTTTAGCCGGAAATTTTTCCGACGGCCTTTAAATTTACACCAATATGGCGGTTCAGGGTCCTGCATTTAGATGAACTTGCAAACCGGAGTAATTGCTCTTTTGAAAGAAAGCAATATATAATATAAAAATATAGTGGGTGGATTTCACCTGATATGTCAGTCCAGTTAATATCCACCGTGGGGTTATACGCCAGTACGGACAAGAGAGTCGGCCGCGGCATTGTTGATTTAGTCCGAACTGCGGGGTTATACGCCAGTACGGACAAGAGAGTCGGCTGCGGCATTGTTGATTTAGTCCGAACTGCGGGGGCGGCGGTTTGTGGTCCGGTTCATCAGTGTGATATGCACAAATGTCGGTGTAGAACAGCTAGCGCGCGCCGTCCGTAGTAGGGCATCACTTTCATAGTGAGCACTTGTCCGTGGCATTGAAATCCGGTGCGGACAGGAAGAGATGGCACCATCATTGTAATTCGGCACGGATGGGCGAGTCGGCCGTATGTTGATGTAGATCGAGCAGCACGGGTGTAGTTTGTGCACGTCGTGTCTCTCATGGACAGTGAACAACTGTCCTGACTTACTTTTGGATGCCATTGGATATAGTGATCGCACTGAACTGAAGCCGGGTAAATACTAATGGCGATTTGACCATCTCTTGTCCTTACACGGCGTGCCTCTCCAGTCCCCGTGCAATTTGTCTTCTTCTGAATTTCCCCTCTAATGGCTTCAACCTTGGACAATCACAGCACAAAATACATGGTGCGTCCCCACACGGGTGTCCGCATCTGGATCTTTCTTTTTATGGAACCCCCGACCCAAGCTGGCTGTTGGACTGGGAATCATGAACAGATAATGTTGTTTTGTAACGGGAAAAACACTCTCCCTGTGATGTTATCCTTCAACGCTGATGTTAAGCATTTCATTCAACCACCAATCAATCCAGTAATCATCTGAATACTTATAACCAGATCACTGCAAACTTGGTGCCCCTTTGTTTGACTTGTCTTTGCAAATTGCTAATGTCAACAGAACTATCTCAGAGCAGACTATGCGGACGGCGGCTCGACACTCAATAGAGGATTCTTGGCAGGCCCTGCAGGCGCAGAGCCGGCAGGAGCGTTGGCGGGTCACGGCCTCTACGGTTTCCAGCAAAGGACGGCCCGACGATACGAGAAGTCGGCATTGACGGAACCGCGCGAGCACAGGAGCCAGGACAGAGTGATTGGAGCAGAGGCAAGGGCGACTCGGCGTGATACGGATGTGGTAGGCGGTCGACCGCAGCGGAGTAACAACGGCAGCTCGCAGCGGGACCGGGCGGTTCAACCGAGCGGCGCCTCAAGCTGGGCTCGGGAGCAGAGCGACAAGGGCGGCTCAACACGATGTAGATGAGTTCAGCGGCCCGGGCAGTGCTGTTGCGGGTTGTGCTCCTAACTCCCATCATCAGTCGCGGCGGCGGCGGCGGTTTGTATGGCGACTCGCGGCGAGAGTAAACCGGCGAGGCATTGGCGAGGCCGGCTCAGCTGTGATGGTTGAATCCGGGTGGGTCAATATTGACCCGAGGCGACTCGGTGAGGCGAGGCGCAACAGCGATTTGGACGGAAGTCGGGTGAGGCGCAGCAGACGGCGGCTTGAATCCGCACGCGCGATGCAGCGATTGAGGTCGGCCGACGGGGGCAGCTTGTAGGCGAGGCCATGGAGATGGCGTGGTGGCATAAAGCGGAGCCGGACGGACAGGCGCGTCCGAGCATGGGCGGAGCCGGTGGCCGACGCAGGAGGCCGGCGCAGCGCCGTTGCGAAGGCGAGACGGCGGAGGCTGCGAGCAGGCAAGAGCTGGCCGAGGCTGCGCTAGGGCACGGCAGCCCGGGTTGGAGAGGCGACGGGAGGCCGGCGCAGCAGCGAGGATGGGCGGGCGGGATGGGGAGGCGGTGCAGCAGCGGGAGACGGGCGAGGAGACAGCTAGCCGGGCTGCAGGAAGCCGGCGCAGGCGGAACTGGACGGACAGGCGCGTCCGGGCATGGCGAAGCCGGTGGCTCGGAGACAGTGCGAGTCCATGCCCACAACCAACTCTCCCACCGGGTCATGGCTGGTTTGACCATCCCCTTCTTTATATTTTTTTTTCAACAGTGTATGTACTCCCGTCTTTGCACGCAGAAGATGCTGCCCAGGCCGTGGCTCTTTTCCTTCGCTGTTGATTTATTTTTGTGATGACGTGGAGAGCAAACAACACAAACGTGGTACTTTGGCCTTGGTCAATGTATTGATGGCAGGACAGTATACCGGACGGTAGAGTAGCAATCTCGGTGACTTATGCACGTACAGAATTCCTATCGGTCTTGGCCTCTTCCAGGCAGTGCATCCAACATCGATCTGCGCTTCGTATCATTGTATATTGAAGGAAGTAACAATAGCGGCTTGGTGATTTCAGCGAGTAGGCGATCTCCGCAACTTGGTGATTTGACGATCCGAGTAGTATGCCCAATTAGATTTCAACGTAAGTTGGCGGTCTCCATAACTTGGTGATTTGACGGTTTGATGGATTGCTAGATGTCGTGCACAACAGCCGCTGAGAAAGCTGATCGCGTCCACCCAATTGCCTTGATGGCGCAAGGATTAAACTCTGTTTGCCGTTTTGACTCAGCAGATCGGCCGGTGACAGCGACGGACAAACCCTAATTTTTCCTTGAACCTTAAATCTTGTATATATCGTTCTGACCGGTTGCCGTAGAGATGATGTAGATCTTTCCAAAACTCGTTCTTCTTCATCTGGAAAATTGCAAGCTTCTCGAAACCTTGGGACAGATCCCTTCAAGAACTCAACACCACCGTGCACAGGCCCCACGGTGGGCGCCAACTGTGGTGGAATTAACACGTCAGATGTCCTTAGTGTGAGGACTTAGTCGCGAGGCCAACGCATCTATGTGGTAGCTTGAGAGGGGTTGAGCGGAATCGAGACACGCAACACAAGACAAGGGTTTAGACAGCTTCGGGCCCCGGGAAACATCATCCGGTAAAAACCCTACATGCTGTTTGAGGCTAGATCTCATTATCATCACGAGGGAGTCGCCGTAAACCGGCTCTCCTCTAGCTGTGTCTAGCCCTAGAGATTGTTTCTTGCTTGTAGCATGTCCCTCTTTGGGGAGCCCTGCCCCTTCTTATATATGTTGAAGGGGCGGGTTACATGTGGAGTCCTATTAGGATTAGGACTAGTCTATCTTTAATACAAACCGGATACAAGTCCAGGTCTTAACTCCTTGTAAGACAAATATTCCTTATGCCTTTCCTCTTAAACCGGCCCACAATAGTTGAACCGGCCTTCATGAACCGCCGATCGGGCCACCGGTCTTGTCGCTCCTCGACCCGTCCATGGGTCACGATGAGTTACAACATCTGGCGGGTTCTTTGGTAAATTGCCAGTGCAGGCGGGTCACCAGGTGAATATCGCCAAGTCCAGCGGGACCTCAAATAAACCGCCAAGTCCGGCCGGGTTAACTTCCGGCCGGTTTACACCGCGGGGTATATCCCCGACAAAACCTTTGTTGGTGGTTAACCAATCCATCCCTAAGATGACATCCAGTCCTTTATTTTCCAATACGATAAGATTTGCGTGAAACTTCAACCCTTCAAACTCGATAACCACACCCTGGCAATAATTCTGGGTAACTTGCTTAATTCCAGGGGACTTGATGATTATAGATTTTCCCAAGGGAAGCATCGAAAAATTATTTTGCAAAGCAAAACTTTTCAAACGAGCAGTGAAGCTCGGAATCAAACAAAACCATGGCAGGTATTGTGTTGACGGAAGCGTGCGAGTCACGATATCGGGGCATTTGTGCTTCCTCTTTGGTCATGTGGTTTAGATGACCCTTCCTGTGGTTGTTATTTGGGTTGAAATTGTTGCGCTTTGGTGCCGAATTATTGCTTCCGTTGTTCGGCTTTGGGGTCGAGTTCCTTGGCTTGGGGCCTTTGCTTGGCATAGTGCCCTTCTTCTCGAAGCGTAACAGTAGCGCTTTGGCGGTATATGAACTCCTTGTCCCTTGCGTGGAAATTCTTGATTGGGCGTGAGACGCTTGTCGTGGGTTTGGGTGTCCAGTTCTTCTGAACATCTGTCTTGTTGCGGTGGTTGCGGTTGTGTTTAGTCTGGTCCCTCTTCCGCTTGCAGAAATCTTATAAGCTGCGTCTCTCATTTTCCAAGGTAATGGCCTTATCCACCAGCGTCTTAAAATCTGGAAATGTGTGTACGACCAATTGACATTTAAGCGCGGGTGTCAGACCGTCTAGGAATTTCTCCATCTTTTTGTTTTCTGACATACGCTCCTCGTTGGCGTAGCGAGACAACAAGGTAAACTGACTGTTGTATTCTGACACTGTCATTGTCCTTTGCTTGAGGTCATCAAATTCTCTCTTTTTGATTTTCATAAGACTCTTAGGAATATGTGCCCCACGAAAACCTTCTTTAAATTCCTCCCATGATATATTATTTTCGTTGGGGTGCATGTGCAGGAAATTTTCCCAGCCGCGATGCGGCTGCTCGATGAGATAGTCGCGGAGCATAAAGCACTTTCTCAAGGTCTGAACACTGGCGATAATTAATTTTCTCTCCATGTCTCGAAGCCAGTCCTCGGCTTCCGGAGGTTTGTCGGTGTGAGAAAATGTTTGGGGACAGCGTCTTCGTAGCTCGAGATAACTTGGATTGCTGCTGATCACGGTCGCGGTGATTTCCCATATTGATGACTTGGTTCAGTATTTCCTGATGTTGCTGCTGACTCTGTTCATAAAGGCGACACATTTGGGAAAATGCCGTTTCAACATCCTGCTGACTTATCATCCCTCTGTGAAATTGTTGCTGGGGTGTGCCATAATTTTCCTCTGTCGGAGTTGGCATGGAGTGCGTCCAAGGACGAGACATAGTTCACTCTGGGGATATATTTTGAAATACTCATAAGAAAATGAATTGAGCCGCAAAAATCAATAAATTCAAGAAGATGTAAAAAGTTGCAAATGCTCCAAGATTTTTCAAGAGAAAAATACGTTTGCGCACGGAGAAGGACCGTTCATTACATATCTTACATGCAAGCAGTAATTATACAATACATCACTCAGAATATGCGTACATAAATCCTGACATGTTATTTAGTCTAGTGCACTTCTCCAGATCCTACATGACGCGCAAACAGACTACTTCTCACAGCCTATTTACATATAAACATATCGCACAAGTCGGTACATCGCATGGTGGCTAAGCGTGCTTAGTCGGAGATGGTAAGGATTTCCCTTGGCCTGCCAAGGGTGAGGCGTCAGAGAGGCTGGGGACTCAACCTCCTCCTCGAGATAGGCTCAGACGAGAGGTGCTCGCGGAGTTGGTGGAGCAGGTGCCTGTCTTGGGACAACTCGAATCTGAGCAGGCACGAGGGTGGTGCAGAGCGAACGGAGTAGGCGCAATGGCGTGGTTGAATTCCTCCGTGGTAGGCAGGCTGACGAGTGGCGGTGCGAGCAGTAGGAGCGAGCGATGCTGATGATGAGATGAAAGTCGGTGGTGGTGCACGCAGGAGCTCCCTCTGTTGGCGGTACAACCATGGACTGAGTCCTGCGGCAGCTACAAAGTCGTCCACCAGGTTGTCGAAGGCTGCCTCCAAAGCCCGAAGATACTCGATGAGCATCTCAAAAGCTTCATCCCTTCTCCTCTGGGGCAAGAGAATGCATAGTGGCAGGTGTATGGCACGTGACATGGCAGGTAGCGGTAGCGACGAGTCTTCATCGAAGGCAGGATATCCCTGAGACGGGCTATCGCCTCACGGGCTGCCATCTGTAGCGTGCTTCTCTGTGGGCATGGCTCTCCCCACGAACTGGTAACACTCAACTCGTCCTCTCTTGAATTCCACCATGGCTTGGTGCATGGTTAGGCGGTCATTGACCTTGTCTTTGGGAGAGAGAGAAGACTGGCGCTATCTGGCCCCATCGCGACTTGGACGATGAAGGAGAGAAGCTTGACAAACCCATCGGGCATGTTGGCGAACATCTGCGACTCGCGATCGTTGTTAGCCATCTCCAAAAGTAGGCAAAAATCTGAGAGTCAAATCATAAATTTATCTTGTTGTCGAAATTGACTACATTTGTAAAAATAATAAATATCTCTACTATGCTAATAACCGACTAGCGATCGTACCTAGTGGCTTCCTACTGATCAGCTGGCTCTGGTACCAAGCTTGTCATGACCGGTTTTCAATAAAATATTTATTGAACAACCTACCTATGAGTCAATATGAGGAAAATCCATCATACCGTCGACAAAACTTTGATACAATAAGCCAGTAGCATTACAATATTACGAGGGTCGGATGAAGATGCCCAACCAATTATTACAACACGCCAATAATTATACATAGGCGGATATGACTCAAAGGTGTGGGGTGGAAATACTCTGACTCGAGCTATGAGTGGTTGGTGGAATAACACAGCAGGGTGGTTAATAAGTCTCTGCCTTTGGCGGCTCATCGGCGTCGAGGTGAGGCTCGATGAATTTATTTGGGTAGCGAAGTGGATATATCACAATGACTAATCCAGGGTCGACGAGACTGATTTGGGATTCCGCTAGGTGTCGGACTCGCTATCGAACTCTTCATCCATGAGATCGCCCGTCGACATCTGGCCAAATCAACAAGCTAGGTGAGTACTATGGAAGTACTCGCAAGACAGTTCGGACAAAAGATATAACAAATGAATGCATGAATGCGACATGGTTAATCTTAACATTTGCTCAATTAAAACAGAATAGCAAAATAATTAAGAAGGGAATCAGCGGTAGTCCGCTCAAAAACCCAAAGAAGATAAACTCAAAACCGATCGGGTGTCTGAAGCGACGCCTCGAAGGGTGAATAAATAAGCAAAACATGCCACAGTCGGGTGTCTGAGTGACACCTCATAAAGTGCTTATATTGAAAATAAAAATACATGCATGCCGCAGTCGGACGTCTGAGCGACATCACAGAAAGGGCTTATAATGAAAGTAAATAACAACAATGCCGCAGTCGGACGTCTGGGCGACATCACAGCAAGGTCTTATAATAAGAATAAATAACAGTAATGCCGCAGTCGGACGTCTGAGCGACATCACAGAGAGGGCTTATAATGAAAATAAATAACAACAATGCCGCAGTCGGACGTCTGGCGACATCACGAAAGGGCTTATAATGAAGGTAAATAACAACAATGCATGATCGGACGTCTGGCGACATCACGAAAGGGCTTTCGTCACAAGAAATAGCACTCATAATAAATATTCAACACAGGAATATAAGCGGGTTAGTCCATCCACAGGAATAAATATTTAACGGACTTAGTACTCATGTGATTCACGGATTATCTGTCACCAAAACTGACACATGTTAGGACAAGATATAGTGAACTTGGACATGGATAAGATGATTCGAGGATTTATGACTCTGCAGAGTTTGTACTAAAATTACCCACAATAGCGGTTTTCGTAGTCTGAAGGACTAGTTCCGTTTATGGTATTTGGAAGAAACACAGCTAACCTGTACACACCCATCATTACCTCACGAATGCAGGAATCACCCTAGACATCGTCCAAGAAAAACTTTTGAGGCAGGAGATCACAATCTCGAATAGCATGGGATCAAATTTATATTTGCGCGCTCTAAGTGGTGCCCCCCTCTCGGTCCCAACCGGAAACACCCATGCCCCCTGACCGGATGACTGGCTTTAATCCAGGGCCATGGAACCATCATCACGGCCTCTCCATTTGGTGTGTACCAGGAAAGCGGTTTGCAACTTACTAAGCCCTATCCCTTGCGGAAAACATGTGGCAGTACGGAGAGGGAAATGGATGGGAACCGAACTGATACGGGTTGACACTGAAGTCAAATAGTATGGCATAAGACTGGCATGCTACAACACTGCCATCTTACCCATCCTCATGCCAACACATGGCCATGCATATTCACATCCAACACGTATGGATTATCGAACTCACTTGCCTCAACTATGCATGAAAATAACATTCATCGGTATGCTCACAAACATGCCATGAAACTACTTAATGCAAACCTGCTAGAACACTCATCATATCAAAAGTTCAAACATGCTTGCCTGGTTCAGAGTAGTCGGGGTCTAGCTCGGCGAAGTTCGCAGTTCCATCACCTCCTCCGGAACCTACGGTATAGCGAAAAGGCATACTAACGTGAAAACCAACGCATGCATAAAAGTTGTTCCAAATTTTTTCCAAATAAATCCCATAAAAAACTAGACAAAATTATAAGACTGTCAGAAAAAGAATCACTCAAAAATCACTTTTTATTTAAAAGTTATAAGGGTTTCTGTCCAGGGACTCATCTGTAATGAAACAGAAAGTTCGAGGGTTTAAGCGAGAAAAAAAAAGCAGTTCGAATAGAAAGCGCAAGCCCACAGGAAAAGCGTACTCTGCTCGAAGGCGCCAGCGGAAAAGCGGTTGGCGGAAAAGAAAGAGAGGCTGACATGGGGGTCCACATGTCGAGTTTGAAAGACCTGCATGGCGGCCGAAGGCTGCGGTGGTCGTCGGCGTCGAACCACAGCGAGTCGAGGAGATCGGAGTGTACCAAGAGTATCAGCGTGTCCTTCTGCGTCGGTGGGTGGTGGACTTGGGCGTCGGGGAGCACCACGTCAGCAGCGACACTTTCTCCGTGGACGGCGGCTCGGGCGATGGTGGGGAACTCGGTGGTCTGCTGCAAACTTGAATTGAAGCGGGTGAAGGAGGATGCACTAGAGAGCTCTTGGCAAGAGTTGGGAGGCGAGGCGCATGCACGGGAGTGAATCGAGCTGGATCCGTGGCGGTCGGGCGGCGGGTCGAAGGAGACTCCTCGGGACTCTTCGGTGGCTAAGCGGGGTCTTGGTGAAGTCTGAAGGTGGTGTGTGCGCGAGAAGCGAGCTCGGTGCTCCTTTTATAAGCGATCGAGGCGGTGGCCGTGAGCGGACTTCTCCGGCGATGGTTCTGGCGGCGCAGAGCTTAGTCGGGAGGTTTGAGAGGTTGGCGTCGTCGTGGGAGTCCCTGGTTCCGTTTAGGTGCTAACTGCGTCGGGATTCGGTTGCTTAGGGGAGTTCGACGGAGCAGGCGTAGCTTGAGCCCGTCGGCGGAAAGCACGCTCTGTGCGTGCAGCGCCGCAGCAGCAGTGCTGCATCGTCTTGTTGGCGAGAAGTAGCCACGCGAGCCACCGGAAGGTTTAGGCGGCGCCGAATGGCGTTCGCCGCCGTTCTGCTCCTGTCGGCCGCTTCGGTGGTTCGGCCACCGCCAAGACACGCCAGCCAGCGAGCGGGCGAGGCGCCACCGGCGCCGAGAACACGCCAAGCGCGTGTGAGGCTCCGTCACGAGCAAGCTAGGCCGTGAACAACGTGCCAAGTGCTTTGTGAACATGTGACTGAATTCTTGGCGAAGATCAACACTGAAACTACGAACTTAAGCTGGCCCGAACAAAAGCGAGTGCATGCAAGGTGCTCGACAAAATGATTCTGGTATGTAGGGATTTTCCTTGAGCTGGTTTTTGGTGGAGTGGTCTCTCATTGCAACTAGAGGTTGCCTGAATTTTTGTGCAATTTTTGGAGGAGTGTAGATATGAATTTCACCAAATTTGGCAAATCTAGTCCAAACTTGCGATGAGTGAAATTTGAAATATTTGAAAAGAAGAAGAGTGGATCAAGATGGTTCGGGTTGTGGGTACCAAGGACTATCCAAGGGAGTTGGTTTGAGGTCAAAAATCAAGAGCATTAGGGTACTTGCTTTGCAAATCACTTAGGCTCAAAAGAAAAGACAGAATTATTTTGGGAGAAGAAATAATTGGAATAAAGTCCAAAAATGGATTTTACTAGTTTGGACAGAATGTTTGAGTTGAACCAAAGTGGAAGGAGGGGTTTTGGGAGAAATTTACCACAAGAGGCATGGTAAATCCAAGAATGGATCAAAACCAAAAGAATAGCCCAAAACCAAAGAGGTTTATTTTTAGAAGAAAATAAATCCAAGCAATGCTTTTGAGAAGAAAACTCAGAAGAGAAGTTTTTAAGAAGGGTTTAAATGACCTTCTTCAAACCAAGCAAGGCTTTTGCTCAAAACAAAAACAACAAATAATTTGGAGTGTCACACCGTCTAAATCCGTTGAGACGACACCGTATGAATTATGGTTTGGGAAGAAACCTAAGCTGTCATTTCTAAAAGTTTGGGGATGCGATGCTTATGTCAAGAAACTTCAACTGAAAAGCTCAAACCCGTCGGAAAATCGTCTTCATAGGATACCCTAAGGAAACCATTGGGTATACCTTCTACCTTAGATCCGAAGGCAAGATCTTTGTTGCCAATAATGGATCCTTTACGGAAAAAAGTTTCTCTCGAAAGGAGTAAGTGGGAGGAAAGTAGAACTTCGATGAAGTACTACCTCTTGAACGAAAAGTAGTGCAGCTCGGAAAATGTTCTGTGGTGCCTACACCTCTTGGAGAGGAAATTAATGATGATGATCAAGGTCCTTCGGATCAAGTTGCTACTGAACCGTAGGTCCACAAGGACACGTTCCACACCAGTGGTATGGCAACCCTGTCACGGAAATCATGTTGTTAGACAACGGTGAACCTTGAACTATGAAGAAGCGATGGCAGGCCAGATTCCAACAAATGGCTTGAAGCCATGCAATCCGAGATAGGATCCATGTATGAAAACAAAGTATGGACTTTGTGAGACTAGCGATTGATCGTGAGCGATAGAAAACAAATGGATCTTTAAGAAGAAGGCGGACGCGGATGGTAATGTCACCATCTATAAAGCTCGACTTGTCGCTAAGGGTTATCGGCAAGTTCAAGGGATTGACTACGATGAGACTTTCTCTCCGTGGCGAAGCTTAAGTCCGTTCGAATCATGTTAGCAATTGCCGCATACTATGATTATGAGATATGGTAGATGGGCGTCAAAACTGCATTCCTTAGCGGTTATCTTAAGGAAGAGCTGTATATGATGCAGCGGAAGGTTTTGTCAACCCTAAGAATGCTAACAAGGTATGCAAGCTCCAGCGATCCATTTATGGGCTGGTGCAAGCATCTCGGAGTTGGAACATTCGCTTTGATGAGATGATCAAAGCGTTTGGGTTTATGCAGACTTATGGAGAAGCATGCGTTTACAAGAAAGTGAGTGGGAGCTCTGTAGCATTTCTCATATTATATGTAGATGACATACTTTTGATGGGAAATGATATAGAACTCTTGGACAACATCAAGGCCTACTTGAATAAAAGTTTTTCAATGAAGGACCTTGGAGAAGCTGCTTATATATTAGGCATCAAGATCTATAGAGATAGATCGAGACGCCTCATAGGTCTTTCACAAAGCACATACCTTGATAAGATTTTGAAGAAGTTCAAAATGGATCAGTCAAGAAATGGTTCTTGCCTGTCTGCAAGGTGTGAGATTGAGCTCGGCTCAATGCCCGACCACGACAAAAGATAAAGAAGAGATGGCGTCATCCCTATGCCTCGGCCATAGGATCTTTTATGTATGCCATCTGTGTACCGGACCTGATGTAAACCTTGCCGTAAGTTTGGTAGGAAGGTACCAAAGTAATCCCGGCAAGGAACACTGGACAGCGGTCAAGAATATCCTGAAGTACCTGAAAAGGACAAAGGACATGTTTCTCGTTTATGGAGGTGATGAAGAGCTCGTCGTAAAGGGTTACATCGACGCTAGCTTTGCAACAGATCTGGATGACTCTAAGTCACAAACCGGATACGTGTATATGTTGAATGGTGGAGCAGTAAGCTGGTGCAGCTGCAAGCAGAGCGTCGTGGCGGGATCTACATGTGAAGCGGAGTACATGGCAGCCTCGGAGGCAGCGCATGAAGCAATATGGGTGAAGGAGTTCATCACCGACCTAGGAGTCATACCCTATGCGTCGGGGCCGATCAAACTCTTCTGTGACAACACTGGAGTTATTGCACTTGCCAAGGAGCCCAGGTTTCACAAGAAGACCAGGCACATCAAGCGTCGCTTCAACTCCATCCGTGAAAATGTTCAAGATGGAGACATAGAAATTTGCAAAGTGCATACGGATCTGAATGTCGCAGATCCGTTGACTAAACTTCTCTTCATGGGCAAAACATGATCAACACGAGAACTCTATGGGTGTTCGATTCATCACAATGTAACTAGATTATTGACTCTAGTGCAAGTGGGAGACTGTTGGAAATATGCCCTAGAGGCAATAATAAAAGGATTATTATTATATTTCCTTGTTCATGATAATTGTATTTTATTCATGCTATAATTGTATTATCCGGAAATCGTAATACGTGTGAATACATAGACCACAATATGTCCCTAGTGAGCCTCTAGTTGACTAGTTAGTTGATCAATAGATAGTCATGGTTTTCGACTATGGACATTGGATGTCATTGATAACGGGATCACATCATTAGGACAATGATGTGATGGACAAGACCCAATCCTAAGCATAGCACAAGATCGTGTAGTTCGTTTTGCTAGAGCTTTTCCAATGTCAAGTATCTCTTCCTTAGATCATGAGATCGTGTAACTCCCGGATACCGTAGGAGTGCTTTGGGTGTACCAAAGCGTCCTGGCGTGGCTGGGTGACTATAAAGGTGCACTACAGGTATCTCCGAGAGTGTCATTGGGTTGACACGGATCGAGGCTGGATTTGTCACTCCGTGTTACGGAGAGGTATCACTGGGCCCACTCGGTAGTGCATCATCGTAATGAGCTCAAAGTGACCAAGTGTGCGGTCACGGGATCATGCATTCTGATGCGAGTAAAGTGACTTGCGGTAATGAGATTGAGCGAGGTATTGGGATACCGACGATCGAATCTCGGGCAAGTAACATACCGTCGACAAAGGGAATAGTACACAGGGTTGCTTGAATCCTCGACATCGTGGTTCATCCGATGAAATCATCGAGGTATGTAAAGACCAACATGGGTATCCAGATCCGCTGTTGGTTATTGACGGAGAGCCGTTTGGTTATGTCGGCATGTCTCCCGAACCCGTAGGGTCTACACATAAGGTTCGGTGGCGCTAGGGTTATTAGGAAGACTTGTATGTGATTACGAATGTTGTTGAGTCCGGATGAGATCCGGACGTCACGAGGAGTTCGGAATGGTCGGAGGTAAAGATTTATATATGGGAAGTTGTCAAGCAGACATCGGAAAGTTTGGGGTCATATCGGTATTATCAGGGGCCACGGAGAGGTTCGAGGTCCGCGGGAGGGCCACCCCTCTCGGAGGGCCTCATGGGCCTGAGGGCAGGAACAAGCCCGGGAGGGCTGGCGCCCCCTTGGGCCCATGCGCCTAGGGTTGGGGAACCCTAGTCAGGCGCCCCCTTTGCTTGGGGGCAAGCCCCTCCCAGCCGCCGCCCCTCTAGATCTCATCTAAAGGGCCAGCCCCCTGCCCTTCCTATAAATAGAGGGGTGAGGGAGGGCTGCAAGACACATCAAGGCGCAGCCCTCCCTCCCAACGCCTCTCCTCCTCCTCGTGTGCTTGGCGAAGCCCTGCCGAGATCTTGCCTCTCCACCATCATCACGCCGTCGTCTGCTGCTGGAGCCTTCTTCCTCAACCTCTCCTTCCCCTTGCTGGATCAAGAAGGAGGAGATGTAAATCCGTTAAAATGCGTGTGTTGAACACGGAGGTGCTGTCCGTTCGGCACTTGGTCATCGGTGATCTGAATCACGGCGATCGACTCCATCATCACCGTTCCTTGAGCGCTTCGCCTGCGATCTACAAGTGGTATGTAGATGCAATATCTCTCCATGACTCGTTGCTTTGATGAACTCATAGATGGATCTTGGTGAAACCGTAGGAAAAATTTTAATTTTCTGCAACGTTTCCCAACACTTAGGACCCAGAAGCTGAGGTAGCCAAATTGGAGGAGCAAAACCTCGAGATACTGGAGATTCGACATGAAATGAAGGGCAGTAGGACCGCGGTTCATGCCAAGGATGTTGAAACCCAGAAGTTTGGAATACATCTCCAGAATACTAAAGGACGTCATGAGAGACTTCGCGTCAACAGAGATGATCTGGCAAAATAACTCAAGAAGGACAAGCACGATCAGAAGAAGTCATCAGAGACATTAACAATAGTTGAAGAGTTTGGCGACCTTGACCCTTAGAAGACCAAACCCCTGTTATACACTTACGTTAGATGCGACGATTGTGAGCTGTCATTTGTTTGATGTTTTTCCGACAACCCCAAATAAAATCTGTCTTTTCAAAAGTATTGTTTGTACTGTGTCCACCCCTCCTTATCTCTCTTATCTCACCCCAAACCCATGGACCCAATAGAGGATGAATGGAGATGAACCCATATTTTCTGGACCGATGAGTCAATTGGAGACGGACCGATGGATTCAGAACATGCAGTATCACATGAAGAATAACCCTATAGTCGGAAAGGTTATGACCCAGCATGCTCTTTAGTGCTTTGAAAGAGGTGCTGCTACTTGGTGGAGGATGTACCAAACCATCAATGGATGGTAAAGAGTAACCACTTGGGAAGAATTTAAGTTGACTCTGCAAAGATCTCGTCCTGTGTCCCAGAAGTTGAGGCCTTATGGAAATAGTATGAAGAAACCTTGTGCATGCAAGATTTGTGGAGAAATAGGACACACCCATAAAGAACACAAGGATGAATGCCCTAATTGTGAAGGAAGTCACACAGCTGAAGAATGCCCAACTAGGCAGATTACTTGTTTCTTGTGTGAAAGAACTAACCACTACCCTGCTCAGTGTCACATTTACCGTATGGTATAAAGAACCATCCAGCAGAAGAAGGAAGCAATGAAAGGATCCCTCATGGAAATTTTAGAAGAATCTGTGATGAAGGAAGAGATGGAGGACACACCTAAAGAAGACCCAATTAAACCCTGCACCAAGTCATGCTATTCATGTGGAGAAGAAGGACACATCTCCCAGAATTGTCTGAAGGGGGATCTAGTAGAATTCCCGAGAGAGGAAGTAGATTAAGACCCACAGGAAATAGAAGCCCTGATTGGAATGGAAAAGTCAAGGAAGAGAAATAGATTGGATTCCAGGAAGGACCTGAGCCATATCACCTGTTTCAGGTGCAAGGAGTCAGGGCACTACTTCAGCAGTTTCCCAAAAAGGAAGCCGAGGACCCAAGGAGGATATGTAGTCATAAGGAAACCACGAGACTTTTCAGAAGTAATATGCTTTCGTTGTAATGAAGCAGGTCACTTTTCCAGAGATTGTCCCAAGGAGAAGGAGACTTGTGATAATTAGTTGTGTCTGTGAGAAGTATAGTAGTAGTAGTGAGAACATTTTCTTTTATTAGTGAAGGCATGTAATGGAAATGCAAGAGATTGTAATCATTGGAGAATCAATAAAGTTAGCATCATTGGTACTGATTTGGATTTTAGGAGTTGTTACTCTATGAAGAAAGATTTTGACCATTTTTGAGGATATGAGAAATATGGTCTATGGATGAATTTCTGCATTTTGACGGTGGTAGTACCCTGTGAGGACCCTTGACCCCTGGAAAAGATAAGGATATTCCACGGAGTGGATTTTGGACAAAATAAGTATGAGTTTTTGTCTCGATATGTGGGATACCCCAAGAATATGAAGAGATGAAGTACTATTGGAGTATAAAGGAGGTATAATGTTGGTAATATGGAGCAATTTTAACTCCATGATGAGTCTGAGTAATCACGTCTTAGTTTGGAACCAATAGAAGGAAGAAGGACAATACAATTGGATGGAATTAAGAATGCTAGGAAGCTGGATGTTGGAATAATGATGAGTTGCCCCGATGAGGGGTTCAAGGTTTACAAGTGATGAGATGGGCCATAACCCACAGCCCCAGGACCTGCCAAGAAGCAAGCACAATCTTGCTAAAGGAAAAACCCTAGAAGAGGATATGCCTTTAGTAACAGACGATCTTATAGGGGTTACGCAAAACCTGAGAGTTGTGAAGGAACGATAGAGGTTTATTTGGCTTGCAGAATCCAAGGATTTTCTGAACCCAGTTCATCGACAAGAGAAATTCTGCAATGATTGTGAGGATGACCAAGTGTTAGAATGCGAGATTCGCTAAACCATATACAAGGTAATGATTTGGGTGCGGGATGGATTGATCACCCATACCGACTTACTCTTATTGTTCGCCTTGCTATATGGGATGGTAAATCTGAGTGACTTACCTATAGTGGAGTGACGATGATATTAAGCCTAATTAAACCATAGAATGGTATAGCAATTATTCCCCTTGTACAAGGCAGTTGTTGCCAATCGTAGGATATACGGTCAGAATGAAGCCCCGACCCATTTCCTGCAGGAGAAACCATAAATAGTTGACCACCATGAGATATCGATAGTTGTTTAGTATTGGCGCGAGACATGTCAGCTATGGAGATCCAGTCTCGGAATAACCTTCCCAAGATAAAAAGGACACAAGAATCGAGGTAAAGGTTATGCCACCACCGGAAGAGCCCAGAGAAGGAATTCTCCCGAGTATTTAAGAAGATCGACACTGCCAACAATAAGGATGGAGTATATAAGTTTTGATGAAACCGTAACCATGTTTCTAAGGGTGGTAGCACCCCAGACCCCCCCTGTGATGATCGATGGATTTTGAGAAGATCCCCAAACCTAACCTATTTCTTTCTAGCCTCTCCGAATCTCGAGGACGAGATTCATTTTAAGGATGGTAGGTTTGTAACATGCCAAAATTCTAAATTTTGGAATGTTATATTAAATAGATAGTTTTGATTGATTGTTTGATTGTTGTGTGATTGATTGACTGAAAGTGAGTGAAATTCGAAACTTTTGAAAGTTAAATGGGAGGTAATAAAAGGACTTTCCCAAACTTTCATTTTGCATTTATGAACTCCATGAATTCAAATTATTTTTCAAATACAAAACCCTAGAGAGAAGATGGCATGACTTCTTCCATTTAAAATGAAAAGGGTTTTTGAAAATATTTGAATCTCATTTGGAACTATTTTCAAATTCAGAAACTTTATGCAACTCAACGATTTTCACGAGAGAAGATAACATGACTTCTTCAAATTATATGAAATATGAGTTGGAAGTTTCAAAGAATCAAATTTAAAGTCCCCTTTGAAATTATTTTCAATTTGGAGTTATTTGGTACTTGACAGTTCCAGCAAATGATACTCGTTGCGTCTGGCGGGGCTGTATTGCAGCCGCCGCAGGATTCGCCGATCGAGGGTCTGATGTACGTTGTTTCTTGTTGGACTCCGTATCAGTGACCTGCTCCACACCAGAAGTAGCAGGCAGAGGACCCGAAGTCAATACCAGAGCAAGAGCATTGGAATCAGCCGATTCCTGCTCAATGATCGACGCCTATGGGAGAGACTTGGCCGATTTTCTCTTCTGTCCCGATGTGCCATTTTTATTCTGACCACTCGAGAACAACTCCCTGGTTGTAGAAACTGACCTTCCCCTCCCTCGCCCACGGGAGGTGGGAGCACGACCGCGCCCCCAACCAGCCCGCTTGAGAGGAGAGGAAACCTCGCCATCCACTACAGTAGAGGCCCCAGGCACGCCCGCTGCAGCCTGACCAGATGGGGTTGTCGGGGAAAACGACACCTATGGGATCACTGGAATCCCTTCTACGGTTGGCGGGCGCGGGATCGTGAGAAGAGCAGGTCTAACAGGAAGCACATGGATCGTTTACCCAGGTTCGGGCCACGAGGATGCGTAATACCCTAGTCCTGCTTTGGTGGATGTATTTGAGTGTTCTTGTGTTCTTGAGCTACCTATGGGGTGTAACTTGCCCAAAAGAGCCAAATCCCTCTCCAGTATGCCATGGGCCTCCTTTTATAGTTGAAGGGACTGCCACAGTGGCACACAGGAGGTAGAAAGGTCTACAGTGCTGCGATCTTATCACCCGTATTACAGGAAAAGACGCATTTAATGCATCGCTTAGGTGTCCCTTAGCTTTATCGGGGACGGGAACGAGGCCCATCCCGTCCGTCGCTGCTCACCTTGCTTCGACACGCGCCCAGGCCAGCGATGCATGTGGCGCCATGTAGGTAGGTAGGCAGCTGAGGTGGCGCGGTGGTAGGGTCTTTATGAAGATCTGCATGCCACCACACAGGTGCTTGCTGAATTGGCTTGGAAGTCGCATGTTTCCACGCAGGTGCCTGCCCAGCTGGTCGAGCTGGCAGCTACATGCAAACAGCGGCGGAGTCTTGGTCAACGCGGGCCTGGCTGTGGGCCCGCTGATGTCCTCGGCAAGGGCCTTGCCAGGGGCCCGGCCAGGGTCTTGCTGTGGCGTTGCAGTCGTCCCCGCCAAGGCGCTTGCCGGGGATCTTGTGGATTTCCTCGGCTGGGATCTCGCCGAGGGTCGCCGTCTTCTGGTCCACATCCGATCTCACATGTTTATGAACTTGACGAAGATCTGCATGCCACCACGGAGGTGCCTTCCGAGCCCTAGTTCCAAGCGTAGTTGGTTGGGTGGCTCCGTGGGCTCAAGGGTGGCTTGCTCTGTTGGTGTTGGGCAAGTTGCCCGGCAAGGCTCTTGCCGAGGCGCATGAGGCTGCCTCGGCAAGGGCCTTGCCGAGAGAGTCCACCTTGCCCTCTTGCTCTTTGGTGTTTTGGTCTTGGCATTGCCTTGTTTGTCTTGGGCTTTGGCTTCTCTCCGGCTTCCCTCCCTTGCCCTGCTGGGTGCGGCCGTGGTGCGTGGCTCTGACTGCCCATGCACAAGTAAAGGGGTCAAAAGGAGAGCCCCTACTTTTGTACACTTACAGGAGCCCCCGGGCCTGGGCCACACATAAGCGCGACGCCTTGTTGGGCCAGGCCCAAAACGGTGCGCGGGCAGGTGGGGCGGATTTTACCGCAGTAACTATTTCGTCCGTTGCGCTTCCCCATGACCCGCGTTGAACGCGTGACATGGAGGGGCGTGCGTGATGTGGGGGTCATGCGTGGGGCGGTTCCCACACGCATGCGTCACATCATAGTAAAGAGGCGGCTCGCGCCTTCCCCGTAAAAGGAGGGAGGCGTGGAGGCGCGGCTCATTTACTGAGTGGACTCGGGTCGCGGTCTTCAAGGCTCCCACGCCCCATGATCAGGGTCGGGGAACGGTCGCCTCATCCGTCCCCTCGGCTCTGCTTGCTCGCCACGTGTCCTTCATGCAGGTGGTAGGCGGTGGAGGCGGGAAACCGGGCCACCGTTGATTGGGACAGCGGGTCGGTCCTGATTCCCTGCGCCCTTGGTGACTGGATTGGTCGAATGGGGCGGCCGAGCCCCGGTTCCGCCCCTTTATAAGAAAGGGAGGGGGACGGCATCCCACATTCTCCCATCATCCATTTCCTCCTACCTCCGCTCCTTTCTTCCATCTTCCATGGCGAGAGGCAGTGCTCGCCCTTCAACGGGTTGCTGCTCGACAGCGCGTCCCTCCTTCCCAAGATCTCACGGCGGCGGAGCCGGCCGTGAGGGGAAGGGAAGGGGGCGAGGCCGAGGTCGTCGTGGTGCTCGGGGAAGAGGTGGACGGGGCGGCGCACCAGTCCTGCCTCCGCCAGCAGCGCCCATCCTGATGGAGGGCCATGTCGGGGACCAGCCCTGTGAGTTCTTCATCAGGCTGCGCTGGCCACCGCGCCGTCGTCCTTGTCTTCCTACCCCGTTTGCTCGGGAGATGGAGCATGACCCGCCCCAGACCCTCAGGTTGCAAATGAGGGCTGCTGAATGGCGGCACGCGGGTCGGCGTCGACTTCCCCACCCCTCAGGTCATGTACCTCCGTCGTGGATGGAAGACGTTCACTCGCATCCACAACCTGACGGCGGGGCTTGTCCTCTACTTCAAGTTAATGGAGGACAGCCTGCTCTCTGTCAAGGTCTTTGGAGATCTTGGAACTCACTTGAAATGCTGCGTGGAGAGCTCCTCCGATGATGAAGATTCCTCCTCGAGCGTGAGTGACGAGGAGGGCAGCGACAACGACGACGAGGGAGTCGAGTGGCAGGATGCCGACTCCGACTTCGACTGACCGCATTGTCCCTCCCTAGGCCTCGTGCCCTGTCGAGGGCCTTCCTCGTCAAGATCTCCATCGGGGCGCTCCCCATCGTCTCCTTGGGCGGCTGGCATAGGAGGGCCGGAGAAGGCGAAGAAGGCGGGTGGCGGCCGTTAAATCAGAGTACACGGGCATCGACGCCTTCATCGCGTATTGTCGGGCCGCTGCCTCGTCTTCCAGCTCCTTCCCCGGCACCAAGATGTTCTCTTGGTGCCTTCTGCTCCTTGCACCTCGCCTAGGCGCCCCTTTTGCTCCTGCTGTCTTGTTCCACCTTCTGAGGAGAGGGACAAGAAAGGGATTACGGGCACCTTATCTCTTTTTAGTTTGTAAGCCTGCGGGCACTTGTTAGTTTTAAAGCTTGTAATCCCCTTGTTCATGTTTTTTATTCCATACGAACTGTACCTGTATGGGACGTTTTTATTGAAAAAGGGTGCTTGTCGGGTTCTTTGTGCGTGAGCGAGGCCCATGCCAAGGAACGAGTCCTTGTTATTTTTAAGATAAACATTGTCGCCCGGCAACAGGCCTTCCGCCCCCCCACTTCAGTCGACCATTCCCGCGCTCTTGGCGGAGGCAGGTAAGTAAGTCAGGCCCTCGCATTCTTCACAGCCACGCGTCTGCGACCAGTTTTGTCGATGGCTTGGGTACAAGAAGAAGGGGAGCACGGTGGTTTCGGAGCGAAACAAGGTCTCATTTGTCCTAGTTCCATACGGAAATGCATAACAGGGGATGAAAGACTTATCTGAATCTGCAGCTCCTGGCAACCTTGGCTTGCCGTGGTCGGATCCTTGTATCTTCAGCCCCCGGTAGTCTTGGCTTGACGGGGCCGGAGCGCCGATCCGTTCTCTTTCTCCCAAGCGGCTCGGCAGAAGTGTCCATGTGCCTTGCGAACCAAAGAGGACCGAAAGACGCACACTCGACCTCTAGGCTAGGGGTCAGTCGCTGCTAAGCACTGTCAACCATAACCGAGGGAGAGACTCAACCTAGCATGCATGCTATAACTTAGGGCGACATCGCTTCGTTTATCTATGCTCAGGGTTTGCGCCTGGCTTTGTACAGAGGGTTACATGCCTTGTCGGCAAAGCTTGTACAAACGGTGGCTTGCCGAGGGGCCCGGCAAGCCGCGCCTTATGGGTAAAACTTGCGAAGATGCTCGATGTTCTAGGAGTTGCGCCAGGCCTGGTGACTCGTATTACCCGCTAAGGGCCTTCCCACTTCGGCGTCAACTTTTTGGAATTCTTGGCCGACTGAATGCGCCGAAGAACAAGGTCGCCTTCCTCAAAGCTTTGGGCATGAACCTTGCGGCTATGGTAGCGACGCAAGGCTTGCTGGTAGCGTGCTGCTCTCACAGCCGCCCGAAGACGATCTTCCTCAAGGAGCGTTGCGTCATCTTGCCGCAATTGCTCTTGCTCAAGCTCATCGTAAGCGAACACTCGAGGTGACCCGTATATGAGTTCCATGGGGAGAACTGCTTCTGCCCCGTATACCAGAGCAAAGGGTGTCTGGTTGGTGGCTCGATTTGGCATCGTCCTAATCGACCAAAGAACCACCGGCAACTCATCAATCCAGCGCCTTCCGCTCTTGTGCATCCTATCAAAAGTCTTCGTCCTCAGGCCACACAACACTTCAGCATTCGCCCTCTCTGCCTGGCCGTTGCTCCGTGGGCGTGCCAGGGAAGCGAAACAGACCTTGCCGCCGAGGTCTTGGATGTATTGCATGAAGGTGTGGCTCGTGAACTGCGTGCCGTTGTCGGTGATGACTCTGCTTGGCACACCAAAACGGCACACTAGCCCCTTGAAGAACTTGACGGCTGACTATGCTGTCACCTTCCTCATTGCTTCCACCTCCGGCCACTTTTTGAACTTGTTGATTGCAACGTACAAGTACTCAAAGCCCCTGACAACACGGGGGAAGGGGCCCAGTATGTCGAGGCCCCAGACCGAAAATGGCCAGGAGAGAGGGATTGTTTGAAGGGCTTGAGCTGGTTGATGAAGCTTCTTTGAATGGAGCTGACACGCTTCACACTTGGTTACTAGTGATGTTGCATCACGGAGGCGATGGGCGAAGAAACCCTGCGGAGCAGCCTTGCCGGCATGGGCCCTCGACCCTATGTGGGAGCCACATATGCCTCCGTGTATCTCCGCCAACAGCCCCAGTCCTTCTTCCCGGGGAATGCACTTCAATTTCACACCGTTCGGTCTCCTCCTGTACATGACGTCATCGACGAACTGGTACATAGTAGACCGACGGGCTACCTTCTCCGCTTCTTCCTGCTCCTCAGGAAGCTCCCCTGTTTGGAGGAATTGGACGGTGTGTTGTGCCCATGCCGGAGCCTGGGGCTCGACGGCAAGGACCAAAGGCATTTATTCTGCCATGGGAGCGGCTGTCTCTAGGGCCAGGGCTTGACGGCCTGCCGGAGTCGGTCGATCCTCGGCAGACTCAGCGCCCACGGCAACACCCTTGCCGGCGGCCCCTGGGGGCTCAGCGGGAAAGTACTTGCCGGGGCCTGATTTCCTCCGCTTGTTCTGCTCCGTTGATGGTTCGACGGGTGGCTGAGTTAAATGAAGCAAAAAGGTACCTGGCTCCACAGGTAGCTTGAATGCAGCACGCTTTGACAGGTAATCAGCAATGTCGTTCTCCGCTCGGGGAACATGCTCCGCTTGTATACCGTCAAAGCGCTCCTCCAGCTTCCTCACCTCATCTACATAGGCCTCCATCAATGGGCTCTGATAATCTTTGTTGACTTGTCTGGCGACAAGCTACGAATCACCCCTAACGATGAGCTTTTTAACTCTGAGGTCTGCCGCGATCCTGAGACCGGCAAGCAACCCCTCATACTCAACAGTGTTGTTGGTGGACATCTCACTGGGAAAGTGCATCTGGATTACATACTTGAGGTGCTCTCCAGTGGGTGCAATGAGCAGCACACCAGCACCGGCGCCTTGCAGCGAGAAAGCTCCGTCAAAGTACATAATCCAGTCGCGAGCTGTTTCCGTGCCGGGGAGAGTGGTCTCCTGGATCTCTTCATCAGGCATTGAGGTTCATTCTGCAATGAACTCCGCCAGGACTCTACTCTGGATTGTTGAAGTACTTTCAAATTTCAACCCAAAGCTTGATAACTCCAAGGCCCACTCCATGATCATACATTGTATGCAGGTTGTGCAAGTATCCGTTTACAGCAGGGAGGCGGGTGGCAACAGTGATCTCGTGGGCTTGGAAGTAATGTGCGGCTTCCTCGAGGCCATAAGGAGGCGAAGAGCAATTTCTGCACACCGGAGTATCTTGACCTAGCCCCCTGCAAGAGGGAGCTGACAAAGTAAACCGGGTGATGCATCATCTTCTGCTTCTGCACCACTCCACTTGACTGCGCGAGCTCTATCCTGATGGCGTCAGACTCTGCCGGGAGCCTTGCCTTGCCAGCACCAGGCCCTGCCAGGGGAGTCTCTGACTTGCTGTCTGCCAGTCCTGCCGTTGCCACTGCCTCTTCGTCAACCTCCCTCCGTGCCACTAGCGCGGCGCTGACCACTTGATTCATCACCGCCGGATATAGCAGCAACGGCTCTTGTGGTTTAGGCGCAACTAGTATCGGTGTAGAGGAAAGGTATCTCTTCAGGTCTTGCAACGACGCCTCAGCCTCTGGGGTCCACTCCATTGGGCCCGCCTTCTTCAAGATCTTGAAAAAGGGAAGGGCGCGCTCGGCAGACTTGGAGATGAATCGGCTCATGGAGGCAACGCAGCCAGTGACCCGACGCACATCCTTGATCCGCTTGGGCACCTCAATCCGCTCGATAGCCTTGATCTTGTCTGGGTTTGCCTCGATCCCATGCTGCGACACAAACAACCCGAGAAGTTTGCCGGATGGAACGCCAAAGACACACTTCTCAGGGTTCAGCTTGAGGTTGATC
Organism: Aegilops longissima; assembly: GCA_021605205.1. Taxonomy (NCBI): domain Eukaryota; kingdom Viridiplantae; phylum Streptophyta; class Magnoliopsida; order Poales; family Poaceae; genus Aegilops; species Aegilops longissima. The sequence goes on along the minus strand of CM038682.1, from coordinate 675,992,201 downwards.
TTACGCAGGTTGGCAAACGTCTCTTCTAAGTCCTGTACAAGAGTTGCCCTGTCCTTGCTTTTGACCACTATGTCATCCATATAGGCTTCCATATTTCTATGTAGCTGGGGTTCAAAACCAATTTGGACTGCCCTTGCAAATGTTGAACCAGCACTCTTCAACCCGGAAGGCATCCGTAAAATGCAATACGTACCACATGGGGTGATGAATGTTGTCTTCTCTTCGTCTTCTCTTGTCATGAAGATCTGGTGGTAGCCCGAGTAGGCGTCGAGGAATGAGAATAGATCACACCTGACCGTGGAGTCAACAATCTGGTCGATGCGTGGCAATGGGAAGGGGTCCTTAGGACAAGCCTTATTGATATCTGTGTAGTCAATACACAGCCTACACTTCCCATTTGCCTTGCGCACCACCACCGGATTGGCCAACCACGTCGGATGGAGCACTCCCCTCACCAAGCCTGCTGCTTCCAACTTTCTGATCTCCTCTTTGATAAATTCCTGTCGTTCGAAAGCTTGCTTCCTGACCTTATGCTTGACGGGTCGCGCATGGGGACAGACAGGAAGATGGTGCTCAATCACTTCCCTGGGAACACCGGGGATGTCAGATGCTTGCCACGCAAACACATCGACATTCGCCCGCAGGAAAGTGACGATGGCGCTTTCCTATTTGCTGCCAAGGGTGGAGCTTATGGTGAAAGCCCCTCCCATACCATCCTCCTTGACGGACACCTTCTTGGTCTATGGTGGCACAGCTCTGGATTTCTTGCTCTTGCCGGTGGAGCTCTCTGTCACATCCTCGACGGTAGCACAACACTCCGAAGAGGTGCGCTTGCCGGAGTGGGTGCAAGAGGTCTCGCCGGTCTTCTTGCCGGTGGAGCTCTCTGGCAGGTCCTCGACGGTAGCACAACACTCCGAAGAGGTGCGCTTGCCGAAGTGGGTGCAAGAGGTATTGCCGGTCTTCTTCTTCCCTCCCGGGGCTTCAGCGGCAGGAGCAAGTGCCTTGGCGGCAGCTGCTGCAACTGCTTCTCGGTAGAGTAGGTCGGCGCAGATCAGCGCATCCTTCTTGTCGGAGGGGACGGTGATGATGTTCATTGGCCCAGGCATCTTCAGCGTGTTGTAGGCGTAGTGCGACGCTGCCATGAACTTGGCTAGTGCCGGGCGGCCGAGGATCCCGTTGTAGGGCAAGGGGATCTCGGCTACATCGAATACAATCCTCTCCGTCCTGTAGTTCAACTCGCCTCCAAACGTCACAGACAATGTGACCTTTCCCTTCGACTGGCTCCTTCCCGGGTTGACCCCTTGAAATGTGCCCATTTCCTCGAGGTCTCCATCAGGAATTTGCAGCCTTTTGATCACAACGGGTGAGATCAAGTTCAGACCAGCCCCCCGTCAACCAACATCTTGTTCACCTTGAGGTTGTGTATCGTTGGTGAGACCAACAACGGCAAGCACCCGACCGCAGTTCTGCAGTCAGGGTGGTCCTCGGTGTTAAAGATGAGGGGCGTGCTGGACCACTTCAGCGGCTTCTGAGCGTCGAATAAGGGCTCCACTGCTGTGATCTCATGCGCCCACTGTTTGAGCTGGCGGTGAGAAGTATGCAGCGAGGCGCCACCATCGACGCACAAGGCCTGTGTAGCCTTCTGAAACTCTTGCTCGTCGGACTCGTCGTCCTCGTCATGATCATCGTGTTCTTGCTACTTGTCGCGGCCCCGAGCGGGCCTCTCTTGTTGGTTATCCTTGCCGCCGCGGCCTCCTTGGCCGCCACGCTTCTTGCCGGATCCTTCGACACCATTCTGACCCTTCTCCTTGTCCCGCCACTCATACTCGGCCTTTTGCTTCTCAGGAAGCAGTTCGACTTGTCGGCAGTTCTGGAGGTCGTGGCCCTTGGTGCGATGGATCTTGCAATATTGCTTGTCGGAGCCCCCCGGATTGTCGGCAGCCGCCAAGGCCCAGCAAGTGGCGCACACAACAATTTCCTTGCCGGGGTCGTTTGCCTTAGACTTCTTGGCGGCACCGGTGCTGTCGGATCCCTCGACGGCAAGCACGGTCTTGCCCTTGCGTTTCCTATTGCGACGTCGGCCCTTCTTCATCGGGGCATCGGTGTCCTCATCAGTAGAGTCGGTTTCTGCGCCGGCGTCCTCGCCGGGGTACTTCCTTCCCTCTTCAGCCCGGGTGCACCTATAGGCCAGAACATAAAGTTCAGCCACATCCTTAACCTTGTTCATCGCCAGCTCTTCCCGCATCTTGAGGTTGCGCACATTCTGATGGAACGCGCTAATCACGATGCCGGGATGAACATCGGGGATGTTGTACTGCACCCGGCTGAACCTCTGGATGTACTTGCGCAGGGTCTCCCCTTCCTTCTGGGGAATGATATGCAAATCACTGACCTGGCCATGAGCTTGGTGGCCCCCGGTGAAGGCACCAACGAACTCATGGCACATATCCGACCAAGAGGAAATGGAATCCGCCGGCAAGTGCATCAACCAAGACATGACGTTGGGCTTCAGTGCCAACGGGAAGTAATTGGCAAGCACCTTATCGTCACGAGCTCCGGCAGCTTGCATCGCGATCGTGTAGATGCTGTGGAACTCTGACGGATGGGTCTTGCCGTTGTACTTCTCGCCAACATCGGGCTTGAACATGCGGTGGGACGACCACTGGAACAGCCACAGCTCACGGGTAAAGGTTGGGCAACCCACCTCGTAAGGTAGGCCGCCGGAGCCCCCCGGTTCTGGGTGGTCCATAGCGGGTCCCGCCCGCTTATCCGACTGGTGGCGTGTATCACGCTGGCGCTCGATGGTGGTTTGAGCATCTTCGTATCTATAATTTTTGATTGCTCCATGCTATATTATCTACTGTTTTGGACCATATTGAGCTTTATTTTCCACTTTTATATTATTTTTGGGACTAACCTATTAATCGGAGGCCCAGCCCAGAATTGCTGTTTTTTGCCTATTTCAGAGTTTCGAAGAAATGGAATATCAAACGGAGCCCAAACGGAATGAAACCTCCGGGAACGTGATTTTCTCACCGAACATTATCCAGGAGACTTGGACCCTATGTCAAGCAACCAACAGGGAAGGCATGACATAGGGGGGCGCGCCCTCCCCCCCAGGCGCGCCCTCCACCCTCGTGGGCCCCCTGTTGCTCCACCGACGTACTTCTTCCTCCTATATATACCTATGTACCCCGAGCGATCGAATCACGGGCCAAAACCTAATTCCACCGCCGCAACTTTACGTATCCACGAGACCCATCTTGGGGCTTGTTCGAGCTCCGGGAAGGAATCCACCACGGAGGGCTTCTACATCATCATAGCCTCTCCGATGAAGTGTGAGTAGTTTACCTCAGACCTTCGGGTCCATAGTTAGTAGCTAGATTGCTTCTTCTGTCTTTTTGGATCTCAATACAATGTTCTCCCCCTCTCTCGTGGAGATCTATTCGATGTAATCTTCTTTTTGCGGTGTGTTTGTTGAGACCGATGAATTGTGGGTTTATGATCAAGATTATCTATGAGCAATATTTGAATCTTCTCTGAATTCTTTTATGTATGATTGGTTATCTTTGCAAGTCTCTTCGAATTATCCGTTTGGTTTGGCCAACTAAATTGGTAGTTCTTGCAATGGGAGAAGTGCTTAGCTTTGGGTTCAATCTTGCGGTGTCCTTTCCCAGTGACAGTAGGGGCAGCAAGGCACGTATTGTATTGTTGCCATCGAGGATAACAAGATGGGGTATTTATCATATTGCATGAATTTATCCCTCTACATCATGTCATCTTGCTTAAGGCGTTACTCTGTTTTCATTAACTTAATACTCTAGATGCATGATGGATAGCGATCGATGAGTGGAGTAATAGTAGTAGATGCAGGCAGGAGTCGGTCTACTTGTCTCGGACGTGATGCCTATATACATGATCATACCTAGATACTCTCATAACTATGCTCAATTCTGTCAATTGCTCAACAGTAATTTGTTCACCCACCGTAGAATACTTATGCTCTTGAGAGAAGCCACTAGTGAAATCTATGGCCCCCGGGTCTATTCTCTATCATATTAATCTTCCATCACTTTATTATTGCTTTGCTTTTTACTTTGCCTTTTATTTTACTTTGCATCTTTATACCAAAAATACCAAAAATATTATCTATCATCTCTATCAGATCTCACTATCGTAAGTGACCGTGAAGGGATTGACAACCCCTAATCGCGTTGGTTGCATTGAGCTATTTATTTTGTGTAGGTACGAGGGACTTGCGCGTGGCCTCCTACTAGATTGATACCTTGGTTCTCAAAAACAGAGGGAAATACTTACGCTACTCTGCTGCATTATCCTCTCCTCTTCGAGGAAATCCAACACAAGGTCAAAAGGTAGTTGTTGGGGAAGGTAGTAATTTAAAAAAAATTCCTACGCACACGCAAGATCATGGTGATGCATAGCAACGAGAGGGGAGACTGTTGTCCACGTACCCTCATAGACCGAAAGCGGAAGCGTTAGCACAACGTGGTTGATGTAGTCGTACGTCTTCACGATCCGACCGATCAAGTACCGAACGTACGACACCTCCGAGTTCAGCACACATTTAGCCCGATGACGTCCCGCAAACTCCGATCCAGCCGAGTGTTGAGGGAGAGTTTTGTCAGCACGACGGCGTGGTGAAGATGTTGATGTTCTACCGGCGAGGCTTCGCCTAAGCACCGCTTCTGATATCGAGGTGGACTATAGTGGAGGGGGGCACCGCACACGGCTAAAAAGATCAACTGATCAATGTTGTGTCTTTGGGGTGCCCCCCTGCCCCCATATATAAAGGAGCAAGGGGGCAGGCGGCCGGCCAAGGAGGAGGGCGCGCCAAGGGGGGAGTCCTACTCCCGGTGGAGTAGGACTCCTCCTTCCTTGTTGGAGTAGGAGAGAAGGAAGAGGGAGAGGGAGAAGGAAAGGGGCTGCACCCTTGTCCAATTCGGACGGAGGGGGCGCAGGCCTCCTTCCTTTCGGCCTCTCTCCTCTATTCCCGTATGGCCCAATAAGGCCCATATACTCCCCGACGAATTCCCGTAACTCTCCGGTACTCCGAAAAATATCCGAATCACTCAGAACCTTTCCGAAGTCCGAATATAGTCGTCCAATATATCGTTCTTTACGTCTCGACCCTTTTGAGACTCCTCGTCGTATCCGTATCTCATCCGGGACTCCGAACTCCTTCAGTACATCAAAACTCATAAACTCATAATATAACCGTCATCGAACTTTAAGCGTGCGGACCCTACGGGTTCGAGAACTATGTAGACATGAGGGAGACACGTCTTCGGTCAATAACCAACAACGGAACCTGGATGCTCATATTGGCTCCCACATATTCTACGAAGATCTTTATCGGTCAGACCGCATAACAAGATACGTTGTTCCCTTTGTCATCGGTATGTTACTTGCCCGAGATTCGATCGTCGGTATCTCAATACCTAGTTCAATCTCGTTACCGGCAAGTCTCTTTACTCGTTCCGTAATACATCATCCATAACTAACTCATTAGTTGCAATGCTTGCAAGGCTTAAGTGATGTGTATTAACGAGAGGCCCAGAGATACCTCTACGACAATCGAGTGACAAATCCTAATCTCGAAATCGCCAACCCAACATGTATCTTGGAGACACCTGTAGAGCACCTTTATAATCACCCGATTCACGTTGTGACATTTGGTAGCACACAAAGTGTTCCTCCGTAAGCGGAGTTGCATAATCTCATAGTCATAGGAACATGTATAAGTCATGAAGAAAGCAATAGCAACATACTAAACGATCAAGTGCTAAGCTAACGGAATGGGTCAAGTCAATCACATCATTCTCCTAATGATGTGATCCCGTTAACGAGCTAGTCAAGTAGATGCATACTAGTGACACACTGTTTGTCTATGTATTCACACATGTATTATGTTTCCGATTAATACAATTCTAGCATGAATAATAAACATTTATCATGTTATAAGGAAATAAATAATAACTTTATTATTGCCTCTAGGGCATATTTCCTTCAGTCTCCCACTTGCACTAGAGTCAATAATCTAGTTCACATCGCCATGTGATTTAACATCAATAGTTCACATCTTTATGTGGTTAACACCCATAGTTCACATCGACATGTGACCAACACCCAAAGGGTTTACTTGAGTCAGTAATCTAGTTCACATCGCTATGTGATTAACATCCAAAGAGTACTAAGGTGTGATCATGTTTTGCTTGTGAGATAATTTTAGTCAACGGGTCTGTCATATTCAGATCCGTAAGTATTTTGCAAATTTCTAAGTCTACAATGCTCTGCACGGAGCTACTCTAGCTAATTGCTCCCACTTTCAATATGTATCTAGACCGAGACTTAGAGTCATCTAGATTAGTGTCAAAACTTGCATCGATGTATCCCTTTACGACGAACCTTTTGTCACTTCCATAATCGAGAAACATATCATTATTCCACTAAGGATAATTTTGACCGCTATCCATTGACCTACTCCTAGATCACCATTGCACTCCCTTGCCAAACTTAGTGGTAGGGTATGCAATAGATCTGGTACACAGCATGTCATACTTTATAGAACCTATGGCTGAGGCATAGGGAATGACTTTCATTCTCTTTCTATCTTCTACCGTGGTCGAGTTTTGAGTCTTAGTCAATCTCACACCTTGTAACACAGGCAAGAACTCTTTCTTTGACTGTTCCATTTTGAACTACTTCAACATTTTGTCAAGGTATGTACTCATTGAAAAACTTATCAAGCGTCTTGATCTATCTCTATAGATCTTGACGCTCAATATGTAAGTAGCTCCACCGAGGTCTTTCTTTGAAAAACTCCTTTCAAACACTCCTTTATGCTTTGTAGAATAATTCTACATTATTTCCGATCACCAATATGTCATTCACATATACTTATCAGAAATGTTGTAGTGCTCCCACTCACTTTCTTGTAAATACAGGCTTCACCGTAAGTCTGTATAAAACTATAGGCTTTGATCAACTCATCAAAGCGTATATTCCAACTCCGAGATGCTTGCATCAGTCCATAGATGGATCGTTGGAGCTTGCATATTTTTGTTAGAACCTTTAGGATTGACAAAACCTTCTGGTTGCATCATATACAACTCTTCTTTAATAAATCCATTAACGATTGCAGTTTTGTTATCCATTTGCCAGATTTCATAAAATGCGGCAATTTTCTAACATGATTCAGACAGACTTAAGCATCACTACGAGTGAGAAAATCTCATCGTAGTCAACACCTTGAACTTTGTCAAAAACCTTTTTCAACAAGTCTAGCTTTGTAGATAGTAACACTACTATCAGCGTCCGTCTTCCTCTTGAAGATCCATTTATTTTCTATGGCTTGCCTATCATGGGCAAGTCAACCAAAGTCCACACTTTTTTTTCATACATGGATCCCATCTCAGATTTCATGGCCTCAAGCCATTTCGTGGAATCTGGGCTCACCATCGCTTCTTCATAGTTCGTAGGTTCGTCATGGTCAAGTAACATGACCTCCAGAACAGGATTACCGTACTACTCTGGTGCAGATCGTGCTCTGGTTGATCTACGAAGTTCTGTAGTAACTTGATCCGAAGTTTCATGATCATCATCATCAACTTCCTCTCTTGTTGGTGTAGACATCACTGGAACTGATTTCTGTGATGAACTATTTTCCAATAAGGGAGCAGGTACAGTTACCTCATCAAGTTCTACTTTCCTCCCACTCACTTCTTGCGAGAGAAACTCCTTCTCTAGAAATGATCCATTCTTAGCAACGAATGTCTTGCCTTCGGATCTGTGATAGAAGGTGTACCCAACTGTCTCCTTTGGGTATCCTATGAAGACACATTTCTCTGATTTGGGTTTGAGCTTATCAGGATGAAACTTTTTCTTATAAGCATCGTAACCCCAAATTTTAAGAAACGACAACTTTGGTTTCTTGCCAAACCACAATTCATAAGGTGTCATCTCAACGGATTTAGATGGTGCACCTTTTTAACATGAATGCAGCTGTCTCTAATGCATAACCCCAGAACGATAGTGGAAAATCGGTAAGATACATCATAGATCGCACTATATCCAATAAAGTGCGGTTACGACGTTTGGACACACCATTACGCTGTGGTGTTCCAGGTGGCGTGAGTAGTGAAACTATCTCACATTGTTTTAACTGAAGGCCAAACTCATAACTCAAATATTTTACCTCTGCGATCATATCGTAGAAACTTTTATTTTCTTGTTATGATGATTCTCTACTTCACTTTGAAATTCTTTGAAATTTTCAAATGTTTCAGACTTGTGTTTCATCAAGTAGATATACCCATATCTTCTAAAATCATATGTGAAGGTCAGAAAATAACGATACCTGCCGCGATCAGAAACACTAATCGGACTGCATACATCAGTATGTATTATTTCCACCAAATCTGTTGCTTGCTCCATTGTTCCGGAGAACGGAGTCTTAGTCATCTTGCCCATGAGGCATGGTTCGCAAGCATCAAGTGATTCCAAAAGCCCATCAGCATGGAGTTTCCTCATGCGCTTTACACCAATATGACCTAAACGGCAGTGCCACAAATAAGTTGCACTATCATTATTAACTTTACATCTTTTGGCTTCAATATTATGAATATGTGTATCACACGATCGAGATCCAACACCATTTTCATTGGGTGTATGACCATAGAAGGTTTTATTCATGTAAACAGAACAACAATTATTCTCTAACTTAAATGAATAACCATATTGCAATGAACATGATCAAATCATATTCATGCTCAACGCAAATACCAAATAACACTTATTTAGGTTCAACACTAATCCCGAAAGTATAGGGAGTGTGCGATGATGATCATATCAATCTTGGAACTACTTCCAACACACATCGTCACCTCACCCTCAACTAGTTTCTGTTTATTCTGCAACTCCCATTTCGAGTTACTACTCTTAGCAACTGAACCAGTATCAAATACCAAGGGGTTGCTATAAACACTAATAAAGTACACATCAATAACATGTATATCAAATATACCTATGTTCACTTTGCCATCCTTCTTATCCGCCAGATACTTGGGGTAGTTTCGCTTCCAGTGACCAGTCCCTTTGCAGTAGAATCACTTAGTCTTAGGCTTAGGTCCAGGCTTGGTCTTCTTCACTTGAGCAGCAACTTGCTTGCCGTTCTTCTTGAAGTTTCCCTTCTTCCCTTTGCCCTTTTCTTGAAACTAGTGGTCTTGTTAACTATCAACACTTGATGTTTTTCTTGATTTCTACCTTCGTCGATTTCAGCATCACGAAGAGCTTGGGAATCGTTTTTGTTATCCCTTGCATATTATAGTTCATCACGAAGTTCTACTAACTTGGTGGTGGTGACTAGAGAATTCTGTAAATCACTATTTTATCTGGAAGATTAACTCCCACTTGATTCAAGCGATTGTAGTACCCAGACAATCTGAGCACATGCTCACTTCTTGAGCTATTCTCCTCCATCTTTTAGCTATAGAACTTGTTGGAGACTTCATATCTCTCAACTCGGGTATTTTCTTGAAATATTAACTTCAACTCCTGGAACATATCATATGGTCCATGACGTTCAGAACGTCTTTGAAGTCCTGATTCTAAGTCGTTTAAGCATGGTGCACTAAACTATCAAGTAGTCATCATATTGAGCTAGCCAAACATTCATAACATCTACAACTGCTCCTGCAATAGGTTTGTCACCTAGTGGTGCATCAAGGACATAATTCTTTTGTGCAGCAATAAGGATAAACCTCAGATCACGGATCCAATCCGCATCATTGCTACTAACATCTTTCAACTTATTTTTCTCTAGGAACATATCAAAATAAAAGAGGGGAGCTAAACACGAGCTATTAATCTATAACATAGATATGCTAATACTACCAGGACTATGTTCATGATAAATTTAAGTTCAATTAAGCATATTACTTAAGAACTCCCACTTAGATAGGCATCCCTCTAATCCTCTATGTGATCACGTGATCCAAATCAACTAAACCATGTCCGATCATCACGTGAGATGGAGTAGTTTCAATGGTGAACATCACTATGTTGATCATATCTACTATATGATTCACGCTCGACCTTTCGGTCTCCGTGTTCCGAGGCCATATCTGTTATATGCTAGGCTCGTCAAGTTTAACCTGAGTATTCGGCGTGTGCAACTGTTTTGCACCGTTGTATTTGAGCGTAGAGCCTATCACACCGATCATCACGTGGTGTCTCAACACGAAGAACTTTCATAGCGGTGCATACTCGGGAGAACACTTATACTTTGATAATTTAGTGAGGATCATCTTATAATGCTACCGTCAATCAAAGCAAGATAAGATGCATAAAAGATAAACATCACATGCAATCAATATAAGTGATATGATATGGCCATCATCATCTTGTGCTTGTGATCTCCATCTCCGAAGCACCTCCATGATCACCATCGTCACTGGCGCGACACCTTGATCTCCATCGTAGCATCGTTGTCGTCTCGCCAATCTTATGCTTCTATGACTATCGCTACCGCTTAGTGATAAAGTAAAGCATTACAGGGCGATTGCATTGCATACAATAAGCGACAACCATATGGCTCCTGCCGATTGCCGATAACTTCGGTTACAAAACATGATCATCTCATACAATAAAATATAGCATCACATCTTGACCATATCACATCACAACATGCCCTGCAAAAACAAGTTAGGCGTCCTCTACTTTGTTGTTGCAAATTTTACGTGGCTGCTACGGGCTTAGCAAGAACTGTTCTTACCTCGCATCAAAACCACAGCGATAGTTTGTCAAGTTGGTGTTGTTTTAACCTTCGCAAGGACCGGGCGTAGCCACACTCGGTTCAACTAAAGTGAGAGAGACAGACACCCGTCGGTCACCTTTAAGCAACGTGTGCTCGCAACGGTGAAACCAGTCTCGCGTAAGCGTACGCGTAATGTCGGTCCGGGCCGCTTCATCTCACAATACCACCGAACCAAAGTATGACATGCTGGTAAGCAGTATGACTTATATCGCCCACAACTCACTTGTGTTCTACTCGTGCATATGACATCTACGCATAAAACCAGGCTCGGATGCCACTGTTGGGGAACGTAGTAATTTCAAAAAAATTCCTACGCACACCCAAGATCATGGTGATGCATAGCAACGAGAGGGAAGAGTGTTGTCCACGTACCCTCGTAGACCGAAAGCGGAAGCGTTAGCACAACGCGGTTGATGTAGTCATACGTCTTCACGATCCGACCGATCAAGTACCGAACGTACGGCACCTTCGAGTTCAGCACACGTTCAGCCCGATGACGTCCCTCGAACTCCGATCCAGCCGAGTGTTGAGGGTGAGTTTCGTCAGCACGACGGCGTGGTGATGATGTTGATGTTCTACCGACGCAGGGCTTCGCCTAAGCACCGCTACAGTATTATCGAGGTGGACTATAGTGGAGGGGGGCACCGCACACGGCTAAAAAGATCAACTGATCAATGTTGTGTCTTTGGGGTGCCCCCCTGCCCCCGTATATAAAGGAGCAAGGGGGGAGGCAGCCGGCCAAGGAGGATGGCGCGCCAAGGGGGGAGTCCTACTCCCACCGGGAGTAGGACTCCTCCTTTCCTTGTTGGAGTAGGAAAGAAGGAAAGATGGGGAGAGGGAGAAGGAAAAGGGGGCTGCACCCCTTGTCCAATTCGGACCAGAGGGGGGCGCAGGCCTCCTTCCTTTTGGCCTATCTCCTCTATTCCTGTATGGCCCAATAAGGCCCATATACTCCCTGGCGAATTCCCGTAACTCTCCGGTACTCCGAAAAATACCCGTATCACTCAGAACCTTTCAAAGTCCGAATATAGTCGTCCAATATATTGATCTTTACGTCTCGACCATTTCGAGACTCCTCGTCATGTCTCCGATCTCATCCGGGACTCCGAAATCCTTCGGTACATCAAAACTCATAAACTCATAATATAACCGTCATCGAACTTTAAGCGTGCGGATCCTACGGGTTCGAGAACTATGTAGACGTGAGCGAGACACGTCTCTGGTCAATAACCAATAGCGGAACCTGGATGCTCATATTGGCTCCCACATATTCTACGAAGATCTTTATCGGTTAGACCGCATAACAAGATACGTTGTTCCCTTTGTCATCGGTATGTTACTTGCCCGAGATTCGATCGTCGGTATCTCAATACCTAGTTCAATCTCATTACCGGCAAGTCTCTTTACTCGTTCCGTAATACATCATCCTGCAACTAACTCATTAGTTGCAATGCTTGCAAGGCTTAAGTGATGTGTATTACCGAGAGGGCCCAGAGATACCTCTCCGACAATCGGAGTGACAAATCCTAATCTCGAAATACGCCAACCCAACATGTACCTTCGGAGACACCTGTAGAGCACCTTTATAATCACCCAATTACGTTGTGACGTTTGGTAGCACACAAAGTGTTCCTCCGGTAAACGGGAGTTGCATAATCTCATAGTCATAGGAACATAAATAAGTCATGAAGAAATCAATAGCAACATACTAAACGATCAAGTGCTAAGCTAACGGAATGGGTCAAGTCAATCACATCATTGTACCAATGATGTGATCCCGTTAATCAAATGACAACTCATGTTTATGGTTAGAAAACATAACCATCTTCGATTAATGAGCTAGTCAAGTAGAGGCATACTAGTGACACTCTGTTTGTCTATGTATTCACTCATGTATTATGTTTCCGGTTAATACAATTCTAGCATGAATAATAAACATTTATCATGATATAAGGAAATAAATAATAACTTTATTATTGCCTCTAGGGCATATTTCCTTCAGTAGCATGGGTCTGTGCGTCGGACGACACTATGGAAATGTTATCACAAGCGTCATCGCGACGGACCGACATCCGCGATGGCTGGCGTGGAGGAGGAGAGTGCACCGTGGCCGCAGCACCCCCGGCCCCTCCACCTCTGGCATGCGGTGGTTCGACAGAGCGCCGGCCCGAGGGCCCCGCCGGTCAGGGGTCATCTTTATTGGTGACAGCGAGGAGGCTCCGGATGGTGGCTCTCCACTCGTCGAGCTTCTCTGCAGCAGGAGGGAAGTCGAGGAGCAGCTGCGCGCGCGCCAAAGCTTCTGCTGGCGTGGGTGGTGCAGACAGCTGCGTGTGGACTGTGGCGCGCTTCGACTTCTAACCATGTTAGAAGGAGCTCTATCACGGCTCAGCGGCTGCGTGCCATTTTCGCCAGCACTTTGGCGGGCATGCTGGACTCCTTCGTCCCGCAGATGATGCAAATGACTCTTCCCACGGCGGCGTCCGGGGTCTCCAGCATGGTGGCGCTGCTCATCGCGCGCACCCTAGGAAGAACGTGTTGTGGGCGCCGGCGTAGGCGTCTTGGAGGTTGCTGCGCCGCCCATGGGTGGCACAGCGACACTCCTGGAGGGCCCCACGCCGCCTGCGGGGGTCCCACCCCCGTCTTTGGATTTGGCGATGCGCGGCCCGTAGTCTAGTGCACGAGCAACGCCGCTTACCAGGCTCTGACTGCCAGAGCAATGCTAGTGCTCGCGGGCCGCGGCTTGGGTTCTGTCCGCGACCGGCCCGCTGCTCGTCCGCACTGGCACGGGCCGTTCGGCTCCCGATGAGCCGATCGCCGTGATCGTCTTCTTCTTGGGAGCCATGGCGATGAAGAACCGCTAGGCTAACTTCTAGATTGGATTCTCACGACTGCGCCTACTACCTGGCGCGCCAAAGATGTCGGGGAAAACAACACCTATGGGGTCACTGGAATCCCTTCTACGGTTGGCGGGTGTGGGGTCATGAGAAGAGCAGGTCTAACACGAAGCACACGGATTGTTTACCTAGGTTCGGGCCGCGAGGATGCGTAATACCCTAGTCCTCCTTTGGTGGATGTATTTGAGTGTTCTTGTGTTCTTGAGCTAGCTACGGGGTGTAACTTGCCCAAAAGAGTCGAATACCTCTCCAGTATGCCATGGGCCTCCTTTTATAGTCGAAAGGGGCTGCCACAGTGGCACACAGGAGGTGAAAAGGTCTACAGTGCTGCGAGCTTATCACCCGTATTACAGGACAAGATGCATTTAATGCATCGCTTAGGTGTCCCTTAGCTTTATTGGGGACGGGAACAAGGCCCGTCCCGTCTGTCGCCGCCTCGCCTTGCTTCGACACGCGCCCAGGCCAGCGATGCATGTGGTGCCATGTAGGCAGGCAGGCAGCTGAGGTAGCGCGGTGGTAGGGTCTTCACGAAGATCTGCATGCCACCACGCAGGTGCTTGCTGAATTGGCTTGGAAGCCGCATGTTTCCACACAGGTGCCTGCCCAGCTGGTTGGGCTGGCAGCTGCATGTGAACGGCGGCGGAGTCTTGGTCGACGCGGGTCTGGCTGTGGCCCCGCTGATGTCCTCGGCTAAGGCCTTGCCGGGGGCCCGGCAAGGTGTAAGGGCATATTTATCCCTAAAGTGTTTTGGTGATTGATGACAATGCTTTTGCGGACTAATCTTGTGCGTTAAGTATTTCAGAGGTTCATCCTTTGGCACGAGACGATTCCCTCCCCTCGAAGTTTGAAGCGAAGACGGTGTCGCCCTTTTGGTTCAGTTTTGGTGGACTTGTGTCGTAGGAGTCACCGTACTATCAAGAGGGGGTCCGCTCTGGTTAGGCTAGGCTGGAACCAACACGTACACATCTTTTTCTCACCCTCTGAGCCTTCCCACTTTGATGCAGGGTTCATTCCCTTTCTTTTTGAGTTTGTTTTGGTCCCAGCGAAAGTACCGCGGTGCCCAGCGGTAGTACCGCTTATGAGTCACAGGCGGCAGTACTGCTCGGCAGCGGTAGTACCGCTGGTGGGTCTTCAGCCGTAGTTCCGCTGCGGTACCGGGCTCCTACCGCGTCGACTCGAGGGGGTCGCTTCTCGTGTCGGATTGTGCGGCACTAAGCAGCGGTAGTGCCGCTTGTGAGCGGTAGTACCGCCCTACCACCACGGCAGTACCGCATTGGGTCCGACTCCTGCTCTCTCTCTAGCCCTCCCAGACTGCACGGCAGTACCGCGAGGAGGAGCGTTATTGCCGCTGGTCCAAGCAGTAGTACCACTGCCACCTGCGATAGTACCGCCCTCTGTGGGGCTGTTCAGGGGGGTAACGGTTGGATTGTTCCTCCCACTATAAAAAGGGGTCTTCTTCTTCAAAGTTGGCTTACCTCTTCCCCCAAAAGCTCCATTGTTGCTCCAAGCTCCATTTTCGCCCGATCTCTCTCCCTAGCCAATCAAACTTGTTGATTTGCTAGGGATTGGTTGAGAAGGCCCCGATCTACACTTCCACCAAGAGAAATTTGATTCCCCCCACTAATCCCTAGCGGATCTTGTTACTCTTGGGTGTTTGAGCACCCTAGATGGTTGAGGTCACCGCGGAGCCATATTCCATTGTGGTGAAGCTTCGTGGTGTCGTTGGGAGCCTCCAATTAAGTTGGGGAGATTGCCCCAACCTTGTTTGTAAAGGCCCGGTCGCCGCCTTCAAGGGCACCAATAGTGGAATCACGGCGTCTTGCATTGTGTGAGGGCTTGAGGAGAATACGGTGGCCCTAGTGGCTTCTTGGGGAGCATTGTGCCTCCACACCGCTCCAACGGAGACGTACTTCCTTTCAAAAGGAAGGAACTTCGGTAACACATCCTCATCTTCACCGGCTCCACTCTTGGTTATCTCGTCCCTTTACTTGTGCAAGCTTACTTGTGTTAAATCCCTTGCTTTCTTGTGTGCTTGTTGTTGTTGCATCATATAGGTTGCTCACGTAGTTGCATATCTAGACAACCTACTTTGATGCAAAATTTAAATTGGTAAACAAAAGCTAAAAATTGTTAGTTGCCTATTCAACCCCCCCTCTAGTCAACTATATCGATCCTTTCAATTGGTATCAGAGCCTCGTCTCTTTATTAAGGACTTTGCCATCCGAAGAGTATGGTTGACATCATAGACGGCGGGGAGGAGCACTCCGCTACAAATCCGGTCTCGTCTACGGGCGATGGGGAACCTCGGTCTCTCATGAGGAATTCAATGTGGCCTTGGAGACATTGAAAATCTCCATGATGACTGAGGTTGAAAGCATGTTTAATAAATTCATTGAAGGGATTAAACTGTCCACCGCACCGTTGAAAGTGGGTGATCCCACTAACAAGGTGAAGGATGCTAACTCCGACATGTGGAAAGCTACTAGTGAAAAAGCTCCTTCTTCTAGTGGTAAGAATGGCATCGGCATCTTTGCCCATGTGTAACCTCCACTTGTTTATGGTGGACCGGTTCCTTCTACTCATTTGAATCATGCCGGTCCTCCCCCTAAGATTTTGAAAAATGAGGACTTTGATTCTTGGGTTTTTCGCTTTAAGCGTCATTTAAATCATGTGAATGCTAATCTTTGGAGAATCACTGAAGAAGGTTTCTATCCGCATGACCCAAGCAACTTCACCCCTAGAGAAGCCACAGATAATCAATTCAATGAGAATGCTCTCTTCATCATCCAAGATGCAATTCCACCCGAAGATCTCCCTCATCTTTGGCCCTTCGCCTTGGCCAAAGAGGCATGGCTTTGTGTTGTCTCCCTCTACCGGGGTAGCGCAAGCATTCAATGCTCCAACTATGAAGTGGTGCAAGATGAAGCCGATGAGTTTGCAATGAAAGAAGATGAAGAACCTCATGAGCTTTATCGGAGAGTAACCAAACTCGCGGTCTCACTCCGGGATCATGGGAGCAAGGACACGGATGAAAATTGGATCAAGTGCAAATTCTTCAAGGCAATGATGCCTTGCCACAAGGCCATGTCCTCCGTCATTCGACAAAGGCCGGACTTCCACACCTTGTCCTCAAGTGAAGTGTTGGATGAGTTTGTGGCTATGAGCATTTTGGACAAGACCGCCGACAATGCAGTGCTACGCTCTCAAAGAACAAAGAAGCCCAACCTTGCATTAAAGGCCAAGGTTAGTGTGGAGGAAGAAGAAGAACAGGAAGAAGAGGAGAGCAACCCCGAAGATACAAAGTATGACTATCATGAGCACATGGATCTCCCTTCACGACAATTTTGGAGTAAGAAGAACTCAAGGCCCAACTTCAACAAGAACAACTCAAGTGGCAACAAGATCAAGCAACGCGTGAGGACTTGCTATAATTGTGGCAATGTGAGCCATTTTGTTGCGGAATGCCCTTATGAGAAGAGAGAAGACAATGGTGGCAAGCTCATTCGAGAGGACAAAGCCAAGTCTTTCCCTAACAAGAGCAACTTCACCAAGAGGACTCCTCCCAAGGGGTTGGTTGCACAAGAAGAGTACAACGAGGATGATGATGACGATGAAGGCGGTGACTCGGTTCCTATGGCCTTCGTGGCCATTGCAACAACTCCTCGGGTATCCCTCTTCGACTCACCCAATGAGAACATCATCGCCAAGTCCCTCATGGCTAAAGCAACCAACAAGGTAACCCCCAACATCAAAACTACCATCATTACTAATCCTTCCTTGATGGATCGCATTGATGAAAATGTGGGGCCTAATGAGGAAGAAAATGAGTTTGATTACTTTATGAGTAAGCTCAAGGGTAAGTCCAAGAAGCACTTTGTTGCTCTCTTGGAACAACTTGGTGAAGCCAATGACACCATCGAGGCTCACGAAGAAACCATCTCTAAGATGTAGGGGCATAGTCGTGATTATGCTGATGAGATATCGGATCTCTCTAATGCTCTTGAGGAAGAGCGTGCTCTTCGTTTGGCTCTTGAGGAGTCACACAACGATGATCATGCTAAATTAAAAAAAGATCTTGATCATGCTTGTGTCTTGTCTCATGTGCTAAATTCCAAGAAGGCCAAACTTGAAGTTGATCTTGCTAGACTCAAAGAAGAGTTTGATATACTTGACAAGGCCCATAAAGCTTTGAAAGGTATTCATGCTAGTCTTAAAGCGTCTCACGATCAACTCCAAGTGAAGCTAACTAAGGAGAAAGCCACCTTTCCTCATATGGTTTTGATTGATAATGTAAAAGCTACTAACCCATGTTGTGGGCATGTGCATCTTATTGAGGAGAATGCCAAGTTGAAGATGCAACTTGAGAAGGGCCTTGTGTCATGCATACAAGGTGAGAAGAACCTCAACAACCTTTTGAGTAATCAAAAGGGAGTTGTATCCAAGGAGGGGATTGGGTTCACACCCAAGCCCATGAACAAAAACAAGAATGACAAGACCAAACGACCTCCTCCTCTAAAGCAAACTTTTGTGAAGGAGGGAGAGGGTGCTCCCAAGGAAAAGAAGAACAATGTGAAGGGTGGTGGTGTCAATGCCACCCCTTCCAACAAAGCCGGCGACTTTATCCCTTCTTATGTGTTGTGCCGTGCTAGTGATGGGCATGTTTATGCCAAATTTGTTGGTTCTCCTTATGAGTACATTGAATGGTCTATTTGGGTTCCTAAGACCCTTGTCACTAACATCAAAGGACCCATTACAAAATGGGTACCTAAAACCAAGCATTGATATCTTGTAGGTGTTTGCTTCCGGTGGGGGGTCATGGTTGCTCGATAGTGGAGCTACAAATCATATGACCGGAAGCAAGGACTTGGTGGCGGACGTGCCACTACAAAAAAAAGACACATCCGTGACATTTTGGGCCGAACGAATTTTTTTCTGTCATACATATCATCATAGATGTGGTGGGCTCCTACTTCTATGACAAAAAATCATGACAGAAAATGGGCTTTTCGTCCTGGGTGGGCCGGAGACGCAGTTGCATGACATTCTTTGGGCCGTCCATGACGGAAAAAGCCGTGGTAGAAGCGAGGGGGAGGAAAATTTCGGGAGTTGCCAGTTACGGTGGGAGGTCGGGGGCCGAGCGATGCGCGTTTCTCTCATACACGTACGCGCGTGTGTGCGAGGTGTTGGCTCTAACTGAACCTGAGCGATGTGTTGGGCTCTAACTGAACCCGAGTGATTGCACTGTAGGCTACGCGTTACTGAACCCGAGCGATCGATCGATGGCTGTTAACTGAACCCGATCGAGCGATTCCTTCGCTACTGCTGCTAACTAAAGCCGATCGATTGATGAGCAAAGTGAGCGCTATGCGGGGGTGGATGAACAGTGAGCGGTGGCGTTGCCTCTGGATGAACAGGACCCCGTGGTGTGGAGGGCTGGATGAACAGTAGATGGTGGAGGGGTGGTTGAACAGGACCCCGTGGTGTGGAGGGCTGGATGAACAGTAGACGGTGGATGTGTGCCCGTGGAGGGGTGGTTGAACAGTAGCCGGTGGAGTAGCGCGCGGTGTAGGCTGGATGAACAGGAGCCCGTGGAGGCTGGAGGAGGTCGACGGTAGCCCGTGGAGGCTGGAGGAGGTCGACGGTGGAGATGAACAGTATCCCGTGGAGTCCCATTTTGCGCACGCCACACCTCTCCGATGAACAGACTCCGTTTGACCGAAGCGCCCAACACAAGTCCGTTTCGTCCGTTTTGAGGTACGCCACACCCCTCCCGATCAACAGGACCCCCGTTTCGACTGTAGGAGGTCCTTTTCATCCGTTTTGCGGTACGCCACACCCCTCCCGATCAACAGGACCCTGCTTCGACCGTAGGAGGTCCGCTTCTCCGCTTTGCGGCACGCCACACCCTCCCGATCAACAGGACCCTGTTTCAACGTGGGAGGTCTGTTTCCTCCACAGCGGATACGCCAGCCTCGCTTCCATCGCTGTTCCGCCCAAGCCTCCCGGCGAACACGACCAAGCATTCCGTTCGGACCCAGCCGG
Source organism: Aegilops longissima (assembly GCA_021605205.1). Lineage (NCBI taxonomy): Eukaryota > Viridiplantae > Streptophyta > Magnoliopsida > Poales > Poaceae > Aegilops > Aegilops longissima. The sequence continues at coordinate 675,972,431 of CM038682.1, read as the reverse complement.
TTGGCTCCCATGCGTTCCGTTGCCTCCCGATGAACACGACACATTCCGTTGCCTCCCCATGAACGCGACGCACTCCGTTGCCTCCCCATGAACACAACGACGATGATGTTTCTCCGTTCTGACCCAGCCATGTACACGAGCCCTGGCCGTACGTATGCGCGAGTAGGCATTCGAGACCCCACCCGTATGTACACATACGTGGCCGTATTTTCTTTCTTGCACCCTGGCCGCTGTACGTACGTGTACATGCTACGTGCGCACCTCTACTACGACACGTGCGTGCCTCTACAATGACCAGTATGTACGTACATGTTCGCGACCAGAATGACAATGCTACATACGCTTCGACCAGGTGGGTCCCGACTGTCAGGCACTTCCTTGTGTGAGAAGATGTAGCCAATGGGTCCCAGCAGTCAAGGGGGCGAATCGTTTTTTTTTTTTGCCCAAACGCACTTCCTTGCGTGCGAAGATGTAGCTGGTGGGTCCCAGCAGTCAGGGGGGCGAATCGTTTTTTTTTTTTTTGCCCGGACGCACTTCCTTGCGTGGGAAGGTGTAGCTGCTGGGTCCCAGTCAGGGGGGCGAATCGTTTTTTTTCGGACGCACTTCCTTGCGTGCGATGGTGTAGCAGGTGGGTCCTAGCAGTCGGGGGCGAATCGTTTTTTTTTCGGACGCACTTCCTTGCGTGCGAAGATGTAGCTGGTGGGTCCCAGCAGTCAGGTGGCGAATCATTTTTTTTCGGACGCACGTCCTTGCGTGCGAAGATGTAGCTCGTGGGTCCCAGCAGTCAAGGGGCGAATCATTTTTTTCGCAAAATACGGTGGCCCGTCCGGTGGGTCCCTGCTGTCAGGTGGAGGAATAATTATTTTGCGCGTAATAAGGAGGCACTTCCTTGCGGCTGCCGTGGACCCAGCTGTCAGCCTCTCCACGTATAGTCCACGTCCGATGGAAGTCGTTCCTTGACCATGTTGACCATGCCGCGCCGAGAGCACCACGGCGGTGGACGACGGCGACGCCTAGGAAGGGGACGACGCGGAGCCAAGGAAGACGCGGCAGTGGATGCACATGCGGAGAGGAGTACGAGGGTTCACTGGTTCGGCTGCGTACCATCGCCGCAGAATAACAGGGGGTGTGGGTGAGTGGAGGGCTGGCCTGGACAGCGGTGGGAGTAGTAGGGGGCGGTGAGGCCTCCGCGGCAGCACAGCCGGCCACGGGAGGCAGGAGCAGGCGGCACGACCGGCGCTGCTTTGGGCGGCTGGAGCAAGAAGACCAGAGGTTGAAAAAGCACGACGGCCGTTGGATGGACATCATACGGTCACTGCAGCTAGAATCGTTTATATTGACTAAGTTGACAAATCTCTTGGTACGTCAACTTAGTAGGCCCACAGGTCAGCTTCCGAAACGGTGCGCCCCAAATGTCAAGGGGAGGAATCATTTTTTGGGCGGGTGAAGCTAGAATATCCGAGATTGAAGAAGAAGCACGGCATCCGTTGGATGGACATCCAACGGCCACTGCTGCTAGAACCGTGTGTTGACTATAAGTTGACAAAGCCTTACATACGCGTCAACTCTGTTTTTTTAGGCGACGCGTCAACTTAGTAAGGCCAGAAATGTGTGGCAGAGAACTTATAGCCCATTTGAGATTTGTAAGAATGTGTAGCCCATTTTTGAATTCTAATGGAATTTACTACAACCCATTTACAGTTTGTTAAAAGTACAGCCCATTTCAACCAACCGTTCAAAACAGAATTCAATAAAATTTCCCACATTTTGATGGGATCCGAAATATTTTTAACCCGAAATTTCTAGTCAGATTGAATACATTTTCAATATAAATTTATATTACGTAAAAATCCAACGAAACATTCTTTCAAGAACAATTAATGAAATTAAAATTTTCAATATCCAAAAATAATAATTTATAAAGTAATCGCGTGTTTGGTGCATTTTTTTATAGTTACTACCCAAATTTTACAATTACATCCCATTTATTATTTCTTAAAGCCCATTTTCTTGTTAAGCCTAATGCATCCCTCCTACGAAAGATTTGCAGCCCAGTGGGGCGGAGAATAACAACTTGACCTTGCCTGGGTATTCCTAAAAAAAGTATAGCTGGGCTAGCCATTTTCAGCTTGAAAAAAATTAATATCTGGGCTGGATATCTGGCCTGGGCTAGACGGGCCACAGCCCGCCAAGTTAATACCTGCAGTGATGTTTTCGTTGTTGTTCAGAGGAGAAAAATTAATATCTGGGCTAAACATCGAAAAAATATGCACAAATACTGCTCGAGCTGCTTGGTCCCAGCTGTCGGCCGCTTCTTGTGCAATTCTCTCGTTTATTGACTACTCCAGGAGGTTGACAATGGTGTGGGACCGTGATGTCAGGAAACTAGGAGGAAGCAAAATAAATTATAGTTATATATATATATATATATATATATATATATATATATATATATATATATATATATATATATATAAGGAGGCACTTGCGTACGTGAGGCTATGGACCTGGTGAGTCCCCATTGTCATCATCTCCAAGTAAACGCGCGCTTTCTGCCTGAAACAGTCAGCACCGCACGCCCCGCTTCCCGGTGCAGGCGATTGCTCCACCTTCAAACGACACAAGTGTCGTCCGTCCGTCCATTTGCCGCCCACATTAATGATACGCGGTTGCCGAGGCGGCTACTCTGGCGCCACACGTCCGTCCCTCCGCCCGCCCACCATTGCTATATAAACTGCTGCGCCGGCCATAGCCGCAGTCATCCGCATCCATTCCCTTTCTCCTGTCCACACCACTAGTGCCCACCATGGCTTCCTCGCGCTCCAGCGCTCTTCGGGACGGGCGGACGACGGACCACAAAGAGATGGCATCCATTGCTGCCGACCGGCTGGCCGGCAGGCAGCCGGAGGACGACGACGTCCCAATGGAGAACATGGTAGTCGACGATCCAGCGCCAAACCCCTCCTCCGCGCCATCCTCGCCGGTGCATTTCACCATGGCCATCGGCGAGGCCCGTGCCCAATATATGGACAGGGTGAGGCAGATGTGTGAGGAGCAGTTCCGGGAGGCGCAGGCCGACGCCGCCTACAACCACCATCTCCTCCAGAGCACTGCAGCGGAGGAGCAGATCGGCGCGAGCGGGCGGAGCAGAGGCGCCGCCGACTCGTACCTCTCCGCCCGCAAGGGCCGCCGAAGGCCTGGCGGTACCGCATGCGGGTGGCGGAGGCTGCGGCCGCCTACAAAGAGGCTAGCAAAGAGGGCGATGAAGCGGGCGAGGCGCTGTTTGGCGAGACCGAGGACGAGGCAGAGGACGATGCCGGCTCCGATGAGTCCCCGCTCCGCTGGCATCGACGAGGCAGAGGACATCGCCGGCTCAGCCGAGGCCCCACCCTGCCGGCAACGTGGGGGAGGATTTCTACCGCTCTGCTGAGGCGCCGCCCGCCAGCAACGAGATAGAGGACATCGCCGGCTCCGCCGAGGCTCCTCCCCGCTGCCAACGAGGCCGCGCCACATAGAAAACGAGGAAGAGTAGAACACGGTAGGTCACCGCCGCTCGGGTCCAAGTAAGGCCACCGCTGCTACCCTACGGAAGCCAAGCTAGGCGGGTTGACCATTGACGGCCGGTTAGCTTCTTGGCGGCGACGTGGAGTCGGAGAGCTGCGCTGGAGAAGAACGCTGCTTCTAATTAACTGCTGGTGTAGTTGGTGATGACGACGTGGGCCCAACAGGCCACATGTCGATTACGCAAACGCACACTGCAGATTAAGTCACATCAAGCTTCGTTCGCTCTGGGACATAGGTGGGTAGCCGGTTAATTAATTATACCTCGAGCGCACCTTTTAGTTGAAGAATGTATGAAATGTAATGAAATCCGCATGTTTATATGAAATCGACCGTATTAATGAATTTATTTCGATTAGTTCAATTCTGTATCATGGCATTGGATGAACATGCAAAACAATACGTACTAGCATTATTCCTGTGGTGATCACCTCGCTTGCAGTAGTTTCACATGTACTCCTCCGGTCCTTTCTAGTCTGCATACAAGTTTTGTCTGCAGTCAAAGTATCTCTACTTTGACCAATCTTATACAAAAAGTATGCACTTTCACAATGTGCAAAGTAAAAAGGAACAGAAGGAGTACAAAGAGTTTGATCAGCTTTTTCGCGTTTCTATACATTGCAATCAAACACACAGGCCTAGCAATTCATAGAAAACATTCAAAACAATCGATGATTATGCATCTCAGCGACTCACATGTCAGAGGCAATATTTACTTCACAACTAAAGAATAAAGAAAAAATTGATCGACGCTGCTGACAGCAAAGGGCGTCCCATTCGAAAATATCAAACGCATGTCTTGCTAAAATCAATGAGCAAAATTTGACAAGGTTGTCCCATTCCAAAATATCAAGTAGCAAATGCCTACAATTGTGGAATGGGCAGGGTTTGCCATCAGTTCGGACATTGACATGGCACCTCGTGCTAAATAAACCAGCTGTTCTTTTTGTGCAGTTCCACCAAAATCAACCAAATTCGCGCGTAGCTTGTATGATTTCGCCATTATATGTTGCAACGCCTTGAACTTATCGGCACCTTCTTTCTTGTGGTGGAAATGAATGAATCGATGTATTCATGAACATTTTGTGCAGTTCCCATTGAAATCAAGCTGAGCACCCCTGTTTGCACAAATAAAAAAAAAGTGATTAGTATAAAGCAAACTGTACTATGATTTGACAGTTTCAACAGGCACATACATGGTCCATGTAGAGCACACTTTTAGAAAAATGGAACTCACCGTAAAGAATCCTAGAACAACATTGTACTCGCATCACAGCAAAAAATGGAGATTTGTCAGTCCTTCTGAGCTGAAGTTAGTTTGGTCTTGTGGGGAGTAATGTAAACATCCTTCAACTGCTCCTTTTGATGAGAAGATAGACAGGGCTTCTTCATCCTGGCATAATCAGAACAGTCACTTCACGTACTCCATATTCTTCTTCAGAGGAAGATGATCATGTTGTGCAAAGACAAGAGGACTACTAAATACTAGCATCCATGTTTGCTCAAAAAGAAGGAAAGGAAATATTTAAAAAGCACGGATGAAGCACTTCTCAAGGACAATACCACTTTTTCATGACAGTATCTAAACAGTAGCACAACACCAATAGAGATGACAAAGCTCAATCATATGGATGAAATAAGTGGGCAAGTACCAACCTTTGTCAGGAGGCTGATTGTGTAGAGCATACAGATGAAGCACTTCTCCGGAACCATCTGTTGCTATCTACGGGGGTGGACATGCTTACTATATACTCCTCGATTAGTTAAATGTTTCCAACATCTTCTTGTGCAGTTCCACTAAAATATATGGTATCTTCAAAGAAGATCCCTGTTTGCACAAGTAGAGATAATTACGTATGGCATCAAATCAGTGGCAAAACAATTGCTCGCTCCAGCCATAGCAATAAATTAAGATGCAAAACTATATCATTACTTGTGTCATCACAGTTCCGAAGGCTTCATTACAGCACCGGAGTTGATTTTTTTCTTCCGCTTGTTCTTCCCTTCATCACTTGGTTCAATAATGACAAGCTTCGCCTTCAATGTAAGATTTGGCATGTCAATTAGGGAGCACAAGTATAGTACTAAACTTAATTTTACGATGAAAGTGGCAAAATACAGGCCAGCAGTTGTGAAATATCCTTATCTTACCTCAATGGGATATTACGGTGCACAAACAGATTGGAAGTCTTGTCTCCATTTGTGCAGTTCACTAAAATCAAGCAACATTATCGTTCAAGTAGCACAACATATGAAAGCACACCGCAGAATCATGTGAAAGAAGGCTAGTCTCGACCTCTCATGATGCGGAATTCAAACAACTCACAAGAAGAAGATCTGAACCAAATTCGCTTTAACGGATAGGAAGTAAGATCTCCTCTTGTGCAGTTCCACTAAGATCAAGTAATCAAGCTAACGTTGTCGGTGTGATATTTTGTTGAACTGCATCAAAACACTCTTAAAACAAAAGTGTTTTGTGCGGTGCAACAAAAGGTCACAATGGCAACGAGGTGAAGTAGATAACCCTGTTTACACAGAGGTGCAAAGGAAACAATTAGTGGTCAATAACGGTGGATGACACGAAGCCAACAAAAGAAGCATCTACCTTATCTAAATGGGAAAGAAAGCAAGACAAGAGCATTTCTCAAACGGGGTATTGATTAATATTAACATAGAGATTATATTAACAATAAAATTCGTTAAACATGTAATTTGCTTTTAAGCGTGGCATTGCATCAATTTTCCAATGCATTATTAGAGGGTGTTTGTTTACAGGACATTTTGGTGTAGGGACTAAAAAACTCCGTGTCAGTCCCATCTAAACCAAACAGGAGGGACTTTTAGGGACTAAAAGTGGGCATTTGGGACTAAAGAAAGAAGACCCAGAGGGAGTCTTTTTGGGACTTTTTCCAACTATTTTCCCCTGCCATGCATCGCACCTTGTTTCTATTAGTTCATTACTAGGGGTAACATGGTCTTTTAGCATGTCATTTAATAACCTCTAGTCCATGTTTAGTCCCTGGAACCAAGAAGGTAGGGACTATGGAGTTTTTAACCAAACAGGGCCTTAGATTAACAACATCTAATGAGTTGCACGGGACAATGGACGCACCAGCACCATGTGCATCTACCGATGTACTGTGGTCATGCACAGTCTGTTGCAACAAAGAACAAACAACCAAGGAGCATATTTGTGTTGGTCCTAGTTTTGTTATCTTTAGACACCTTTCCCTATGTGAGCGCAGCAAATCTAGTCCTTCTCAAACTCTACAGCCTTGTCCCTTCCTTTCCTTTTTGAACTAGTACTTTCGCCCCTTCCTTTCCTCTTTGAACCACGTCCTAGATTTATGCGATACAACTTTCCCCACTACTTTCCCACATTCCTTTCCTCTTTGAACCATGTCCTAGATTCATGCTATACAACTTTCCCCCTTCATTTCCTCTTTAAACCACATCCTAGATTCATGCTATATATACAACTTTTCCCACTACTTCCCCCCACTACTTTCCTCTTTGAACCACGTCCTAGATTCATGGTATACATGCAGCTAGAGCAATGCATGTGGAGTAAGTAAATGATACGTTAAGGTTCTTGGGGCGTGGTTCGGTGGGTGACGGGACGACGGCGAAGAAGAAGGGGTCGGAGGCCCTCCCGCGCCGCCACTGGGTGGAAAGTGAACAGCTACGCCGGTAGTAGATTCCCTCCCTCGCCGACGGCGACAGCCTTAAGCCTCCTTCCCTTCCCAGCAAACGGATCCTGTCGGCTCTTTGAGCAGCAGTGAGGGGAGAGGGACAGGCCAACGAAGTCTTGTTTAGATCTGGAGAGGGCGAGAGAGTGTGAAGAGAGCAACTACAAGCGCTGAGGCTCCAGCGGGAGAGGGCGAGAGAGTGTGAAGAGAGCAACTACAAGCGCTGAGGCTCCAGCATGTATATATATACTGGAGAGAGTGTGAAGCGTGCAAACCCTAGAAAACATTTTGACCAGTCAAATAATCCTCCCGGCAAGGATTATGCTCAAGTGTAGTTATCGAACCCGAGACCTCAAGTTTGATGAGCGAACAGGCTAACCAGCTACACAACCCTCACGTTACGTTCAACGAGAGGAAAATAACCTTTTGTACATTCCTGCATTCGTGTGACAAGCATGCCGTGTTTTTTTTGTGTGTGTGGGAGTCATTGGGATTTCAATCATAATCGTGTCATGTGGCTTTGGTGGTAAGACTATCCACAGTGGTGCAGAAATAATGCAGCCTTAGTCACCTTACCTCTCTCCACGTAGTACGTTGGGTCCCACCAGTCAGAGGGTGAAACAAACAAATTAATAAGAAAAATTAAAAGCGCCAGCGATGTATCTTACCTCACACATCTCGCTACTGCTCGGGAACACTATCCAATTGATCCCTCTGTTTGCTCACGTATTATTTTAACTGAATCCTTATTATAACATGCACACAAATTTTGGGCACTTGTATTCAACTTAAGTCAGTGTGCCACCGTATATCGTATACTTACTACTCCCTCGGCCTAGGTGTAATAAGTCACGTTAGAAGGTGCAACGGGACCAAGGTGCGTGCGTGTGCGTGTCTGTGTTTAACAGCATGTATGTGTTAGAGAGTGCGACAGATCGACCTACTCCTACAGAGAGATGGTGTGTGGTGTACGATTTTAGCCGCGAGAGTCGGTGCATCCTCTCGTTTTCGGGCGTGTCCGGTAGGGACATGCGGACAGCTGCCACGCCCGCTCCTGACCAGCCTGGCCCACCCAAAGCCCCTCCATCGCCTGCGCGCTTCCCGCCTGAAACGGTCAGCGCCGCTCCAAAGAATCGGTGCCGCATTCATGCCCGGGCAGAGCGGACGCGACCTCTCACTAGCGCAAGAGTGATGGTTGCTTCGTCCGTCCAACTTACTGCTGGGTCTATGTGATTTGACGGCTCATTGGTCTTTATTACTGAGGTGGTAGGACTGCTAGATGTCCCACGCTTTCGGCGTACTAGATTACAATTTTCTCCATTCTTACAGCGGAGGAGTGCAAGAGCAGTGAAAACACGCAGGCTTAGTGATTACATGGCCCACCTCACACTATCACCGTGCGACACCTAACTCTTTACATAGTACTTCCTCGTTCCTAAATATTACTAGATGAGTCCCCACGCGTTGCCGCGGAACAGTGGTATATCTCTCTGCGCAAAATTATCGATTTCATAGAACTAAAAAAAACTCTATAACCGCATGACAAATGTGGTAGCCAAACTACATAAACTCCCATCATCATTTAGATCATCTCACGTAAGGAACAAAGATCAGCCAACTCCTACTGCATAATGGGATTATATTTTTCTTTTTGACATGTTAATGGGACTTAAAAGCTCACTTACATGCATGCTACCGGTGCATGCTTGCATGCAGACATGTTGATGTGATTTAAAACCCACTCACATGCATGTGCCACGGTATTTCTGCATGCTTGCATGTGACTTAGTGCGGAGCCTCTCAACATCTAGATCAGACGGTTATTATGGACTGATTTACTTCATCTAATGGCTACATCAATTTTGATGATGTGGCTCAAGGAGAGGATAGAGAATTCCTAGTAGTGGGCGCTAGCTATTACTAGTAGATAAGTCTTTGTAGAGATTCCACTAGGTGAACTACATACGGAACAAAATGAATGAATCTAGACTTAAAATGCATCTATATACATCCGCATGTGGTTCATGCTGAAATCTCTACAAAGACTTATATTTAGGAACGGAGGAAGTACTAGTATAGTACGTACTATAATTTATCAGCGAGATAAATTTGTACAATGCTATGAAGCTTCCAGCTTCTGTTACATGTATCTTGCGTCCAAGGTTGCCCGTTGCAACATTTCATCAAATACAAAGGAGGCTAATATGCATGCTATTGCATCTCAATGATTGACAGATCATAGCAAATATGTACTCCCTCCGTTCCAAAATAAGTGTCTCAACTTTGTGCAAACTTTAGTACAAAGTTGTACTACTACTAAAGTTGACACTTATTTTGGAACAGAGGCAGCTAAAGAAAAAAACGATCCATGCAGTCCGTAGCCCTTGAACCGTGAACCCTGACCAGCCTTCAATTTGTTGGCAACGTTCAAGCTTCTTAATAAATGAAGTTTGCAACCTTTTGACCATCGGATCATTTTGTGCAGTTTCACCGAAATCGAGATGAGCATCCCTGTGGCAAAGAAATTGAAGAAGCGTAATTAGAATAAGATTACTGGGACTAGTTGATGAGACATAAACTCATCACAAATACAGACGAGAAGCCAAGAGAGGTATAAAAGGGCAAAGAAGTAGAGAAATATCCACGAGGGAGTGATGTGGGCAGCTGGAGCGATGGTGCAAGCCGGCTGTAAAGGGAGTTGTACCGAGGGACGAGCTCAACCTTGAGGAGGGCGGCGGAGGCGGCAACTGCCCACGCCGCGGCGGTGAGCAAGGGACGAAGGCAACCTCACCGGCTTTGTGAGAGAGAACGGCGGGGACCCCTGATCGGGACGTGCCGACAGTGGGTTTTCGCCGTCGGCGACGGCCACCACATCTACACTAAGCATCCACCCCTTCCCCAAGCGGACGTGATCCACCGAGATGTTAGAGATGTGGCCACAGTCATTTTGTGCGAGAGAGTGTGAAGAGAGCAACCGCAGCAAGCAACCGTGTAGGCTGGCCCGTCCTGACTATGTATATAGTGGAGCGGTTTCCTTTTCTATCCATATGAACCTATCATATTGCGTACGTGCCACTAAAGAAAAAAAACTTTATTTATAAATGACGCGGCACCTACTACTCGTTCTCCTATAACCTTGCGCTTGGCATCTCCAAAATATTAACCTTGCGATTGGCTCTTCGCCTCTTCGGGAAGTCGAGCAATAATGGTAGTGCAGTATATATCGTTCTGGCTATATGAGACCGAATGAATTGCTGCACGTCCACCACGTGGGCAGGGTCGAGGGCGAGGAGAGTGCTACATACGGAGCAAAATGAGTGAATCTACAGTCTAAAATACGTCTATATACATCAGTGTTTGGAGTATGTACTAGTAGTTCATATTGAAATCTACTAAAGGACATATATATTCCAAACAATATGATATAATCTCTATAACCAAGGTAGTAGGTACGAGGAGTAAATGGAGGGAGTAGTAAATTTTTCTCCTCGTCCTGCGAGCCACCGCGCGCATGGGCAAGGGAGCGGGCGTAAGGCGGAGCAAGCTTCACCTCATCCTGCGAGCCACCGCGCCCGTGGGCGGGGGGGACGGCGTGCTAAGCAAGCTTCTCCTCGCTCATGAGTTGACGGGACACATCAAAAGTCTTGCCTCTAAGGTAGGCCCCACCTGGTTTGCCTCTTTTTTTTAACATAACACGTCAAGTCGCAATTTTTTTGTTCACCCGTGGTAGACGATCCTCCCTCCACCAAGTGGACAACCAGTACACGTGCCAAATTACCACGTGGGCTGCCTTTTTCGTATAGAATTGAGCTCCACCGTGTACCCGCGCGGATGTGGTTGGGAAAGAGACAGGAGTACGTGCGCCGTGCATGCACCTCTTCTCTTCCTGCACGTCCCCCACCTACGTGGGTGTGTGTGAGAGATACAAACCGCGTTCATGAGTGTTTTTTATTTTGGGGTGGGGGTGGGGGTGGGGTGAGGGGTTGATTTTGTGAATTATTTGTGGGAATATGTATCGATGACATCTCAAACAAAATTTTGCATGCAATGTGTGTGAAATGGAGGCCTATCCATATCATACATAGAGGGTCGGGCAATCCACGAGAAGAGAGGGAGGGTCATAGCTATCGATAGAGTTGAAGAGAGGATCAAGTGGGTGGGTGCGAGATCGATGAAGAGAGCCATCGAAATTGTGTGTGTGTGCAAGTCAAAGATATAGGCGACTGGCCTACCGGAACGTTAGAGGGCACATGTTAAGTTTGTGTGTGGCAGGGAGACATGACTAGAGCGCTCGATGTATCGGTGTGTGGGGGGGAGGGGGTGGGGGGAGGGGTAGGGAGAGGCCTAACTATAGAGGTAGAATGACTCGTATATGTGTTGAGAAGGAGAGACCCAGTTATGTCTTGAGGGAGATCGGTCGACATCCATACATAACTGAAGGACGGGAAATATGATGGGACAGAGAGAGAGAGAGGAGAGAGAGAGGGAGGGAGAGGGAGGGAGAGGGGTAGAGTGCTGGATGGGTGATGGAGTTGCTTCTCGGAGATGGTGGGAGAGGCCTACTAGACAAACTGGGGGTCGAACTGCAATGTTATCAATAAGAGTGGGGATGTGTTTCTGTGTGTGCCTGTGCGTGATAGATCTGTCGAGACGCATCCACGGATGATGAAGGGGAACCATGTGTTTGGTAAGCAAACCTAACTAGATCGGTAGATCAATTGTTGTTTGTCGGAGGAAGGGAGAGACACAACTAATGAGGTAGATCGATCGACGTGTGGGTAAAAACGAGTTATAAGGACCTAGCTAGCTATATGTATGGTGAGAGACCAGTCGGTGTACGTCCATTTGTTAGAGGCAAATAAGGCCCAGCGAGACGGATGGACAGAGAGAATGGAGCTAGGAGGTGGTGCGAGAGGCCCAACTACTAGCTAGATAGGGGGAGGAGTGTGCTGTTGTGAGGTCGATCAAAGGAGGGGCGAGAGTTTACACGTGTGTCTGACCGTATGAGAGACACGAGGCAAGGACACATAAAGGAGGAGATTGAAGGTGTGTGTGTGTATGTTGTAGGCAGGCATCGCTGGAGAGGTTTATCGATCGGTGTGTGTCGGAAAGGAGTTGACGACCTAAAGAAAAAAATGAATATGCCCCGTGGATAGAATGCCGAGGGAGGGGAGGGCGAGGAGGGCGTGTGCATGCACGAGAGAAAGTTAGTGGTAGCTACAAAGGTTAGAGGATTGTGTGTGTGTAAGAGACTAACAAAGATCATAATTTGATATGAAAGCGGATTCATATATTTGAACAGGAGATCATAGTGTTTTAAACATTGCATGCATGAATATAGCGGTGATACACGTGCTGTGCACGTGTTATACCATAATGTGATGATGCATGGCGTTTGCAACTCACAACTAAATGTCGAACAATCTAAACCATACTATACATCAAACAATCTCACATTTTATTTGAATTTGTGATAATGTGTGGCGTTTGCAGCTTACAACTAAATATCGAACAATCTAAACAATACTATATATCGAACATTCTCACATTTTATTTTAATTTGTGGTAATGTGTGGTGTTTGCAACTCACATCTAAATACTTGTAGGCGTAGGGGGCGGGGCACCATACATAATGTGATAAACACATTATACATATGAGACATGGTTTAGATTATGAAGATCTAGCTAGAGCTAGAAATGTAATGTGATTTGAAATCAAAGTAAAGTGGATTCAAAAAATCTAGTTCGAGTTCATATAGTACACATAGTTCATATGTAACTCGAGACTAATCATGTGGTGTGCTGTGAAGATAATACACAAATGATGGTTTAACTTGACAATAATGATGATTGTAGATCTTATTAAAGCAGACAAACGAATTCAAATGCTTTGACTTCACAACAATCATTACTGTAGATCTTATTCAAATAGAGAAACGAATTCAAATTTAGTTCATATTGAAGCGGTAGTATATACGTTTGGAATGCACTTAAACGTTCATTTGAGTAGTAGGTTACATGCATTATACACGGCGGAATATTTTAATTGAACATAACATGACTTCAAAGTTTTGAATGACATTTGTAGTGCGCATTGACTTGATACATTACACGTTAGGCTTGTCCGAAATTTCAACCCGCGCCTTGTTAGCACGAAATATTTAAGATATATCTTTGTCTCACAGTTCTCCGACAACTCCTCCATCTCAACCGCGCCTTGCTATTCGAAATTACTACGCTGCAAAACTCCCACCTCCTGTGAAATCCCGACACGCGAAATGCCTGTGGTACCCCTGAACCGAAAGAACCGCCTCAAATCAGTGGGGGGTAGTTTCGTAACTTACCCCACATTTCGGACAAGCGCGTCTCCAAGCCATGGTTCCCGACTGTCATCCCATCCGCCCACCCATTCGTACAACGAGGCCGCGAAAACCCGCGTCGAAACCCCACACCCTGCTCCATCCGCCACCCAGCCGGAGCCTCTTCCCCGACGACGTCGTCCACAGCAACACCTCGACGTCCCTCATCCACCGTACCGGATGAGGATCCTTCGTCGATCTCATCGTCCCGCCGGTTCAGCCACCCCATCCTCCACCTCCAAGGAGCTGCCCCGACGTTCCCCTCGTCTTTCGCGCCACCTCCATTCCCACACCACCGTCTTCACCTACACCACCGGAAGAGCATCATCATCACCGTTTCCTCGGATGAAGATGCGGCCTAATCGGCGCCACCAAAGAGGTTGTACACTAATCGCCGCATTTTCTTCTTCATTTGATCTCATGGTGCTGCCAGCGCTCGGTCCCGAGCCGACACGGTGCGGCTCCATCCACGCCGGTGTCGCCGGCCACTTCCTCCATAGTGTCGCTCCCTCGGCGGCGACGTCCACATCAGTAGGAGCTGTTGTTGCTTTAGCTCTCGCTCGCGCTGCTGCTCTGCTCTTGCTCTCGGTCCCCTGCCTGGTCTGCTCTTGCTATTGCTCTTGATCGCGCTGCTGCTCTCGCTCTTTCTCTTGCTTGCGATGCTGCTCTGTCGGTGTACTAGAGTAGGGGTACCCTAGTATCCCGAACTCGCACAGGCGATTATGCAGCACCGCGGCAAGGCTTGCCTAGTGACCGCCAAGGTCCTCCATGGTTCCTTTGGAGCCATTCAAGAACAAAGTATTTAAGCCAAGAAGACAAGGCCCCGGCAAGAGGAGCTTGCCGGGAAGGCCACTCAAGGCACGCAGAAGACAAGACCCCGGCAAGAGGAGCTTGCCGGGAAGGCTCGGTGAGCGACAAGCTTCCGGATGTGACGAGGATTCAGCCGCGGCAAGGCGCTTGCCGCGGAAGGCAACCACTCTTCATCTCCGCTCCAGCTCATCCACCAACGTCTCGCCATGGGACCATTCCAGGCGCGCGTGCCAAGAGGCTGTGCGGCCAGCGGAGAGCAGCGGTAAGCGGCGCTGACAAGAATGCCATCGTGGCAAGCGGTGGCGCTCCTAACGGTCCCTGTTGCACTGTTTAGGCAACATGGACGGGCATTTAATGTTTTTGTCCCTTGCCGTCAGAGTTAGGTAGGATACACTGTACAAAGTAGCTGTACCAACTGCAACTCATTTTTCCCTTTTTGCCCTTGTTTACGTTGCCACCTGTTGGTGACCCCTTGAGCATATAAACGGAGGCCCATGCGCAACGTAGAGGGGGTTCGACTCATTCGAGACCAGAGACACTGGCACTAGGTTTTGTAGCTCTCAGCGCTCCCTAGCAAGAACACAACATAATCAGACAAGCAGCAGCAGGAGTATTATCTCTCCGAAGAGCTCCGAAGCTGGGTAAACTGCTCTTGTGCTTCGCCTCGATCTGCTCTTCGTGCGACCTCCGCCCCCCACCGAACCGAAAGGGGCTCGGTCCGCCGGTCCCATAGGTGTTCGTGGGTTACGATCAGCCTCCCCGACATGCTCCGATTTAGCTACACTTCAGTCGACTGAATCGAATTTTGGGTCAGTCGATTTTCAGGGTGGGGGGGCTCACGGGTGAAGGAAGAACCAGCCGCAGCGGGAGGGGGCTCACGAGAGGTACCCCACTATCTATCTTAGGGTTCAGGATGGGGGCGGTGGTCGCCGGCGGTGGCGGGGCGGTGGCGTGGGGATCGCCGAAGAAAAAACTCGGCACGTGGGGGCCTAGAGGAATGGCCGGGGTGGTGGCGGACCGGCGGTGGGGAGTGTTTTCGGGGCGGGCGGGGCGGCACACCGCCGGCCGCGGGCGGCGAGGGGCTGCTGTTTGGCCGGTGGTGGCTGGCGGCTGAGGGGGGTGGAGGTTGAAGATGCACCGCGGGCCCTTGATTTCGTATCCAACGGCTGCAAAATCGTTTGACCAGAGATGAAAAAGTCAGTCGACCGACGTGTAGCCTCACCTTGCTAGTGCGTTCGGCCGACAAGACAAAATTCAGTTTCGACAGCAAAATTCAGTTTCGACAGTTAAGTTCAGTTTCGACAGTTAAGTTCAGAGATGAGCGGCTGATGTATTTTACATCTAGCACTTTGTGGTTATGTATTTTACGTCATGTATTGGAGATGCTATTAGAATTCCACTCAGGTTAACGTTGTCCGTTGTCTCTCTTGTCTGCTTCAGCCTCGACATCGCATAACCGACGGAGCTGCTCCAACGACGAAACCCTCCATCACAATGAGCAATACCTCGGGCTCCATCTCCAGACACCAAAGATCTTCTTCCCCTCCTCCGACAGCAAAGTCAGCCAGAGCATCCTCACCGGCCAACCCAATCACGCTGAGATCAACATGGCTTTGCCAAAGAGGTTGTACACTTGTTGCACCTCTTTTTTACTCTACATGTTATATATATTGTCCACTGAGCACACGGATTTGTTCCTTTAGTGTCTCCTTGAAAGAAAAAACATAGGAATTAATTTTCACGTGTCCTCCTTTTCAAATTCCTATTCATGAAGCAGAAGACTAAGAGATAGTAGCATAATAGCATTATAACCATACATTTTCTTGTGGTTTGACTTAATCTCACCATGCTTCTTTGCATCCTTTGATATTCCAATTGTTGTGAATCAAACACCCAGATTGGCAGAAATCCTGTGTTTTTGAATTCTCTGTTTTGCACGTGCATTCCAATCCTATTCCTGTCTATTTCCTATCCCAGCATTGTTGGAATCCTCCAATTCAAACGAGCACTTACAGAATTACTTCTCTTACAGATAGTTGTCAAAGAAAACCTTGCATGGTTTGTCCCGCTCCTGCTGCGTCGTCGTCCACCCCAGCTCCAACTACAGAAGGGTCCAGCACAGCAGGGATCTGGCCTCCAGACTGTCTTTCGCCGCCTCAGATCTTCTTCCCCGCCGCTGGCAGCTATGAAAACTGCATTACCATCATCAACCGAGCAGATGACCTCGAGGACTACACGGGTCCGCAAGAGAGGTCGCACTCTTTCATGTCTGCTTACGGTATGCATCGCTTAATATTACATGCTACTTTATCGTCCTGTTCACCGATTAGACTCTGAGTCAGCTCCAAACTAATGGTCAAACTTGAGTTTTTAAATGGTTGTGCGGTACTTATCGGGGCCGCTATCAATAGTATATATCTACTATCTGGTTAATCTCCGGTGTCTACTATGAGTTTCATGTTGGGTGGGAAACAAATTGTAAAGAAGCCATTATCTGTATTTTTTAACTGAAGCCATTATCTGCCTACTATTATTGGTTTTGGGTCTATCCACAGGTTGCTACCATCACTCTGGATTTCTCCATGCACTCCTTACATAATCTCACTATGTTTTATTCCTATGCATGACAGTTATTGTAAACAATAGAACTGAACATGTAGAGCAAAAGAGACGAGCCTTGCGTGGCAATAAAATTTCATGCAGATGTCGCTCCATGGTAGGCGCAAAGGCAGCCCCGACTCCACGCATTTCGGATTGTAATCGAGAGGAAGATATCTGTTCTAAGGGGGATTCAGAAGGAGAAGACAACTCCTATTTACCCCCTGAGGTCTTCGCTCTAACTTGGCATGCTGATGTTGGTTATATCATGCATATGGTGTCTTGCATTGCTTACTTTATACATCAAATATGTCATCTGCTTAGTTTAGACATCCTTTGTGTGAATGCCATCTGTTTAGTTTATTCATTGTTTATGTGAATTATGAACGCCATCTTGTTTAGCCAGGCATCATATATGTGAATTTTGCAATGCCATCCTGCTTAGCCAGTCATCTTATATGTAAATTATAATAGGCCATCCTTTTTTTGCATTACATATTACATTTGTCAACAATGTTAGTACATTCAACTGCTCTTCGTGTGCATCAGCCATTTGACACGGTGATGGCAAATTCTGGAGTGAAAACATGGTCTTCAGAGCAGACTATGTTATCTGACGAAGCGCATATCTCGCTGGTTACGGATAGCTCCTCGGAGGAGGATTCGAGACAGATGACCAGTCCTATTCCCCGAGGTGTATGCTCTAACTTGGCAGGGTTATGTTGCTCATATCGTGCGTATGGTGTCTCGCATTGCTATGTCATTTGATTAGTTTAGACATGCTTTGTGTGAATGCCACCTGTTCAGTGTCTAATTACCATATATGTGAATTATGCATTGCCATCTTGTTGCAAGACATTATATATGTGAATTATATAATGCTATCTTGTTGCAAAGGCATTATATATGTGAATTATGCAATGCCATGTTGTTTAGCCAATCATCATGTATGTGAATTATATCATGCTATCATTTTTTTGTATTACGTGTTCCATTTGTCGACAACATTTGTATATTCAACTACTCTTCCTGTGCATCAGCCATTTAAAGCGGTGATGGAAGTATCTGGAGTGAAAACAAGGTATTCATAGCAGACAATGCTACCTGCTGAAGCAGACATCTTGCTGGTTCTGAGAGAGCTCCTCGAGGAGGATTCGTAGACCGATGACCAGTCCTATTTCCCCCGAGGTCTATTTTCAAACTTGGCAGGTTATATTACCCATGTCATGCATGTTGTCTTGCATTGCTTAGTTTTTACATCATATATGGATTGCCATCTGCTTACTTGCTTAAAATATAAATCATATATTTGAATTATATCATGCCATCATGTTTACATAGTACATACACATCATCTATCTGAATTATGGCATGGCAACCCATTTAATAAAGACATCATATAGTTATATCATCTCATCCTGTTTAGTGTTTACAGTCATCATATTTTGAATTATGGCATTCTATCCGTGAATGTATGTGAATTATGGCATGCCAACCTATTTAATAAACACATTATATAGTTATGTCATGTCATCCTGTTTACATAATCTCATATTTTGAACTATGTCTTTCCATCTTTTTTAGTTAGCCATCATAATGTGAAATTGTGTCATGCTATCCTGTTTAGTTAGCCATCATATATGTGAAATTGTGTCATGCTATCCTGTTTGGTTAGACAACATAAATATGAATTATTTCATGCCCTCTTTTATTCCCCACTATCCATTGCACCATCTATCATACAATGTCTATACTTTCAATTGCTTTTCTTGTTTATCAGCCATTTGAATTGGAGAGCGTGATGGCAGATATCTAAGGGAGTAACAACACGGTCTTCGAAAAGATAGTGTTACCAGTTGATGCAGATAGAACCACGGTTGTACTTGCCCAAGGACCAGATCCACCACACATAACCCAGACTCAGAGATTGTACCCCTACCAGTTGGACAGAGAACCAGCTACACCCCTTCTAACCCCAACCCCGCAGATAGTAACCAGTTCAGTTGACATAGCACCGTCTCCACCACAGAGCACCCAAACACGAGCATTTAGTAAGGGAACTGCAGTGCCCAAAGCACGAGGACCACCACTCCAATCCCAACTCAACGCTTAAAGGAGAAGAAGATTTGTTCTCGTGTCAGGTTCAGTAGCTATGGTTCATACTCCTTTGTTGTTGCATTACTGTATTTACTCATACCAACTATTTTCAAATTTGAAGGATGGAATTGAAACTCCAATGGCGCAACATGTATGTTTTAAACATGTTTCTTTAACTGGTTTGCTGTTGTAACCTGCTCTATGTTGATTTCAGTTTCAAGTGAATAAACAGTTATGTTCTCATGTCATGCACATTACAAGTGTTGTTATTGCTCTATAGATACCCACACTTATATTCTGTCTATTCTGCTTTGTCTTGAACAAATATTATTTGAACTGTGTCTCTATCTTGATTTGGCAACAAAAACTAGAATGATATAGACCATAAAGTGACCATGGTACATAGATATATGTTTGTTTCATGCTGTTATCCTGTCCACTTTACTACTGAACTCATTTACCAAAATGAGTTTCATATACAACATGGTAAACATGTGATGTGTCTGCTTGTTTCTCTTTTAGAATGCGGACAAAATATTGGAGAACAGTACCGCGTTATCCAATGTTAAAGGAAGTAAGTAGATAAGGTTCAAGATAGTGAGACATCCCTGATGGTCTCCAAGAAAGTTGATAAAAACTATCTTGACGACAGTGAGGGAACCCAAAAGTCATGTCTTGATGTAGTGTTCGAGTTACTGGCCACTACTGCTGGCACAAGCTCTTCGAACTCGCTGCCTGAATCAGTTTGTCTTCTTGAGTCTCAACTTCAAGTTGAAAGACATCGATCAGATGTTTGTGACAGAAGTCAAGGACCGAGGAAGTCCTGCAGAATTCAGATGCATATTTTCGTGCAACAAACAAGTTACTGGAGGATTTAAGCGCCAAACAAGAGAAAGTTAATAAGCTTGCTAAGCATCTTGCCAGCATTATGGGTCCCAGGATATTATTTCTTGAGATCTTCAAGTGGTTTCAGTTCTGGATTTGTTTTCTTCTGGCGTTTATTTGCGCTAGTCGCCAACTTTGACAACCAGTGTATATGATATGCTGCTTTGTTCTCTATATTTGCACTGGTGGCGAACTTTGATGCCCAGTGGATGTAATATGTGTAATAGTCGTGATAGCCTAGCATAAGTTGCTTGCTTATTTATTTCCTTGTTGTCTTGTTTTTTTGTTTGCTTGTAGTCGATGCAGTTCTTTTCCGCGGTTTGCTAGTGGCTGCAATAACCAATTTTTAAAACTAGGCCACAATAACCATGGGCTAATATTTCTTGTAGTGACTTTGGGCCTCCTACGGGTCGTAGAAATAGTGGGCCTTCTACGGGTCGAGAAACAAGAGGCCTTCTACGGGCCATAGAAACAATGGGCCTTCTACGGGCCGTAGAAGCAATGGGCCTTCTACGGGCGTATCATCAATGGGCCTTATACGGGCCAGATGATCGACACAAACATGGGCCAATAACGAGTCGCATTATGGCCGTAAGCGGGCTAGAGTTGGAATCGCCCGCTCATGGGCCGACCATAATGGGCCATCGTTAATAGGTCGATTTGATGACGCTATGAAAACGGGCGAACGATTAACGGACCACAAACGGGCCGATTGTAACCACGGGCTGAATTTGGCCCACAAGCGAAAAATGACAAGAACGGGCCGTAAGTAAACGAATCCGGAAATGAGCCCAAGAATAAATGGGCTCGAGAAGGCGAAAGATAACATGGGCTGGAAACGGCCCAACTGAATAACGTGCCCTTAATGGGTATAAAGTGATATACTGTTCATTACGGGCCAGTTTCACCACGGGCCGTTAATGGGTGTAAAGTGATACACTGTTCATTGCGAGCCAGTTTCACCACGGGTCGTTAATAGGCCAAGAGTTACATAGGGCCTCATATGGGCCGAAAGACGTCATGGGCCATACATGGGCCAGAAGTGAAAACGGGCTAGAGTCATATTGGATGGCCTAGATGACGCTACTGGGCCTAATACGGAAAGGGCGTAATAGGACTTGGGTTAGCGGGCTGTAAATGGGCTATATGCGAACAGGCCGTTCACAGGCTTTCCATGGGCCGGGCCGCCACCTTTTGACCAAGTCAAATGGGCAGGCCTTTTCACGGGAATGGGCCTCTATTGGGTCATGCCACGTGTCGATGTATCATAGGCGCCTTCTGTCCAATGAGTGGATGACATTTGTCCCAACGATGAGCCGACACGTGTTTCCTCCAGCCAATGATGATTTTACACGTGGAAAATCCCCATTGGTCGGGGCTGTTAACGGGTTATCTGATCCAAAACCCGACCGATAGCTTAACGGCGTTCCGTTCTGATGGATGCCACGTGTCCGTCACCCTTGACGAAAGCACTTACGGACGCGATTTATCGTCATGGAAGTGGACACTTCGTGATGATAATTTTGGTAATGTCATGGAACACTTCTACGACAGCACAGGTATGACTATCTTGATTCTGTCATAAAACCGTCATGGATGTACATGCATGACAAAAAACGCGACCTACTGTGACAAACATGTATCATCACGGAAGTGTACTTTTTTGTAGTGTGCACAAGATTCCATCTATGATCACCAATGTCGAGTGGGATGATGCCTCGTCCTCTAAGGTATTGGGACTTGGCAAGGTTGTCATTTCTCATGATCTCATGATCGAGAAGGTCATGCTTGTTGAGTCCCTTGCATACAATTTACTTTCCGTTCGTCAACTTGCACTCATGGGTTTTGCCACTTTCTTTGATATTGATACCGTGGCCCTCTTGTGGAGCAAGACTCTTAAAGTAGCCTTTGTTGGTCATGTCGAGAACGGTCTCCATGTGATTAACTTTTTGGAGCGACCCACTAAGACCGCGGCATGCCTAATGGCTAAAGTTGACGTGGGATGGCTTTGGCATCGCCGTTTAGCCCATGTCAATATGAGATCTTTGTGAAGTCTTCTCAAGGGGGGCCATCTCCATGGACTAACAAATGTTAGTTTTGCTAAAAATCGTGCTTGCAGTTCTTGTATCAAAGGAAAGCTACATGAAAAGGCTCATCCTCCCACGACTATCATTTACTCGAAGAGGCCTTTGGAGCTCCTTCATTTGGATTTCTTTGGGCCTCCATCCTTTGATAGTCTTGGGGGTAGAAAGTATTGTTTGGCGATTGTGGATGATTATTCAATATACACTTGGGTATATTTCTTCAAGAGGAAGAGCGAGACCCAACAAACCGTCATTGACTTTGCAAATGGAGCCCAACGTCAACACAATGCAAAGATCTTGACAATAAGAAGTGACAACGGCACCGAGTTCAAGAACTACACCTTGGATGAGTTTCTTAGTGATGAGGGGATCAAGCATCAATATTCCCCACCGTACACCCCTCAACAAAATGGTGTTGCAGAGAGGAAGAACCGGACGTTGATGGATGCGATAAGAACCATGATGGCGGAGTTCAAGTCTCCATACAACTTTTGGGCCGAAGCCATCAACACCGCGTGTCATGCATCAAATTTTCTCTATCTCCGCACAGGCTTGAACAAGACTCCATATGAGATACTCACCGGTAAAAAGCCCAACCTCAAGTACTTCCGGGTGTTCGGGTGTAAGTGTTTCATTCTCAAGAAAGGTGTTCGTTTGTCTAAATTTGAGGCTAGAGCTTTTGAGGGCATATTTGTTGGTTATGCCACAAACTCTCATGCTTACCGTGTCCTCAATAAGTCCATGGGGCTTATTGAGGAGACGTGTAACGTGGAGTTTGATGAGAATAATGGCTCCCAAGTGGAGCAAAGTGGCACTTGTGATGTAGGTGATGAAATTCCTCCTCAAGCCATAACAAGAATGGGTGTTAGTTTTATCCTACCCATTGAGGAACCCCTTGTGGTCGAAGGAGAAGGACAATTGTCGGTGTCAAAACCGGCGGATCTCGGGTAGGGGGTCCCGAACTGTGCGTCTAGGCGGATGGTAACAGGAGACAAGGGACACGATGTTTTTACCCAGGTTCAGGCCCTCTCGATGGAGGTAAAACCCTACTCCTGCTTGATTATTATTGTTGATATGGGTAGTACAAGAGTAGATCTACCACGAGATCAGAGAGGCTAAACCCTAGAAGCTAGCCTATGGTATGATTGTTGTTCGCCCCACGGACTAAAACCCTCCGGTTTATATAGACACGGAGAGGGTTAGGTTACATAGAGTCGGTTAGAATGGGAGGAGATCTACATATCCAGACGCCAAGCTTGCCTTCCACGCCAAGGAAAGTCCCATCCGGACACGGGATGAAGTCTTCAATTTTGTATCTTCATAGTCCAGAGTCCGCCAAAGGTTATAGTCCGCTATCTGGACACCCCTAATCCAGACTCCTCAAGAGCCTCGAACCAGGCTTCAATGACGACGAGTCCGGCGCGCAGTTTGTCTTCGGCATTGCAAGGCGGGTTCCTCCTCCGAATACTTCATAGAAAATTTTGAACACAAGGATAGTGTCCGGCTCTGCAAAATAATTTCCACATACCACCGTAGAGAGAATAATATACGCACAAATCCAATCTGCTGACGTTTTCCGCAGTGTGACATCACACCGCGGCTGTCACGCCCAAGATGCGACCCTATCCTAAAGGAACTCGAAGGTCCCACCAAGGATAGAAGCGCATCTTGAAGACGCTTTTGCAAGGTGGATATCATTACATCAACATTACATAATAGATGGGGATACATACATAAGGCATACAATGCCACACGAATACATCAACATCATATACAAGATCAACATCCGTCTACGGATGAAACATAAACAGAAACTCAAACAATATCCACCCTGCTAGCCCAGGCTGCCGACCTGGAACCTATCCCCTGATCGAATAAGCAGAAGAAGAACTCCAAAACAGGCAAACATCGCTCTCGCGTCATGATCATCGCGAAACCTGTACCTGCAACTGTTGGTGTAGTAATCTGTGAGCCACGAGGACTCAGCAATCCCATTACCATGGGTATCAAGACTAGCAAAGCTTAATGGGAAAGGAAGGGGTAAAGTGGTGAGGTTGCAACAGCGGCTAAGCATATATGGTGGCTAACCAACGCAAATAAGAGCGAGAAGAGAGCAAGCGGAACGGTCGTCAACTAGTAATGATCAAGAAGTGATCCCGAACTCCTACTTACGCCGACATAACCCGTAAAACCGTGTTCTCCTCTCGATCAACCCCAAAAGAGACACTCACAGTTACGCTACGGTTGGTGTATTTTAGAAGAGTTTACTTCAAGTTTACTACAACCGGATATTAACAAATTCCCATCTGCCACATAACCGCGGGCACGGCTTTCGAAAGTTCAAACCCTGCAGGGGTGTCCCAACTTAGCCCATGATAAGCTCTCACGACAAGGATATTCCTTCTCCCCGGGAAGACCCGATCAGTCTCGGAATCCCGGCTACAAGACATTTCGACAGTAAAAAAAACAAGACCAGCAAAGCCGCCCGGATGTGCCGACAAATCCCGATAGGAGCTGCACATATCTCGTTCTCAGGGCACACCGGATGAGCCAGACGTCGGGTTGGCATAGACCCTGATTGCCCAGGGGGCGCCGGACATCGCTCGGTTTGGACCAGCACTCAAAGGAGAACTGGCCCAGGGGGCTAAAATAAAGATGACCCTCGGGCTCCGGAAACCCAAGGGAAAAAGGGCATAGGTGAGGCAAATGGTAAAACCAATGTTGGGCCTTCTTTGGAGGAGTTTTATTCAAAGCGAATGTCAAGGGGTCCCATAAATCGCTCAACCGCGTTAGGGACGCAAAATCCGGGAACATAATACCGATATGACGGAAACTAGGGCAGCAAGAGTGGAACAAAACACCAGGCATAAGGCCGAGCCTTCCACCCTTTACCAAGTATATAGATGCATTAACAATATAAGAGATATTGTGATATCCC
The DNA here is from genome assembly GCA_021605205.1 of Aegilops longissima. NCBI lineage: Eukaryota > Viridiplantae > Streptophyta > Magnoliopsida > Poales > Poaceae > Aegilops > Aegilops longissima. The sequence continues at coordinate 675,947,410 of CM038682.1, read as the reverse complement.
AACAAAAAAAACATAATCCAACATGGAGCAATCTTCATCTTCACCTGCAACTAGCAACGCTATAAGAGGGGCTGAGCAAAGCGGTAACATAGCCAAGCAACGATTTTCTAGGAAGGGTGACAAAGGTTAGAGGTTCATGGCAATTTGGGAGGCTTGATAAGCAAGTGGTAGGTAACGCAGCATAGCGATAGAACGAAGCAACTAGCATAGCAATGATAGTAGTGAGATCCAAGGTGACGGTCATCTTGCCTGAAATCCCGCAAGGAAGAAGAACGAGTCCATGAAGAAGATGAAGCCACGAAGACGAACCAAGCGTAGACGAACGAATCCTCACGATCGCAACAAAATGGGAACTATCGAGAAGAAGCACACAACATGGTAAACACACCACACATGAACAAGACATGATGCACAACAAGCATGATGCATGACAAGGGCTAGATGAAGCTACTCATGGCAAGAGATGATGCAAACAAGAGCAGCACATCAAAGCAAGTTTAAATGAGGCCGGAAACAACATATAACAAATCCGGTAAGTCCTCATATGCAAATTTCGAAATTGGTCCAGATCTGAATAAACCTTATGTTTAAGTTGTTAAACATCAAGTTAAGATGCACCACGATGATCTACACGAAATTCTAGTCAAGTTACATATAAAGTTCATTAGATTCGGAGCTACGGCCTAGAAGATATGAGCAAAACAAGTTGAACATGGCATTGATGCTAAATGCATCCAAACATCAAGCAAACACCTCAAAACAAGGATGCAACATGATAATATGAAACTACATGCAAAATCAAGCAAGTTTCATATAGAGCACACTCAAAACGGAGCAACGGTGCAACACATACACATGAAACAAGTTTAAAGGACAAGCTGTCCAAACAGCAACTAGTCATATTGCAAGCATCAAAACAATATGCTACAGCACCTCAATATGAAAACAAAAGGCATGGGCATGATATACAGGTAAAACATGACAAAACATGAACACTGAGCTATCTCCATAAATCACTAGAACATGCTCAAAATGACATGGCAAGATTGCAAATAATAACAGTTTCAGACTTATCAGGAAATAACATCTGGTTGCAATGTTTAGAGCTATCAAACAACATGTTACAGGAACTTATCATGGCAAACAAAGGCATGGAATGAATCTACTAATTGCATAGAACAAAAGTCCTTTACTGACCATGAGCCAAAAGGGCACAGAAAATATGATGGCACCCATGTAAACATGGCAAGTTATATGACAGATTCATACATGGCAGGAACAACAATAAGTAGACATGTTGGTGAGCTTGAACCACTCACCACAGAGCAATACATGGCATGGAAAGGCAACCACCAGTAAGAAGACATGTTTATGAAGCTAAGCATGGCAAGATCAAGTCCATAGAGTGCATGGACCACTAACAACAATCATGGCAACATTGAACTTAATGTTAACAGGCTGACAGCAACATTATTTAGCAAGTTGAGAGCAAGATTACAGCAAGCTATAATTGCAACAAACGGAATGGATGGATAGAGCATGACATGTATAACAAAACATCCTTAGTGAACATCTCCAGATTATGCATAGAATGACTAGTAGAAGCAGGTTAACATAGCATCATGATATAGCAGATTCAGACATGCAAAACAGCAACAGCAAGTACCCTACTTAACAATCTTGATGCACTCACTACAAGACTCACAAAAATACATGGATAGCACCACTGTAAAGATGGCATGACATAGATCAAAACACATGTAGACATCAACCTCATAGGATGCACACATCAAATGCAACAAAAATGACAAATCATCAAGTTATTACAGTTTCAGCAGGTTAACATCATATAGCACTCTTGCAATGAAGATTCAGGCATCAAGATGAGCTCAAATGAACATGATGCAATGGAATGAAATGATGTACTCATCGAGACGAACAATTTGACATATTACACGCACGAAACGGAGCTACGGATGCAGATATACGGCATGACGAACATGGCATGATAATGTGAACAGAGATGAGGACTTAGACGAAATATCACCTCCTGAAAAACAGATCTAGGTTTCTCGGGGCACGGAACCCGAGGTTCGCCAGCATCTCGCCGGAGAAGGAGGGGATGGCAGCCGGAGGGGTCGGAGAGGGCGGAGGAGGCCGGGGCGGCGCCGGAGAGGAGGCGCTTGAGGCGCGCGCCGGCCGGGCAAGGAGGCATGCGGAGCCCCTGGGAGCCGAGGCGGCGAGGGACGGCGGGAGGCGCGGCGGCAGCCGGCGAGAGGCCTGTGTGGGCGCAGCGGGCGGCGGGCTTGGAGCTCGGGCGAGGCGGCCAGGCGGCACGGGATGGGCCGGAGGGCTCAATCAAGACTCTCCGGGCCTGGGCGACGGGGACGGAGCGGGCGCCACGTGGCGGCACGCCACTGGCTGGGAGCGGCGGCGGAGAAGCGTCCGGACGACGGCGGACATGTCTGGTGGCGCAGAGGGAGAGGGCTAGGGTTACGGGGGGATTTGACCGCGAATTTCGGGGGAGAGGGCATATTTATAGGTAGAGGGAGCTAGGAGAGTCCAAATGGAGCACGGTTTTCGCCCACACGATCGTGATCAAACGACCGAGAGCATGGAGGGGAGTTTGCTGGGTTTTGGGACACTTTGGAGGTGTGTTGGGCTGCAAAGAGAATGGGCTTTTGCGGTTACCCGGTTAACCGTTGGAGTATCAAACGACCTCCAAATGGCACGAAACTTGACAGGCGGTCTACCGGTGCTATACCAAGGCCACTTGGCAAGCCTCGGGCCATTCCGTGAAAGTTTAACACCCGCACATGAAAAGAGGTAAAAGGGGGCGCCGGGAGACATAGGAGTGCCGGATTGCAAAACGGACAACGGGGAAAATGCTCGGATGCATGAGATGAACATGTATGCAAAAGCGATGCACATGACGACATGATATGAAATGCAGATGATGACGTGGAAAAGTGCAACACGCAAGCAAATGACATGGCAACGATGGCGAATAACTGGAAGACACCTGGCGCATCGAATCCGGGGCGTTACAACACTCCTCCACTAACAAGAGATCTCGTCCCGAGATCTTAGGACCGAGACGGAAGAGAAAGAGGAAGAGGTGAAACAAGAACTCAAGAGAAGAAGCAAAGAATCGAGAACACTCAAGAAGAAGAGAGGAACGACGAGAATGACGAGAATCAAAAGCTCATGGAATCAGATAGACTATGAAACCACTCCGGTTAGAACGAGATAGAAAAGGAAATAAGACTGAAAGGATTTAGGCAGCACTCCGGTTAAAACATGGAGGAATAGAACACGAGCTTGAGAGGATGGAATGGTACTTGATGAACTCTTGAAAAATGAATTGAATCATGAAGAACCACCATGAAGAACTCTGGTGACAAAAGGATGATGAGCTAGAATGAAGGAAGAAAGAGTAAGATGAGCCTTGCGGTGACTTAGATGGGGGTTCCGACGAAATGGCCGAGGAAATTAGAACTCCGGAAAAGAAAAGATGAAAACACTAGGAACTAGAATTTATTCCTCATGAACAAACTCCGAAGAAAAAGATTAATCACTTTGATGAAATAGGAATAAGATTTATTATATGCTTATCCTTCATCAAATTAAATTGATGACATGAAATGGATTTGGCATAATACTTATTCTCGTTGAAAAAGGATTAAGGGGAAACATCGCACAAAACTTGAGAAAGTCTTCATGAACCACCGGTAGGATTTGAGAGAATGAATGGATTGATATGCTAATGAAGGAAAAGAATCTTGAATGAACCACCGTAAGAATTCGAAATGACTGATGAAAAAGAAATAATCACCGGGAAGAATTAGAGAAGCACGGAGATACTTGAGGGAATTTAAAATGCAAGAGAACAAAGAGATCGCGAACTGATTAAAGAACACTTGAACGGAGCACCGGGATAATTAGAGGACGATAGCTGGAATGATGAGGGCGAAGAATTTTTCTGGAACGATGGCCTCCGAAAAACAACTGCTGACAAACTCCGGATGGTTGAGAAAAAGAATATCTGATGAATGGAATAATTCGAGTGGATAATATGAAGCTAGAACCACGAATCTTCGAGAGAACGGGCAAGATTTAAGAGAAATCTACTTCGGTCTTCAAATGTTGAGAATGACGACGAGAACCACCAAAATTATTGAGGTACTCTGGGAGAACGAAAAGCGAAGAGGTTGAGGCAACAATGAAAATGATTTGAAATCGATCTTGACAAGGCATGTGACTGATGGAATCCATTCTTGTGTCACACTCCGAAAAGAATTAGGAATGGCTCCGGAGAAATAGAAGAGTCAGGTAAGATCCTGGGAAAAGACCTGTGGGTTAGGGCCCACTGAAGAGAAAAACACCGTTGAAAAAGGATGAAGAACAGATAGATTATGCACCGGCACAATTGAAATATTGGACTGAGGTGACAACCTCGAATTAATTCGAACACGATTTAATCTCTTGAGCTGTCTTCAGCACTCCGGAAGGATAAACTGGCGAGAGGCGAACGAGCAAAGGGAAATATTTGAGCTGAGGGAAAGAATACGATTGACAACAAAAACTTGAATTGAATCCACGGAGAAGAAAAGAGATGATGAATGTCAAACGAGACGATAATTCACCAGTTGAAATAATTAAGGAAGACTCACACGAATGAAATTGATGCTCGAAATAGACTCAGGCTCGGGAAGAAGAGGGTGGGAGGGCGAAAAACAAAGGCAACTTGAAGGGGAAACATTTAATATCTTGAAGAAACAACAACGGTTGAAATCATTGAGAGAGAGAGCAAAACTTCACACGAGTAGGATGGATACTGATTACGGACTCCGTTCCGAGAAGAAGAAGGTGGGCGGTGGGAAAAGAAAACAACTAAGGATTGAACTTGCAAAGATAAAGATGGTCGAGTCAACTTGACGAGAAATGCACCGGATGAAAAGAGCTGAGAGCCAACGATCGGAAAACCAACCTGCGTGATCCTAAAGAAAAAATTTGAAGGGGAAGAGGAGTAATTCAAAACACCTACGTCAAGATTCCTCACCAGAGCGACGAAGGGGCTGAGGAGTAAAAAGAAATCCTACTCTCCGATATAACTAGACTCCGAAAATAATTTTCTTCTAGACTCAACATCGACCAAACTACACGATCAATCAAGGGGGCTCCTAGGGTGGGTCGAGGCTCTGATACCAACTTGTCACGCCCAAGATGCGACCCTATCCTAAAGGAACTCGAAGGTCCCACCAAGGATAGAAGCGCATCTTGAAGACGCTTTTGCAAGGTGGATATCATTACATCAACATTACATAATAGATGGGGATACATACATAAGGCATACAATGCCACACGAATACATCAACATCATATACAAGATCAACATCCGTCTACGGATGAAACATAAACAGAAACTCAAACAATATCCACCTCGCTAGCCAGTGCTGCCGACCGAACCTATCCCCTGATCGAAGAAGCAGAAGAAGAACTCCAAAACAGGCAAACATCACTCTCGCGTCATGATCATCGCAAAACCTGTACCTGCAACTGTTGGTGTAGTAATTTGTGAGCCACGAGGACTCAGCAATCCCATTACCATGGGTATCAAGACTAGCAAAGCTTAATGGGAAAGGAAGGGGTAAAGTGGTGAGGTTGCAACAGCGGCTCAGCATATATGGTGGCTAACCGGTGGAGGTGATGGCATGAGGCGCACGGGCGGGCGGCGGCGTGGGAGCTCGGGGCGAGGCGGCCCGGGCGGCGCGGGATGGGCCGGGAGATTCAGGCATCAAGATGAGCTCAAATGAACATGATGCAATGGAATGAAATGATGTACTCATCAAGACGAACAATTTGACATATTACACGCACGAAACGGAGCTACGGATGCAGAGATACGGCATGACGAACATGGCATGATAATGTGAACAGAGATGAGGACTTAGACGAAATATCACCTCCCGAAAAACAGATCTAGGTTTCTCGGGGCACGGAACCCGAGGTTCGCCGGCATCTCGCCGGAGAAGGAGGGGCTGGCAGCCGGAGGGGTCGGAGAGGGCGGAGGAGGCCGGGGCGGCGCCGGAGAGGAGGCGCTGGGCGGCGCACCGGCCCAGCGAGGAGGCGCGCTGGCTCAAGTGGGAGCCGAGGCGGCGGAGGACGGCGGGCGCGGGCGGCAGCCCGTGTGAGGCTGGCTGGCGCACGGGCGGCGGGCGGCGCTGGAGCTTCAGTCTTGGCGGCACGGATGGCTGGAGGGCCCGATCCGGCTCTCCGGGCCATGGGCGGTGGTGACGGAACGGGGCACCACTGGCTGGGAGCGGCGGCGGGGAAGCGTCCGGACGACGGCGGACATGTCCGGTGGCGCAGAGGGAGAGGGCTAGGGTTTCGGGGGGATTTGACCGCGAATTTCGGGGGAGAGGGCATATTTATAGGTAGAGGGAGCTAGGAGAGTCCAAATGGAGCACGGTTTTCGCCCACACAATCGTGATCAAACGACCGAGAGCATGGAGGGGAGTCTGCTGGGTTTTGGGCCACTTTGGAGGGGTGTTGGGCTGCAAAGAGAAGGGGCTTTTGCGGTTACCCGGTTAACCGTTGGAGTATCAAACGACCTCCAAATGGCACGAAACTTGACAGGCGGTCTACCGGTGCTATACCAAGGCCACTTGGCAAGCCTCGGGCCATTCCGAGAAAGTTTAACACCCGCACATGAAAAGAGGTAAAAGGGGGCGCCAGGAGACATAGGAGTGCCTGATTGCAAAACGGACAACGGGGAAAATGCTCGGATGCATGAGATGAACATGTATGCAAAAGCGATGCACATGACGACATGATATGAAATGCAGATGATGACGTGGCAAAGTGCAACACGCAAGCAAATGACATGGCAACGATGGCGAATAACTGGAAGACACCTGGCGCATCGAATCCGGGGCGTTACAACACTCCTCCACTAACAAGAGATCTCGTCCCGAGATCTTAGGACCGAGACGGAAGAGAAAGAGGAAGAGGTGAAACAAGAACTCAAGAGAAGAAGCAAAGAATCGAGAACACTCAAGAAGAAGAGAGGAACGACGAGAATGACGAGAATCAAAAGCTCACGGAATCAGATAGACTATGAAACCACTCCAGTTAGAACGAGATAGAAAAGGAAATAAGACTGAAAGGATTTAGGCAGCACTCCGGTTAAAACATGGAGGAATAGAACACGAGCTTGAGAGGATGGAATGGTACTTGATGAACTCTTGAAAAATGAATTGAATCATGAAGAACCACCATGAAGAACTCCGGTGACAAAAGGATGATGAGCTAGAATGAAGGAAGAAAGAATAAGATGAGCCTTGCGGTGACTTAGATGGGGGTTCTGACGAAATGGCCGAGGAAATTAGAACTCCGGAAAAGAAAAGATGAAAACACTAGGAACTAGAATTTATTCCTCAAGAACAAACTCCGAAGAAAAAGATTAATCACTTTGATGAAATCGGAATAAGATTTATTGTATGCTTATCCTTCATCAAATTAAATTGATGACATGAAATGGATTTGGCATAATACTTATTCTCGTTGAAAAAGGATTAAGGGGAAACATCGCACAAAACTTGAGAAAGTCTTCATGAACCACCAGTAGGATTTGAGAGAACGAATGGATTGATATGCTAATGAAGGAAAAGAATCTTGAACGAACCACCGTAAGAATTCGAAATGACTGATGAAAAATAAATAATCACCAGGAAGAATTAGAGAAGCACGGAGATACTTGAGGGAATTTAAAATGCAAGAGAACAAAGAGATCGCGAACTGATTAAAGAACACTTGAACGGAGCACCGGGATAATTAGAGGACGATAGCTGGAATGATGAGGGCGAAGAATTTTTCTGGAACGATGGCCTCCGAAAAACAACTGCTGACAAACTCCGGATGGTTGAGAAAAAGAATATCTGATGAATGGAATAATTCGAGAGGATAATATGAAGCTAGAACCACGAATCTTCGAGAGAACGGGCAAGATTTAAGAGAAATCTACTTCGGTCTTCAAATGTTGAGAATGACGACGAGAATCACCAAAATTATTGAGGTACTCCGGGAGAACGAAAAGCGAAGAGGTTGAGGCAACAATGAAAATGATTTGAAATCGATCTTGACAAGGCATGTGACTGATGGAATCCATTCTTGCGTCACACTCCGAAAAGAATTAGGAATGGCTCCGGAGAAATAGAAGAGTCAGGTAAGATCCTGGGAAAAGACCTGTGGGTTAGGGCCTACTGAAGAGAAAAACACCGTTGAAAAAGGATGAAGAACAGATAGATTATGCACCGGCACAATTGAAATATTGGACTGAGGTGACAACCTCGAATTAATTCGAACACAGACAAATCTCTTGAGCTGTCTTCAGCACTCCGGAAGGATAAACTGGCGAGAGGCGAACGAGCAAAGGGAAATATTTGAGCTGAGGGAAAGAATACGATTGACAACGAAAAACTTGAATTGAATCCACCGGAGAAGAAAAAGAGATGATGAATGTCAAACGAGACGAGAATTCACCGGTTGAAATAATTAAGGGAAGACTCCACACGAATGAAATTGATGCTCGAAATAGACTCAGGCTCCGGGAAGAAGAGGGTGGGAAGGCGGGAAAAACAAAGGCAACTTGGAAGGGGAAACGACGAATATCTTGAAGAAACAACAACGGTTGAAATCATTGAGGAGAGAGAGCAAAAACTTCACACGAGTAGGATGGATACTCGATTACGGACTCCGGTTCCGAGAAGAAGAAGGGTGGGCGGGTGGGAAAAGAAAACAACTAAGGATTGAACTTGCAAAGATAAAGATGGTCGAGTCAACTTGACGAGAAATGCACCGGATGAAAAGAGCTGAGAGCCAACGATCGGAAAACCAACTGCGTGATCCCAAAGAAAAAATTTGAAGGGGAAGAGGAGTAATTCAAAACACCTACGTCAAGATTCCTCACCAGGAGCGATTTAAGGGCTGAGGAGTAAAAAGAAATCCTACTCTCGATATAACTAGACTCAAAATAATTTTCTTCTAGACTCAACATCGCCAAACTACACGATCAATCAAGGGGGCTCCTAGGGTGGGTCGAGGCTCTGATACCAACTTGTCACGCCCAAGATGCGACCCTATCCTAAAGGAACTCGAAGGTCCCACCAACGATAGAAGCGCATCTTGAAGACGCTTTTGCAAGGTGGATATCATTACATCAACATTACATAATAGATGGGGATACATACATAAGGCATACAATGCCACACGAATACATCAACATCATATACAAGATCAACATCCGTCTACGGATGAAACATAAACAGAAACTCAAACAATATCCACCCTGCTAGCCCAGGCTGCCGACCTGGAACCTATCCCCTGATCGAAGAAGCAGAAGAAGAACTCCAAAACAGGCAAACATCGCTCTCGCGTCATGATCATCGCGAAACCTGTACCTGGAACTGTTGGTGTAGTAATCTGTGAGCCACGAGGACTCAGCAATCCCATTACCATGGGTATCAAGACTAGCAAAGCTTAATGGGAAAGGAAGGGGTAAAGTGGTGAGGTTGCAACAGCGGCTCAGCATTTATGGTGGCTAACCCGGCGAGGATGTGGCAGGCGCACCGGGCGGCGGCGTGGGAGCTCGAGGCGAGGCGGCCGGGCGGCGAGGGATGGGCCAGGAGATTCAGGCATCAAGATGAGCTCAAATGAACATGATGCAATGGAATGAAATGATGTACTCATCGAGACGAACAATTTGACATATTACACGCACGAAACGGAGCTACGGATGCAGAGATACGGCATGACGAACATGGCATGATAATGTGAACAGAGATGAGGACTTAGACGAAATATCACCTCCCAAAAAACATATCTAGGTTTCTCGGGGCACGGAACCCGAGGTTCGCCGGCATCTCGCCGGAGAAGGAGGGGATGGCAGCCGGAGGGGTCGGAGAGGGTGGAGGAGGCCGGGGCGGCGCCGAGAGGAGGCGCTGGGGCGGCGCACTGCCGGCGACGAGGAGGCGGCGGCTCGGCAAGGGGAGCCGAGGCGGCGGAGGGACGACGGGGCGCGCTTGGCAGTTCGGCGAGAGGTGTGTGGGCGCGGGAGCTCGGGGCCAGGAGGCCCGGCGGCACGGGAGCTCGGCGCGCGGATGGGCAGGAGGGCCGATCCGGGCTCTCGGGGCTGGGCGGCGGGACGGAGCGGGCGCTACGTGGCGGCACGCCATCGGCTGGGAGCGGCGGCGGGAAGCGCCCGGACGATGGCGGACATGTCCGTGGCGCAGAGGAGAGGGCTAGGGTTTCGGGGTTTGACCGCGAATTTCGGGGAGAGGGCATATTTATAGGTAGAGGGAGCTAGGAGAGTCCAAATGGAGCACGTTACCACACGATCGTGATCGAACGATCGAGAGCATGGAGGGAGTTTGCTGGGTTTTGGGCCACTTTGGAGGGTGTTAGGCTGCAAAGAGAAGGGGCTTTTGCGGTTACCGGTTAACTGCTGAGTATCAAACGACCTCCAAATGGCATTTAAACTTGACAGGCGGTTCTACGGTGCTATACCAAGGCCACTTGGCAAGCCTCGGGCCATTCCGAGAAAGTTTAACACCCGCACATGAAAAGAGGTAAAAGGGGGCGCTGGGAGACATAGGAGTGCCGGATTGCAAAACGGACAACGGGGAAAATGCTCGGATGCATGAGATGAACATGTATGCAAAAGCGATGCACATGACGACATGATATGAAATGCAGATGATGACGTGGCAAAGTGCAATACGCAAGCAAATGACATGGCAACGATGGCGAATAACTGGAAGACACCTGGCGCATCGAATCCGGGGCGTTACAACGGCCAAGCCTTTATTCGAATCGTTTTTACTGTCCCACCTCAGCGCACTTAGCGAGGCGGTTTCCTTGGCATGTCTTGTTGAAGCAGAGATCGTGTCCCCTTATTCCGGGATTCTCATCAATACGGGCGTGGGTAACCCAACCGTGCCATTAATCTACGACGCTTGGGAGATAAGCGAGTTTTAACAGGCTGGTGGGGGCGCATAGTTTCGTCCGCCCATATAAGGGAATAAGGATCCACCTTTTCCATCTATTCCTTCTTCCTCCCTTGCTTATCCATTTTCGCGTACTCGAGCTCCAACGCCCAAGTCCGCACATCCCACCTCTACCTTCTCCAGCCATGTCCGGAGTGGGAGGCAAGTGGATGGTCTCCTCCGTCACGGAGGGACACATCAAGAAGTTGAGGGAGGCCGGATACTTGTCTAACGACATCGCGCACCGGCTCCCAGACAAGGGCAGCTCATCCCCACCCCTGTGCCCCATGAGAGGGTGGTGTTCCTCACCCATTTCCTCCATGGACTAGGTTTCCCACTTCACTCATTTGTCCTGGGGCTCATGTTCTACTACGGCCTGGATTTCCACGATCTGGCCCCAAACTTCGTCCTCAACATCTCGGTGTTTATCGTCAGGCGAGGCTTTGCTCGCATCAAGCCCCACTTCGCTTATGGCTGAAGACCTTCAATGTCAAGCCGAAGGTAGTGGGCGGCCAGCAAGCGGAGTGCGGAGGCACCATGGTGGGCAAGATGCCCAATGTTACATGGCTCGAGGGCTCCTTCGTGGAGACCATAAAGGGGTGGAAATCGGGGTGGTTCTACATCACCGAGCCGCGTGACCCTGAATGGGCAGCGGCCCCCGAATTCCGATCTGGCATCCCCACGCGGCTCATCTCCTGGAAAGAGAAGGGCCTGTCGTGGGGTAATTCGGAAGAGCAGACCGGACTCCAATCCTGCGTCCAAGACCTGGTGGACAAAGAGGTTAAACTCGTCAACGTAGTCCAGGTCATGCTCATCCGCCGGATCCTCCCGTGTCAACGACGGGCTTTTAACTTATGGGAGTTCAACCCGGCCCAGCACCAAACTCTGACCAGGCTCTTTGACACAACGCACGAGGATGCCTGGAAGGTGCTATTCAAGGGTGCCGAGGTTCCCCCTCCCATCACCGAGGATCGCGATTCGCGCAAGCGCCAAGCCAGCGTAGTAAGCTTATTTTACCCTTTACGGATACTTGTTTTCATAGTTTAACTCTATGCGGGATCTAAGCTCCCTGCCTTTGACAGAATGGCAGAAGAAGACCGACGGATCGATCGTCCGGCTCCTTTTCCCGAAGATCCAGCAAACGCCCACTTGACGGGTTGCTGGTCCCGCACCTTACGTGGTGCCGAGAAGAAGGTTAAGAAGAAGGCCGCGGAACTCGAAGAGTTCCGGCGCCGGTGGTGCCGGATTCATCGTCCGATGACTCGGCACACTCCTCCTCTGAAGACGAGGAGGAAGAAGAAGCCTCTCCCCCTCCAGCGGGGGGAGGAATGAAAAGGAAAGTCGCCCCAACTGGGGGGGCCAGAGGGTCCAAGAATGGAAGGACCCTTCCTCCGGACTACTCCACCAATGTAGACGACGGCGAAGAGGAGTGGCCATCCAGGGCCAAGCCCCTGGCAAAATCGTAAGTATCCGAATACCAGAATAACTCATGGCGTTCCTTTACTGCACAATATCTTCTGACGCCGAATGTAATCATGCAGTCCGCCCGCGGCCCAGCTCGACGCTTCGTCGAGCGGATCCCTGGATTCGTCAGATGTGAATAGCCTTTCGCTTCCGACTGCTACCTCCCCACGCCCTACGGACGATGCCGAGGTGGAGTCCCAAAAGGGTCCAAGCCAGGAGGAGGTGGTCCTGGAGGCGCCGCAAGGCAACCTCCCGGAATCCATGCGCAAAGGGGATAAAACCCCAAAGGGCTCTAAGTCGGGCCCTGGGCCGGACTCCGCACCAGAACCTTCAGTGGTTCCGGAGTCTGGTAGGCGGCCCTCACGTAAGAAGGGCAAGCCTACGATGCCGGTGACTTCCGTCCAACCGGCCCAGGAACCTTCAATGAGAGCACCAATGTCGGTGTCAAAACCGGCGGATCTTAGGTAGGGGGTCCCGAACTGTGCGTCTAGGCGGATGGTAACAGGAGACAAGGGACACGATGTTTTTACCCAGGTTCGGGCCCTCTCGATGGAGGTAAAACCCTACTCCTGCTTGATTAATATTGATGATATGGGTAGTACAAGAGTAGATCTACCACGATATCAGAGAGGCTAAACCCTAGAAGCTAGCCTATGGTATGATTGTTGTTCGTCCTACGGACTAAAACCCTCCGGTTTATATAGACACAGGAGAGGTTAGGGTTACATAGAGTCGATTACAATGGGAGGAGACCTACATATCCAGACGCCAAGCTTGCCTTCCACGCCAAGGAAAGTCCCATCCGGACACGGGACGAAGTCTTCAATCTTGTATCTTCATAGTCCAGGAGTCCGGCCAAAGGTTATAGTCCAGCCATCCGGACACCCCCTAATCCAGGACTCCCTCAACAATGCTCCACTCAAGTGGAGCCATCACCAACCCAAGGCCCACACGCTTCCGAAGAACAAAGTGAAGGCCCTCAACCTCAAGAACAAGACCAAGGGTAAGATCAATCCCAAGATGGTGTTGTAACATCAAGTGATGCCCAAGGTCAAGTTCTCTCCTCCGAGCAAGTTCAAGATCAAGAGCTTCCTCAAGATCAAGAACAAGATCAAGACGGCGCTCAAGAAGATCAAGTGACCGCTCCTCAACTCACCCCCGAGGAGGAATTGGAGCGTCGTGCCGCCAAGATTGCTTCCAAGCTCTCCACCAAGGGTCATCTCATGAAGAATGTGCTTGGAAGCATTCAAAAAGGGGTAAGCACTCATAGACAATTGGCAAACTATTGTGAACATCACGCGTTTTTCTCTTGTGTTGAACCCCAAAAGGTATTTGAGGCGCTCGAAGATCCGGATTGGCTTAATGCCATGCATGTAGAACTCAACAACTTCGAGTATAACAAGGTGTGGAGATTGGTGCCAGGTCCAAGGGGGAACCACAATGTCATTGGAACCAAGTGGATATTCAAGAACAAGCAAGATGCTCACGGGACCATCGTTCACAACAAGGCAAGATTGGTGGCACAAGGCTACTCCCACGTCGAGGGTATCGACTACGGTGAAACCTTTGCTCCCGTTGCTCGCCTTGAATCCATTCGTTTGTTGATTTCTTATGCTTCTCATCACAACTTTAAGTTGCAACAAATAGATGTGAAGAGTGATTTTCTTAATGGTCCTATTAATGAGTTGGTGTATGTCAAGCAACCCCCCGGGTTCGAGGATCCCTACTTTCTCGATCATGTGTATCAACTCGATAAGGCACTCTATGGCCTTAAACAAGCCCCACGCGTGTGGTATGACCTCCTTACCGAGTTGTTACAAGATCGCTGATTTGAAGTTGGGCTAATCGACCCCACTCTTTTTACTAAGAAGGTCAAAGGGGAGTTGTTTGTGTGCCAACTATATGTTGATGATATCATCTTTGGTTCCCCTAACAAAGCTTTCAATGAGGAATTTGCCGTACTGATGACCTCAAAGTTCAAGATGTCTTCCATGGGAGAGTTGAAGTTCTTTCTCGGGTTCAAAGTGAAGCAAAGAAGAGAAGGAACCTTCATCAACCAAGCCAAATACACTCAAGACATGCTCAAGAGATTTAAGCCAAGTGATGTCAAGCCGGCTTCCACTCCAATGCCCACCGAGTGCCAACTTAACATTGATCCCAATGGTAAAGCGGTGGACCAAAAGGTATATCACTCCATGATTGGCTCCTTGCTTTACCTTTGTGCATCTAGACCGGATATCATGTTGAGTGTGGGAATTTGTGCACGGTTTCAAGCCGCACCTAAGGAAAGCCACTCTGTGGCACTCAAGCGAATCTTTCGATATTTGGCTCATACCCCAAACTTTGGCTTATGGTACCCATGAGGAGCAAACTTCAAGCTTTTAGGATATTCGGACTCGGATTGGGCGGGAGACAAAGTGGATAGGAAGTCCACTTCCGGAGGGTGCCAATTCCTTGGTTGATATTTGGTAAGTTGGTCTTCTAAGAAGCAAAGTTGTGCGTCTCTCTCGTCCACCAAAGCGGAGTATGTGGCGATCGGTAGTTGTTGTGCACAACTCCCATGGATGAGGCAAACTTTAAAGGACTACAGTGTCATTTGTGACAAAGTGCCTCTTTGGTGTGACAATGAAAGTGCCATCAATATTTCTCTCAACCCGGTGCAACACTTCAAGACGAAGCATATTGAGATTCAGTATCATTTCATCCGGGATCACATTAGGCGAGGGGAGATCGAGCTCAACTATGTCAACACTCATGATAACCTTGCAGATATTTTCACGAAGCCCTTGGCTGAAGCAAGATTTCGCGAGTTAAGGCATGAGCTAAATATCAATGATTCGATCAATGTTGCTTGAACCCTTGCACACCCCACCATACTCAACTTGTTGTCGTGTTTAGGTGTAGGCCTGGACATAGGGGGAGTGTTCTTCTCTCAATGAACTTTCCCTCCCCCCATTATGCATAAACTAATCAACCTCTTTCACATTAGGCATTTTTGGATGGTACTTGTGAGTCAAAGACGAGTTTTGGTCATGGGCCCAAGGTTAAAATCTTCGCGGCGCCATACCTCTTGACTCAAACATAGGTGGCCTCGGCCACCGCCCTCTCTTTTTGCTGGTGTTATCGTTGCTGAGACTTAGTTTCCTCTTCTTGCCATTTGTTTTCCTCTCTTTTTGAGCCGAGCCGTTTGGTGTCTAGTCGTTGAGTCTTGATGGGCGGTACTACGCTAGTGGTGCACGGTACTACCGCCCACCCGAGCGGTACTACCGTTGGGGGGGGGGGGGGGCGGGACCAGGGGGTTATGTCGGGGCAGGGGAGGTTTCGTCTCCCCCATACCCATTCGCACCGCCCCCTTGTTCCCCTTCGTCTCTCCAGTGTCAACTCGCCGCGGGAGGGCTCCGGTGGGCCGTCGTCTCCGGGCCATCCCTCTCCATTTCCTTTGGTGGAGTCGATCCCCACCCCGTCCTCTTGCCATGGATGCCAATGATGGTCCTTCTGAGCCGCTTGCGCACCGTGTCAACCCCGGGCGTGCAACATCCAAGCGCTACCGCACATCTGAGTCAGCGGGTGCTTCCTCAAGTGCTCCACCTCCGCCTCAACTCAAGAAGAAGTCTGCCAATAGGCCGAAGCCAAGGGGCAAGACTGTGACTGAGTTGACTGCCAAGGGGTTCTGGGATAGGCGTCGCCGCAACCCCTATACAGAATACCAAGAACCCACTTTGGTCAACTGCCCGTTCTCGAACCGCTTTCAGTTTGCCATCTACTTTGATGTGATCAAGGCTAAGAAGAATCTCTTTGTTGATGTACGCTCCATCGACACGGATGCTATGGAAAAGGACCCTGTGTACTTTGGTGAAGCCCTTCAGATGTGTTCTCAGCTGAACATTCTCAGAATCATGCAGTTCAACAACGACTTTGATGCAGATTTGGTGGCTCAATTCTATGCTACTGTCCATCTTGGAACTGATGAAGAAAGGGCTCTGAATTGGATGACAAATGGCAAGTTGCTTTCTGTCAAGTGGAAGGCCTTCATGGAGTTACTTGAGGTGGAAGATCACGAGCTTGATACTCCTGTCGGCTTCCGCCCTCACCGCAATGCAAACTCCACTCACAAGCAAGCCCTCTGGCCCTACTATACTGTGAAGGTTAACCCTGTGACTAAGAAGGAAACCTATGAGTTGTCTGCCTTTCTGGACATCCTTCATCGCGTCTTCCGAGAGACTCTCTTCCCTTGTATCGGGAATCTGGATATGGTCCGCTCCTATCTCGTGGACATGCTTCTCTTCTGCCAGCATGAGAAGGAAGCAAACACTGGCGAGTCCCTGGACATTTCTCATGTTATGTTCTCTGAACTTCTATCTGCCATTTCTGAGCGCAAGTGCCCGATCTATGGTCCGTTCATCATGTTGCTCATTGAGAAGGCCTGGGCACATGTCTATCCCAAGGTTATGCTGGAAACTGGAGAATTGGTTTCTCATGAGATCAAGCATCTGAGGAAGAAGGACAATTGGGGCACCCCGGCTCCTAAATCTGGGGGTCCATCTACTACTGCTTACATTGAGACCGAGGGCGAGGCTGAGGCCGATGATGATGAGGACTATGAGCCTTCTGGAGCAGAGCCCTCTTGGGCAAAGAAGCTCAAGCTCAAGATTAAGAAGCTTTTCTGCATGGAGTCTCATGGTCAGTACATGACTCATGTGGCTGAGAAGCAGGCCAGGGGGCGTCACAAGGATCTCATGCGTCAGTTGGGTGTGACCGTTGCCAGCGGTTCTGAGGGCCAAATCACTGAGGAGGAGGAGTGGATTTAGCAGCACTGCCTGTAGACCGATTCAGACACTGAGCAGTTTCTGACCGATGACGGCGGTGCGGACGATCCCGCTGGGATATGATGTTCGAGATCCTCAGTTTGCTATCACCTGGAGTCGTAGCTTTGCTCCTTGCCTTTTTGGTGCCTCGATGCCAAAGGGGGGGAGAGTTTAGGGATTTGTCATTGTCGAGTTGCGAGCGTGTGTTTGTGTGGCGTGTTTGTGTTTGCCTTGCCTGTCTTTCTCGCAAACTATTTTCTAGTGTTGTTCATTGCCGCGTTGGGTTGGTTTGTGCTCGTGAGACCTATCTATCATATGGTGTAAAACATATGCACTCTATCGCTCCGTATTGAGCTTATGCTATCATGTGCTATTTACTTTGTCTCATATTTACTATTGCCTAGTATTAGCCTTATTATTACAAGATATGCATGGTCTATAAAATATAGGGGGAGTGTGGATCCTAGTATGTGTGCCGTGCAGTCCAAAGCACCTATCTAGATAGCACACATCTAGGGGGAGCCCGCCTATATTTTAGAGATGTGGGGTTTGCTTATGTCCTATTTTTCCCTTTTGTGCAAATCCCGTATTGTCATCAATCCACCAAAAAGGGGGAGATTGTAAGGGCATATTTATCCCTAAAGTGTTTTGGCGATTGATGACAATGCTTTTGCGGACTAATCTTGTGCGTTAAGTATTTCAGAGATTCATCCTTTGGCACGAGACGATTCCCTCCCCTCGAAGTTTCAAGCGAAGATGGTGTAGCCCTTTCGGTTCAGTTTTGGTGGACTTTTGTCGTAGGAGTCACCATACTATCAAGAGGGGGTCCACTCTGGTTAGGCTAGGGTGGAATCAACACGTACACATCTTTTTCTCACCCTCTGAGCCTTCCCGCTTCGATGGAGGTTTCATTCCCTTTCTTTTTGAGTTTGTTTTGGTCCCAGCGGTAGTACCGCGGTGCCCAGCGGTAGTACCGCTTAAGAGTCACAGGCGGCAGTACCGCTCGGCAGCGGTAGTACCGCCGGTGGGTCTTCAGCCGTAGTTCCGCTGCGGTACCGGGCTCCTACCGCGTCGACTCGAGGGGGTCGCTTCTCGTGTCGGATTGTGCGGTGATACATCTCCATCGTATCTACTTTTTCGAACACTTTTGCCCTTATTTTGGACTCTAACTTGCATGATTTGAATGGAACTAAACCGGGCTGACGCTGTTTTCAGCAGAATTGCCATGGTGTTATTTATGTGCAGAAACAAAAGTTCTCGGAATGACCTGAAACTCCACGGAACTTATTTTTGGAAAATATTAAAAATACTGGAAGAAGAATCCACGTCAGGGGGGCCTCCACCTGTCCACGAGGGTGGGGGCGCGCCCCCCTGCCTCGTGGGCCCCCCTGTTGCTCCACCGACCTCAACTCCAATTCCATATATTCGTGTTCGGGGAGAAAAAAACCAGAGAGAAGGATTCATCACGTTTTACGATACGGAGCCGCCGCCAAGCCCTAAAACCTCTCGGGAGGGCTGATCTGGAGTCCGTTCAGGGCTCCGGAGAGGGGGATCCGTCACCGTCGTCGTCATCAACCATCCTCAATCACCAATTTCATGATGCTCACCGCCGTGCGTGAGTAATTCCATCGTAGGCTTGCTGGACGGTGATGGGTTGGATGAGATTTATCATGTAATCGAGTTAGTTTTGTTAGGGTTTGATCCCTAGTATCCACTATGTTCTGAGATTGATGTTGCTATGACTTTGCTATGCTTAATGCTTGTCACTAGGGAGTGACATGATTTCAGATCTGAACCTATTATGTTTTCATGAATATATGTGAGTTCTTGATCCTATCTTGCAAGTCTATAGTCACCTACTATGTGTTATGATCCGGCAACCCTGAAGTAACAATAATCGGGACCACTCCCGGTGATGACCATAGTTTGAGGAGTTCATGTATTCACTATGTGTTAATGCTTTGGTCCGTACTCTATTAAAAGGAGGCCTTAATATCCCTTAGTTTCTTGCTAGGACCCCCTTGCCACGGGAGGGTAGGACAAAAGATGTCATGCAAGTTCTTTTCCATAAGCACGTATGACTATATTCGGAATACATGCCTACATTACATTGATGAATTGGAGCTAGTTCTGTGTCATCCTATGTTATGATTGTTACATGATGAACCGCATCCGGCATAATTCTCCATCACCGATCCAATGCCTACGAGCTTTGCACATATTGTTCTTCACGCATTTACTTTTCCGTTCCTACTATTACAATCACTACAAAACCCAAAAATATTACTTTTGCTACCGTTACCATTACTTCCATATTACTTTGCCACTAAATACTTTGCTGCAGATACTAAGTTATCCAGGTATGGTTGAATTGACAACTCAACTGCTAATACTTGAGAATATTCTTTGGCTCCCCTTGTGTCGAATCAATAAATTTGGGTTGAATACTCTACCCTCGAAAACTATTGCGATCCCCTATACTTGTGGGTTATCAAGACCATTTTAAAGGCGCCGTTGCGGGAGCATAGCTCTATTCTTTGAGTCACTTGGGATTTATATCTGCTGGTCACTATGAAGAACTTGAAAGACGTGAAAACAAAATTTATCCCTCAACTACGAGGGAGGTAAGGAACGCCATCTAGCTCGCACTTGATTCACCTTCATTTTGAGTAAGCTTGCGACACCGAACCTGCTTCGCTATTAATTCGATATGTCGCATGTTATTGATGATGCCACTTCGCTATGCATGATACTTATGATGAAACTACTTCTATGCTTGATAATACTGTGCCACTTGGTGAATTTCTTGATGAACAACTTGCTAGGGCTAGAGAGAATGAAATTATTGAAACTGATGATATTGATGAGAGTGATGATGAAGACTCTCCCCCTAATAAATATGAATTACCTGTTGTTCCTGAGGGTTATGTTATGGATGAAGAAGCTGCTAGAGCTATTTTAGCTTGCAATGATACATATGATCTTAAGAAGTTATTAGCTAAATGGAAGCAGCAATCTCTGAGTGCTAGAATGAAATATGATCCTGCTTATGCTACTTCACCTATCTTCGTTACTGATAAATATTATGAATTCTCTGTTGATCCTGATATAATTACTTTGGTTGAGTCTGATCCTTTTTATGGCTATGAATCTAAAACTGTCGTGGCACATCTTACTAAATTAAATGACATAGCCACCCTGTTCACTAATGATGAGAGAACTCGCTACTTTTATATCCTTAAAATATTTCAGTTCTCATTAAAGGGTGATGCTAAGATATGGTTTAATTCTCTTGATCCTGGTTGTGTGCGTAGTCCCCAGGATATGATTTATTACTTCTCTGCTAAATATTTCCCTGCTCATAAGAAACAAGCTGCTTTAAGGGATATATATAATTTTGTGCAACTTGAAGAAGAGAGTCTCCCACAAGCTTGGGGGAGGCTTCTCCAATTACTTAATGCTTTGCTTGATCATCCTCTTAAGAAAAATAAAATACTTGATATCTTTTATAATGGACCAACCGATGCTTCCATAGACCACCTGGATAGTTGTGCTGGTTCTGTTTTCAGGAAAAGAACACCGGATGAAGCTGAAATTCTATTGAATAATATGTTGACAAATGAAAATAATTGGACACTTCCTGAGCCAACTCCTGAGCCTATTCCTATACCAACTCCGAAGAAGTGAGGTGTTCTATTTCTCAGTCCTGAAGATATGCAAGAGGTAAAGAAATCTATGAAAGAAAAGGGTATTAAAGCTGAAGATGTTAAGAATTTACCTCCTATTGAAGAAATACATGGTCTTATTTTACCTCCTATTGAAGAAATACATGGTATTAATTTACCGCCTGATGAAGAAACATATGATCTTAATCCATCACCTATTGAAGAAACTCATGGTCTTGATAACCCGACACATGTAGTAAAGGTAAATTCTCTCTGTAGATTTGATGAAGGTGATATTCCTCGTTATAAGTCTGCTAGACAATGCTTAGATGAGTTTGACAATTTTATTGTTAAACAAGAAAACTTCAATGCTTATATTGGTAGACAAGTGAAATATAATTCTGATACGCTTGAACACTTGGGTGATTATATGTCTAGAGTTAAAGGTGAACTTAAACTCATTAGTAAACATGCTTATATGGTTACCACTCAAGTAGAACAAGTACTTAAAGCTCAAAATGATTTGCTCAATGAAATGAATAGTTAGAAAAATGATTTTGCTGTTAGAGTGGCTACTAGAACTAGTAAAATGACTCAGGAACCTTTGTATCCTGAAGGCCACCCTAAGAGAATTGAGCAGGATTCTCAAAGAAATAATTTAGATGCACCTAGTCCTTCTAAAAAGAAGAAAAAGAAAAATGATAGGACTTTGCATGCTTCTAGTGAACCTGTTGCTGAAACACCTGAGAATCCAAATGATATTTCTATTTCTGATGCTGAAACACAATCTGGTAATGAACATGAACCTAATGAAAATGTTAATGATAATGTTCATGATGATGCTCACCCTAGTAATGATAATGATGTAGAAGTTGAAACTGTTGTTGATCTTGATAACCCACAATCAAAGAATCAACGCTATCATAAGAGAGACTTTGTTGCTAGGAATCATAGTAAAGAAAGAGAGCCATGGGTTCAGAAACCCATGCCTTTTCCTCCCAAACCATCCAATAAAAAGGATGATGAGGATTTTGAGCGCTTTGCTGAAATGATTAGACCTATCTTTTTGCGTATGCGATTAACTGATATGCTCAAAATGAATCCTTATGCTAAATATATGAATGAAATTGTCACTAATAAAAGAAAGATACCGAAAGCTGAAATTTCCACCATGCTTGCTAATTATACTTTCAAGGGTGGAATACCTAAGAAACTAGGAGATCCAGGAGTACAAACTATACCATGCTCCATTAAAAGAAACTATGTTAAAACTGCTTTGTGTGATCTTGGAGCCGGTGTTAGTGTTATGCCTCTCTCTTTATATCGTACACTTGACCTGAATAAGTTGACACCTACTGAAATATCTTTGCAAATGGCTGATAAATCAACTGCTATACCTTATCGGTATTTGTGAAGATGTGCCTGTTGTGGTTGCAAACGTTACTATTTTAACGAACTTTGTTATTCTTGATATTCCCGAGGACGATAGTATGTCTATTATTCTTGGAAGACCTTTTTTAATACTGCAGGGGCTGTTATTGATTGCAACAAAGGCAATGTCACTTTTCATGTTAATGGTAATGAGCATACAGTACACTTTCTGAGGAAACAACCTCAAGTTCACAGTATCAACTCTATTGGAAAAATTCCATCGATTATTTTTGGAGGTTTTGAATTTCCTCTTCCTACTGTCAAGAAGAAATATGATATTCTTATTATTGGGGATGTGCATATCCCCGTTGAGGTAACATAGTCTTATTCGAAATTTCTCCGGTTCCATGTTATTCGGAATGAGTTTGTTAACAAGACTTGATCAACCTTGTTAGTGGATTCCTTTTGATGAGCATGAGATGGATGAAACTAGAAGCACAACCTTCTGTACCCTCTCTCTACTTTCTGTTATTTAGTTGAAATAAAGTAAAATTAGTATTTTTCTATCTGTTTCCTGAATTATCCGTGCAATATAAAAATACCACGAAAATAAAAGTTCTCCAAATGCCCTGCCAATTTAATATGATTTTTTCTGGAATATTTGAGAATATTTGGCACTGAGAACACAGCAGGGGGAGCAAGCACCTGGCCACGAGGGTCCAGGGCGCGCCCCCCTACCTCGTGGGCCCGTGGTGGCTCCCCTCCACTTATTCCTGCACCCACACACTTCTTCTTCCTCCCAAAAAATCACCATCCAGCTCAAGCACGAGTTCTAACTCATTTTGCTGCGATTTTCGATCTCCTTGCTCAAAGCACCTCCAACAAAACTGCTTGGGGGGATTGTTCCTTGGTATGTGACTCCTCCAATGGTCCAATTAGTTTTTGTTCTAGTGCTTTATTCATTGCAAATTTATGCTGCCTAGATGACCATGTTCTTGAGCTTGCATGTCAAATTTATATGGTTCCAAGTAGTTCTAATGCATGATATAGGCTCTAGGCACTTGTAGGAGTAGTTGCTATCAATTTTGTTGAGTTTGGTTCACTTTTATTTGAAGTTACTAAAAATTTCACAAATTTTCAGAAAATAATGAAGAGATTTTTGAGGGGCTCATCGAGCCGCAGCTCGAAGGAAAAGCAGAGTGCAGAAGCAGAGAACCCAAATATAATCTGCCTCGCACCACGGAGGTCCGGCCGTGTGAATGGCCTTCCGATGATTTCTTGAGAGCAGCCGGGATTTATGATGATTTTTATGAATTGGCTGAGAATGCAGGCCTCACCGACTTCCTCCGCGACCAACGAACAGTATCTCTTACTCACTAATACTTTTGTGCAAAACTTATACTATTATCCTAAAGAATCACCTCCTTCAGTAGAGTTTCATTTATATGATGTGGTTAAGAAGATGTCACTATATGAATTTTGCAGGGTTTGAAAAATACCTTTCGAAGGTAGCTTAGAGGAACCACATCGTAAAGATGTGGACGGGTTTATTGATACTATTACTGTAGGGGAAACTAGGAAGGTTTCCAATGCAAGAATCACTAGCATACATTTTCCTGTTTTACGCTACTTTGCAATATTTGCTAGTCATTGCTTAATTGGTCGCGGAAACTATGGAAACTTTAGTGTTCCTGATATTATTATTTAGTTCCATGGTTTATTCTGTGATGACTCAGTTAGTATGGGCGGTATTATTGCCAAACGGTTAAGTCTGAACTGTACAAAGGGCCCCATCTTTGGAGGTGGCTATGCCTCACGCCTTGCTGCATACTATAACATACCTATTAGGCACTATGAAAAAGAAGAAAAATTGCTGCCCACAGTTTATTTAGATTATAAGAGTATGGTAGCGCATGATTTTATTGTTAAGAATAGGGAAGGGGCGCTTAAATACAAATTGTTCTTTGATAAACATCACCCTGAGACTATTACCTTGCCTGCTCCTTCCTTGTTTGATTTATCTGCAGGCCAGTATCTCGTTCCGTTGGCGGCCATCCACGTCTACCGGAACCCTACATCAGCTACAGAGCCAGAGCCGGAACCACAATTTGATCATCCACGACAGTCTAATTACCAGTGGGATCCGGAGATGATTGCCAGCCAGTGGCAATCAGGTGCTTCTTCATCGCAGTACGACCCCAACTACAACTATGGATATCCGCCAGGCCATCCGTGGCAATAAACCAACTTAGGCCAAAAGCCTAAGCTTGGGGGAGTACGTATTTCTCACCGACATTACATTTATGTTTACACACTCACTGCTAGATGTCGGTGCTCATACTTTTTCACTGTAATATCCATGCTAGTTTATTTTATTTTTACGCTTTTTTCTTGTGTGTTTAATAAACCTTAAGTAAAACCAAAAAAATTAGTTGTAGCTTTTAGTTAGTTTAAATTTCTTGTAGTAGTAATAATTAAAAAGAAAACCCAAAAAGATTTCCCGTTCTTCTTTTACTTGTTGGGAGCTTTCCCGTGTAAATAGTTTTATTTCTTTTCTTTTCTTTGGGGGTCGATAGGAGAAGACCATGATTAAATTGTTGAAGCGGCTCTTATATGCATTATTGTTGATTTAACCAAGAGCCCATATTGCCTTGTCTTCTCCTGTTTATCGAATGCTCGCAGATTCCAGCTTAGTCCAATGCACGTGCACTATTATTATTATTCACATCATTCGGTCATGCAAGTGAAAGGCAATTATGATGATATATGATTAACTGATTGAGATGAGAGAAGCTGGTATGAACTCGACCTCTCTTGTTTTTGTAAATATGATTAGTTCACTACTAGAAATACCACTACTAATGGCGCACCTAATATGGCCATTAATGGCGCATCAGAGGTGCGCCATTGACAGCACGCCATTAGTAATTTTACTAATGGCGCACCACCGGTGCGCCATTAGTATCTGAGTATACTAATGGCGCACCACCTGGTGCGCCATTAGTATATGCAAGGGTGCGCCATTAGTATGCCTCCCGTGGGCATGTATACCAGTGCTTTGGATACTTGATGGCGCACCACCCCGGATGCGCCATTAGTAACCGCAGCATACTAATGGCGCACTTCCCGGTGATGCGCCATTAGTATGCATTGTCATACTAATGGCGCACTATCATGTGATGCGCCATTAGTATGAATATTAGGTTTTTTTATTTTTTATTTTCTGTTTTTGCACAGGTTACAAAATGTATAATTTGACAAAATATAGACAGCACACATCAACAATAGATTCATCAAATACAATAGAAGATTAGTCCTTGAATACAATTCATCATATTAGTCTCCGAATACAATTCATCATATTAGTCTCCGAATTGAAAAGACCGAACAAAGATAGAACATTATATTACAAGTCTCGAGACCGCGAGTAGCGAGTTTATCTTCGCATTACAAGTCGATATCGATCATCTAAACTACCATCACATAGAAGAGAGCTGCGGTCATCACGATGAGCATCATCACGATGAAACTCGTCTTCATCCGGTTCCTCCAACACTCCTCCCTCTCCCGCTAGATAGCGGGCGATCTAGATTCGCCTCGGCCCTAGTGGTGTACCCTTTGTAACTGTTACCGCTGAATCGGTGAACCTGTCTCCGACACTCCTCCCATCATCGAGACTCCAGGAACCTTACCCTTGTACACGACATACGCCGGCATCGCTATGCACTAGCCAAACGTAAACGTTAGTACCAATTCACAGACAATACATAAGCAATATATAAGTATGCAGCGAACGATCGGAAGAGAAAAGCAAGACATTAATAGCATCGATTACATCTAAGTTGAACGACTCTCAAACCAAAGAGACATACTACAAGTTCATTAAAGTTTAATTACAACATGAGCCAATCGATGTTTCAGAACTAGACAACTCGACTCAAGGGACCGGAGCGTGGATGAAGCCGCCGTCTATCGTCGGAGTCATGAAAGAACGGGCGTTGTCATCCTGCATTTGTAGCATTGTGTCGATGTCACTGTTGGACGGTTGATTTCTGAGGTAGAACTGCCCCGAGGTACGGCGACATCTTGATGGATGATTTCCGCAAACTCCGATTGGATGCGAAAGAATTCTTGTCGGAGGTCCGCGCCCTGGATTGCCGACACGCCGCGCCCAATCTTGGAGTTTACTCGGTAGCGAAGTTGATGATGGTCCCGCACGATCGCCGCATGTGATGGATGGCGTAGTAGGCACCCTTCGACCGCCAGCGGCTTCTTGACGCAGCGTAACGTATTGTGGGAGAACACGTGCTTGCCGTTTACGAATAGGCCTGGTGAAGGTGCCTCCAGATTTGGCGTGGCGGGAGAACATCATCAAGAACCTTCTTGACATTTGTGTAGTCTACGCTCGATCGACGGTCCGGTCGAAATACGTGGCCATGGAATATTTGGGGCTTAGGAGGATGAGCGTGCAACGTGTGTCACTGCAGAAAACACGGAATGTTAAAAGAAAACGATCGAAATGTAAGAATTCATATGTTACGGGCGGTTGAGGGAGGACTTACTCGGGAAAGTAAGGCACGAGGAAGTTATCCTTATCTTGGTTTGCCAGAATGACGCCTTCGAGGTAAGAACTCGCGACTTGCCGGTCCCCAGCGCTGCCCAAGATCTTGGCACGCATGTAGAAGGGGTCAACTATCACGATGTCCGGGGTCTTGTCGCGAATGATCCGCATCTCCATACTCAGCGAAAATAGCCGAACGAAGGTGTAGTGCAGCGGATGAAGGTTCAACATAGCGTGGATGTCATCAAAACGCAGGACGATCGTACGCCCGATGGAGTTATCCACAAAGCCCTTGCCCTCTGGCACCTTGGCCGCGAAAACCGGGTATGCCACATCCTTCTCCCTGAGACGCCGCTTCTCCAAAGAAAGAACACTGTCATGCAGGACTCCGCATAGCACCGGTTGCAGCATTGAGCATATTTGTCGGTAGCATCGCCCTACCCGCCACATGCACCCTCCTCGAGATATCCTGCGGTGAAGGTGGCCCGCCCCGAGCACGGATCGTACTCGGTGCGGCTGGCTCGCACCCTTCTTAGTCTTTCTTTTGCGTGCCTTCTTCTTCTCCTGTAATGGGACCGAGTTTTGCTCACAGACCGCCTTCTTGAGTGTGTTGGGGCTGATAATATTTCGCACCTCGCCTATCTCGAGGCTCGGTGAAGTCGGCAGCTGAGGCGTCTCCGAGCTGAACGCCGACGGCGCTGTTGCAACTTGGCTTCTCCGCTGCACGAGCTAGATCGCACACGCCTTTTGTTGGGTTTGGTTCTTGAGAAGGAGGCCCCATGAAGTCGCCATCGCACCCATGCTCGGCAAAGTACTTGATCGACGTTGCCAAATGTATCATAGTCGTCGCCGTCGTCGTTACGATCTGTGCCATATGCATGTTTGGATCGATGGCATAGGGATGTCCGCACCGTTACGGCGGTCTTGCCATGGGGCCGACTTGGCGCCGCACGACCGGGCGGTGTTGTCTTTGGGGTGGTGTCCCCGCCCCAAACGAATCTGGCTCTTCGCCAAAGCAGGGCCAGCTCAGGCGGCGCCGAGGGTCATCACGTCATCATCGCCGGCCCCGACGGGTCGATTCGGAGGTAACAAGTCGTCGCAGCCTGGCAGCACCAACCAGTTGAACCCTAAACAAGTTGGGTGGCATCCGGGTACCGTGGAACAAGGGTTGCCGGTTGAACGATTTTGCCCTTGGCGACATCGACCAACTCGTTGTTCACGAAGTGGAGGAGTGCACGAACGTCGGCGGCGCCCTGCGAAAACATGTAGGGCGTCGAGGATGCCCGATCAAAGGCAAGGAGATGAAGTCCTCGGCGAGAGAGGCTTAATTAGTTACCGTGATGATGGCGTCGAGCTCGGCTAATGTAGAGGCACCGCCAACGGCGGCGTGCGATTGATGGAGGGGCGCTTGCTGCAGAGGTGCCGGCGGCGTACACCCGGTGCATTAAGCTCCGTGCGGCGTCGGAGACACCAATGCCGCCCGCTGGAGGCACCAATGGCCCCGCCATCGCATTATGCGAGTTGCTGGCCGTGAAGCTAGGAATCGGGCGGCCCTGTTGGCCACCCGCAATCCACGACTCAACCCGAGATCAAGGTAGGCACAAGGGCGGTGATCGTCGCCCGAGTCGTTGTTCCACTTGCTCTTGGACAATCTCCGAATCCGCGCCACCTGTGCCTTGAGTTCTTGAACCTCTCGCGCTGGCTTTCCGAGCTGGTCTTTTTCTCCTTCCGCACACCAGCGGTATAGTATGACCCCATTTTGTCGACAAGCCTTTGCCGCCACACGACCAGCCGACGTCGGCCATCGAGCTTATCCTTGTTCTTCATTACATTCAACCCCTATTTAGAGTGGTGTCCCAAGGGTTGCTCTGAGTCGACCCGCCATCGCTTTCGATCGCTGCGGAAGGAATGTGAACCATTTAGAAATTCGCTTCATTAATTAGAATGCAACCATATGGAGCTAATTACGGGGGTGTATTCCTTACGAGAACAAGCTCAAGCTGCCTGGTCTTCGGATCCGTGGTAAGCTCCTTTGTTTTCGGTCCTTCTTGTACCGGCCCGACAAAGTTCCTGGTCTGCTTGTCACCGCCAGTATGTATCAAGAGGGGCGGTAGGCCTTGCTCGCACGGTCCGCCTCCTCCTTGTCCCATATAGGCTCCGCCACTCTGTAACCGCCGGGACCGAGTGTGTGTTCCCCTATGTTCAGCTCCGCATTTGTTTCCCCACTCACTTGATTGGGAGCTTGCGGTGCTCGAGCAATTGATCTTGAAGTCGTTGTAGTCATCTTGGTGATCGAAGGATTTTCTCCTTGATCTTCTCATAACTCTCACCTTTCTCGATCATTCTCTTCACATTGCTTTTCCAAGTAGACAGGGCCTTGCTCATCTTCGTGAGGGCAGCATTGTTCACTTTATTCCCTTTGAGGCTTGTGTTTTCAAATTCAGCGGGAACTTGTATCGTTCGTGCAGCTTCGTGAAGAGGAGGTTCGCAAATTCCCTCGGTCGGGATGCCTCGGGTTCTCGGTGTTGATCGAGACGGTGCTCCGGACAATGCACCCGAGCTGAAGCGAGTACCCTTGACTATTCGTTCGGGCGCCGTTGGATTCCGTTGGAGTCCACTTCAAGATAACTTCCTCCTTGAGGGTGCGGAGCACGATCGGGCGCCAGTCCTTCCGTTGCCTCTTGGCTGGCTGCCATCGTGCGTCGCGCCGCCATCATCGATGGTGGCATCCTCGGCGGCACCATCGGTGGTGGCATCAATGTGGTCATCCTCGGCGGCACCATCCGTGGTCTCGGGATCGGTGGGGAAGGCGGCGCCTCATACAAGTGAGGTTGTTCCTCCATCTCTGGGACAGCTCGAGAATGCCTTGCCGCCTCAACCCCGGCCTCATCGTTGTGGGCCATGTTTTCTCTAAATAGAAACAAAGTTTGGTCAAAAGTTGGTTATTGTCAAGGAACAAGATCATGGTCTCATCATTTAGGGTTTGTCGACACCGAGGCATCCTAAAATCTAAGCTTTTATCATTGAGGGTTTTTCACGCCAAGGCACCCTAAAAGCCTAACTTTTCATCATTTCGGTTTTATCGACACCGAGGCACCCTAAAAGCCATGCATTAGTCACAAGTACGCCGGGCACTTGATCCTACTTAATTAACTACTAAGATACCCGGCCCATGCATTAGTCACAAGTACCCCATATGTCCTATTTTTAGCAAAGTCATGCTAAAATTCACGGAAAATTTCAGCATGACCTTTGCTGAAAATAGGACATATGGAGTACCCAATTTGCCGGAACGGAAGTTAATCGACATTCCGCAAACTCAAGGGCCTCTCGGGTACCTGCAAAATCATTATCCCAGCGTAATGAAGTCGCCAATGGGTCATTTCAGAAGATCACAATGAGACTACCCTTGACAATTGTCTTGAACCCAACTCAAGACTTTTGTCATGGGATTCCACAAGCCCACATTGGTAACAATTGTACTTCAAACATCTCTGTTACCGGCCAACAACAACTCGAACGGAGTTAGCAGAGAAGAAAAAGCACTATAGACATTCATCTAAAAACTCTTAAACGGCACAGTGCAGAATCGTAAGCAAGATAGCAGGTGAAGCAACTACATCATACATTAGCAGCAGTTCATAGCAAAACTAGATGAATGTTTGGCCTCTTGATAAAAAACCATACATCAATGACATCACATACATCATACAGGATACAGCAGCAATTGATCAGCAGCATGTTGATGACTTCTAATTTAACAAAGTATCCTATTATTTTACCCTAATGAGACTAACCAACTGTTGAGGAGTTTGGCATATCTTCATTTTGCACCACAAATATACTTTTGCTTGCAAGGCTACATGTCTGAATTTTGACTGCATTCCAACACCAATATAAATTTTTGTTACTGCATTCTATGGTCTGTCTGAATTTGACAGAGTTATAAATGGCGTTGAGCAACAATTTAATGTACATTTACATGTTTTGTCATACTACAGAACACAACTGCACAAACTGCCGCTGATCATCCTCTATTCTGAGCAAGCTACAAGACATAAAAATTTCAATTATACACAAAACATTCCTCCAAACACACGAAATTCTTGCCTCACCAGAGGAACACGGGTGAACAGAAAGATTAGGGCCTAACACCAGTGTTTAACAAGTATTGTTGATGATGTGCTTGATAGACACCAAGCAACACATCTCCCAAAAGAACCAAGACTGAACATGAAAATTTGAGCAGAAAGTGGCCTGCTCATTAGTATTAGAGCTATGCAACCACCTCAGCACATAATTAAAATGGTAGTAGGTCACTCTACCCAGTGAGATTAATACACTATCTATCTAAGACGGGGAAATGAGGAATGAACTACAGGGGTTTTGCCCTACAATAATCTTGCAACACAAACAAATGAAAGGTATTTTATCCTAAGCAGAACCCACAAATTATCAAGGTTGAATGGAACTCATATTTGTACTCACTTGGATGAAACTTTTGTCAAACTTAATGTGCCAATTACTATTATATCCAAAGCAATACAGCAGTAAACCCTGGTGTTGCCCATCCTCTTCCTTAACGCCCATCAAAGTAATTGCATATCTAGCGATGATTATCTCAGTTAAGTCTAGTAGAATTGTGCTGTCCTTGTACATAAACATCCAGCAAAAGGGATTGTCATCTGAAGGTAATAAACTATGGGAAATACAAATGTTCTTGTAATTCACGAGTTTCTAGTTGAGCTCCATGGACTGTAAGATGATTTTCAACATCATGGCAAGATAAAAACAGTTGTAGCATCAGTTTGTTATTCAGCAGGGTTGCAACATCGATGCCCGTTATCATTGAGGCAGTAGCTGCACTCTTTGGTACGTCCCTCCACGAGCTAGTAACAGGGAGGCAACTATGGTGACTGGAGAAGTTCCCTAGGCGAGCCGGTGTAATACAGATTCGATTCCTACCAGCAAGGCAGCAGCAAAGAAATATGTATGTCGCTACCACCATGGGCGTTCATCGTCCATGTAAAAGTTGACTGAATCCCCGAAAGGCCGGACACCCGTCTCGCAGAGCGCCGAATGAAGACACATGATCCCCACTAATTTACATCAGTCTTGACACTTGCATAGATAATTGCTCGATCGATCATTTGTTGCACCATGTTGGCGATAATAGTTACTGTGGATCGTAACATGTCATCTCCATTGATTTAGTTTTGAGGGGAGGATGAGGATGAGGAGGAGGGGAGCTCACGGGGTGGTGGTGCTCCGCGACGGTGGTGTGGACGGGCGGGGTTGAGGTGGGGCAGCGGCGGGCGGGTCGAGGCGGCGCTGGGCGGCGGGGCAGCGCCCGGCGGCGGGGTCGGGCGGCGTCGGGCGGCGTTCGGGCGGCGGGTCGGGCGGCGCCCGGGCGGGGGTCGGGCGGCGTCTGGGGCGGCGTCCGGGCGGCGGGTCGGGCGGGTCGAGGCGGCGGTTACAAGGGCGTCGGGCGGCGGCCCGGCGGGAGGAGGAGAGCGAGGGAGGAGAGGGCGAGGCAGCGGCGGCGGCGGCGGTGGGGCGAGAGGGAGAGCTGGCGAGGGGATCGGCGAAGGGGATCGGGCGAAGGGGATCGGGCGAAGGGGGCCACAATACTAATGGCGCACCTCACGCGTGCGCCATTAGCATATCCACACTAATGGCGCACCTCACCGTGGTGCGCCATTAGTATTTTTTTTTATTTCCACAAAAGCCAAAAGGTTATCTACTACTGTAACCTATCCATGTCAAGCCCACTCTACTAGCTCGATTGGTCAGCCTCCAGTTCTCACACTGGAGGTCTGGGTTCGACTCCTGTGCTCCACAAATTTTTTTAGCATTTAAAAGCTATTTGATACTTATTTATGTTTAAATATGTTCAAACTTGTTTAAATAATAACAGTAATATTTTTTATAAGACAGTAGCATTTAAAAAGCTGTTTGATACTTATTTTTTTATAAGGCGGTCTGCTGAGGTGGGGTCGGCGGCAGGTTGTGTAGGGGAATCGAGGTGCGGGGGGTTGGTGGCGGGCGGTGGACTAGGGGTGCTCGGCGTAGGGGACGGATCTGGCGAGGTGGGACAGCGATCGAGATGGAGGGGGATCGAGGTGGGCTCCACAAATTTTTTAGCATTTAAAAAGTTGTTTGATACTTATTTGTGTTTAAAATGTTCAAACTTGTTTAAATAATAACAGTAATATTTTTTATAAGACAGTAGCATTTAAAAGCTGTTTGATACTTATTTTTTATAAGACAGTAGCATTTTTTTATAAGACAGTAGCATTTTTTATAAGACAGTAGCATTTAAAAGCCATTTTAAAAGATGGAGGGAATCGAGGTGCGGGGGTCGGGTGCCGGTGGACTGGGGTGCTGCTCGGCGGGGGGCGGATCTGGCGAGGTGGGATAGCGATCGAGATGGAGGGGATCGAGATCGAGTGTCCATGAAATTTAAAATATTCATGATAGTTCAAAAGTACCCATGAAATACAATCGAGAAATGAAGGCTACGATTTAAATACAATCAATCTTAGCTAGCTATCTGTTCACAATCTTCTTGCCCTTCTTTTTCGCAAATGGAGTTCTTCTATGGAGCGGACGTCCTTTAGGTAGGGTGGTCTGCTTCTTCTTGTGGTGTATGCTGCTACTTCATCATCGTCGTCATGTTCGATCCTCGGTCGCCGTGACTTGTCAAGTCTTGCTCATTGGCTACTCCATCCATTCCGATGATCTTCCTTTTGCCTCTCCTCACGACAACACGACCGGGCTTTGGCGGGTCGGTAATGAAGAAGCATTGGTCCACTTGGGAAGCCGATACCCATGGCTCATTTTTCAGCGGTGACGTTTGCCATGGTCTTGGATTTGGCCGGGTATAACCATGGTGGTGAAATACGGTCTTCTTTTATGACGTTCTTGGCCCATCGACACGGAACATCGGGACCTTCTCTCCAACGTAGCTCAGCTCCCAGATCTCCTCGATCCTTCCGTAGTATCTGTCCTTGTCGTTACGGTGTAGGATTCCATCGTTACCCGGAGTTCGATAACCATCGCTCTTCATGTCCTTGGCCTCGGTGTAGAATGTGTAGCCGTTGATATCGTGACGCCTCATAGGTCATCGAGGTTGTGCTCGGCGCCCGTGACAAGGCGAATATGAGTTGTTCTTCAGCGGAAGAATCCTCATGTAAAGGGTGCGACGAAGCTTATGCTTGAACCAACGCGTGAAACATGAGTTGTGCTCTTTGAGTGTATCTCCGTCCGTCCTCTGTTGGCCTCGGTCATTGTACGTCTTTTTAATAAAGGTTTTGTGCTCTACCACCCAAGGATCGACCACGTCTATGTGTTGTAGCGCGACTAGGTTTGCTCTTTCAAAGTCGGCGAGTCGACCCTCGAAGTCGACATGCATTTCGCGGCGACCCTCACGGTGACCCCATCCAGCGAGCCTGCCGAGGTGCTGTTGACGGCAGACCAACGGGTTCTCGACGCCTAGATAATTCGTGCGATAGGAGATGCACTCTTCGTCGAAAGCCCTGGCTATGCTTCCTTCGGGCGTGACATGTTGCGAACGTATCCTTTGATGACACCATTCATCCTTTCGAGCGGCATCATTGTGCAGGAACGTCGGCCCGAGTTGGATGATATCCTCCATTATATGGACCAGCAGATGCACCATAACGTCGAAGAATGCGGGCGGGAAGTACATCTCAAGCTCGCATAGTATCACCACGATCTCTTCATGTAGCCTTCTGAGTTGCCTCACGCCAATCGACTTCCGAGAGATGACGTCGAAGAAGTTGCATAGGCCAAATAGCGTTTCACGGACGTGCGCGTCCATGATCCCACGGATTGCAACTGGAAGTATCTGCGTCATCGGACGTGACGGTCGTGAGACTTCATCCCGCTGAACTTCGCTCATTGGGTCTAGGTATCCGCTTATCTTCCCAGCGTAACCGAAGGAAGTTTTACTCCTAGGAGGCAGGTGAAAAAC
Source organism: Aegilops longissima (assembly GCA_021605205.1). Taxonomy (NCBI): domain Eukaryota; kingdom Viridiplantae; phylum Streptophyta; class Magnoliopsida; order Poales; family Poaceae; genus Aegilops; species Aegilops longissima. The sequence continues at coordinate 675,912,503 of CM038682.1, read as the reverse complement.
TGCTCGATCTCCTCGACTTAGAGTGAAGCACGGGAGGGTAGTCATTTCCGGTCTTCTTGGCCTTTTTGCCTTTGCGACGACTTTCTGTGTCCTGCTTCGCCTCATCATCATCATCATCATCATCATCATCATCATCATCATCATATATAGCGTGAAGCTCCTGCACGATGCCCATTGATTTCAAGTCCGCCTTGCTTTCGGCCCATCTTTGGTCCTCTCGGCATGTTGAGCAGGGTACCAAGCAGACTCGCACACGTTCTTCGTGATATGCATGACATCAAGGCTATGAGGCACACGGTGGATCTTCGACGGCAAGTCCCGTAAAACAAACCTCGTTTTCCATACCTTCAGCAGCGGCTCTGGCGCCTTTCGCTTCTTTCCCGGCTCTGGCGCCTTTTGCTTCTTTCGGCGGTGGGCAGTCTTTCCAATTTTCCAACAGCTTGTCTATTTCCTCGCCGCTCCTCGTACAGGCGTTTTGGGTTCGGTTTCACCATCGAACAGATCCTTGCGTTTCCTCCACGGGTCATCGTCGCGAAGCCACCTTCGATGTCCCATGAACACGGTTTTCAAGACCCGGATCTCTATCTAGCTGGCGATCGTTGTGTCATCCATGCACCTTACGCATCCAGAAAATCCGTGGACTACCTGCCCGCGACATATCCGTAATCGAGATAGTCGTGCACCGCCGTGAGCAAAGGCGGCTCTCATAGGGAAATATTCTTCTCTGCGGCGCCCCACGTATTGGTGGCGTTTTCCACAGCGTGTCAAGCTCCTCTTCAGCAGCCCCAGATCTGATTGATGTCGTTCCTGGTTGTTTGGCCCTTCAATTAGCATACTCATGTGAATGTACTTCCTCTTCATGCACAACCAGGGGGAAGGTTGTACATCCACACAAACACAGGCCAGGTGCTATGTGTGCTTCTCGCTGCCAAGCGGATTGACTCCATCGGTGCTCGCGCCCAGCATGATGTTCCTTGGATCGTTCCCAAATTCCGAGTCTTGAAGTTCAACGCTGCCACCGCTCGCATCCTTAGGGTGACTCAGCATCTTGTCTTTTTATCTATCTCCGGATCATTTGCGTCATCTTCCGCTTCTTCTCCTCCCTATCCGCGTGCCAACGCAGGAGCTTTGCTACCTTAGGGTCCATGAAATAGCGCTGCAGACGAGGAGTGATCGGAAAGTACCACACCACTTTTCGAGGAGCTTTCTTCCTCTTCTTGTATTGAGTGACGCCGACACCGGACATATGGTAGACTCGCGTGCTCGTCCCGATAAATGATGCAATTGTTCATGCACACATGGTATTTCACATGCGGTAAATCCAGAGGACACACGATTTTCTTCGCCTCCTCCAAACTGGTCGGGCACTTGTTCCCCTTGGGAAGACGTTCGTGCGAATGACATGTTCTCGTCGAAGCATCGTCGGTCATTTTGTGTTTTACCTTCATCTCCGTGGCCATGAGCGTTACTTTCAGCGGGTATCCTCGGGCCTGCATCCTTCATACAATGGAGTAACGCGTCTAACTCAAGTTGATCCATCTTGGCTTTCTCTCGGCGGCAGCTCTTGCGTTATCCGTGCCGCTTGAGAAGCAGCTCTTGAATATGAGGGTCCTGCACCCAGCCCATCGATGGTCCAGCGTCGCTCGCTCCGCCGGCATCATCATCTTCATGATCATGCCCGTCGCCTGCTCCGCATCTTCCTCATCATCATGTCCTGCATCTTCTACATGATGATCTGTGTACAACATCACGTCGTGATCATCTCCGGGATTCTTCGTCTTCTCGCCCGCCCGAGCGCGGTGGTTGTCTTGCTGCCCTTCCTCATTTCTTGCCCGGCCCGCATGGACGACTTCGTAGTCATCTTCATCACCTTGCCACCGATAGCCATCCATGAAACCACGCAACAGCAGGTGGTCCCGCACCTGCCCGGAATCCGGGTCCGCAATAAGGCTCTTCAGCTTGCATCTTCGACACGGACATCTTATCTCCGTCTCGTTCTTTTGAAGCATCTCGGCCTTCGCGGACCTCAAAAACCTATTCACGATGCCTTCGGTCATCGTGCGGACCATGGTCGCCTGCGGGGTAGAGCAAAACGATATTTTAGAACCAAGAAAAAATTTGGCATGACTTTCCCTAAAAATAGGACCAAAAAGGATGCTTAATGCCAAAATTCTCGCCGAAACGGAAATGAATCAACATTCCGGCAAAATATTGGCAACTATCGCATTTCAAATACCGGTACACCTCCAAACACAAACACATATGCAAACACCACAAACATATGCAACACCACGAACATACATAGATCTAGCTAGGCCGTAAAAAGTGCATGTGCACATTGTTGTAAGGAGAACAACCTAAATATAGCTTCCCCCCTTACTTACCTATTAAAACAAGGTAATTTAACCACTTAATTTGAATGAATCTATGGTGGAAATGAGGTGAAAAGAGGAGGCACCGAGACAAGGAGGAGGTGGAGAGAATGAAGTGGGGAGAAAGTGAGTGTGTGGGTAGGAGAGGCTGTCCCAAATATCTTGTTGCTGCCCACTTACTAATGGCGCACCTCTTGCATGGTGCGCCATTAGTAGTTACCACTACTAATGGCGCACCTAAGCAGGATGCGCCATTAGTATGTTTGGACAGCGCACTAGTTCAAAAAAAGTTTCTATACTAATGGCGCACCCACACCTGGTGCGCCATTAGTAGTTACAACTACTAATGGCGCACAGGCAGGATCGCCATTAGTATGTTTGGACAAGCGCACTAGTTCAAAAAAAGTTTATATACTAATGGCGCACCACATTGGTGCGCCATTAGTAGTTACAACTACTAATGGCGACTTGGGCAGGATCGCCATTAGTATGTTTGGACAAGCGCACTAGTTTAAAAAAATTGGTACTAATGGCGCACCCAAAGCATGGTGCGCCATTAGTAGTTTAGACTCTAATGGCGCATCGGATGGTGGTGCGCCATTAGTATATACTAATGGCGCACCATCTTTCTGGTGCGCCATTAGTGTCATTTCCATCTATAGCCCTTTTCCTAGTAGTGGTTCATCGTTCCTGATTCGGCCTATTATGAATAAACATGTTTGCAATGACAATTAGAGATCATAGTTACTCGTGCCATGCTTGATTAGCTATGAGTTATAATGGTTTACCTTGCGTGCCAACATGCTATTAAAATGGTTGTGATGTGGTATGATAGGGTGGTATCCTCCTTTGAATGATTCAAGTGACTTGACTTGGCACATGTTCACACATGTAGTTGAAACAAATCAACATAGCCTTCACGATATTTATGTTCATGGTGGATTATATCCTACTCATGCTTGCACTCAATGTTTATTAATTTTAATGCATGTTCATGACTGTTGTCGCTCTCTAGTTGGTCGCTTCCCAGCCTTCTGCTAGCCTTCACTTGCACTAAGCGGGAATACTGCTTGTGCATCCAATCCCTTAAACCCCAAAGTTATTCCATATGTCCACCATACCTTCCTATATGCGGTATCTACCTGCCGTTCCAAGTAAATTTGTATGTGCCAAACTCTAAACCTTCAAATGAAATTTTGTTTCGTATGCTCGAATAGATCATGTATCAACTAGGGATGTCTGTATCTTCCATGTTAGGCGTGTTATTCTCAAGAGGAGTGGACTCCGCTCCTCACTCACGAGAAAATGGCTGGTCACCGGGATGCCCAGTCCCATCCTTTATGCAAATCAAATCAAAATAATTGCAAACAAAACTCCCCCTGGGACTGTTGCTAGTTGGAGGCACTCGTTATTTCGAGCAAGCCATGGATTGATGCTTGTTGGTGGAGGGGAAGTAAAAACTTTAGCATTCTGTTTGGGAACCGCCTATAATGTGTGTAGCATGGAAGATATCGCCATCTCTTGGTTGTTATGTTGACAATGAAAGTGTGCCGCTCAAAATATTATTTATCTCTGCTTTAAAACCGAGCTCTGGCACCTCTACAAATCCCTGCTTCCCTCTGCGAAGGGCCTATCTATTTATTTTTATGTTGAGTCATCACCCTCTTATTAAAAAGCACCAGCTGGAGAGCACCACTGTCATTTGCGTCCATTACTATTAGTTTATATTGGGTATGACTATGACTGGATCTCTTTTACCATGAATTACAACGTCTAGTCAGTCCTTGATCTTTAAAGGTGCTCTGCATTTATGTTTTGCGGTCTCAGAAAGGGCTAGAGAGATACCATCTTGTTATATCATATCATGATTGTTTTGAGAAAGTGTTGTCATCCGAAATTCTCGCTAGTTGATTATGCCATTGACATGAGTAAACATGAGACCTAAATGTTATTATGAATATGGTTAGTTATAATCTTTGCTGAAAACTTGAATGCTGGCTTTAAATATTTACAACAACAAGAGCAAATAGAGTTTGTAAAAGTTTTTGTTTATCACATTCAGTTTATCAACTGAATTGCTTGAGGACAAGCAAAGGTTTAAGCTTGGAGGAGTTGATACGTCTCCATTGTATCTACTTTTCCAAACACTTTTGCCCTTGTTTTAGACTCTAACTTGCATGATTTGAATGGAACTAACCCGGACTGACGCTGTTTTTAGCAGAATTGTCATGGTGTTATTTATGTGCAGAAACAAAAGTTCTCGGAATGACTGAAACTCCACGGAACTTATTTTTGGAAAATATTAAAAATATTGGAAGAAGAATCCACGTCAGGGGGGAATCCACCTGTCCACGAGGGTGGGGGCGCGCCTGCCCCCCTGGGCGCGCCCCCTGTTGCTCCACCGACCTCAACTCCAACTTCATATATTCATGTTCGGGGAGAAAAAAACCAGAGAGAATGATTCATCGCTTTTTACGATGCGGAGCCGCCGCCAAGCCCTAAAACCTCTCGAGAGGGCTGATCTGGAGTCCGTTCGGGGCTCCAGAGAGGGGGATATGTCACCGTCGTCATCATCAACCATCCTCCATCACCAATTTCATGATGCTCACCGCCGTGTGTGAGTAATTCCACCGTAGGCTTGCTGGACGGTGATGGGTTGGATGAGATTTATCATGTAATCGAGTTAGTTTTGTTAGGGTTTGGTCCCTAGTATCCACTGTGTTCTGAGAATGATGTTGCTATGACTTTGCTATGCTTAATGCTTGTCACTAGGGCCCGAGTGCCATGATTTCAGATCTGAACCTATTATGTTTTCATGAATATATGTGAGTTCTTCATCCTATCTTGCAAGTCTATAGTCACCTACTATGTGTTATGATCCGGCAACCCCGAAGTGACAATAATCGGGACCACTCCCGGTGATGACCATAGTTTGAGGAGTTCATGTATTCACTATGTGTTAATGCTTTGGTCCGGTACTCTATTAAAAGGAGGCCTTAATATCTCTTAGTTTCCGCTAGGACCCCGCTGCCACGGGAGGGTAGGACAAATGATGTCATGCAAGTTCGTTTCCATAAGCATGTATGACTATATTTGGAATACATGCCTACATTACATTGATGAATTGGAGCTAGTTCTGTGTCACCCTATGTTATGATTGTTACATGATGAACCGCATCCGGCATAATTCTCCATCACCGATCCAATGCCTACGAGCTTTTCACATATTGTTCTTCACTCATTTACTTTTCCGTTGCTACTGTTACAATCACTACAAAACCCAAAAAAATTACTTTTGCTACCGTTACCGTTACTTCCATATTACTTTGCTACTAAATACTTTGCTGCAGATACTAAGTTATCCAGGTGTGGTTGAATTGACAACTCAACTGCTAATACTTTAGAATATTCTTTGGCTCCCCTTGTGTCGAATCAATAAATTTGGGTTGAATACTCTACCCTCGAAAACTGTTGCGATCCCCTATACTTGTGGGTTATCATGCAGCACTAAGCAGCGGCAATAGAAGCGGTAGTGCCGCTTGTGAGTGGTAGTACCGCCCTACCACCGCGGCAGTACCGCATAGGGTCTGACTCCTGCTCTCTCGCTAGCCCTCCCAGACTGCACAGCAGTACCGCGAGGGGGAGTGGTAGTACCGCTGTTCCCAGCGCTAGTACCGCTACCACCTGCGGTAGTACCGCCCTCTGCGAGGCTGTTTAGGGGGTAACGGTTGGATTGTTCCCCCCACTATAAAAAGGGGTCTTCTTCTTCAAAGTTGACTTACCTCTTCCCCCAAAAGCTCCATTGTTGCTCCAAGCTCCATTTTCGTCCGATCTCTCTCCCTAGCCAATCAAACTTGTTGATTTGCTCAGGATTGGTTGAGAAGGCCCCGATCTACACTTCCACCAAGAGAAATTTGATTCCCCCCACTAATCCCTAGCGGATCTTGTTAGTCTTGGGTGTTTGAGCACCCTAGACGGTTGAGGTCACCGCGGAGCCATAGTCCATTGTGGTGAAGATTCGTGGTGTCGTTGGGAGCCTCCAATAAAGTTGTGGAGATTGCCTCAACCTTGTTTGTAAAGGTCCGGTCGCCGCCTTCAAGGGCACCAATAGTGGAATCACGGCATCTCGCATTGTGTGAGGGCGTGAGGAGAATACTGTGGCCCTAGTGGCTTCTTGGGGAGCATTGTGCCTCCACACTGCTCCAACGGAGACGTACTTCCCTTCAAAAGGAAGGAACTTCGGTAACACATCCTCGTCTTCACCGGCTCCACTCTTGGTTATCTCGTCCCTTTACTTGTGCAAGCTTACTTGTGTTAAATCCCTTGCTTGCTTGTGTGCTTGTTGTTGTTGCATCATATAGGTTGCTCACCTAGTTGCATAGCTAGACAACCTACTTTGATGCAAAGTTTAAATTGGTAAAGAAAAGCTAAAAATTGTTAGTTGCCTATTCACCCCCCTCTAGCCAACTATATCGATCCTTTCACAAGGGTCTTGCTGTGGCGTTGCAGTCGTCCCCGGCAAGGCGCTTGCCGGGGGTCTTGTGGATTCCCTCGGCTGGGATCTCGCCGAGGGTCGCCGTCTTCTGGTCCTCATCTGATCTCACATGTTTATGATCTTGACGAAGATCTGCATGCCACCACGGAGGTGCCTTCTGTGCCTTGGTTCCAACATAGTTGGTTGGGTCGGAACCCGTGGGCTCAAGGGTGGCTCGCTCTGTTGGTGTTGGGCAAGTTGCTCCGGCAAGGCTCTTGCCGGGGCCACAGAGGCCGCCCCGGCAAGGGCCTTGCCGGGGGTGTCCACCTCGCCCTCTTGCTCTTTGGTGTTTTTGGTCTTGGCGTTGCCTTGTTTGTCTTGAGTTTTGGCTTCTCTCCGGCTTCCCTCCCTTGCCCTGCTGGGTGTGGCCGTGGTGCGTGGCTCTGACTGCCCGTGCACAAGTAAAGGGGTCAAAAGGAGAGCCCCTACTTTTGTACACCGACAGGGGCCGAACGGGAGCCACCTGCCTTGTCAGCCACCCAGCAGAGGGAGAAGCAGTAGATGACTGTGAACCACCGGACTTTTTGTGACTCTCATCAGCAACGCAGAGCTTCTTCTCCACATACGGTAGGTCTCCATTCGCATCCCTCATGCCGGGGTTAGGGCACAACACCGAAGAGTGACCGTTAAGCCCACATGAAAAGCACTGAAAAGGCAGCCTCTCATACATCACAGAGTAGCTGTCAGTGGATTGAAGTCTGACCAAAGTCACAGTCACATAGCAAACAAGTGGCTCCTGGATCGCTATCTCAACTCTAACCCTCATGTATCCGCCCCAACAGCAACCATCAGAATTAGCATCCACTTTAACAATGTTACCAATGGGCTTGGCAAATTCCATACCGAGCTTGGCCTTCATCAACCTTGGCGGCAAATTCATAATACAGACCCAAATAGCCAACCGATCAAATTTGACATGAAGAGGTTGGATGTTCAGATCAAAGACTTTGAGCAAAACAGCATGCTTGCCCACCATCCAAGGCGAGTCGTCGATCACCCTGGCTCTGTCCGCCTGGGAACCAAATTCAGCAACAAAAACATTGTCACCGGAGGGGTGGAGCAACAAGCCCTTAGGATTTCCCCAAGCCGGCCTCATAGCCGAGGAAATCGTCTGGATATGGAGGGTATTGGGGGAAAGCACCTTCCCCACCAGTGCACAATCCGGAGCCACAAGATTCGCCTCATCCTCATCATCCAACACCACAGGCCGCGCCTCGATCGCCGTAAGCCGAAGCCTTTCCATCATCTCCTCAACACGATCCGCCGAGCGATCTGCCGAGGACGAAACACCAGCAGTGGGGGACGGCCAGAAACCACCACCGCCCCTCCGTCTTCTGGGAGCGCCCGGCCCAGAGGGCAATCACCACCGGCCGGCGCAATCTGCTTGCCCCCAAGGGCACCGAAACCTCCCGCCTCACTAGTCCCCGCCATGGGGGCCGGCAGAACCCAAATCCCGCCCCTGCCAAGGGTGGGTAGCGATACAGAGAAAGCCCCGTAGTCACCCCGAACAGAGACAGGATCGAGGAAACGCGAGCACCGTGGATCGGCGAAGGGATAGCCGGAATTGGGAGGGAGAAGGATGAATCCGTGATTCAAATCGGGGATCCAGAGTTCGTTCAATCCCTAGGAACCGCTCGTCGCCTTAGCGTCGCGGGAGCCTAGGAGAGAGGACATATTTTCACGTGTCTCGGTTTCTGTTGACTTGGTATCTGGGCCTGGCCGCATGGGTATGTGAGAGCGTGGTCCTTTTTTTTCACCATCCGTTCCCCACTGTCTCCTCTCACTCCCGCTCTCTCTATCGATTTATTTTTGTCAGTTCTTATTTGGATTTTTATTTTTTTTTCTATTTTTTATTTGTTTCCTTTTTGTTTTCAATTTATTTTTTGTCGGTGTCTACTGATATTCATAACCAAATCCATAGCTTCATGTCTTCAACACGAATGTAATTTTTTGGGAAACGACAAAGTGTTTATCGGGAATAGTTGAAATCATTTTTTGAAAATTGAAATATTTATGAAATAACTAAAATGACATTTTTGAAATAATGTGTATAGTTGGAATCACTTCTTTGAATTAGTGTTTTTTTTCTCTGGTAGTTATATTCAGCGAACATTCGCTAGGGGGTGCATGGCAATACAAATGTTTTATGCGGCAATTTTATGTGTTGGAGCATGGCAATTCTTTCAAGTAAACAAGGCACTATGACTGAAATTGCCAGCAAAATCCTCTCTTTGCTAGAAGTTGCCATGCGTTTCTGAAGAAACTGCCATGTGTTTCAAAAGAATTTGCCATACAAACGTTTACAATAGCATGCCCCATAGCAAACGCTCGCAGGCTATTGGGGTTCTTTTTTTTCTTATACCACTTTTTGTATAAATTGGAATAACAAGAATAATAAGTGACATTTTAGGGAATACGACTGAAATAAGTAAATGGAACATCTGAAATAATGAGTGACATGTGTGGAATTCGATTAAAATAAGTGATATTAGACAACAAAAACAACTGAAACTGAAATATGATTGGAAAAAGGAAATTTAACTAATCAAAATGTAAGCAAGATTAGTCTTGTTTTAAAGGAGTTACTGCAAGGGATTCACATATTAAAAACATATCAAAATTGAATTTTAATTTGAAAAATATACATCATCTATATTATTATAATGAAACTGAAATGAAGTAATTTTATAAGGGAAAGTCATAGCAGATTATTTTCCAAAATTACATGAATTTTGTAAACGTTAAAGAATTTCAAAATAAGTTCATTCCAATTAACAAAATGTCCACCAATTTGAAAAGATTTAACTTAAAAAAATGGAAAGAAGAAAAGAATAAATAAAAAGAGATAAAAAGGAAAACGACAAAAAACCTGAAACAAAACCAAATAGAAACCATTAAAAAATCAAAACACACAAAAAAAAACTCGAAGGAACCTTCCCAAACCGATGAATAAGAAACATATGAGCCGGCCCGTTCAGGAACTACTGTACCAACAGACCTGTCTATTTGGCGCCTAGGGTTTTTTGATATTTTGAGGGTGTGTGTTTAGAAATTCGTTAGAGTTGCTTTGACAATTTACCGTGTTTGTTGTAGGTCACATCAATTTTTTAATGATAATATGTGCCTCAATCATATATAAAGTTCAAGTTACAATCACATAATTGGGGGCCTAACAAAACTGAAAAAACAGTTAAACTCTAGTCTTTGCACAAAAGAACCACCAGCCAAGAAAGCAAAATGCAATAAAGGCTGACCCCCCCCCCCCCCCCCTCCCGGGCTTGACACCAACGCTCGACGCTGCCTCTGACACCACGACAACAGCCACCAAAATAAGATATGACGGATCACCTCTTTAGCCAAGCTCGACACGGCTCCATCATTGATATGCAGCTTTTTGGGCATCCAAATTAGCTTACCAAATGCGAAGTCACTACTGTTGAAACAATCAAATCAGGGCAGTACCCCGGACGCCATCGAACTCCAAATCTGGCACCCCTGCTCGACGATGATGTTGGAGGTGGAAACCATACCTATCAACCGTAAACCACGAACCTAGCATATGATCCGCTGTCTTCCAGTTGCATCGACACAGACTACTATCTGCATGCACTCTTGCACTACCCTCTGAGCTCTGTCGACGCTAAAGCAAACACCGTCTCAACGGGAAGTCGGAGGACACAAGTCCATCATAGGGATGCCGTCACCACCACACCATTTTCACTTGAACAGACTAGCAATCAGATCCATCATCCACCAACAAGCAAAATGCCGTGTCGAGGAATTGAAACTTTATTATTCGGCGCTGTTGTGGCCCTTGCTGAAGCCATGATATCGAACTACCAAAAACCTAAGCTACTAAGCCCTAAACCTAAAGCTACATGATTTGTACGCGCGGGATCCGGCACCCTACCTCACCACCAACGACCAAGAGGGTTGTCGGTGGAGGGGAGCCACCGGAGGATGTCCCCCCTCGAAAACCTAGTCGGCTTAGCCGCCGCCACGTATTTTCAGGTTTTGGTGGGCCGTGCCCATAGGCATGGCCCCTTGCCAGCTTGCAGGTTTGTACTAAAAATTTGTCGTTCTGTATTTCTTCAAAATATGAGAGAACTAGAGTCGTCATTGCATCATTTGTAATAGGAGAAGTGTGTTTTTTTAGGATTATTTTTTCACAACTCAAAATAAAGCATCAATACCAACACACATACAAAGAAACACACGAGCAAATAGTGAAGTCATACAAGAACAAAGCTGTGTATGTGAAGGAATTCATGTGGCAAAAGTGAGAAGCAATTAAAACTCGATGAGAAAAATGTATGTGGAAGGAAAAAAACTCTGAAGCGATCAAAATAACGATGGATGAACTACAACAAGGATCATATTTGCATCAGTTATATCTTATAACATCACAAAAACAATACGAAAGGTTCTCCAATAACAACGCCTCTAGGGAGGAAACGGTGCTCAATCGCCACCAGTGATAGCCCTCTCGGTAATGTGTCTAATTGCTAGTTATAAATTTAATTTAAATTGCTATATATAGTAGCTAGTTAATTCTAACCGGATCGAGCGTTGGATTGGCTGAAGTGAGGTGACAGCGTGAGGCATATACCAACGTTGGTTGGCAAGCAAAGCACCACCCAATGACCCAAGTGCACGTAACCGCAGCACCGGTTCAAAAATCAGTTCCAAGTTCAAGGGAGAAGCAAGGAATCCAGCCGGTGCCCGTCACAATTTGTTCATTCGCATGACCAATCAACTCAGGCGCGGTGTTCTTCACGATCGAGCTAGGTAGCACAGAAGAGGGGGGTTAAGGGTAGAAGCTAGTGTTCTTCACGTACTGGGATGGACCCAGCGTTGCACGCGGCTGCGGTGCAGGGGAGCGTGGCGAGCCTGAGGAAGCTGGCGGCCGAGCGCCCCGACATCCTTGGCTCCAAGACGCCCCAGGAGAACACCGCACTGCACATCGCCGCGGAGCTCGGCCATGCCGGCTTCGCGGAGGAGGCCCTGCATGTGGACCACAAGCTGCTCGTCAGCAAGAACGCCGACGGCGACACGCCGCTGCACCTGGCGGCCAGGTCGGGGAAGGTGAGCGTGGTGGAGCTGCTCATCGCACACTCCTCAACCACCGCGCGGGATGGACAGACCGGGGAACCTTCCCCGAGCACCCCTGGTAGCGCGGAGGCGCAGGGGCCTCTGTTGATGGCCAACAAGGCCGGCGACACCCCGCTGCACCAGGCCGTGCAGCACGGCTGGAGCGCCGTGGCGCTCAAGCTGCTGGACGCCGAGCCCAGCTGCGGCCACGCGTTCGACGCGAAAAAGCAGTCGCCGCTGCATATCGCCGCCCGGGAGGGCCTCGCGGACGTCGTGAGCAAGATCGTCAGCCATCCCTGGGTCCGCGAGAGGTTTGTCCCCTCCGACTCCGTCAGCGGCACCGCCCTGCACCAGGCCGTCCTCGGCGGCCACAGCCGTAAGTATCGCCTTATCTTCGTTGATCTTGTACTGTATCGTGTAACTGCAACGTGGCGAGGCAAGCAGGTGTGGTGGAGATATTGCTCGAGGCGACGCCGGAGGATCAGATCGCGCTGACGGACTCGAGCGAGAACAACGCGCTGCACTACGCGGCGCAGAAGAACAGCGCCCGCGTGGTGAAGCTGCTGCTGAACCGGAAGGTGGAGCTGGCCTACAGGCGCAACCGCGACCTGCAGTCGCCGCTGCACGTGGCCGCCAACTACGGGTCCACGGAGGCCATGGTGGAGCTGCTGAAGCACTGCCCCGACGCGGCGGAGATGGTGGACAGCAAGGGCAGGAACGCCCTCCACGTCGCGGTCACCAGCGGCAAGGTGGACGCCCTCAAGCGCCTGCTCAAGCACGTCCGCCCCGAGGAGATCGTCAACCGCGTCGACCATGGCGGCAACACGCCGCTGCACCTCGCCGCCGCCCTGTCGCGCGTCCAGTCGGCGCTGCTCCTCATCAAGGACCGCCGCGTCAACCCCTGCATCCTCAACCGGGAGGGCCAGTCCGCGCGCAGTCTCATCGAGAAGCGCGGCGCCAGCGAGGAGGAGATGGACACCTACGAGATGTACCTGTGGAAGAAGCTCAAGAAGCACGAGGCCTGCAGGTGCCAGAAGCAGCAGCTGCCTCCGATCGCCACCTACCAGTCGCTGCGCGGCCGGAGGGCTGGCCACGACGAGTACTTCAAGCACAGCGTCGAGACCTACACGCTGGTGGCCACGCTCATCGCCACCGTCAGCTTCGCGGCCACCTTCACCATGCCGGGGGGTTACAGCCAGACCGAGGGCACGGCCATCCACGGACACACGGCGGCGTTCAAGATCTTCGTCATCTCCAACACCGTCGCCATGTGCAGCTCCGTCGTCGTCGTCTTCTGTTTCATCTGGGCGTGGCGGGACCCCGTCAAGTTCAAGCTCGACCAACTCATGTGGGGCCACAGGCTCACCATCGTTGCCTGCCTCGCCATGGTCGTCTCGCTCATGACCGCTGTTTACATCACCGTTGCGCCCACGGCAAGGTGGCCTGCGTACGTTGTCATCGCCATAGGAGCTAGCACTCCCGCCATGGTGTTCCTCATTCTTGGGAAAGAGGCATTGTACATCCCACTATAGCTACTACTCAAATTTTTTTGAGAATGGAGCTAAAAGATCTCCTCAAACTTGAGGAAGTCAAGTGGCTTCAGAGATACAAAGACAAGGAAATTAAAGAAGACTCTAACACTAGATACTACCATGCTAAGATAAATGGGAGAAGAAAGAAGAACATGATTCTATCTTTAGAACAAGAAGGAGAAGTGATTGAGGTGGAAGAGAATTTGATGAAATATATCGCTGATTACTATAAAATACTTTTTGGGCATGCTGATAATTCTGGTATTGCCCTTATCATTCAGGCTCCTCAGACTATATCCTCTCAAGAGCATGTAGATTTGTTGAGACCTTTCTCCATGGAAGAAATACACTTTGTGGTGTTTTCTATGGAAAAAATTAACAGTCCTCATCCTGATGGGTTCTCAATAGACTTTTACCAGCATTTCTGGGAAAGTATTAAAATGGACCTCAAAGTTGCACTAGATAATTTCCATAGTGGCAAGATAGATATATCCGGGCTTAATTATAGAATTGTCACGTTTGTCCCTAAAACCAAAGAGGCAAAACATATTCAAAAATTTAGGCCTATTTTTTTTTGCTAAATGTTAGTTTTAAAATTATTACTAAAGTTCTGATGAACAAACTTAGTAAGGTGGTAAACCCCATCATATCACCTATTCAGATTGCTTTTGTGAAGGGGAGGTACATTATGGAGGATGTATTCATTTTGCATGAGGCTTTGAATACTATTCATACCAGGAAGTAAAGTGATATGCTGTTTAAAGTTGATTTTGAAAATGCATATGACAAAATTAAATGGCCCTTTGTCCATAAAATGCTAATACTTTAAAATTTTCCTCATAAGTGGTGTGATTGGGTTATGCATACTATGAGGGGGTGTCAAGTAGGAATTAGAGTGAATGATGAGATTGGACCTTTTTTCAAGACTCATAAGGGGCTTAGGCAGGGAGATTCTTTATCTCCTTTGCTTTTTGATCTAGCTATAGATGCACTAGCTATCATTTTAGATAAAGCTAGATCAGAGGGATACATCAAAGGGGTGTTGACAGAATTCCATGAAAATTGGGTGAACATGCTACAATATGCAGACGACACCATTTTTCTGCTGCAAGATGATGAAGATAGTGCTAGAAATCTCAAATACATCCTGGCTGAATTTGAAAAGATGCCTGGATTAAGCATTAACTTCCATAAAAGTGAAATCTACTTATTTGGGGAAGCAAAAAAGTAAAACTGCATTGTACCAGGGAAATTTTACTTGTGCACTGGGGGCATGCCCCTCAAGTATTTGGGCCTCCCGGTTTCTAATGCGAGAATTAGAGACAACATGTGGAAGAACATGACTGAAAAAATTGAGAAAAGATGTGCGTGTTGGCGGGAAAGACTGCTTAATATAGCTGGCAGAGTTACCCTGGTTCAATCTTGTCTTACTAACATTCCCATTTACATGATGTCTTTTTATTATCTCCCTGCTCGTGTCAAAAACAAAGTTGATTTTTACAGAGCTAGAATGGTGTGGCAAGCTGAAGAAGATAAAAAAATACCACCTGGTGAATTGGAAAACATGTTGCCTTCCCAAACAACAAGAGGGGCTGGGAATTACCAATCTGGAAATTTTTAACATAGCCTTGCTTGCTAAATGGCTTTGGAAATTAGAAGATGAGGATGGTCTGTGGAAAGATATCATTAAAGAAAAATATGTGGAAGATAAATGCATTTTCTGGGGTGGGTCATAAAAATGCATATACCCAGTTCTAGTCTAGCCTAATCAAAGTGAAATAAATTTTTTATCCACATGTAAAAAAGAAGCTGGGGGATGGGAGAAATACTAGATTTTGGAAGACTGGTGGGTGGGAGACAAACCTCTTAAAAAGGCCTACCCCTCCTTATATTTTGTTAATAATGATCATGGCATCTCTGTTAGGGAAGCCGTTGATAAGGGTTGGGGGCAGTTCTTTTTCAGAAGATCCCTTTATGGAGATTCTGAACAACTTTGGGTTAGTCTGAAGGAGAGATGTGAGGAGGTTTTGATGTTTGGGGGTAAAGACAAACCCATGTGGATGCTCACTGCTGAGAGGAAATTTACTGATAGATCTTTGTACTTGCATCTGATAAGAACTAACTGTGGATTCCCACAAAAATTCCTTTGGAAAGTAAAGGTTCATGCGAAAGTCAAAATTTTCTTGTGGCTCCTTAGTAAAAAAAGTATTTTAACAAAAGATAACCTACTAAAAGGGGGATGGAAAGGTGAGAAACATTGTGTCTTTTGTGGAAAAGATGAAAACATTGATCATCTTTTCTTTTCCTGTTCGGTTGCTAGACTAGTCTGGAGTTTGATTGGGTGTGCTTTTGATTTAAAGCGGATTCCTAACAATTTGGATGAATGTTTTTGTAGCTGGCTTAAAAGATTATTGAAAAATGATAAGAAATTAGTTATGGTTGGTACTTCAGCCTTACTTTGGGCAATCTGGATATGCAGAATGATATTACATTTGAGAGAAAGAAAATCAATGACCCTTTGGGGAATGTGAAAGTGATGTGTAATTGGATATCTGATTGGGCTGTGTTGTAGATAAAGAACCCAGAGGAAAAACTACTGACGTTGGGAGGAAGACTCATCGAGCAGATGGCAGGTGAAATTTATCGCGCATCTCATGGGTGGCATTTTGGAGTACCGCGGTTGAAGAAGTGATATTTGGAGCTGGCAAGTGATTGGGAGCTCGCGCTGATTCCTAGTGTTAGTTAGTTCAAGTCATTGTGATTGTTCTTTCGGGTTCCTGACAAAACTTGTGTTGTAAAAGTTGTGACTGTTTGGTTGTTTGCCGTATGTGGATGGAGATCTCTGCTCCCTCTAGATGTCTAGACTGTAGTATTTGTTAGTTTGTGGCTCTCGTACTTGAATTCGGTGTTTGTTCTCGTTGCTGATTTCCATAAATGAAATTGTAGGGGGACCCTCTTTCACTCAAAAAACAACTAATATTCCTCGTCTTCCTTCATCTCTGAAAAGAAGGCCTGCAGCTTTTTATTAAGCAAACGATACAAAGTTTAATCAAGTTTGTAGTAAAAACTATCAAAATCTATAATTCCTAATTAATATTATTAGATCCATAATAAATTTGTGTTTATATATTGTATCTATTTAAATTTGTGGTTCAAAATAGATGTATTCCAATGCTTTCATGATTTTCAACATTTAGTTGAGCGTCTTTTTAACACTAAAACCATATCTATGCAAACTGTTGGGATGGTGAGTATCACAAACTCAACCACTTTTCCCAGCGTATTGGCATCACTCATCATGTTTCGTGTCCACATGCGCACCAACAAAACGGATCTGCTGAGAGAGAGCATCGTCTCACCAATCATGTTTCGTGTCCACATGCGCACCGACAAAACGGTTCTGCTGAGAGAAAGCATCGTCATATTGTTGAAGCTGGGCTTGCATTGCTTGCTCATGCCTCTATGGCTCTTAAATTCTGGGATGAAGCGTTTCTTTCCACTATGTATCTTATTAATCGTGTTCCTAGTCACATCATCAATATGCTTTCCCCGCTTGAACAACTCTTCAATGGAAAAACCCGACTATTCATCTCTTCATGTTTT
Source organism: Aegilops longissima (assembly GCA_021605205.1). NCBI lineage: Eukaryota > Viridiplantae > Streptophyta > Magnoliopsida > Poales > Poaceae > Aegilops > Aegilops longissima. The sequence goes on along the minus strand of CM038682.1, from coordinate 675,895,371 downwards.
TGGTTGCGCATGTTGGCCTAATCTTTGACCATATAATACTCTTAAATTAGCTTTTCACTCTATTCGATGTGCTTTCCTTGGCTACAGTAACAAACACAAGGGATACAAGTGTCCTGATATTTCCTCCGGCCGTTAGAGCCAAAATTCATCCCAATGCCAGAGCACGTTTGAGCCGAAATTCTACTTTTGCCTCGAAACCTTCATAATCCTACGAGTAATGATCAAGGGGGTGATGATTTGCATGATCATATTGCAGGGAGCTCGATAGGCTGACAACACGTGAATGCTAAAATTCATCTCCCGTGATGTTATTTTTGACGAGTCTGTGTTCCCTTTCTCACAACTTCATCCCAATGCCAGAGCATGTTAGAGCCGAAATTCTACTTTTGCCTCCAAACCTTCATAATCCTATGAGTATTGATCACGGGGTGATGATTTGCATGATCATATTACAGGGGAGCTCGACAGGCTGACAACACGTGAACACTAAAATGGTCCTGAACAAGTTCATGCAACTAATGGTGCAGGTATGGCTATTAGTCACATCGGTCATGCAGCCATTAATTCTTTTGATCATACATGAAATTTTCATCTTAACGATGTCCTTTATGTTCCTCAAGCCACTAAAATCCTAGTTTCAGCAAGTCGTTTTGCTTCTCATAATAATACCATTGTGGAAATTCACCCTTATTCATTTTTTTGTAAAGGACCCAACAAAGAGGGCAATTCTTCTAAGTGGCAGATGTGAGCAGGGTCTTTACCCAGTGAAGTCATCTCCTTTCTTCAGTAGTCAAGTCCTTGGTGCTTCAAGACCGTCCTTGAAAAGGTGGCATGATGGCCTTGGTCACTAGCCTCTCCAATACTCAAGAAAATCCTTAAATTTTAATTTACCAGGGACACTTTTAGTCTGATTGTCAAAGCAGCAACATTCGGTTAGTTCTTGCCTTGTATGTGTCCAAAAATTGGAATCTTCGTCAGCTAGATATGAAGAATACATTCCTTCATGGTGTTCTAGAAGAGAATGTGTACATGAGGCAACCTCCAGGATATGAAGATCCAACCAAGAGGCAATACGTGTGTAAGTTGGATAAAGCTTTGTATGGCTTGAAATAGGCTCCTCGTGCGTGGTTTGCTAGACTGAACTCGAAACTATTGGCTCTGGGATTTTCCTCTTCACGGGCGAACACGTCATTGTTCTTCTTCAAGTGAGGTGGAGTTACAATGTATCTTATTATCTATGTGGATGACATCATAGTCGCTAGTTCGTCTAATTTTTCGGTTGAAGCCTTGCACAAAGATCTTCGGTGTGTTTTTACTCTCAAATTGGGGAAATCTCCATTATTTTCTTGGCATTGAGTTGAAAAGAAAAAAAGACAAAATATTGTTGACACAAGAGAAATACTCTAATGATCTCCTCAAACGAGTTGCGATGCAACATTGTAAGCCGTTGGATACACCACTCTTAGTTTCGTAAAAGTTGTCAGCTAAAGGTGGTAATTGGCTGAGTGATGAGGATGGAACTAGATACAAAAGTATAGTGGGAGCATTGCAATACTTAACCTTGACAAGACCAGATATTGCTTTTGCGGTGAAAAAAGTTTGTCAGTTTCTTTATTCACCCACTAGCATACACTGGACTACGGTTATGTGAATTCTATGATACATGAAAGGTATGCTTGGAGTAGGACTAAAAATTACAAAGTCGAAGTCTACTCTTTTAAGTGCCTTTTCAGATGTAGATTGGGCTAGTAGTCCTAATGATCGTAGATCCACAAGAGGTTTTGCTGTATACTTTGGTGACAATCTTGTTTCTTGGATTGCTCAAAACTAGGTAACAGTGTCGAGGTCGAGCATGGAAGCAGAGTACAAATCCCTAGCCAATGCATGAGCTGAAACCATTTGAATCCAAACACTTCTGAAGGAACTCGGAGTCGATCAACCTAGGGCAGCATCTCTATGGTGTGACAATCTTGGAGCAACATATCTCTCAGGTCACCCAATATTTCATGCTCGGACTAAACACATTGAAGTTCATTATCACTTTATTAGAGAGAGAGAGAGTTGGAGACAAGCTTCTTGAGATCATATTCATACCCTCTGCCTCTGGTGATCAGGTAGCAGATGGCTTCATGAAAGCATTTGCTACTAGACAGTTTTTTTAGAATACGTATAGGACGAGGACTTGGACTTGGAGTCCATGATGGAGGCGGGCCTTTGCCGCACCGTTCCAATATGTAAACAAAACGATTTATGTATCTTTGTGTAACATCTTCCCCTAATAATAAAGCAAACTGTGCTTCTGGTCGTATGTCCCCTAATTAATAATAAAGCAAACAGTGTTTCTGGTCATACGTCGTCGGTAAATTTGCAAAAAAGCCCCTCACTTTTTATAAAATCAACCCGTAGTCCATATAGAATCAACCCGGAAGTGAAAAAAACCCACGCCGTCCGTCTCCCACACACAAAGCAGAGCAGTTGATTTTCTCTATTAAGTCCCACATACGTGCGCCTTGATGATTCTAACAAGAGGCAACCGAAATCAACAGAAGAACGGATCCAAAGAGGTGTGCAGCTAAGGGCATCTCGGTAGTTGGCCCCTGTGGCGTCTAAAAGCGCTACTGGGATGAGCAGCGCTAAAATGGCCCTGGGCGAAGTCGGTCCCAAACCGTCGGCCCCTGGCCGCCCTAAGCAGCGTATTAGAAAAAAAAAAAGGCCGTTCGGCGAAGTTATGATAAAAGTAGTTAAATTTCGCTAAACATGGAAAATTTGGTGAAATTCGCGCATTTTCATTACATTAACCTAATCTAAAAAAAAAAAAAAGGGCTGAAGTCGTCGCCGCCATCGTCGTCGTCGGCCTTCTCCTCCTTGACGCGGCGCCCTATTTGGACCGGCGTCGCCATGGCGATCGGCGGCGCACGTCGTCGGTGTCGGCGTCATTGTTGCATAGGACGACGACCCGTCTTCATCGCGCCGCGTCGGCGCTCCTCGGCGGCTGGCGCCTTCGCCTTCTCCGGCGCACCTTCTCCATCGCAATGGAGTCCTGGCGCGCCCATTCTAGGGCCGCGTCGTCGTCGTCGAACTCCGCCTTCACCGGCGCCAACCCCGGCTCCGTCTTTGGCTTGACGAAGCGCAGAGGAGCCGACGAGGAGGAGGCGCGCCGGCCGCCCTCGTTGATGACGATGTCGGCGCTGCGAATCGCGCTGGCCGAAGCGGCGACTCCGCCGCGGGCTCACCTTGACATCGGCGGGGCGGAGTGCCGGGAGTGCGACGAGGATCGGGAGGATGAAGAGGAGGAGGAGGACCCGAACCTCCTGGCGCCCATGGCCCGACGCGTCGGTGTTGCTATTGGGGTACGCTAACGGCGGGTCGTTGCCCCTCGAGGTACGTGAGCACGCCCTCGAGTGTGCGGCGGGACGCCCACCGTAGGTGGCGCCGCCGTTATTCGCGGCCGCCAACCACCGGCGCGCGTTGGTGGACGCCAATCGCCGCTGCTGGCGGCGCTGAATACGCCGCCAGTGCGTGGTTGTCGGCGACATCTTGGGGAGGAGAGTTGGGCGTTGGTGAGGACGCGCGACGATCTCGACCTCCGGCGGCAATGCCGGCCGCCGCGGCGTCGAGCAACGGGAATGGGCACTCCCGGCGCTAAGTCTCCACCCGTTGGCGGCGCGCATGTCCGTCGGCGCGGGATGTTCGCCGAACAGAGCGAGACTCTGATGAGCGCAACGGCGGCAAGCGTGCCGCCGCCTCGTCTCGGGAAGCGTTACGCCATGGCGGCGACGGTGGCGAGCTCGGGAGAGGTAGAGGAGGGTGGGCGGCGCTCGGAAGAGGCGAGGAGAGGGAGGGTGGGCGGCGGCGTAGGGCTGGTGTGGGCGCAGGCGAGTGGAGGCGCCGGCTTTATAGCCGGGCGCGCCCATGTGTCTGCTGCGATGTGAGGAGGGGCGTCAGACGCCGTCCCATGAAGCGCCGCCCGTGATGAGAATCAATGGCAAGGCTGACCGCGGCAGCCTTGCCATTGATTTCCATGAACCGAGCCGTTAGGGGAAGACGAGGCGCCGAAGTCGCCGACGCTGCTGGCCGCGTCTTTTTCGCAACAAAACAGCTCGCCCGACGCTTCGGCGCCCCAAGGCGGGTTCGGGCTGGGTCCGCCAGCACTGTTTTATGGCAAGCCGGCGAAAATCGGCTCTCGAGCGCGGCCCGGCCGTTTTTGCCGCCGGCGCGAAAAAATCGCCTGGGAGGCCTTCCTGGAAGCGCGGCTGGAGATGCACTAAGGAACCAAACAGAACCCACAGAGATGTGGAAGAAATTGGGATGATGCGGATAGAAATTGGCATTCTAGCGAAGGAGAGGGCCTGCTCCCGGCAAAGGAGAGGCCAGCTGGAGGGGAGCAACCCTGGCCTTGCTCGGCCACGAGCTTCGTGGTGGGGCGGTGTTGTGGCCCTCGTCGGCCGGTGGCAGCGGCTATGGAGGGGAGGGGAAGGGGGGGCGCGAGGAGGCAAAGGGCGCAGCAGGAGAGGATGGAGCAGCGGACGACTGTGCTCGCCAGCAACGGTCCCTGGCTGGCCGGCCGGCAGATCTGGCTACCAACAGAGCCACTTCACACCGCGGCACCGCGGCCCTGCAGCCCCCATCGCCACCAGCCAGTCAGCCACCCTCCACAGGGAGGAGAGGGGCTACACCACCACGGAACGCGGGGTAGGGGAAGGGAGGGGAGGAGGGGGCGGGGCGGGATCACGGCAGCGGGCGCATCCTTGGGGGAGGTCGGGATGGACTAGGCTTGGCGAGAGGAGGAAAAAGAGGAGAAAAGGAACGACAGCTGATGAAGTGCGTGGGACAGAGACAGCGATGATAAGGTTGGAAGGGAACAGCGGTGCATGGGGATCCTGATTATTTTTTTCAACGGAAGAGGTATCCCGATTGTGTTAGATCTTTCTCATAGCAGTACATGCATTTGTTTGCTTCTCCAAATCTACATGCACACAATTGACAGGTCTGTTTCTATTTTTTTTCTTCTTATTGAAGTTGGATTTGCATCCGTTTGTATTTTTTGATGTATACTCATGGTGACTACATAGGCCAACACACACGGCGGAAACATATATGTCCGGACACCCAATAAAATAAAGTAGATTTCTCGTCTTAGGATGGACAACATTTAACATATTATGATTGCGTGAGTATTGATATCACTATCAGCGAGAGTGGAGAAGATGGTAAGTAGCAACACAGATGGGACGCCATGCGTTGAAATAAAAGACGGACACATCGTAGTCTCAAGTCATAATTATTGTGTTAGGAGAGTGTGGTATATTTCCCGTTGCAACGCACGGGCTCTTTTGCTAGTAAAGAAAAAAGTATGTTTTCGGTCCTGCAAGTTCTCCAAAAGTATAGACTTATACCAAAAAAAATCAAAAAAAAAACTGAAATTTTTTGGCAACCAAAATGCTTGGGTGCATAAAATTTTGTGTGGTGTTTCGACATCCGAGGAGCCCGCGGAAAAAAACACTAATTTTGGCCCAAAAAAGCCAAAATTTGTTTTTTTTCTAGAGCTCCTACATGTTATTTGACCACAAAAATTTACACGCGCCAAGCGCACCCAAGCATGTTGGTTGTCACAAAATTTCAGATTTTTGTGGATTTGTTTACTATATTTTTTAATTTACTGTTCATCAATCAAACCTGGTCAAACCCCAGTCAACGTGCTCAAAATCTGGTTGTGGACCAAACTTATCCGGTTTTGAGACTTGAAAGGACCAAATATATATGAAAAAATCTTGAGGGGCCAAGTCTATACTTCTGGGAAATTTAAGAGACAAAAACATATGTTTCTCTAATGTACCCTTATATAGAGAAGAATTTTGGACAAAACTACCCTTAGCTAATTAGGTACTCCCTCCGTCCGGAAATACTTGTCGGGGGAATGAATGTATCTAGACGTATTTTAGTTTTAGATGCATCCATTATATCCATTTCTGCACAAGTATTTCCGGACGGAGGGAGTAGTTAGCAGGTTAATTAGCGGCAACGAATTAACAACGGCCTAATAAAAGGCAACTAAATCTCACTGCACCAGAATAAAATCGATCTGTGGGATGGGAGGGACAGAAATGTGAGTGCATGCAATCAAGAGAGAGATTTTTTTTTTACTAACTTCCTATTGGGAACTACGTAGTATTTTTATCTAAGGCATGTAATAAATGATGGAAGGGCACCCGCGGAAAACGATAAGGAAAAGAGAAATACACCTTATATTGTAAAAAAATTGGGAAAAACTAATACACCTAATATAAAGAAACGGAGGGAGTATGAATATGCGGCAAGGTGAGCCCAGGAGATCACCATGCCTCAACCTATTAATCTATGATTTTTATAGCGAGGAGCGATGAAGCTTCGGGAAAATGCCAAGACCATAATGAGCATCTGCGCTGCAGCTCAAGGTGGCATGGAGATGAAGTGATTCTGAACAAGTAGAAAGCCTTTGATTGGTTTCTCCGCGAGCCATTCTATTTTGGAATATAACTGTTGGTCGTTCCCTTAGACTACCAGTCTTTACGTTTATTGTGCTCTTGCGGAGCAGTGCTACATCCACAGGATGTTATGAACGTTTTACTTATCATATAGCTTTAGTATTGTAGATGTTGATATTTTTTTAAGAAAGTTGGTTAAACTTTACAAAGTTTGACTTTGACCAAATCTTGTATGCAGACCAAAAAGAAACAGAGGGAGTACTGTTGTCAAAAATTGATTGAAGAGAAGGGGGAGGAGGGGTCTATGATGAAAATATGCCCTAGAGGCAATAATAAAGTTGTTATTATTATACTCCCTTCGTTCGGAATTACTCGTCCAAGAAATGAATATATCTAGATGTATTTTAGTTGTAGATACATCCTTTTTATGACAAGTAATTCCGAACGAAGGGAGTACTTTCTTATTCATGATAAAGGTTTATTATGCTAGAATTGTATTGACCAGAAACTTAAATACATATGTGGATACATAAACAAATACCGTGTCCCTAGTGAGCCTCTACTAGACTAGCTCGTTGATAAAAAATGATTAAGGTTTCCTAACCATAGACATGAGTTGTCATTTGATAACGGGAACACAACATTAGGAGAATGATGTGATGGACAAGACCCAACTGTTAGCATATCATATGATCGTTCAGTTTATTGCTACTGCTTTCTTAATGTCAAATACATTGTTTATTTGACCATGAGATCATGCAACTCCCGGGCTCCGGAGGAATGTCTTGTGTGTCATCAAATGTCACAACGTAACTGGGTGATCATAAAGGTGCTCTGCAGGTATCTCAGAAGGTGTCTGTTGGGTTGGCATGTATCGAAACTGAGATTTGTCACTCCGTGTGACGGAGAGGTATCTCTAGACCCTCTCGGTAATACAACATCACAAGAAGATTGCAAGCAAAGTGACTAAGGAGTTAGTTACAGAATGATGTATTACAGAATGAGTAAAGAGACTTGCCGGTAATGAGATTGAACTAGGTATGGAGATACCGACTATCAAATCTTGGGCAAGTAACATACCGACAGACAAAGGGGACTACGTATGTTGTCATAAAGGTTCGACCGATAAAGATCTTCGTGGAATATGTAGGAACCAATATGGGCATCCAGGTCCCACTATTGGTTATTGACCGGAGAAGCGTCTCGGTCATGCCTACATCATTCTCGAACCCGTAGGGTCCGCACGCTTAATGTTCGTTGACGATATAGTATTATATGAGTTATGTTTGTTGGTGACCGAATGTTGTTCGGAGTTCTGGATGAGATCACAGACATGACGAGGAGCTCCGAAATAATCCGGAGGTAAAGATTGATATATGGGATAATAGTGTTTAGTCTCTGAAAGGGTTCCGGAATTCTCCGGAAGGGGTTTCGAATGTTTTCCGAAATGTCGGGTACGAGAATACTTTATTTGGGCCAAGGGGTAAAGCCCACGAGGCTTTTGGAAGGTGCAAAAGGCAGTTTTGCGAAGGGACCCTGGCGTCTTGGGCCAGACGCCAAGGACCCTGGCGTCTGGTCCTGGAGTCCGAGAAGGACTCTTGCCTTGCGGGCTAAACTAAATATAGTAAAGAAATCTAAATAACCTTTAGATCCATCTAAGATTTCGATTCCCAGTAAAAAA